>JAVGWX010000012.1:10834167-11492031 GCA_036924085.1 Ariolimax columbianus
CATACATGTTGGAGACAAAGATAAGTCGTCATACATGTTGGAGACAAAGATAAGTCGTCATACATGTTGGAGACAAAGATAAGTCGTCATACATGTTGGAGACAAAGATTAGTCGTCATACATGTTGGAGACAAAGATAAGTCGTCATACATGTTGGAGACAAAGATAAGTCGTCATACATGTTGGAGACAAAGATTAGTCGTCATACATGTTGGAGACAAAGATAAGTCGTCATACATGTTGGAGACAAAGATTAGTCGTCATATATGTTGGAGACAAAAATAAGTCGTCATACATGTTGGAGACAAAGATAAGTCGTCATACATGTTGGAGACAAAGATTAGTCGTCATACATGTTGGAGACAAAGATTAGTCGTCATACATGTTGGAGACAAAGATAAGTCGTCATACATGTTGGAGACAAAGATAAGTCGTCATACATGTTGGAGACAAAGAGAATTGACGTTGACATAAGCAGCAGTAAAACACATTATTATCTGTGTTCTCATCGATAAAGGGCAGATATAGAGATCTAGAAGGATGGAGAGGAAGAGAGGTAGAGAGACCATAGAAAAGAATGAATGAAAGTAAAAATAAAACAAATGAAGAACAAAACAAAAATAGAAACCAGATCAAAATAGAAAGAAAGAAAAAAAGAAAGAAGGAAAAGACAGAAAAATGAAATGAGACAAATAGAAACAAAGATGATAAAAATACAAAAAAGAATTAACGAAAATGGACAGAAAGAAGGAAACAAAGAAGGAATCAAGAAAAGAAAATTTTAAAATATACAAAGAGAACGAAAGGAAAATAAAAAAGGAAAGGACATCACGAAAAATAAGAAAAGAAAGAAAGAAGAACCAAAGATAGAAAACTTAAAAAAAAGACAAATAAAGAGAACAAAAAGAAAGAAATAAGGAAGCACAGAAATAAATGAAGAAAGAATGAAAGAGGAAAAGTAAAAACTCATTTAAAAAAGAAAGAAATCCAGGTATCTGAAGAAAGAAAGACATAAAAACAGGTATGTATGATCATAGGAAGCAGGCTTGGACAAGAGATATCCAGGTGACAAATAACTAACCCAATCAAAGAGAGACACCAACCAAATCGATGGACAAAGATCAGTCTGGCGGTCGTATTTGAATAATTATCAGAGAAGATACATGGAGAAACTAGTCTTACCAGAAATCTATCGTGTATATTTCATCTGGCCAATTTATTGCATGTTTTTTGACGAACTTTCAGAATATATAGGACTGGTGGGTTTGTTTGTTTTTGTATTATTTACGAGGAAAAGTCAGTAAGTATGTCCCAAACTGATAGAGATACCTGAGAAATGTAGTTGGTAGTATCCATAAGTGTCTGTTGATTACTGTAGGTAGCAGACGCAACGTGTCGCTCGCACATGCAGAGCGTACATACACATAGCGCCCGTGCTCACAGAGTGCATGGTTAAAGAATGGTGTTCTGATGTGCGTTGTTTTTTTTATATATTTTTCGTTATTTTATTTTTTTGTGGAAAGGGGGGGGGGGGGGGGGGGTGTGATTTTAGGAAAAATATTTTCACGAGAAAATGCTGCCTTATTTACCGCGAGAAGTGTTTATCGTGTAAAACGGTGGATCACTTGGTCGATTCAAATTCTCAAGAATATAACAGGGTCAGTGTTAGATATGTGGCATATGTCGTAAATGAAGCATGGGAGTTATAACTTACAACTTGGCCACTGAAAGGCTAACGTTAGCTGAGATAATGTTTGCAGAGTTTAGCACAGGTGAGAGAGAGTTCAGAGTTCGTGTACGTCGTGCATTCTTTGACAAAGCGGATCTGGATTTGTCTCTGTGCGATAATCAGAACATGGGAGAAGCGAGAAGATTGTCAATTTTCTTAAGCCGGTTTGTGCGATAGTTCTAGAGGACTAAGACGAGCATGACAGGTGTTCAAAACTGTTGGTGCAGGTCACTCTGAACGATGGGGGAAGAGTTAGCATATCGCCAATACTGTAGTGTCTAGTTGTCATGGGAAGAAGTTGGTAGGGATACTTTGTGTCCGCGGATCCTTTTATGTCTAGTCATTATGGGTATAAGGAGAGTAGTTTTATGCCACATAGATTTGAAGGCAAGCTGTAACACTGATATTTAAAAGGAGACAAGATAGCCAAATAAGTTTATAGTGGCTCCAGAAAGGAGGAACTTGACAGATTGGCAGGCGGTACAGGTCGAGTAGCGATACGAGCTAGTGGCTGGTCTACGGGGGTGGGGACAGAAGTACCTAGTGACCGGCGAGCATGTTGAATAGGGAGGAGCATGAAGAATCATGTCCCAAGAACCAATCAGTAAGGTGTACCATAGAACACGAGGGATCACGTCACAAGAACCAATCAGTAAGGTGTACCATAGAACACAAGGGATCACGTCCCAAGAACCAATGAGTAATGTGTACCATAGAACATCAGAGAGTAAGCTTTCAAACCAAGGGTGAGAAATCTTTAATTCAACAGCGTAGTCCCGACGAACAGAAAATGTCGGAAACCAACCAGCCAAATTGTGTCGGAGGATGACAAGCCTCAAGAAAGTACATAGTTTAATTCTAGATGAAATTGTTATATAATAGCAGACCATATCTGGGGGGGGGGGGGCGGGGGGTAGATCCAGAGGTTTAAGCTAGCTCATGTGGGCATCCTTTGTTTAGAAAGAATTCGTCAGTTAGTTTAGTTGATAATGTTGCAAATTTAATGAGACAATTTAATACGAGTAACCATTGACAGGGCTGCAAGAGGGTGTTCTCATCGTTTAGCCTACATCATAATGCATGATCCCGCCTTGACGGGAGACGTGTAGCGAGAAGTTGAACGAGAAGTACAAATGACTGAGACAGCAGGCCAAAGATTTATGTGCTACAAGTTGTGGTGCACTGATCCAGCGACGGGATAAGTGTGTCAATGTTGGTAGACTGATAAAGCGACGCGGTAAGTGTGTCAATGTTGGTAGACTGATAAAGCGATGGGATAAGTGTATCAATGTTGCTGGACTGATAAAGCGACGCGGTAAGTGTGTCAATGTTGGTAGACTGATCCAGCGACGGGATAAGTGTATCAATGTTGGTCGACTGATAAAGCGACGCGGTAAGTGTGTCAATGTTGGTAGACTGATAAAGCGACGCGGTAAGTGTGTCAATGTTGGTAGACTGATAAAGCGACGCGGTAAGTGTGTCAATGTTGGTAGACTGATAAAGCGATGGGATAAGTGTATCAATGTTGCTGGACTGATAAAGCGATGGGATAAGTGTATCAATGTTGGTAGACTGATAAAGCGACGCGGTAAGTGTGTCAATGTTGGTAGACTGATAAAGCGATGGGATAAGTGTATCAATGTTGGTAGACTGATAAAGCGACGGGATAAGTGTATCAATGTTGGTCGACTGATAAAGCGACGCGGTAAGTGTGTCAATGTTGGTAGACTGATAAAGCGACGGGATAAGTGTATCAATGTTGGTCGACTGATAAAGCGACGCGGTAAGTGTGTCAATGTTGGTAGACTGATAAAGCGACGCGGTAAGTGTGTCAATGTTGGTAGACTGATAAAGCGACGGGATAAGTGTATCAATGTTGGTAGACTGATAAAGCGACGCGGTAAGTGTGTCAATGTTGGTAGACTGATAAAGCGACGCGGTAAGTGTGTCAATGTTGGTAGACTGATAAAGCGACGGGATAAGTGTATCAATGTTGGTAGACTGATAAAGCGACGCGGTAAGTGTGTCAATGTTAGTGGAAATTATGTTCAGAAATAAGGGACAGTATAAGTGCAATAATAAATGCTTTTCAAGTTTGCATCTTCGCCTATTTAAAAACAAAAAAACATGTGTGACCTTCTTCTTTTTCTTCTCCTCCTCCTCCTCTACCTCCTCCTCTTCTTCTTCCTTCTCCTTCTCCTCTTCTTCTTCCTCCTCCTCCTCCTCTTCATCTTCCTCCTCCTTCTCATCCTCTTCCTCTTCTTCCTCTTCCATCCTGTTCTCTTCTTCTTCTTCTTCTTTCTTCTTCTTCTTCTTCTTCTTCTTCTTCTTCTTCTTCTTCTTCTTCTTGTGTTCTCAATCTCCTACTACCAAGTTCTGAACAGGGCTTTGCAAGTAGCAGGATGTAGCTCGGATAATTGAATGCATTGTGTCGCTAGTTTACAGCTTGACCACGATATTTGCACCTTTCGGTCCGAAACAGGATGTGTGACCTATTTACTGACTTACATTCCAACCATATGTGTGCGTCTGTGTGTTGACATCGCCTGCATTGGGAGCAAATAAAAGAAACACTGTAATCTGTCAAATTAAAGGCGAAGGGTGGGTTGAACATAGGACATATAACTCTCATCCTTGACAACCTATAGGCCACTATAAATGTAAAAGACCGCCACATGTCTTGGTATAGCCCATACTCAAGTTAGACTAAGGAGAGCTGGACATAGGGCCGTCTGCCCTATCCCATAGAAACTATCCACCACAAGACACCAAGTAAGGACCTCTGCCACATCTGGTAACAGACTCTACACGACCATTCCATATATACTGAGGAGCGACTAAGTCCGGAGCGTTTTATTAGCAGTGCGACAAAATCTATATCTTCTAGTGACAAAGGTAACGGGATTTAAGACCAGACTCGACACACTTTAGTTCATCCAGTTGTAAATGTGTACTTGACTTTACAGTTAAAGAAGGAGGACTGGTCCCACCACCTTTATAAAACAAGCTAACTAGTCAGAAGGACACCTCATCCCTGATAGCAGTTTCTTCGTCTTTTAGTTCTTATTACAGGAAAGTCTTTCGTTCAATCGTTTATCCAAACAGCATATATGAGGTGAAGTTTCCAGAAGGGCTATAAAAGGTTACTGAAAATATCGTCCACAGATAATACAAATTGAGAAATCCTGCAACTGAGTGTGAAACATAATTGACTTCAAACCAACATCCCAAGGAAAAGCTAAACAGCTTGTGTAATATAAAAGGACACAGTGGTCTGGACAGGCTGATAGTGGAAAGCACTGTGACCGAGAAAATGGAGAGAGAGAGAGAGAGAGAGAGAGAGAGAGAGAGAGAGAGAGAGAGAGAGAGAGAGAGAGAGAGAGAGAGAAGAAAATTGTTCAAGACATTATTCTTCTTCTGTGATCATTGCTCCTTTAGACTGGAACTGATACCTATGTGATCAGTGCTAATTTTCTTTAAGACTCGGGCTGATACTTCTATGAACATTGCTCATTTTCCTTTAGGCTGCCATGATCTTCAGTAGTTTTCTGTCTTATTCAGGGTCTCATTTCCGCTGTACAGTTTCTCCTCGATGGGAGTTGGCGTGGATCCCATCTTACTCCTCAGATGTATGTGCTGGGGCAATCCTGAAATACACGTGCTGCTGGCACGGGACACCTGGTGGTGGTACCTATCCTGAATTGTTGTACATGTGGTGTCTCCGTCTGTTGTGATTAGTTTAAAGATGAAGTAGTATTCGTCATCTAGGTGGTATTTGGATTGTTCTTCCTGTCACTTTATAATGTATTGCCATTTTATTATGCCTTTGGAATCTTTATAGTTTATTAGATTTTCTTCCTGTGACAGTTTCGCTACGTCTTTGGCTAGACTGTCGGCCTTCTCGTTTAATTGTGGAGGCATCCATTTAATTTTAAAATGATTTTGTATGACGCAGGTAACCTTCATCGCAGTGCTACGTGTGCAAAGCTAGCGTAACAGAAAAGAATATGCCACATGATGAGTTTCTAGATCTTTCTTTGAAATCCTGAAGGCTACTTCGAAGTCGACACCACATTTAGCTCTTGTGAGCGACGAGATGAGATGTTCAACGTCATGAGTTGGAGAGTCTTCCGTCCTAGAGGTGTTTATAATGTCTTTGTCTAGACCATCGGCTGCTAAAAATAGTATTTTATGATAAGAGGGGGAAGGGGGGGGGGGGGGGGTTTAAACGCTCCAACAATTTCCAAGGAAGGCGATTCAGCTGTTTCACTAACATCTTTGGCATAATACCTGACACTTGCGAGGCAACTGTGCATAACTGAACTGCGTGACGAACATCCCATCGGGAAGGTGCTGCGCTACGAGAGGCATCCACACAAGTAGCAGCCCAACAACGGAGACAGACTAGTGAAGCACGTGACGTGAGGCCTTCACTCGCAGCTAATGTTCCCTGTCCACTCTGCTAAAGGCCTTTCCAGGCCCCCATTGGGCACCTCTGACACCTGCGACCCATGGAATGACTGAATATATTCCAAATGGATGAAAAGGTTGAATGGTCTTCTTCGACCATGATGGATGAACAGCCAAAGTCTTTAGCCGGAGGCTTTTCCCTGTGGAAAAATATGGCCGGAATTGGGGAGAGAAAGTGGAAATGAATATGACACACCCTCAGGAGGAAGATAGATATTACAAATAGACATGCGCTGGATTGGAATCCACGAGGAAAGAGACAAGGGGGTGGGGGAAGGGAGGCGAGAAACATCTTTAGATGAACAGTCGAAAAGGAAGATATTCCAGTTGGGGTTTCCTGTGTGGATCTTAAGAGGACGGTACATAATAAGGACAGAAAAGGAAGACATTCCAATTGGGGTTTCCTGTGTGGATCTCAAGAGGACGGTACATAATAAGGAAAGAAAAGGAAGCCAGTCAAGTTGGGGTCTCCTGTGTGGAAGATGACGGTCCATAATAGGGAGAGAAGAGAAAGCCAGGCTAGTTGGGGGGGGGGGGGGGGGTCTTCCGTGTAAAAGAGAACGGTTAAGAATATGAACAGGTGAGGAACAGCTGTTGAAACCCCACATTCCGATATAACCAGACGTACAAACAATGATGATGTGTCACAACCGAGGATCGATCCATGCTCCCTATACGGCGCGATAAAGATATCTAAGATCTTTGCCACTCTACGATACCCGTCTATTCTGCACGCATGAAGCGAGGGTGTTGGTGCCACCAGCTGCTCGTTACTAGCTGAGCACGCTGTTCGATGCCATTGGTGATCAGGAGACAGCCTCGCGCTGTTTTTGATTGATGACGTCAACAGTTGTTTACATCGCGTTTCTAGGAAACACTGCTATGTCGCAACATGCCAGAAGGGAGTGTTCGCTTTTATCCAGCATTGCTAAATCCAAAACAGACCACACCAAAAAGATTAATTTATTCCAGTATAATATTCATAACACAAAGCCACACGTGGTATATTTTTTTGGATTAATAGAACTATCTAACTATAATTGCGGCTGTAAGTTATACTGTTGAGGTCCTCCGATTATGTATATTTCTGAGGAATAAAAGCCGATTGCCCGTTAAGTTGCCACACAGTGTGCATGCTATGATTATTTTATTTCATCTCCGAAATAAACCAAATAATATCGTAATGGAGATTTGAACCAGTATGGCCCTGGTCAGAAGGTCAGTATGTATACTGTACGACCACTGACAGCCAGCTCTTTATTTATATCACCATTCTCGTTTTGTCGTGATGAGAATTCTCCTCAAGCCATTTCTTTCTAGTTCTTTTTTTAAGAAAGCAAAATTCCTTAAGTCAAATGTTGCATAGGCACTACAACAAATATCCTATTGTATGGCTGTACAACATGGAGAACAACACAAACAACAAACCAATAGGTTGAATGGTGAGTTAACTATCGACACCGTTCCTGTGATAGCAGATCACATTGGCTATTTCTACATCCTAATGAGCAAATAAGAGGAGACCTACAGGTCACATTGGCTATTTCTACATCGTAAGGAGCTAATAAGAGGCAGGCTTAAGCTCCCCTTGCTATATTGCACGCGATTCCTAATTACGAGCAGCAAAACATGTATTATAGTGTCTTTCATAAATGGGAGACTTGACAGAAGAAGGATTGACAGTAGCGCGATAAGATCATCAATGTAGATCTAATGAAAACAACCAGAAAACCAGATCAATGTATATCTAATGAAAAGAACCAGAAAACCAGATCAATGTAGATCTAATGAAAAGAACCAGAAAACCAGATCAATGTAGATCTAATGAAAAGAACCAGAAAACCAGATCAATGTAGATCTAATGAAAAGAACCAGAAAACCAGATCAATGTAGATCTAATGAAAAGAACCAGAAAACCAGATCAATGTAGATCTAATGAAAAGAACCAGAAAACCAGATCAATGTAGATCTAATGAAAAGAACCAGAAAACCAGATCAATGTAGATCTAATGAAAAGAACCAGAAAACCAGATCAATGTAGATCTAATGAAAAGAACCAGAAAACCAGATCAATGTAGATCTAATGAAAAGAACCAGACAACCAGATCAATGTAGATATAATGAAAAGAACCAGAAAACCAGATCAATGTAGATCTAATGAAAAGAACCAGACAACCAGATCAATGTAGATATAATGAAAAGAACCAGAAAACCAGATCAATGTAGATCTAATGAAAAGAACCAGACAACCAGATCAATGTAGATCTAATGAAAAGAACCAGACAACCAGATCAATGTAGATCTAATGAAAAGAACCAGAAAACCAGATCAATGTAGATCTAATGAAAAGAACCAGAAAACCAGACAGATATCTGTGGGACATGCGTTGATGAGAAGAAATTGGTGTTTGATATAACGCATATTAAAGAAACCAGCTGAATATAGCACAGAAATGTCTCTGTTCTGGAATTCACAGGGCAAAGGGATGTAGATCCAGACCAAAACACGCGGAGAACAGAGCTCTAGACAAACACCAAGAAAATGAAGATGTGACCAGAACGGGAGCGTATGGATCATCTGGATGACGACCAGGGGTGTATTTTCTTGAGACCCGTGCTCCATAGGGAGATGCAACTGTTCTGATTGGCTGCAATAGACTGAGTGAGTGTAGTAGTAACAGAGTGATAGAATGATATGTAGGAATAGATCGAGTTCATCGCGAGGACTGGTCTGACCGTGTAAACATCAAAGTCACGATCGCAACAAGATTATACATTGGTATAAGCTGACCCTTAATTTCACTTCACTGAACCCCCTTACTGGACAGGAACGGGTCGAGCCACTGCACGTCCATTAATGCCATAAAATACAACTAAAGAGAGTTGTGCATTGGGCTAGCACTCCATCATGTAATACAAATGTCTTCAGAAAGCACTACTCAAAAAACATATAAAGAGCTGGTGCGCATGTTTCCTAAGGTAGGCCGTCTGCAGTTTTGGGCCTATGCTCAGGTTGTCTAAGGCAGGTCGCCTGTAGTTTTGGGACTATACTCAGATTTCCTAATATAGACCGTCTGTAGTTTTGGGCCTATACTCAGGTTGCCTAGGGTAGGCCGTCTGCAGTTTTGGGCCTATACTCAGGTTGCCTAGGGTAGGCCGTCTGTAGTTTTGGGCCTATACTCAGGTTGCCTAGGGTAGGCCGTCTGTAGTTTTGGGCCTATACTCAGATTTCCTAAGGTAGGCCGTCTGCAGTTTTGGGCCTATACTCAGGCTTCCTAAGGTAGGCCGTCTGCAGTTTTGGGCCTATACTCAGGCTTCCTAAGGTAGGCCGTCTGCAGTTTTGGGCCTATACTCAGGCTTCCTAAGGTAGGCCGTTTGCAGTTTTGGGCCTATACTCAGGTAAGAATGAAACAGATGCAAGATAAAGAACGACACTTATCCGAGAAAAACATAAAAGACTAAAGAGTATTGTGCACGGAGTTGACAACCATTCCATATAAAAGGTTGCTATAAATAAGGCCTGTAAATGACTGGAACCAGACTTTACTATAAGTTGTTTAGGAGAGCCAAGTGAAGTGCTGAATCTATATTTCAACAAATTACTGGAACCAGACTTTACTATAAGTTGGTTAGTGAGCCAAGTGAAGTGCTGAATCTATATTTCAACAAATTACTGGAACCAGACTTTACTATAAGTTGTTTAGGAGAGCCAAGTGAAGTGCTGAATCTATATTTCAACAAATTACTGGAACCAGACTTTACTATAAGTTGGTTAGTGAGCCAAGTGAAGTGCTGAATCTATATTTCAACAAATTACTGGAACCAGACTTTACTATAAGTTGTTTAGGAGAGCCAAGTGAAGTGCTGAATCTATATTTCAACAAATTACTGGAACCAGACTTTACTATAAGTTGGTTAGTGAGCCAAGTGAAGTGCTGAATCTATATTTCAACAAATTACTGGAACCAGACTTTACTATAAGTTGGTTAGTGATCTAAGTGAAGTGCTGAATCTATTTTTCAACAAATTACTGGAACCAGACTTTACTATAAGTTGGTTAGTGATCTAAGTGAAGTGCTAAATCTATTTTTCAACAAATTACTGGAACCAGACTTTACTATAAGTTGGTTAGTGATCTAAGTGAAGTGCTGAATCTATTTTTCAACAAATTACTGGAACCATCTTAGTCTTAGTCGACCTGTACTTCTACAGGGGTGGATGCCCCTGTACAGGTTCCAGCTCTTGCGTGAGCTGGATGTAGCCGGGATGAGGATTTGCTGCTTAGTTGGCTAGGTTCGAGCAGTTTATTATTGGGACAAATGCTGCAAAGGATGGTTAACCGATGTGCGAGTCCATCTGAATAGACTCAAGCACTAGAGAAAAGTAGACCCGTAGCCTGTTAGGCGCCATGTATGCTGCTCCCAACAAACCACATAACCATTGTTATACCGTGTCACACAGTTAGTCGCCTCTTACGACATGCTCTATGTAGGGCAGTGGTGCTATTCTTGTCAGGGTCATACACATAGACCCCGACAGACAACTCGAGACTGGAATCAAACTTTACTTGAATGCTGGTTATGAGAGCCAAGTGCATATTTGGACATTTCCTTCAATAAATAGAACCACTGGTGAAAGAAGATGTAAACTGACAGCATTAGACAAACCAATAATGCTGTACACCGCAGGTAAGAACATGGGTTCTCGTTTAGGGTCATTCAGCTGATCCTCTCTCGCTCCAAATGGAGCATAGGTCCCCCTCTACAGCTCGATCCCTTACAGGAAGACTGTTTACAAGAAAAGGGTTAACAGCTGTGGTTATACATTATGAGGCTGCTAGCCACATTCATAACCTTTTCAGTTGCCCTTTTACAATAAGCTGGTAAGGCCGAAATGGATTAGGACGTTGCCCCTCGATTTCCACGACGTTTTCATTATGAAGAAGAGGTCATGCAAAATTCCTGTTTGATTATTCGAAAAGCGGACAGTCATATAGTCATATGTCCTTGCGTATATAATTCACGTCAACGGATGCACTACCGCCGGATATTTGTTGTGATGACAATGCAACTACGCGAAACCACTAGCAGATGTTCGTGTAGTTGGTGCCAGTAGCATTGTTGTTAGAATAACCGGAAATCCGGTAGAGACGACGGCAAAGGGAAGTAATTAAAGGCGACTATTACTTCTCCTTTTATGGGAATCGTGTATCCAAAAGCTTGAAGTGACCGCTTTAATGGGTTGATTCAACATGCTGAGATTTGCACAAAATATTTTAGTCGCCCTTTTACGACACGCTTGGAAAGTTACAGTGTTCAGCAACAATTCCTGGTACCGGTATTTTATTTTGTTTAATTATAAAAGTTCACATGTGTCCTTGAAAAATATGTCACGTCAGCGTGTTAATGCCGGAAATCTGTTACGATGTAGTTGTGGCTGGTTTCGGTAGGATTGGTGTTGGCACAACTCTAATATAAAATCCGTACTATTGTATGGCTCTGAAGCACGGAGAACAACAAAAGCAACCAAAGTACATACCTGAATAAATTGATGCCTGCACACATAATAGAAGGATTAAAATGGTATGATTAATATATAGCGGAAAATGTCGATATACCATGGCCCAGTATCCATGTCTTTGCACTTTCTTCAATGGGGAGTGGGTTAATCCTGGTGCTAACTGGCTGGGGACAAACGATACCGCCTGAACCTCGTCTACTGTACAATCCAGCTTCCTGCTACATATTGAAACGCTCAATTTCAGTTGGAGGGCTGGGTTGTTTTTGTTGTTGAATGCCTACAACGAGTACCATTACTCGTTTTTTCGCCCCCTAAAAAGGACGTTAAGTGGCCGGTTGTTGTAGCTTTCCTCACATCTTGAGCGTGCTGATGAACGTAGACCGTGGTCCTCCAGGCGGTTTCTGCTATTCTTGGCTTCCTCTGCGTGTCGTTCCCTACTATAGAGATCACGTTGATCCCTCACCTTGCTAGCCAGACTGACACGAAAACAGCCCATTTCCAGGAAGGGGTACGAGTAAGTCGATGTGGCGGTCTTGGCCAGTATATTTTGTCAGACCGTGACTAGCATGTCTGATCAGTATGTTGTGCCTGACCCTGACTAACATGTCTTATCAGTACGTTGTGCCTGACCCTGACTAACACGTCTTATCAGTACGTTGTGCCTGACCCTGACTAACATGTCTGATCAGTACGTTGTGCCAGACCCTGACTAACATGTCTGATCAGTACGTTGTGCCTGACCTTGACTAGCATGTCTGATCAGTACGTTGTGCCAGACCTTGACTAGCATGTCTGATCAGTATGTTGTGCCTGACCCTGACTAGCATGTCTGATCAGTATGTTGTGCCTGACCCTGACTAGCATGTCTGATCAGTATGTTGTGCCTGACCCTGACTAGCATGTCTGATCAGTACGTTGTGCCTGACCCTGACTAGCATGTCTGATCAGTATGTTGTGCCTGACCCTGACCAGCATGTCTGATCAGTACGTTGTGCCTGACCCTGACTAGCATGTCTGATCTGTATGTTGTGCCTGACCCTGACTAGCATGTCTGATCAGTACGTTGTGCCTGACCCTGACTAGCATGTCTGATCAGTATGTTGTGCCTGACCCTGACTAGCATGTCTGATCAGTATGTTGTGCCTGACCCTGACTAGCATGTCTGATCAGTATGTTGTGCCTGACCCTGACTAGCATGTCTGATCAGTATGTTGTGCCTGACCCTGACTAGCATGTCTGATCAGTACGTTGTGCCTGACCCTGACTAGCATGTCTGATCAGTATGTTGTGCCTGACCCTGACCAGCATGTCTGATCAGTACGTTGTGCCTGACCCTGACTAGCATGTCTGATCAGTATGTTGTGCCTGACCCTGACTAGCATGTCTGATCAGTATGTTGTGCCTGACCCTGACTAGCATGTCTGATCAGTACGTTGTGCCTGACCCTGACCAGCATGTCTGATCAGTATGTTGTGCCTGACCCTGACTAGCATGTCTGATCAGTATGTTGTGCCTGACCCTGACTAGCATGTCTGATCAGTATGTTGTGCCTGACCAGACGTTAGTCCCAACGGAATACTGGGTAGAATAAGGCCAACAACTCTTGTAGGTGAGCTAAGCTTGGGCATGTTCGGCTGAGAGATATTTTGAGACTAGTGTTGCGCATGATGCCCCATTATTACTCTGAAATGGTACAGTATAGCTAATGTGGAACTGCTGGAAAGAACAGCTGTCAGTGGGACAAAAAGACCAAAGAGGGACTCAATGGTCTCTAGGTAAGGTGTCTGCCTCGGGTGCCGGAAGTTGCAGATTCGAATCACGGTGGAAACCGAGATTTTTTTTCGCGTGGATGTTCTGGTAAAAATTCGCCTAATCTCTGGGTAGTGAGATCGGACTCCCGTGTTCAGTGTCGAGCACGTTAAAAATTCCATGGCAGTTAGAAATCGAAAAGAGTAGGCTTAACGGCCACTTGCTGGACGAAATTAAAAATCTACCCAAGTTATTTGTTCTTTTCCTTAGGTGGTTTGTTAAGAGCAGCTATAGATGGCACCTAACTAGCTGCGGGTCTACTTAGCTCTAGTGCTTGAGTCTATTAAAATAGTTGAAGCCACCCTCTAAAAAACTGGTTAGATACATACATTGTAGAGCTTTCTAAATCAGTATAAAAACGTAAAGTTAATTTAAGACACATGGAGAAGAGCGACCGAGGTTAACATCATGGAAACAATGGAAACACGGGCAGAGTTGGAACTGGTGATCCAAAACGACAGCAATTGGCGTGCATTTTTTAAGACGTGTGCTCCACGGGGATCGGAAATGTTTTAATGAAAGATTGTAACAAAATGCTTTGACGGTGGCTTCCATAACGCGTTAACTGCAGTGGTGGCACTAAGCTATTTCTGGAGCGAAATGGAGAGACGAAAGTCCTGCATGCAGCAAATAGATTAAGGCATCGACTTCGTGGGCTGTAGCCCATAGACCTCTGTCAGTCAAGGGGCCTTCGTGTGTATGTCCGTTGGTCGTTCACTCTGTCGCTACTTACCTAGTTTGCTCGTTCATTCCCTCGCTACTTACCTAGTTTGCTCGTTCATTCCCTCGCTACTTACCTAGTTTGCTCGTTCATTCCCTCGCTACTTACCTAGTTTGCTCGTTCATTCCCTCGCTACTTACCTAGTTTGCTCGTTCATTCCCTCGCTACTTACCTAGTTTGCTCGTTTATTTCCTCGCTACTTACCTAGTTTGCTCGTTCATTCCATCGCTACATACCTAGTTTGCTAGTTCACGCTCTCTCTACTTTCCTAGTTTGCTCGTTCACTCCCTCCCTACTTACCTAGTTTGCTCGTTCATTCCCTCGCTACTTACCTAGTTTGCTCGTTCATTCCCTCGCTACTTACCTACTTTGCTCGTTCATTCCCTCGCTACTTACCTAGTTTGCTCGTTCATTCCCTCGCTACTTACCTAGTTTGCTCGTTTATTCCCTCGCTACTTACCTGGTTTGCTCGTTCATTCCATCGCTACATACCTAGTTTGCTAGTTCACGCTCTCTCTACTTTCCTAGTTTGCTCGTTCACTCCCTCCCTACTTACCTAGTTTGCTCGTTCACTCCCTCGCTACTTACCTAGTTTGCTCGTTCACTCCCTCGCTACTTACCTAGTTTGCTCGTTCATTCCCTCGCTACTTACCTAGTTTGCTAGTTCACGCCCTCGCTACTTACCTAGTTTGCTCGTTCACTCCCTCCCTACTTACCTAGTTTGCTCGTTCACTTTCTGGTTACTTACCTAGTGCACTCTCTTTTACTTGCCTAGTGCACTCTCTCGTTACTTACATAGTGCACTCTCTTTCATTTTCCTAGTGTACTCACTTTTACTTACCTAGTGCATTCTCTGGTTACTTACCTAATGCACTCTCTTTCATTTTCATAGTGCACTTTCTTTTACTTACCTAGTGCACTCTCTCGTTACTTACATAGTGCACTCTCTCGTTACTTACCTAGTTTGCTCGTTCACTCTCTGGTTACTTACCTAGTGCACTCCCTCACTAGTTGCCTAGTTTTCTCTTTTACTCGCTAGCACTATAGTTACTACGTTGGTAAGTTCGTTAATTCGTTCTTAAGCTCGTTCATTAGTTCGCTCGCTAGTTCGCTCGTTAGTTAACATTGTTAGTTCATTTTGTCGCTCGTTTGTTAGTTAGTTAGTAACCTATTTAGCTCCTGTCCCCCGGACAAGGTACCTTTGTGGTAAAAAGCAAGTGCTCTACCCACTCTACTTTTCTTTTCTCAATTATGCTCTTTGGAAGCGTAGACCTACTTTTGCAGTTGTCTCTCACGGAAACCCAACCCCAAAGTACTTGGTATGATCTTGTAACGGTAGTTTGTCAAGCAATTAGTTTCACATGATGAGTTTGCTGGCCCGTACGCACACCCCTCTTTAATCACCTTTTACAACATACGTGAAAGGTGACAAGCATTTCTATTATTTCCTCCCCGGGATCCACAACGCTGAGCTGTTCTAACGCCGAAACATAGCACTGGAACAGAGCCGTGCATCGATTCGGAACAAGTCGATCTGCGAGAAGAAGCGTAATCGATAGTTGCCAATTTGGATAAATGCCATTAAATAGCAGAACGCAAGGATTTGATTTTTCCGAACCCAGTCGATATATTAAAGAAACGAAAATAAGTTTAATAACTGGTTTTACCTTGGACGCTGCAGTTATCAGTGCGTGTTATAAGGACGTAGGGAATTGACAAGCGCAAGTTAACACCAAGTGGGTTTATGTGCGAGAGTGGGCTGCACTGAGGTCATGCCGTGACTGTGAGGCATAGCCACCTTATATGGTAGAAGATTATCTAACTCTATTGTGCCTCTAGTCATTCGCAAAAGCCTGCAGAGTGTGTAGTAGTAGCCTTATGAGATGAAAAGAGAATTTTAGAAAAAACACAGGACTATAAGATACAGATGCAAGAAATATGGTTACAAGAACAACTGGAATGTAAGATTCATATATCGAGATACACCGGAAGGGAATAGGTTTATGAGAAACTGAGGACTAGACTTGAATCAAGACTCGTATTTAATGCTATATTTTGTTATGTTAATTGTGTAAGTCCATTTATAAGCCCTATGAGATGGAGATAAGACCTGAGTCAAGACCTTCGCCAAATATGGTCCTCCTAAGCCCCCTCAGACGTCATCCAATGAGATGGAGAGGTGACCAGAGTCAAGACATTCGCCCAATATGGTCTTCCTAAGACAAAGACTGGATCTAGCTTAAACAACACATGAGGCCGAATATGATGCTTGCATCAGGGCCAGCAAGTCATAGCTGACCAAAACAATATTCCGTCTCCAAGTGGCGACCCAGGAAACAGGCTGCGCCCATGTAGACTGGCGAGACACAACAGTGATCGAAGAGGGAAGACAAATTAGGTTCAACAGAAGGCTGTACTGAAACTGGCTGTGTAGGGCCGAAAGGCGTAGATGTCTCTATCTCATTGGGTAAATTGCCACACAGCGACCTTTCAGGACGAACGCAGAAGAGGGGGGAAAATATGAGCAAGAAAAAGTAACATAAGAAAAAGAAAAAGGAAGGAGAAGAAAATGAAAGCAAAGAAGAAGAAGAAGGATCAGGGGGAGAACGTAGAGCAGGAGGAGGACGACGACGAAGAAGAGGGGAGGAGAAGAAGCAGGAGGAGGGGGAAGAGAAGAAAAAGTAAAGATGAAGAGGAAGAAACATCATAAGAAAACTACAACGACAACGAAAAAGAAGAACAAGATGTTAAAGCAAAAGAAGAATTAAAAAATGAGGAGAAGAATGGGGATCATAAAAAAGAAGAATGAGAAGAAGCAGCGACGCCTGTGCGCCCCGTGGTAGAGCGGTTAGGATACTTGGTCTGGAAACACAAGGTTCGAACTCCAGTAACGTCTATTTTTTTTCTATCATGGGCTATATAAAACCTAGCTGTCACACTGTTCGGCACTGCACAGGCAAGCAATCTTTAATCCTCAAGTCCTGTAAATCTCTTATATCTGTGTCTGTCCACGACTTATATCTATGTCCCTATCAATCTTGTTCTGGTCCATCTCTAAATATTATCTGTCCACGCATCTCAAGTTTTCCTGCCTTTCTCGTTACCCAGAACTGTTCCCTTAAGAATGTTGTCTGACAGTCATTCTGATCTTGATACATAGCCGTGCTGTTTATTTTGGCGTGTCTCTACAGCATCTTCAGCCTGTCTGTATTTCGTTAGACTGTCTTTGTATGGTCATAGTATGCATTTCGTTATATTGTCTTAGAGTCGGAGTCTTTAAAGATTGTCCTTGTAGTATTGTGATCCGTATGTGGTGACATTGAAGTTTGTGTGTTGTTCTCAAGGAAATAGCAACTACGAGGATCAACTTATCCGGACGAATATCCAACAATTACGTTGACAGACTTGTCCCCAACAAAATAAGACTAACCAATAATTGCGGGCACTAACTTACCCTTACATAAAATAGGACTAACCAACAATTGCGGGCACTAACTTACCCTTACATAAAATACGACTAACCAACAATTGCGGGCACTAACTTACCCTTACATATAATACGACTAACCAACAATTGCGGGCACTAACTTACCCTTACATAAAATACGACTAACCGACAATTGCGGGCACTAATTTACCCTTACATATAATACGACTAACCAACAATTCCGGGCACTAACTTACCCCAACATAAAATACAACTAACCAACAATTGTGCCTACCATGTTTAGCCTATCTGCATCTGATTGTTTGGCTCATTACGATGTAAGCCATGTGATAGGACGTGTAGGGTAAATTCTCTGCCGCACTCCTGCAGTGGTTGTATTTGTAGCAATTTGTTTTACATGATGAGGCTGCTAACCTCATGCACAACGCCCTTCAATCGCTATTTACGCAATGCTTGAACGGTTAAAACGAGTGCTACTTTTGCTCCAAAGGACCTGCACCTGTATTGTACTCTGTTGTTCATATGCAAACACGTGAGACACCCGGAAGTGATGTGACAAAAGGGGAACACTACGTCGATACTACAACAAATGTGTCAAGACCAGGCAACAAATGTGTCAAGACCAGGCAACAAATGTGTCAAGACCAGGCAACAAATGTGTCAAGACCAGGCAACAAATGTGTCAAGACCAGGCAACAAATGTGTCAAGACCAGGCAACAAATGTGTCAAGACCAGGCAACAAATGTGTCAAGACCAGGCAACAAATGTGTCAAGACCAGGCAACAAATGTGTCAAGACCAGGCAACAAATGTGTCAAGACCAGGCAACAAATGTGTCAAGACCAGGCAACAAATGTGTCAAGACCAGGCAACAAATGCCAACAATCTATCAGTCCTGGTACTCGTCAATTGGATGAACTGTATACAAGCAACACACGGCCATTCATGACTATTCCTGCTTACTGGGAATTCCCATTTGATACACTTCCGCGTATTGTTATGAATACGACCTATTTATAGTAACGAACTCAGGCGTTTACATGGGACTTTCCCCAAGCCTTGCACACAATTGCTCACATAAAGACACTTAGCTATTGTCAGCCAGAAAACTGGTGACGCCAGTGTAATATTATTACAATACTATTTCTGGAGAGAAGTAAGAGAGGGTGAAAGTGAGAGAGAGGGTAAGCAAGAGAAAGGAAGTGAGAGATGAAGGAGGTGAGAACGAGACAAATAGAGAGGAACAGAGAAAGAAAGAAAGTGAGAATGAAAGAGATGGAGAGAGATGGAAAGAGAAGTAGATGGAGAAAGTGAGACATAATTTTGATGGAAATGGAGATAGAAGTGGGGGGGGGGGGGGAGAGTTGGGGGGGGGGGGAAGCTAGAGCGGGTGTGAAAGACATAGAAAGAGAGAAGGATTGAGAGGAATTGTGAGTGAGGAGATAGACGATGTGTGAGGGAGGGAGAGCTAAATAAAGAGGTAAGAGAATATCGCGAAGTAGGGCGCACTCAGAACACAGGTCTGTTCACATCAAAATAAATAACATACACGCAAAACAGGACATTTACCGACATGTCAGAATTGTTCAAGTGTTTGGTGGGAAATGGTTCGGGCTTTAGCCCCGATCTGTGTAAGCTCCAGTCTACTCGGCTGTAAATAGATATCGCACTTACTGTTAGGGAATGAAAAGCAAAGATGCAGGGACCTGCCCATACCACCTCAAAAAAGTTTAGCCCTAGTACATTGAAATCTCTAACGTCAATCCCCGACGTAAGGTACGATTTGGGACCACGAATATCTTCCTTCTCAACCAAATCGCAAAACCTATCAGCTCGTCACAGGAAAATTGAGCCTTCGACGGACGAATTGTCACGCGCTGCGAAGCGCGGCAACCAATCAATCAAATGGTTTTCTCCTTGATGCACAGCACCTGTTTTCAAGACATTCACTTCATGTCCTCTTGTCGTTAGCAAACCTCTCCAGCTCTGTACGTGTCTTTCCTGTTCCTTGTATGATTGTCTCGAGTTCTCTTCTTGCGTTGGGAATTCCAGAACAAAGACTTTCCTTATCGTAGAGGGGATATAAACATGCAAGAAAGGATTCAAAGAAGAGCGACAAAGCTGATAGTAGAATTTCAGAATTACAATTATGAGGAAAGACTCAGAAAAACCCGCCTACGATGTCTAGAAAAGAGAAGAATTCGAGGTGACTTAATACAGGGTTATAAGATAATCAAATGAACAGATAAATTAGACTATAACAAGTTTGTTTTCCAAAATACAACCACCTGCAAGAACAAGAGGGCATAGCTACAAATTAACTAAAGGAAGGTCCAGTTTAGATATAAGGAAATATGTTTTTTAGTCAGAGAGTGGTGAATGCTTGGAATGCATTTCCACAGAAAGTAGTGGATGTAGTGACAATTAATGCATTCAAGAATATATTGGATGCGCATAGCTTTAAGTGCAAGAAAAAAATGAAACTAGTTGTATACAGACTCTGCAGAGACTTCTAAGCCAGTATAAAGACGTTAAGTTCAGTTAAAGCTATAAGCTGGTTTCCTCAACCCTTTACAGTTCGGCCTAATTGATTTCATACTTGACAGTCTGGACCATTGATGGGATCCATGTCTTAAGACATAAATCTTATCAATTGGAGTGGACTGTCATTGCGTCACGTTTCACTGATATATAACTGGTTCTTTCCAACATTCCACATTAGTCATATTATCAGGTCAGGTCAGGTCAGGTCATCCCGTAACCGGTGAGGTCGTTGGGGCATACACGAAGACATCCTCACAACGCCGCGCCACCATTCTCTGCCAGATACCTCTGCCTGTGACTCTTCTGGTCGGAGATTGGTCCATTCTTTTATGTTATATTCATATTATCATAATGAATAAAATCATTGCAAAGTGACCAGTGACATGTAAAAAAGTAAGTCAATATCCCGTTAACACGCCAATGTGGCATGTTGGAAATATGGTTACTTACTTTCGCTGAATACTGGATGCAAGATATAAAACGTGGTGATTGACACGGAAAGTAAGTAAGTATAGTCCTGAAAGCGTGTTCTATCCAACACGATGTCTTCTTCTGAGCTCAGTCCTGAAAGCGTGTTCTATCCAACACGATGTCTTCTTCTCAGCTCACATTTCAATGGTATCTGTATGGCCCGTTCCAACAGTTCCACAGTTGTTATCTTATCATAAACATACAAGAGATGCTGTTCTAGTGCGGTTAATGAACCATGCCTGTGTATTCTGTTATTGACTAATGATCGTTAGTAGTGTCGAAGCTTCTATTGATTTATTGATCGTATCACACCATTTGAATCCCTTTGAATAACTGACATGACTTTCCACTAGAGTTATTGTTTTTTGAGGAACGGCTGGCTGAGCAGTGTGGACGTTGATATTTGACCACAAAGGTATGCGTTCAAATCCTTGATAAGGTTTATGTTAGTTTTTCTATAGGAGGTAAAACAAATAGCTTGTATGTACAGTGTGTGGCGACTTTACAGACAAGTGACCTTTATTCCTGAGACCAAAAATTCATACTTGTGTACCCAAACAATGGGAATGAATACCGCAGTGACAGTTAGTTATTGTTTAGATTAAAATCTATATTAAAATTATTATTAAAAACTATATTTAAATCGAAATTAAAAACTACATTTAAAAAACAATATTACAATCTATTCTAAAAACTACATTGAAAAATCCATATTTATAAATATATATTAACATCTATATTAAAATATATGTTAAAATACATATTAAAAACCATGTTGGAAACTATATTAAAATCTATATTAAAATCTATATTAAATTATATACTAAAAATTATATTTAAAACTACTTAAAAATTTATTTTAAAATCGATATTAATGTATACATATACAGTTCTTAGTTCTTAGTTGACCTGTATATCTACAGGGGAAGATGTCCATCTGCTGGTCCCAGCTCTGGTATGAGCTGGATGTAGCCTGAAGAATGGTTTCCTGCTTAGCGAGCTAGGCTCTAGCAGCTAAACACTCCGCTGAGTTGGAACAAGCGCTTATGGAGGATAGTTAACCAATCTGCGAATCCATCTTAATAGATTCAAACACTAGAGCAAAGTAGACCACAAGCTTGTTAGGCGCCATCTATGCTGCTCTAGACAAACCACCTAACCATGACCGATGTTATGTCATGCCACACAGTTAGTCGCCTCTTACGACATGCTCCCTGTGGGGCAGGGGTGCTATTCTTGTCCTTGTCATACACATAGACCCGGGCAGACTACCCGGGATATATATATAACTATGTTAAAAACTATTTTAAAATCTATTTTTTTAGATATATTAAAATCTATACAACTATGAGGTAACAATCTTGGCATTAGAACTAGAAATCAAATGCCGAAAATCTAGAATCCTGGAACTGAATAAGGCAAACCAAGTGGCTGATGCCAGGTAGCAAAATTTCTCATCCAATTTCTGTTTTACGCCTTAGAATATCACGTTGTAACCTAGGCTTTACTCCGGTTATCTCTTCCTCTAGTATTAGGTCCTTAAGTGTATACTTAAAAATTGTGGATTGGATAATAACATGAACAAGTATAAGACAGTTTGATTTACGCATCAATCAATCAAAACCATTTCATCTCCTTGCAGTATAGGTTTTCAACAGGTATTTCTGTTCGTATCTATTGAAGTTGGCATACATATACACATAAATACAACAATCTTTAGTGTAACCAAAACACCTTCATCAGGGAAAAGAATAACACTAAAGAAAATAACGAAAGGACATAAAGAAAATGAAAAAGGGATACATAAAAGCAGTTTGCCCTTGATGTAACTGTTGTGGAAGCCACTAACACTGAGTTCATTTCAGTTCTTAACGATGTTCCTTTAGTGGCAGGTTTAAGTTGGTCTTCCTACATCCCAACGCGTATTTGTGAAGGCGGGTGCAGTCCTCCTGTCTGTAGTGGTAAACATAGCTGCTCAGTAAACTCACCAATACAGGGATCACAGTGTCTGTGACAATTTAAGCTTGAGCATAAGCGTTTAAGGCAGGGGAGATTGGGCTGGCGACTAAGAAACAAAGGTTGCCTGAATGCGGTGGAGGGAAAGAAGAATAGACAACATAACGGGATAAATGTAAGTTTTGTTTATCCCGAAAAAGATAGAAACGAGAAAAAGCGTATGCAATGACACCGAGATAAACGCTCGGCGATGCTCAAAACCCGAGGGTAAATGTAACACTAAAGGCAGCTCAGTCAGGAGACTCAGCCGGCTAGAGTTACGATTGATCACGTCCGAAGTCATTTGGGAGTCGCTACATTTAACACGGTCAGGTCTGATAAAAGATGTGACGTTTACAAGGAACCTGAGTTTAGGCCTGGTGGTGAAATAGTTATATACGTGGAAGCAATAAAGTTAGTGAAGACATGCTTGGACTTTAAGTTAAGTGTTCTTCTTCAGGTGGAGATACGAATTCACGGATGGAACGGTTGTGCCCCCGCGACAGATAGCGATTTGGTGGATGACGAGGAAGAGGAAGAGATAGACGTTAAAGAAGTAATGGAAAATATTAGAGGACGGGACAAACGACCACATTTGGGATAACGCCTCGATTAACCAGTTGAAAGAGATTTCAAGTAAACTGCGGAGACTTGAAGCGGTAGGTCGTCAGGATAGCGATATATATGGACGATCGAACAAACAGTGTGAACAAACAGTCGGTTCTACAAAAAATTAACACAAGTAGACGGAATCCATAAAGCGGCGCGTTAATCAACGTAATCGAAAGTAATAACTATAACACGTTGAAACTACGCGAGACGAACAAACAAACCAAGGAACACACAGTCCAGCAATTAGAGACGTCTAAGGGGGGACACAACGAGGTTGCATTGAGTTAGGTGGCTGCTGCAAAGGAACAAATAATAATGGCAATGCTAAGCTACATGAAAGAAATGTTTGTCTGATTCGAAATGTTGGGTGTGACAGAAGCCATTACTGCTAAGAAAGAAATGATGTTGGCATTTCTCAGTACTATGGAAAGAATGGTTTTTAAAAAAAAATTTAAGTTAAGATAGGATGAGTTGGTACACGTAGTATAAATTTACATAAATTCGTTGTATGTATCGTTACCTTTGTGTAGCGGAGGTTTGGGAGTAAATAAGTAAGAATGAGGAATGGCAATTCTTACAATTCCTTTGACTCCATTGTCAGAGAGACACGCCAGACAATGAGCTATCAACGTATCGTCTAGAATGAGTCTAGTCAGTGCGGTTCAAAGGGAAATTCTCGGACAACAGAGACCGAAATCAAAGAGAATTCTGAGACAGCGGATTCACAGTCGCTTGACATAAATCAAAGAAATGTAATGTTACCTGCGGTTGGTAAATTTAACGACTAACAACAAGGGAACGGGACGCGGAAGGTCAGTCCTCTTTGAAGTGGAATTTAGGGGAACATTCTAAGGTGCCAACACATGTTTAGACAATCGCAGTTTCCTTTGACATTACACGCGACCAATATTTAGTAACGGAGCTAGTTAACTGAGACAGTAGTAGACCGTCTAGACGAGCATTACAATCATTGGTAATCAGACAGTTGGGAGAGCTAGACGAGCATTACAATCATTGGTAATCAGACAGTTGGGAGAGCTAGACGAGCATTACAATCATTGGTAATCAGACAGTTGGGAGAGCTAGACGAGCATTACAATCATTGGTAATCAGACAGTTGGGAGAGCTAGACGAGCATTACAATCATTGGTAATCAGACAGTTGGGAGAGCTAGACGAGCATTACAATCATTGGTAATCAGACAGTTGGGAGAGCTAGACGAGCATTACAATCTTTGGTAATCAGACAGTTGGGAGAGCTAGACGAGCATTACAATCTTTGGTAATCAGACAGTTGGGAGAGCTAGACGAGCATTACAATCTTTGGTAATCAGACAGTTGGGAGAGCTAGACGAGCATTACAATCATTGGTAATCAGACAGTTAGGAAAGTCACTGTTGGTCACAGACATGGTTGGCAGTTAGATTTATCAGATTAAGTTAGAAGTTATCCATAGTTCAGTTAATCTATTGTGGGGGTTATTGTCAAGTACAGACATATGTATCGAGGGTTGGCACTGACGAAGTGAAGTGTTGGTGTCACATAATTGTTAAAGAAATATATTTTTGGGAAAAGCCCTGAGAAATTATGTCGATGTTAAAAATTGTCCAGTACGGACTTTGACATGATGTATATTATTCTGTGAATTTTGTTATTGCTTAAATTATATAAGTTTACAAATACTAAAACAAATGTTACAGTAATTCTGGATGTTGGAAAATTAGCATCTGGGGTGCTAGAGTGGATTAAGAGTATAATATTTTGAATGTGTTTATGTTAATGACTTATTGGTGTATATACTCTAACATATGTTACAGGGGAATACATATAGCAGCATTACATCATCGATACACAACAAGATGCAATGTTAGATGGTATTGATAACACATCTGGGCTGATCCATGAAGAGTTCGGGTGTAACACTAAAGGGTCATCTTCTTAGAAAAATGCACGGGATCCAGGGCGGAGACCCGCAGGTGATTATTTTCCTTAATAGTTGAAGGTCCGCAGGCAAGATCCTAGCGCGCTTACTGCTAAACAGGCTCAACAAACACCTTGAACAAAGCCACCACCTCCGAGAAAGCTAATGTGGATTCAGAGCCGGAAGAGGAACAGTGGACAGGATTTTTGCCGCTTGCCAAGTACAAAAGAAGTGTCGGGAACAAAATCAGGCCTTGTACGCTACATTTATTGATTTGACAAAGGCATTTGATACAGTAAACAGAGAGGGCTGTGGATGATAATGTCTAAGTTTGGCTGCCCCAACAAGTTCATAACAATGGTGAAACAGCTACACGAAGGCATGTGTGCTCGTGTACTGGACAGCGGAGCAATCTCTAAAACGTTTCTAGTATCAAACGGAGTTAAACAAGGATGTGTACTCGCCCCGACCTTGTTCAGCATGATATTCGCGGCCACGATGACAGACGCCTTCAGATCACTAGAGCTTGGAATACCCATAAAGTACCGCACAGATGGCAAGCTACTCAATCCCAGAAGAATGAAGGCCAAAACCAAAGTGGCTGGCGACATAATCAGGGAACTTGTATTTGCTGACGACTGCGCTCTAATGAGCAACTCAGAACTGAACATGCAGGTTGGAATAGACTGGTTCTCTGCCGCATGAGAAAATTTTAGCCTGACCATAAATGCCAAGAAAACAGAAGTCATGTATCAACCAGCACCAGGCCTGCCGTACACAAAACCAGAGACTACAGTCAGCGGGCAGACTCTGAATTTCGTAGACAAATTCACATATCTGGGCAGCACGCTGTCGAGATCTGTCAGTCTAGACGATGAGGTGGCAAGCAGAATAGCAAAGGCCAGCACAGCCTTTGGTAGAATACGCTCGATGGTCTGGGCACGTCGTGGTATAAGCATCAAGACCAAACTCAAAGTCTACCGTGCAACCATCATTCCAACCCTACTATACGCTTGCGAAAGCTGGATTGTACACTCTGGACATGCAAGAAGGTTAAACCACTTCCACACAGGTTGCCTGAGGCGAATATTCCACATCCGATGGTAAGATCGTGTCACTGACATCGAGGTTCTCTCGAGGGCTAACATGCCCAGCATCCATGCACTGCTAGAAAAAGCTCGTCTAGGATGAGCCGGACACCTCGTTTGTTTGTCAGACGAGCGGCTCCCAAAGAGGCTTCTCTACGGCGAGCTGAGAGAGGGATGGCGCGTGAGAGGGCACCCAAAGAAACGTTTTAAAGACGGTCTGAAGACTCACTGAAAAGTTGCCATATAGACATCGACACCTGGGAATGTCTTGCGCAAAACAGATCTGACTGGAGAAGCGCAGTCAAATCGGGTGTAGCTACCGACGAAGACGACCGTGTTGTGAAAGCCCAGAGCAGACGCGAGACCCGGAAATCCCGAACAGTGGGAACACCATCACCTTCTACAAACCTCGTGTGCCCGATATGTAGCAGATGTTTTCGTGCCCGAATTGGCCTGTTCAGCCCCATGCGCACCCACACCCAACAGGGCTGTGACAAGGATGATGTCGGCGGTCCTCATCGACAACGATGGACAGCTATTATTAGTTGAAGGTCAATCCTCGAGGAGATGGTTTCTCCGGGTGAGAAGGCATACGAGGACAACGTAATAGAAGGTGAGAATGGAAACGTGTCTACGTTTTGTTGATGTTGTTGTTATTTGGTGGTATTTCATGTGATTATATTATGATTATATTCATGTGATTATATTATGATTATATTCATGTGATTATATTATGATTATATTCATGTGATTATATTATGATTATATTCATGTGATTATAGTATGATTATATTCATGTGATTATATTATGATTATATTCATGTGATTATATTATGATTATATTCATGTGATTATATTATGATTATATTCATGTGATTATATTATGATTATATTCATGTGATTATATTATGATTATATTCATGTGATTATATTATGATTATATTCATGTGATTATATTATGATTATATTCATGTGATTATATGTGAGTGCATAGTTCGACTGAGTACGTGATCACACGTGAGTACGTGATGCTATTATATGTGAGTATGTGAACCTGATTGTATATGAATGCACAGATCTCCTGATTATACGTGAACTGAATACGAGATCTGATTGATTATGTGTGATGGTACATATTCGTCTGGGTACGTAATCTAATCGCGAGGACAAGTTTGTTGATTGTGTGTTGAGGGTGCAGAAGAAGGACGGCGAGGTAACTGGCGCCATTAAGTTGTGTCTAGAATAATCCTTGAGGTTGTGAAGTTTTATTATTGCAGGTATAGACTTAGAGAGCCTGGGTTTGTAGGTAGTTACAGAAGGGATTTCAACAACAATTGCTTAAATCTTCTGTTGTAGTTAAATATATACATTTATATTATGATTATTTAGTTTATAAGTTGTTTGCTTTTTGTTGATATTGTGCAATGATTATTCTTGTAATAAATGAAATTGTTTTGTTGTATGGTCAGGATAGTGTTTACTGTGTTTTACTGTGTTGAAGTCGTGTCGTGGTGTAGATTTATCTTGTAATTCTTAATTTAAGTAAACTACTCAACTTAAAAGTTTACGCTGCCACATATCTTAATTTGGTCCGAGTGACCAGGATATCTTTGATAGGATAATTACTCGCTAAACCTAGACTATACTACATGACGACCCACACCTTGTTGGCCAGGCTGCTGTGACATCGTCTGTTTGTATAGACCACACATAGACATGAGGTGTTGGTCAGTAAGTCGCACCTTGCAACGACCAGCGTAACAGATATCTTCCATTTATATATCCTCGTTTATCTGCTTTCTGTTAGATTAGTCCAGCTACTCATTTCTGAATGGTCCTTTCATCGGATGAAGGCCTTGTAGTAGTGTTACGTATATTGTTATTTTGTAATAATTGTGTGCGTGTATTTGTATGTGTGTTGATATATATGTATGTTCGTGTGTGTGTATATTTGTGTGTGAATTTGTGTGTGTTTGTGTGTGTGTGTTTGTGTGTATATTTGTATGTGCACATATTTGTATGTGTATATATACATTTATGTGTTTGTGTGTGTGTGTGCTCGTGTGTGTATATATATTTGTGTGAGTGTGTAGATTTCTGTGTATTTGTATATGTGTACACATATATATATATATATATATATATATATATATATATATATATATATATATATATATGGGAATGCGTATGTATGCAAGAGTGTGTATTTATGTGTGTGTTAGGCCCCCGTTTCCATTCCACCCCTCTCCATCACGCTGAACAGACTCCAGCTGTTTTATGTAATTATCGCCATTTGATATAAAATAAATTATGTTACCTAATAAAATCATTCTCGCGGCCCCCTTGTGGGGAAATAATAGGACGTGTACACCTTCATGCATGTTACAAAAGATGACTAAAGATGGTGCTAGTAACCTCATAATGGTAACACAAAATGCTATGGAAACCATTTTTTTCACAAGCACGCAAAGTTACTCGGTGCAAGCGTACTAAAGAAGGACAACTGTTGTCTTTTTTCTTCGCCCCTACTATTTGACATAGCTATAGTTTAAATTATGAAACACTATGCCCATGATAAGCATTTAGGCATATAATGGACAGATAACAAGACCTTAGAAGATCTAGATTTTGCAGACGACCTAGCGCTACTAAATACCACTAATGAAAAAAACAAGAAAATATAGACAGACTATGCCAATGGTCAGAACAGATAGAGCTTCAATTAAACGCATCAACGACGAAAAGCATGGCTTCCACAACCACCGCAGTTGATATCTATTTAGCTACAGGGGAAATCTCTACAAAATGTCCAATACTACCCATACCTGGCAAACAAACGACACAAGATGGAGATGCCACGAACTAAATTTCTAATAGAATTGCTTTGGCCTTTAATCAGCTCACCAACATCTGGAAATCAACGACACTGAGTAAACATACCAAGCTCAGACTATTCAACTCAATCGTAATATCAGTCCTGGAATATGGATGTGAAAGCTGAAAGACAACAAAACCGGTGGAAAACATACTAAATATATTTGAAAATAAATTTTTCAGAAAATTATTGAATATACGTTGGAACCAGTTCCTACCTAATGACGACAAGAACAGAGACAAACCAACTATGCATATGTAGGTAGGTAGGTAGGCAGGCAGGCAGGCAGGCAGGCAGGCAGGCAGGCAGGCAGGCAGGCAGGCAGGCAGGCAGGCAGGCAGGCAGGCAGGCAGGCAGGCAGGCAGGCAGGCAGGCAGGCAGGCAGGCAGGCAGGCAGACAGACAGACAGACAGACAGACAGACAGACAGACAGACAGACAGACAGACAGACAGACAGACAGACAGACAGACAGACAGACAGACAGACAGACAGACAGACAGACAGACAGATAGATAGATAGATAGATAGATAGATAGATAGATAGATAGATAGATAGATAGATAGATAGATAGATAGATAGATAGATAGATAGCTAGAGAGAGAGATAGATAAATAGATAGATAGATAGATAGATAGATAGATAGTTAGATAGATAGATAGATAGATAGATAGATAGATAGATAGATAGATAGATAGATAGATAGATAGATAGATAGATAGATAGATAGATAGATAGATAGATAGATAGATAGATAGATAGATAGATAGATAGATAGATAGATAGATAGATAGATAGATAGATAGATAGATAGATAGATAGATAGATAGATAGATAGATAGATAGATAGATAGATAGATAGATAGATAGATAGATAGATAGATAGATAGATAGATAGATAGATAGATAGATAGATAGATAGATAGATAGATAGATAGATAGATAGATAGATAGATAGATAGATAGATATCACATTGGGATGCCAAGACCATCAACCAACCATCTCTCTTCGCCATTATCCCCTTGGCAATCATAGACCATCAACCAACCATCTCTCTTCGCCATTATCATCTTGAGATGCATAGGCCAGGAAAAATCTGACGACGAAGGTAGAGGAGAAAGTCAGTTTAATCGGCGTCTTGTGGGTGGCACTCAAGAACACGGCAGGGTATACCAGACGGATAACTGATGATGATGGTGCCTGAGCACTTGAATTTTTTGCAGACAATATTTTTATAAAAATATTTATTAGGTAAATAATTTACAAGAAAATATTTTTTTAAATATATTTCAGCTTGGGGAACAGTCACATATCCAGTGAGGTTGTGCTTCACCAGTGCGCACCACAAGGTACCGAAGAGAACAACCAGTAGGTCAGATAACGCCTTCGTGGTGCTGTTCTGTCCAAACGACCGGACCTGTGGAGAATAAGAACTGGACAGCTCCATCATGACAAAGTACCCACTCTTTCTTAGCATCTGATTGAGACTTTCTTGGCCAGAAACAACCCTCCTCTTCTTCGCCAAGCTCGCTCTTCTCTCGACATGGCTTCTTGTGACTTTTGGTTGTCCTTAAACTGAAAATTCCGCTGATAGGCCCTTGATTTGAGTCCCGATAAGACATTCTGCAGAATTCCACGACCCAGTTGTACTCCATTCCTAAAAAGGGTTTCGAGAAATGCTTCCAACAATGGCGGAGCCCTGGGAGAAGTGTGGAGTCTCAAGTTCTTTGAAAGGGATTAGGGTTTCAAACCGCCAGGTGACTAATTGTATTTTCCGGCCCAAAGGTTGGATACTTTATGAACACACCTCGTATTTTTGAGAATTTCTCAAAATCCTTGATTGTCTTTTACTCTTCCCTGCAAAACTTGACACCTTCTCGCGTCACAGTTTGATAACCCATGTGACGGGTCCAGGCTGGTTGACTGCAGGTAGATACGACATTGTTTGATTGATCTGCGTTGGTTCAAGAATAAGCCATGAAGGCATTTTATCGAAGCTGACGCAGGAGATCGAAGTCTGGAAAATGGATTTAAAGACAATGTACGCCCATGATATAGCCAATTTAGCACAAGGTTTCTCGGCATCGGATTCGTCACACAGCGACAACTGATAAACAATATATGCAACACATCTATTTGATATCAGTTTCAGCCCCAAGACATACAGAACGACAATTACAGTGTATAAAATGTATGGAACATCCCTCCATATGACTGATCGTTCCTTCTTTCTCTCTATCCACATTTCTCCCTCGCACTGATCTTTCATTCTTTCTATATCAATATTTATCTTTTCCAATTCACTTATCTCCTTTATCTTCATCTCTCCTCCTCAAATAAATATGTATCTACATATTTTCGACACCTATCTGACATCTCCACGATTCTTTGTCTGACTTCAACTCACTGCCTCCTTTCTATCTGCACCTCTCCGCCTATCTTTGTTTGACCTCAACTCGCTACCTCCTTTCTATCTGCATCTCTCCGCCTATCTTTGTCTGACCTCAACTCACTGCCTCCTTTCTATCTGCATCTCTCCGCCTATCTTTGTCTGACCTCAACTCACTGCCTCCTTTCTATCTGCATCTCTCCGCCTATCTTTATTTGACCTCAACTCGCTACCTCCTTTCTATCTGCACCTCTCCGCCTATCTTTGTTTGACCTCAACTCGCTACCTCCTTTCTATCTGCATCTCTCCGCCTATCTTTGTCTGACTTCAACTCACTGCCTCCTTTCTATCTGCACCTCTCCGCCTATCTTTGTCTGACCTCAACTCACTGCCTCCTTTCTATATGCACCTCTCCGCCTATCTTTGTCTGACCTCAACTCACTGCCTCCTTTCTATCTGCACCTCTCCGCCTATCTTTGTCTGACCTCAACTCACTGCCTCCTTTCTATCTGCACCTCTCCGCCTATCTTTGTCTGACCTCAACTCACTGCCTCCTTTCTATCTGCATCTCTCCGCCTATCTTTGTCTGACCTCAACTCACTGCCTACTTTCTATCTGCATCTCTCCGCCTATCTTTGTCTGACCTCAACTCACTGCCTCCTTTCTATCTGCACCTCTTCGCCTATCTTTGTCTGACCTCAACTCACTGCCTCCTTTCTATCTGCACCTCTCCGCCTATCTTTGTCTGACCTCAACTCACTGCCTCCTTTCTATCTGCATCTCTCCGCCTATCTTTGTCTGACTTCAACTCGCTACAGATTTCTCCACCTCTTTTCTGCACACCATCTGATCCCCCCTCTCCCCTTCCCCGTTTTTCCACTCTGTCGATCTTTCTCACCCTTATTAACACGCTCCTCCTTTCTCAGACTCACTCATGTCTCAGACTCACTCATGTCTCAGACTCACTCATGTCTCAGAAACCCATGACAAAACACTCAACAATTTCATTATCGACTCACGGCACAAATTAATCCAGTTTGGCTGTAGCCCCGAACAATTTCTTCGCTAAGAAAAATCTTTCCTCTTTTCAATAAATTTGAGAAATTAGTTTATTTCTTGTCTGGGAGAGAGAGAGAGAGAGAGAGAGAGAGAGAGAGAGAGAGAGAGAGAATGAGAGAGTGAAACGGACGCTTGTCCCCTAGGCCACGCTATATATATATATATAATAATAGAGAGTGACAGAGGAATAGAGATAGTGAGATTGAGAGAAGGATAGAGAGTGACAGAGGGATAGAGATAGTGAGATTGAGAGAAGGATAGAGAGTGACAGAGGAATAGAGATAGTGAGATTGAAGGAAGGATAGAGAGTGACAGAGGGATAGAGATAGTAAGGTAACTGATTACTGAAATTAATGTAGTCACGTGTTGGTGTCATCTAGTGCGGTCATTCATAATCTCACCCGTCATGACTGTCTCATTGTAGAAGGAAATAGTTATTTATTAATTTGAGCTTTAAATAGCTCTTCTCCCAAGACGCCCCGGCCACACACGTAGACGGGCAGAAATAATGTTAGACATAGTGAAAGGGTTAGAAGAGGTTCTATCAAGTTCCATTCAGCTATGAATAAAGGTGTCATCCGGTGATGTCCATACTCTGCGCACACTTCCTCCCCCGCCATCCGAGCCCCCTCCACAGCCTTTGCCCCTAGTGACGCCACTGATTGAAGGATATATATATATATATATATATGTATATATAAATAAGTTCCACACATACACTGCCGTCGGGAATGAAGTCTTTGAGCCTTCAGTGTACTAGCCATAGCCTATGTGAGATGAAGTGACAAGCTCCCTTGATTTCTGCCTTTCCTACCCTAGCTCTAGGTCAGGTACCCATTTACAAATTTCCCCTTTACAGCTGGGTCGACTGGAGGGCGTCGGTAGCGAGAGTTGAGCCACGTACCCTTGTCATGAAAAGTTAGTGTTCTACCATTAATCAGACGCTCGATAGAGAAACATAAGTAACTAGGGATATATTGAGAGAGAGAGGCAGAGACAGAGAGAGAGAGAGAGAGAGAGAGAGAGAGAGAGAGATAACGTGATACAAACAGACAGCTTGAGAGGGAGTAGAGAATGAAAAACATATATATATATCTATATATATATATATATATATATATATATATATATATATATATATATATATACATACTTACACACATATACAGAGAGAGAGAGAGAGAGAGAGAGAGAGAGAGAGATACATTTAGATAAATTGAGAGAGATTGAGAGGTTGGCGAGGTTGACAGGTGGTGAGATTCAGAGAGAGACAGAGCAAGACAGTGATAGATAATATGTGTGTGATAGAGAGAGAGAGAGAGAGGATGGGGGGGGAGGGGGAGGGAGAGATTACGGTAGAACCCACACAAAATGAAACTGCTGGCTACCATCTTGTTAAGGGCCATTAGTGGACGATGTTAGATCAATGTTACTGTCCGCAAAGCCAGTTAAATGGAAACCTTTATGCGTAAGTCAACGACATCTAACAAGTCCATTCTCTTATTTCTCTAAGACAGTTCTATGTGGCATGGCGCGCCCAGTCAATGACAGGAAGCTAATTGTTGGTATGAGGAGGGGGGGGGGGGGGAGATTACTTTCAGTTCTGGAAGACCTTGACCGTGAAGACGACATTGCTCTATTTGCAAGGTCGCAATATTACATTCAAAATAAAGCAAAAGCTATATGGGCCCCGTATGTTGATGAAGATAATAATAATAATAAGGAGAAGAAGAACAAGAAGAAGAACATGAAGAATAACAACAACAAGAAGAATATATAGCTAACTCGTAAAATTGAACATCAAAATCAAGAAGACAGAAATCAAAACAACAAATATATTAAAATGTTCCACCAATTAACATAGAAAATGAATAATTGTCAAGGACGGACATGGTAAGCAGACTTATACCAGACGGTGAAACCGGCAAAGATATCAAGAGTAGAATCAACAAAGTCAGAACAGCATTTGCCTGCTAAAACAAAGTTTGGTGGAGTTCTTCTCAGCACAACACAAACATCAAACTAAGAATAAACAAGAATTTTATACTTTCCGTGTGTGCGTCTGTGTGGCGAGGAGCATTGGAGAGACACAGAAATACACATGTCCAAAGTGTCACCTTTACACACTTCATGTCTAAGAAAACCGAATAGAATGTTCTGTTCGAACACCATCCCCAACCGAGAACTGCTTGTCCAGAGCAACGAATAAGACACGCATCCCATCATAACAGGAATTGGGTGGGCCATGTTCTAGAACCTGACAACATCACCAGAACCGCCATGGTATGGACACCAGATGGGAGGCCGCCTAAAGCAACTAAAGAAGCATCAATGAAAGTCATTAACCAGAGCTGGAACACAGTGGCATCAGATGGAATACAGTACGAAATGAGGCATCAGATGGAACACAGTATGAAATGAGGCATCAGATGGAATACAGTACGAAATGAGGCATCAGATGGAACACAGTATGAAATGGGACATCAGATGGAACATAGTACGAAATGAGGCATCAGATGGAACACAGTACGAAAAGAGGCATCAGATGGAATACAGTACGAAATGAGGCATCAGATGGAACACAGTGCGAAATGAGGCATCAGATGGAACACAATACGGCACGAGGCATCAGATGGAGTGAAGTGGAGAGAGTTTATTGCTGCCCTGAAAGGCGTCACTAGGTCTGAGTATTTGGTGAGGTAACGTGTCCAGAATGCTCCATCGCTGCCGTGATTTTGTTTACTGTAATCCATGTACTCTTCTTTCTCTTCGTTGTTCTCAAACTGTCGCTGTCAAGCCATGAAAAAGGCTTTGTAAGTAGCAGGATGTTGTCTAGAGAACGGAATGTGCTGTGTTGTAGTTTACAGTTTGGCTGCGATATTTGCACCTTTTGGTCCAACACATCTACTTAAGCATGACATATTTGCGTTCCGTGTTAGCCTTCCTTCTTCGATCCCTTCTCTTTAGTCAGTCTGCCCTGTTGCAGCTTGTTATTCAGGATCGTCACGTGGTGCTGGAAAAGGGGCCTGGCAGCTCTGGTTCACTGGCCGTGACGTTAGCAGTCAGCTTTGGTTCACTGGCCCTGACGTTAGCAGTCAGCTTTCGTTTGCTGGCCCTGGCGCTAGCAGTCAGCTTTGGTTCACTGGCCCTGACGTTAGCAGTCAGCTTTGGTTCGCTGGCCCTGACGCTAGCAGTCAGCTCTGGTTCACTGGCCCTGACGCTAGCAGTCAGCTCTGGTTCACTGGCCCTGACGCTAGCAGTCAGCTTCGGATGGCTGACAGCTACAGATTTTCTAGGTACCCATCGAGCGCGTGCCGAGACAGGTGATTGTTAAGGTACATTAACAGAAGAGGTTGACACTTCGATCCAAATATCTTTACCAATGACGGAACAAACGAGAGGACAAATAAAAGCAACCTAATAAACGACACGGCCGTCTCGTGGCTGAAGAGCTACAATCTCAAATCAATGAATGCCATTGGTTGTGCGTGCACAGCTCTTAAGTAAGTAATCTCTTTCAGTTATGACTGATGATAGCAGTCTTTCTAAATGGGAGGGGGAGGGGTCCTGCCACTCTTCATTGGGTGTTTGGAAACGTCAGTGTTTTCAACTGTCATAATTATATGGGGGGCGGGGGGGGGGGGGGGCGTGATATATGTTTTGAATTATTGGGTGTTGATTGTGATTCAGGATTGTGTCGGTAACTATTTGAGATTGACTATTGACAGGGAAACAATTATTTCAGACATTCATTAAACAAATCCAAGTGAAATAATTACCTCTATTTCGCTGATCAATATTTCACTGTGTCTTTAAATGTTGATGAGATGGCAACTAATGTCGAAGATCAATTGTTTCGTGATTTGCAATTAACCAAATTGTGATTACAACTTGATAACAGACAGCATGTGACAAGGAAGTCTTGCTATTCGTTTTGTTTTAAAATATATATTAAAAGAATGAATGAGTTGGTGAAGGAAATGTTATTCTCAAAAATACTGACAACAGATGACAAGGTAATTTTTGTATAATTTAAAAATACTTTACTACAAAAGGCATTCATTTTTCTAATGTAATAGCACGTGCGATAGATGGAGATCCTGCAATGATTGGTCACTGTCTTGTTTTCCTAGCCCGCAAAATGTTTGAACGATCAATTGTGTTATTCGTCGTAATCACTTAGTAGCGAAACAACTTAGCGACAGACTCAACAAATCATTGCGTGTAGTTATCAGCGGTATTAATAAAACCAAGTCACATTCCTTGGATGATAGGCTAATTGTGTAAGGACAATGGGGATGATCTTGATCGTCTTCTCGTACACACGGAGGCAATTGTTTGATAAGAAATCGGGAATTACCATTATGGAGATTCTCCACACAATGAAAGAACAATTTAGTATTTGAACTGAAGTACTGCGAAATGATGGGGTCTTTCTTTCAGATATATTTCAAAAGTGAAATGATGTTACTACACGAAACGTGTGTAAGATAGATCAAGAGACTGAACACATGAGCTGTAGCGGTCAGCCACCGAGAGCTATCAGCTAGCGTAAGGGTGGGAGACACAGAGCTGTCAGCTAGCGTAAGGATGGGTGACCCAGATCTGTCAGCTAGCGTAAGGGTGAGCGACCCAGAGCTGTCAGCTAGCATAAGGGTGAGCGACCCAGAGCTGTCAGCTAGCGTAAGGGTGAGCGACCCAGAGCTGTCAGCTAGCGTAAGGGCTAGCGACCCAGAGCTGTCTGCTAGCGTAAGGATTGGTGACCCAGAGCTGTCAGCTAGCGTAAGGGTGAGCGACCCAGAGCTGTCAGCTAGCGTAAGGGCTAGCGACCCAGAGCTGTCAGCTAGCGTAAGGGCTAGCGACCCAGAACTGTCAGCTAGCGTAAGGGCGAGCTACCCAGAACTGTCAAGACCTTTCTTCACCTCCACCTGATCCTGGATTACAGGCTGCAGTAGGGCAGACAAGCTAAGGAGAATGCATTGAAACGTGATGGCTAACCCGGTACCCAAAAATGCCATGCTGTAGTTGGAATGAAAGGTGCAAATATTTTAGTCAATACGACACACATCCCGTTCTCCGGACAACATTCTGCTACTTGCAAAGCCCTTTTCAGGGCTTGGTAGCAGGAGTTTGAAAACGTACAGCGAAGAAGAAGAAGACGAAGAAGAAGAATAATTAACTAAGTGAAAGGAGCTAGCATGGAATCCATCGTTTAATTGATATTGCTACAAGTACAAAGGGGGCGTTTAAAATATTAGTGTTTAAAATGTGCGCTTACGTGTAGTTGGGAGACACTGTTCTATTGAATGGCATGATTACGGGGTGGTAACTCTTTACTGAGTTTTTTGTTTTTCTTGTCCGTGTTTTAGCTTGGCTTGGCTTCGTTCGTTCTCAATCTCCCGCTACAAAACCATGAAAGGGCTTAAGTTGCAGAATGTAGTCCAGAGAACGCAATGCGTTGTGTTGTAGTTTGCAGCCTGACTGCTATATTTGCACCTTTCGGTCACATACATCCGACTTCAGCAAGCATTTTTTTAGTTACGGGTTTCCCTCTTCGATTCCTTGTCTTTAGCCTGTTTGCACTGTTGCAGCCTGTTATCCAGGATCACCGCGTGGAGGTGTAGAAGGGGGTTGGCAGCTCTGTTTCGCTGGCCCTGACGCTAGCAGTCAGCTATGGGTCGCTGACCGCTGCTCAGCATCTTGATCCCTTTCCTTCTTTTTATTCTCCATGTTGCAGGAACGTCTTTTCTTCCACTCTGAGATAGCTCTTCAGAGTGCACCTCCATTTGGTCTGACCTGCAGTTTTGCCTGTCTAGTGCCTTCATGTCGTCTGCAGGCGTCTATGAACCTAAGTTGTTGTCGGCGAATTGTTCTTTTACCACCAGCCTACTGTCTGTAGCGAGCCGCGTAGCGCAGTGGTTAGCGCGCTGGCTTCGTATCTGAGTGGTCCTGGGTTCATTCCCCAGTTGAGGTGGTAATATTTTTTCAGACCGCAATGGTTTCCGGGTCGACTCAGTCTTAAATGGGTACCGGTTCAGTCCGGGAAGTAAAAGCGGCGATGGAGAGGAGATGGCTTCTGCCCTCATATAGCCGAGCCTTTGAAATGTGAGATCGCTAACACCTCACACCCCTACGGCAGTAATACTATGGGTTACTTTACTTTACTTTACTTTACTTTTACTTTACTTTAATGTCTGTAGAGATTATCTTTTCGAATGCGCAGATACCAAAGGGCCAGAATTTAGCCAAGAATTAACGTAATAAGGAAACAATCACAGGTCTACAAAATTTTCATTATTAATCATTTCTTGTTGTCTCAACACGCTCTAGTCTATCCAGCTGAAAATTTGAACTTGACTTACAGTTTAATTAAGGATGATGATCAATTAATCAAGGTAGTTGCCTGAAAACGAACCATACTTCAGTGACTATCTGCTAGTCCATCGTTGACTGAAATAATCGTCTCTTTAATTTCATAGATAATAAGAAAATAAGATCAGAAGGAAAAAAAAGATAGATATGAATAGTAATTGTATGGCCAAATCCTGCCATAAACTGAGATCATCACAAACTACGCATAAATTACAAACGAAAGCGATAAGATTTGATGGCTTTGAAATGTAGATTTGACACAACAGGTCAATCATTTCTTTGTCTGCACACTCGATTATATGTGAACAAAATACTTCAACACGCCCATAGAGGTAGAAGAGGAGTGACTAAGTGAAATAATCGTCTCTTTAATTTCATAGATAATAAGAAAATAAGATCAGAAGGAAAAAAAAGATAGATATGAATAGTAATTGTATGGCCAAATCCTGCCATAAACTGAGATCATCACAAACTACGCATAAATTACAAACGAAAGCGATAAGATTTGATGGCTTTGAAATGTAGATTTGACACAACAGGTCAATCATTTCTTTGTCTGCACACTCGATTATATGTGAACAAAATACTTCAACACGCCCATAGAGGTAGAAGAGGAGTGACTAAGTGATGAAGAAATATAAACAAATAGAAGAACGTCGTACATCTAATTGGAAGAAAAGAAAACAAATAATAAAGCCTTGGAGAAATTGCTAGAGCAAAGACCATTGATCAGCGAGGTCAGAGTTCGGCAGTTAATATACTTTGGTCACATCAAAAGACATAATACCTTGCTGAAAGCAATACCGGAAGGAGAGGTAGAGGTCAAACGTGATACAGGTAAATAACTCTTTAAGTGGCAGGTTAACATCCATAGATGGACAGGGACAAGTCTAGCAGATTGAACCGTGAATGCAAGATACAGAGAAATTGGAAATCCATTGCAGCCGACCTTTGTTGTGGAGATGACACCTGAACTGACCAACCGATCTATGATTTGGAGATAACACCTGCACTGACCAGTCAACCTTTGGTGTGGAGATGACACCTGAACTAATCAGCCGGCCTATGATGTACAGATGACACCTGAACTGACCAGCAGATGGTTGATATACAGATGACACCTGAACCGATCTTTGATGTGGAGATGACACCTGAACTGACCAGCCGATCTTTGCTGTGGAGATGACACCTGAACTGACCAGCCGACCTTTGGTGTGGAGATGACACCTGAACTAACCAGCCGGCCTATGATGTACAGATGACACCTGAACTGACCAGCCAACTTTAGTTGTGGAGATGACACCTAAACTAACCAGCCGACTTTTGCTGTGGAGATGACACCTAAACTGACCAGCCTACTTTTGTTGTGAAGATGACACCTAAACTGATCAGCAGACTTTTGTTGTGGAGATAACACCTAAACTGACCAGCCAAGCTTGAATGTGGAGATGATATCTAAACTTAATTAAATAAGATCTCTCAGAAACCTGAAAGCCTCCTTTCGTAAAACAGATAGCAACATATACAAGCACCACTGCAAGAAATAATGTTTTAAAAGATGCTTCCTACAAGTAGATTAGTTTCAGTCGTGACTGCATGCTCCTACTGGAGCGACTTTTCTTTTCCATCCACTTGTGTCGTAAAGCGTCTTGGGGAGCTTAAGCTGGCTTTCTTGGCCAAATCAGTTGTGTTTGGTTGTTGAAAGTCTGTGTTGTAGGGATTTCTCTTATATCATCCATCCATCTTCCACGCCCACTGTAACCAGATATGATTGTGTAGTAAGCTTGTAATGGCAGTTGACCAGGTAACATTTCTATGAGATGACCGAGCCATCATATTTTCTGTCTGGAAATGTATTCAGCGCAAGGGATAGGCTTAACCATGTTTCTAGTCTCATGGTTTCTCGTGTTACATCCTCCTGGCGACAACAAAGAGTGTTCTTAGACATTTCAATTAGCTTAACTTAACTTAACGTCTTTATACTGGTTTAGAAGATTCACATAGTATGTATACAATATTTATCACGTTGTAACTTTCCGATCATGTATCTTGGATAAGGTCCAAGTGTGACCTTGGGAGGACGGCATTGATATTAATATACCAAGTTTTTCAGTTGTTGCAAAGCTGACGTTCGAATGTTTAAGAGATGGTGACAGTTGATAAGTCACAGATTTCTGATACTCGTATATAGCTTCAATTTCTCCATCAAACCTTCCATCTTCTGTAAAAATGCTTCCCGTGTATTCGAACTCGGGGGCATGCTTAAGTGGATAAAATTGACATGTAAACTAATTCGATAATATTTACATGTATGTTAAGTGGATAATATCTACATGCATGTTAAGTTGCTAATATTTACATGTTAAGTGTATCCGTTGACATGTTAATCTTCATAGTTTCCGTCTTTGATGTGTTAATCATTATATGATATCTATTTCAGGACGTACCAGGTACAACAAAGGAAAAATATTCTAGGCAGACAAACAGTGTTTGAAAAACATGGCTACCGACCGGTGGGGGGGTTGTTTGCATTGTGTGTCATATATATTCCAACTGTGGTGCAGATCGATACAGTTACAAAACTTAACATAACTATAAACAGCTATATTGAATTCAGAATAAGGGCTCGGTTCAAGAGTATGGACACGTACTGCGCACCCTGTTGGAAGTTAATAACATTGTATCTTGGTTTATATAACATTGATGACGTCAAACACAAGAGTTGTACTATATGTGGTGAGAAGTGTCAATTTATCTTTATCAAGCAGCCCATGTTCCGTTTAAAAAATACATGATAGGCACTTGAACTCTTAGACCTGCTTAGTTTGATATTCTTTACGTGTATGTTAAGGGGCAGCAGTTTTGCTCGGGTGAGAGTGTGGCTCAGAGGTGTGTCAGCGTGGTTTATAAACCCACTGTACAAGGTTCAAATCATGTCGTTCTTGGTTTTCTGTGATCGGACATGGGGGTTTTGTTCATGGTGTGGTTGCTTCTCTCAGTCGTTAGTAGCCCCTTTCAGTCATGACTGACTATAGTATGATATGACTGGGATACAGCATTAATTGGGTACAGGACGTGAAGTCAGGGGATATTCAGAGTCGCCACGGAAGATACGGAGTTCATGCTCTATCGTCAGCACTTTAGGCAATGACATGGGCTGAGTACATATGTTGCGTTCAGGTACAATGAAAGGACTGAGTACACAAGATGCGTTCAGGTACAATGAAAGGACTGAGTACATATGTGGCGTTCAAGTACAATGAAAGGACTGAGTACACATGTGGCGTTCAGGTACAATGAAAGGACTGAGTACACATGTGGCGTTCAGGTACAATGAAAGGACTGAGTACATATGTGGCGTTCAAGTACAATGAAAGGACTGAGTACATATGTGGCGTTCAAGTACAATGAAAGGACTGAGTACACATGTGGCGTTCAGGTACAATGAAAGGACTGAGTACACATGTGGCGTTCAAGTACAATGAAAGGACTGAGTACACATGTGGCGTTCAGGTACAATGAAAGGACTGAGTACATATGTGGCGTTCAGGTACAATGAAAGGACTGAGTACATATGTGGCGTTCAGGTACAATGAATTTGTTTCTATGAGCCATTTTCCATTCTGCCCACTAGAAGTGTAGAGCGATACAGGACACATTTACAAAGATAAACCCCAACATATTAAATCTTTATTTCATTCAGAATGATGTTTGAGTACCAGGCTAGGGGCATGTAACGGAGACCCTATAGGAAGTTAATAATTGTATCACGATTATACAGCACGAGGGAAGTGACACAACTGTTGAATGTGGTAGGAAAGGCTTCAACAAATGCAGGTTAGGACCTATGTTTCAACAAATGGAGGGCAGGACCTATGCTTCAACAAATGGAGGGCAGGACCTATGCTTCAACAAATGGAGGGCAGGACCTATGCTTCAACAAATGGAGGGCAGGACCTATGCTTCAACAAATGGAGGGCAGGACCTATGCTTCAACAAATGGATAGGCGGCCATTGTTGTTATTGGTAGGTTTACTAAGGAGCCAATCATTGCATTACATCCAGGAGGAGCCATGACCCGTTCTCAAGTACTTCTAGGGATGTATTGTCGTTGAATGCCAACAACCATTATGTTGACTGTTCTGTGCGCTCTTAAACGGGCGTTTGGTGACGGGTTGCACTAGCTTTCTTCAATTTCCTGTTTAAAATCAATACTTCCGGGTGTCTGAACTCTTGAATCTGCTTGAGTTGGATACAGCTGCGGGATCATAAACACAATTACAAGTAATTCCAAGAGCATACTCCAAGCCATCTTAAAACCCAAACAAGATAGACTCTCATATAAAATAATATATAACATCAGGTTGCTGTCCCAAAATACAGATCTAGTCTTACAGTGGATTCCTGCCTACTATGGGGATCCTTGAAAACTAGAAGATAGATGAGCTCGCAACAGCCGGAAGTGGCGGCACGCAGACTTGCCATCCACAGAGCTAAGGACGCAAAGACACTCACTAAACGTTGCATGTGAACGGAATGAAAAGACCAGAGCATAGACAAACTTGGCAGAGATGGGCAGACAAAGATCTTCGGACTCAGAACGGAACATTGCAGACTTAAGGCCCAACTCCATAAAGTGGATCTAAGAGACACTCCCACGTGCGATTTTGGAGCCCCTAAGCAAACAGCAGAACATATCCTGCAATAATGCCCCACTAACGCAGACCAAAGAGAGGCAGTCTGGCCTGGGGGAACGACCGTGCTCGACAAGCTGTAGAGGGCCACAGTCTCCTTCGTGAACCTCACCGGAATAGAAGCATAGCATCAGTTGATCGTGAACCTCACCGGACTAGAAGTATAGCATCAGTTGATCCAAGAAGGAGAAGAAGGAGAAGAAGAAGAAGAAAAAGAAGAAGAAAAAGAAGAAGAAGAAGAAAAAGAAGAAGAAAAAGAAGAAGAAGAAGAAGAAGAAGAAGACGAAGAAGAAGAAGAAGAAGAAGAAGAAAAAGAAGAAGAAGAAGAAAAAGAAGAAGAAGAAAAAGAAGAAGAAGAAGAAGAAGAAGAAGACGAAGAAGAAGAAGAAGAACAAGAAGAAGAAGAACAAGAAGAAGAAGAAGAAGAAGAAGAAGAAAAAGAAGAAGAAGAAAAAGAAGAAGAAAAAGAAGAAGAAGAAGACGAAGAAGAAGAAGAAGAAGAAGAAGAAAAAGAAGAAGAAGAAGAAGAAGAAGAAGAAGAAGATAACCTGGATGTTAAGTGGTTAAGTGAGCTTGGCGTTTTGTTAGTTTTCATGGCCCCTGACCATGTTGTTTGCACTGTGTTTAATATATGTTCCACAGCCAGTGTTTATCGGAACAGTTACTTCTTCTTCTTCTTCTTCTTTTCCTTTTTCTTCTTCGGTGATCGTCCTGAAAAGGACGTCTGTGGCATGATGTCGTAGTTTAAAGCGAAGCTGTGATATTTGCGCGTCTCGGTTCAACACATCCGATATCTTTGGAACCTGGTTTTCCTTCCCTTTTCAATCCAAAATCTCTTTACCAGGCTGCATGTTTGCAGTCTGTTTCCAGGGCTACCACATAGAGGCTGAACAGGGTCTTCGTCAGTTATAGGTCACTGACCCTTTGGGCAAGCAGCCAGCTATGAGTCGCTGGATGATGTCAGCTCATTCACTGCTGCAGATCGATAAAGTTACAAAACTGAGCACACCCTACTGATAACCTTATTCATTCACAGAATAACGGTGAGTTAGATAGTCCAAACACTTAACGGGCGCCCTGTAGGAAGTTAATAACTTGATATGGTGTTTATACAACATAGGTGAAGTGAAACGCAACGACTGAATGTGGTGAGAAGGGAGAATATCAATTATGTATTAGCTCATTTTACAGAGTGGAGCTAACCATTTAGATGGCTACTTGCAGGAAGCCTGCGCTAAAAGACTGATTGTGCCCTTGGAGTGGTGGTATCTGTAGACATGTGTTTGACAGGCAAGCAGGGATGGGTTTACCATTCAGTGAAATAAGCAGAGGCGTCATACAAGCAGGGTTTGGTTTACCATTCCGCAAAATAAGCAAAGCCTTGGGCGAAAAAAGTGGCAAAAAATGAAAAACAAATTATAATAATATATAAAAATACTACACATTTACAGTCTTACATCTGTAAAACGTGTCATCTTACAGCCTCGAGCCGCAGTCAAGGGCCTAAACTATTGGCTGTGAAAAGATCATTCACAAGGCTACAACAACAATGGTTAGTATTCCGCTTTCACTCTAGTAGTACCCACGACAGCTAGAAGACGAATTTAAGAAACTAAAGAAAAGACGCGCAGGCGGTATCACAAATCAATTCCTCAAACACCTTGGCCTCATAAGCAAAAGGCTCCTTCTTGGAATTTTTAACCAGAGCTTACATTATGGTAATGTTCCGGCACTCTGGAAGAAGGTCTACATTCAACCTATTTTTAAACCAGGAAAAGATAAACACGATCCTAAAAACTACAGGCCCATCAGTCTCCTTAGCTGTGTAGGGAAACTGATGGAAAGACTGATAAATAAAAGACCCACCTGGTATCTTGAGACCCACCTGGTATCTTGAGACCCACCTGGTATCTTGAGACCCACATGGTATCTTGAGACCCACCTGGTATCTTGAGACCCACCTCGCTACTCGCCTCAACTCAAACATAATACAGGCAGCACAAACACAGTGGACAAAGAAAACGCCTTTCAAGAGAAAAACAAAGTGCTAGCCATCTTCTTTGATCTCTCCTGTGCCTTTGATACTGTCTGGAGACAAGGCCTGGAGTTGAAAATCCCACAAGCAGAAACTACCAACAATATGTTCTCATGGATGAAAAGTTACCTCTTCCAAACATCTGCCAGGGTTAAATTTGACATTATACGAGCACGTCAATCAAGTTGAGAGAGGGAGTGCTACAGGGAAGTGTAATAGTGCCTACTCTCTTCTTGATATATATAAACGACATTACTAAATGCTGCCTCAGCATGTCTCAAACAGCTTACACTCAGGTAACTTCGTTCTATGGACAGCCACATAAAAAGCAATTTTAGCCTCATACTTGCTCCAAAAGACAGTAGATCACTGGACAAAAGAGTGAGGATTGAAATTAAACCACACTAAAACCTCCATCACTCTCTTTTCACTAAAAAATACCCCAGTTGGACACCTACATTCCTTGGAGTCACATTTGTCTCAAGACTTACATGGAAGTCAAATATAGAGAAAATCCAGACAAGGGTCATAAAAAGAGTCTCAGTGATGAAAAAACTGGCTGGTACATCGTGGAGTGAAAGGTGTGTCAACAACAAAAATCCTCAAGCCAGTCTACACTGGTGCAATCAAACCAATCATTGAATATGCCGCTAGCACTTGACCAACAGCGGCCAAAACAAACACAGAAAAACTAGACCAAGTCCAAAATATGGGTCAAAGAATTACCCTTGGGGCATTGAAGAGCACTCAAATTACAGAGCTGGTAAAAACGGCAAATATTGAGCCCCTTGAATTAAGGAGAAAAAATAAATCCCATACTCAGTTTGAAAAAACTGAAGAGGTTACCTGATAATCCTCTACACTAGTAGTTCCAAGAGAGAACAGAAAACAGACTACTAAAGAAAAGCCCCATCCATCTGGCCAGAGAAATCCACAGAAAACACGCAGACATCCTCGAACCTGAAACCAAAAAGTGCGAAGCAGTAATTCCAAAACCTTGGACAGGGAGCCATGACCGGTCCAAAATAATCTTAGAGGTTCCAGAGTAATAACGAAAAATAAGCAGTCAGCAAAAGAACAAAAAAATTCACGTTCTGCGGGAGTTCAAGAGACAGTACCCTAGCAACTCTTGGACACACGTTCTACAGGACCTCAAGAGACAGTACCCTAGCAACTCTTGGATATACGTTCTACAGGAGCTCAAGAAACAGTACCCTAGCAACTCTTGGATATACGTTCTGCAGGAGCTCAAGAGACAGTACCCTAGAAACTCTTGGACACACGTTCTACAGGAACTCAAGAGACAGTACCCTAGCAACTCTTGGATATACGTTCTACAGGAGCTCAAGAAACAGTACCCTAGCAACTCTTGGATATACGTTCTACAGGAGCTCAAGAAACAGTACCCTAGCAACTCTTGGACACACGATCTACAGAAGCTCAAGAGACAGTACCCTAGCAACTCTTGGACACACGTTCTACAGGAGCTCAAGAGATAGTACCCTAGCAACTCTTGGACACACGTTCTACAGGAGCTCAAGAAACAGTACCCTAGCAACTCTTGGACACACGTTCTACAGGAGCTCAAGAAACAGTACCCTAGCAACTCTTGGACACACGTTCTGCAGGACCTCAAGAGACAGTACCCTAGCAACTCTTGGATATACGTTCTACAGGAGCTCAAGAAACAGTACCCTAGCAACTCTTGGATATACGTTCTGCAGGAGCTCAAGAGACAGTACCCTAGCAACTCTTGGACACACGAGTACATACATGGACCTGCCTCGGTGAGCGATAAAAGGAGAGGCAGTGGAATCTATATCGAACACTTTAATGGTGATTTAGAGAATCACTCTATACCAGCAGGAGAGATCTGTATCAATTTCAGAGCTGTAGCAAGAGCTGTTCATGCAGCAACTCAGATTCTTATCAGCCAAAACATAGTTACAAGGACAATGGTCCTTCTAACAGACTCCAGGAGTGTACTTCATGCCACCTCAAACCCCAAACAAGATAGAATCTCACATGACACAAAATATATCATCGGTTTGCTGTCCCGAAAAATATATTTAGTCCTTCAGTGAGATCCCTGGAAACGAGAAAGCAGATGAGCTTTCATAAGATGAGTGAAGACACTCATCGAACGATCCATGAGAACATAATGGAGACAACAGCACAAAGAATACAAACCAGAAAATTACAACGTAGACAAACTTGGCATAGATGGGCAGACAAAGATCTTCAGACTCAGAACTGGACATTGTAGACTCAAGGCCCACCTCCACAAAATGGGTCTCAGAGATACCGCCACGTGCGATTGTAAAGCACCCAAACAAACGCTAGAACATATTCTACAGGACTGCCCGACCTATGCAGACCAAAGAGAAGCAGCATGGCCTGGGGGAGCGACCATGCTCGAAAAGGGAACCGGGGAAGACCTGAAAGGCACATTCTCCTTCGTGAACCTCGCGGGACTGGCAGTATAGCACCAGTTGATCGACGAAGAAGGTAGCCACGACAAGAAGAACAGGACCACTTTTTCCTTCCTTACCTATCGCAAGAAGCTATTAAAGAAGGTCGAGGATGAGGCTGGTGACTTGACCATGTAATAGCCGTTGTTATAAAACCGCACTGCAAATAAGTGGAATCAGGCTTTCCTAAAAATTGTTAGGGCAAGCCAAATGGAGGGCAGGACCCATGTTTCAACAAATGGAGGGCAGGACCTATGCTTCAACAAATGGAGGGCAGGACCTATGCTTCAACAAATGCAGGGTAGGACCTATGTTTCAACAAATGGAGGGCAGGACCTATGCTTCAACAAATGAAGGGCAGGACCTATGCTTCAACAAATGGAGGGCAGGACCTATGCTTCAACAAATGGAGGGCAGGACCTATGCTTCAACAAATGGAGGGCAGGACCTATGCTTCAACAAATGGAGGGCATGACCTATGTTTCAACAAATGGAGGGCAGGACCTATGCTTCGACAGATGGAGGGCAGGACCTATGCTTCAACAAATGGAGGGCAGGACCTATGCTTCAACAAATGGAGGGCAGGACCTATGCTTCAAAAAATGCAGGTTAGGACCTATGTTTCAACAAATGGAGGGCAGGACCTATGCTTCAACAAATGGAGGGCAGGACCTATGCTTCAACAAATGGAGGGCAGGACCTATGCTTCAACAAATGGAGGGCAGGACCTATGCTTCAACAAATGGAGGGCAGGACCTATGCTTCAACAAATGGATAGGCGGCCATTGTTGTTATTGGTAGGTTTACTAAGGAGCCAATCATTGCATTACATCCAGGAGGAGCCATGACCCGTTCTCAAGTACTTCTAGGGATGTATTGTCGTTGAATGCCAACAACCATTATGTTGACTGTTCTGTGCGCTCTTAAAAGGGCGTTTGGTGACGGGTTGCACTAGCTTTCCTCACATCCCGAGCGTGCTGACGAAGGTGTACCGAGTTTTTCGTGCGGTTGTGCTATGCTTGGCTTCATCTGAGTATCGTTCACTACTACTGGGATCACGTCGATCCTCATCTCGTTAACCAGAATGCTTTGAAATTGAGTGTTTCCGGGGAGAACTGCATGGAAGCTTGATCAGTATATTTCACTTAAATTGACTTATCAATCCGTTTTGCCTGACCATACATTAATCTTCTCTCCCCTCCTCGGGATGTTAGAAGAACCACTGTAGCCCCCTTCTAAGAAACGTCAAATCAACACTAGTAGCTTCAAACAACACCTGGGCGTAACATATGGAATTCCCCCAGATCAATAATCTGGCTGATTTGTTTTCCTGATGATATATCGCTCAATAAGAATGGACGTGAATCATTTATGAGAAGTATCTGATCTCCTTCCTTCTCTAATCCCCTGGAAAAGCCAGTTTCTCTGCCATTCTCTTTTTAACTGACGATTTCATGTATTGTTTCTAGAACTGTCTTTCAATTCCAGAAGGGAAATCCCCAGGCAGCAGGCTGTAAGCATGTGTGCCTGGCTGGCTGTGCCATGAAATCAGTCGCAGGCTTCTCAGTACCGGATTTAGACATGATTTAAACAAAAAAGAAAATGTTTTCAGTTCTAGACCTAGCCCTTATAATTCGCAGGAACCACATAAAGGTTAAAATGCTGCATGGTATTAGATGTATCACGTGTTATTTGTCTGATTTTGTAAACAAGTTCATTACTTTTTATATTAATGTATGTGATGTATGTATTATATATGAACTTTACGTGATGTACTGATAGCTTCTTATCCAGTTGTCATTGGTTGGCTTCTCTTTCGCCTTTCCTCTGGCTGAGACGAAGTGTTCAAGCCGATTGCCTCGTATTCAGAGGGTCGGGGTTCGAATTCGAGCTGCGACGGTCGGTGCATGATGTCAATTTTTCAAGAAATCCCTCGGTTCATCGCTGGAGATCCCTGGGTTCATCGATGGAGATCCCTGGGTTCATTGCTGGAGATCCCTGGGTTCATTGCTGGAGATCCCTGGGTTCATCACTGAAGATCCCCGGGTTCATCGCTGGAGATCCCTGGGTTCATCGCTTGAGATCCATGGGTTCATCGCTGGAGATCCCTGGGTTCATCGCTTGAGATCCCTGGGTTCATCGCTGGAGATCCCTGGGTTCATCGCAGGAGATCCCTGGGTTCATCGCTTGAGATCCCTGGGTTCATCGCTGGAGATCCCTGGGTTCATCGCTTGATATCCCTGGGTTCATCGCTGGAGCTACGGAGTTTGTGCTTTGTGCGATGCTCTCGGCAGATGGGATACCTTTCTGCTGGGAGACCGAGCCATATTGGGAACCCCTCAGCGATGAAGTCGAGCCCTCGCCTTTAACCTTTAACTGACAGCTGTCAAACACTCAAGTTGCAATGGTACGGGTATGTATCGAGATCAAATGCGCTGCCAAACATGATACTTCAGGGTTCAGACAGAGGAAAAGCTCAAATAGCGTAGACTGATATTATTCAGAAATGTACAGGAAAACCTTGTTAGACACAGAAATACCGTCAATATAGATAGGCGATGGAACAGACAATTAAAAAATGTAATGGTATGTGATGTTTCTATATTACATGAGATGAAAGAGCGGAACAAAATGTGACCGAGGGAACTGAGAGAAGAAGAAGAAGAAGAAGAAGAAGAAGAAGAAGAAGAAGAAGAAGAAGGAGAAGAAGAAGAAGAAGAAGAAGAAGATGATGAAGAAGAAGATGATGAAGAAGGAAGAAGAAGAAGACAAAGAAGAAGAAGAAAAAGAAGAAGAAGAAGAAGAAGAAGAAGCAGAAGAAGAAGAAGAAGAAGAAACAGCAGATAAGAAAGAAGAAGAAGAAGAAGAAGTGAGTGGCAAAGAATAACACAAAAAAGCGAGAGACAAAGAAGAACGAGAAAAAAAAACGAAGAAGAACAAGAAGAAATAAGAAATAACAAGAAGAAGAACAACAAAAAATACACAAAGAGGAAAAAGAACCAACAAAATAATAAAAATAACATGAAGAAGAACAAGAGGAAAACAAGACGAAAAAGACGACCAGAGAGAAAGGGAACAAGAAGAACCACGAAGAGAGCAAGAATAGGAACAATAAGTTGAAAAAAAACAGCGAAAAGTAAAAAAAAGAGAAGAGCAAAGAAAAGAGAATGGTGAAAAACGAGATAACGAAGAAGAACAAGCAGATGTATTAGTACAAGATGAACAACAAGAACAAAAACACGAAGACGAAGAAGAGCAAGTCCAAGAATAACAAGAAGAAGATGAAGAACAATAACAGGAGCAAAAAGAGGATGAAGTACAAGAAGAACAACAAGAAGAACTGACAAACGATTCACCCTTATACTTGACAAACCGTTTCCCTATATTTATATATATCTGAACGCGCCATAACTCGCAAACGTCAGACATATCGAGCTGATATTTGTATTGAACACTCTATGACCAATTTGTAGATCAGTCCAGCATTTTTCAAGTTACTATGTTATTCTCTTCCCAAGTTATGGGCATATCGTCATTTCTCTATATTTCACGTATTTATGTTTTAGCTCAGAAGGGAAACGACCAAATAATTTTATAAATATACGAGTTATGTCCTCAAGACATTTGCCATGACGGGCTCCACAATTTGTTAAATTTCTTTCCATTTTTCGCTTCGTTTATATTTACGACTAAATTGTGTGTATTTAAAAAAAGTGCATATTTCTAGAGCGAAGCTGTGTATTAAAGCTTAAAGGAAAGAGACGTGCAGGTTGAGAGGGAAGAAATTATAGGTTAGAATGGGGTACAGAGGGATTCACAGGATGAGGTGGGGAGTTGACCGATTGAGGCGGAGAAAAAGATTGGTCAGTTGAGGTGAACGAGACGGGTGGTTTGATGAGGGTTATGAAAGAGATTTCAGGTGTAGGAGAAAGAGATCAGCAGATTGAGAAGGGAAGAAACGGGCAGAGAAATATGTTGGGTCAGCAGCAAAGTGATGAGAGTGCAGTGTGGGTATAACAGGTAGGTAGTGTTTAAACAATGAAATATTGTTTTCTAATTATTTCGGGAAAACTCCAAGTAAATTACTAGTAAAATATAAAATGAAGACTTTTTTTCAAACATGGCAAAAAGTATATTTCTCTTGATTGAATTTAATTATTCCTTCTAGTTCTCTTTGGAAAATAGGACAGGAAAGGTTGCTAAACGCAGGTTTTAATTATAGTCTTATTAAGCTCCGTTCATATGATTTCAATTTACTATACTTTATCCTCCGTGGATCTTTATCAGATTTTTTAAATCTCCTTTTTCGTCAGTTCACCCCGAAACTTCCAATCTAGATCCTGTCTGGTTATATTGTAAGGTTTCTTCCTGGTGATATGGGTCAGGTTTAGACTTCGTGAGGCTCTGTTTCTGTATATGTTCAAGAAGGACGTAAGTTAACGAAAGATCTTCCGAGACCAAGTCAGGCGCATATTGTTGCGTTAACTCACGTCCTTCTTTAAACATCGTTGTCAAGGTTTTCACTGTTGTGTTCGACACACATTTGTCACCATACACTGCCTGCATTCTGCAATGAATGTCAACTGGTCGACATCCTTCAGCTGTTAGAAACCGAATTACCGCTCACTGATCAACTCTGGACGGATTCCATATCACACCCGCCATGTTTTCAACGGTCTATTGAAGAAACTTTGAGTCGGAGGATAATGAAATTTTGCAAACTTGACGGTTGGTATGTGCTGTTTACACCAGAAGTGACGTTATCATGCATATCGTACATATGTTCACTTGTTGCAATTAGGCCCGGCTTCATTTCAACACGCCTCGTAGTTGGGGAATGAAGAGATGAGAATATAACTCTAAAATTCTTAGCAAATCAAACATGTTGAACATCCAAATAATAACAGCAATGTTCGCCTAGGCATTTAAGGCCCGATAGGTCGGTCGACCACTATGACGTCCAGCTGCTGAAGCTTGTAGTCAAACCTCGCCCAGTGAGAAGCTTGTAGTCAAACCTCGCCCAGTGCTGAAGCTTGTAATCAAACCTCGCCCAGTGAGAAGCTTGTAGTCAAACCTCGCCCAGTGAGAAGCTTGTAGTCAAACCTCGCCCAGTGCAGAAGCTTGTAGTCAAACCTCGCCCAGTGAGAAACTTGTAGTCAAACCTCGCCCAGTGCAGAAGCTTGTAGTCAAACCTCGCCCAGTGAGAAGCTTGTAGTCAAACCTCGCCCAGTGAGAAGCTTGTAGTCAAACCTCGCCCAGTGAGAAGCTTGTAGTCAAACCTCGCCCAGTGCTGAAGCTTGTAGTCAAACCTCGCCCAGTGAGAAGCTTGTAGTCAAACCTCGCCCAGTGCTGAAGCTTGTAGTCAAACCTCGCCCAGTGAGAAGCTTGTAGTCAAACCTCGCCCAGTGCTGAAGCTTGTAGTCAAACCTCGCCCAGTGAGAAGCGTGTAGTTAAACCTCGCCCAGTGCTGAAGCTTGTAGTCTAACCTCGCCCAGTGCTGAAGCTTGTAGTCAAACCTCGCCCAGTGCTGAAGCTTGTAGTCAAACCTCGCCCAGTGCTAAAGCTTGTCGTCAAACCTCGCCCAGTGCTGAAGCGTGTAGTCAAACCTCGCCCAGTGAGAAGCTTGTAGTGAAACCTCGCCCAGTGAGAAGCTTGTAGTCAAACCTCGCCCAGTGAGAAGCTTGTAGTCAAACCTCGCCCAGTGAGAAGCGTGTAGTCAAACCTCGCCCAGTGCTAAAGCTTGTAGTCAAACTTCGCCCAGTGCTGAAGCTTGTAGTCAAACCTCGCCCAGTGAGAAGCTTGTAGTCAAACCTCGCCCAGTGAGAAGCTTGTAGTCAAACCTCGCCCAGTGAGAAGCTTGTAGTCAAACCTCGCCCAGTGAGAAGCTTGTAGTCAAACCTCGCCCAGTGAGAAGCTTGTAGTCAAACCTCGCCCAGTGAGAAGCTTGTAGTCAAACCTCGCCCAGTGAGAAGCGTGTAGTCAGACCTCGCCCAGTGAGAAGCTTGTAGTCAAACCTCGCCCAGTGAGAAGCTTGTAGTCAAACCTCGCCCAGTGAGAAGCTTGTAGTCAAACCTCGCCCAGTGCTGAAGGAGAGACTGCTATCTGCTGGGGCCATGTGTGAGTAGGACGGAGGCAACCCCTCCCACGTCTTTAGCCGGCCCCTAAGAGACTGTTGTTATGCGTACGGATTAAAGCACGACCTGGTGAGCCAGAAAGTCCTGGCCTAGTCGAAGCATATGTCCGGACTCAGACAGCCTGCGGCAGACCAGAGTGTCCGAGGCGGAATGCAGACACGGTCTCTGCAGCATCAAAGCGCTTCTATAAATAGTCCAAATCAGATTAACGAGACATGTCTGCATGTCCGATAAGCATCTTGCCAAGACACTGCTATGTGGTGAGTTCAAAACAGGCAGACGCCCATTGAGTGGACAGTATGCTATAGAGACTCCTTTAAAGTATCTCTAAAAATCATCAAAATTGGTGTCCCCTACTCAGAGGTGCTTTCACTGAACTATTCCACCTGGCGTGCTAGCCTCACACAAGGTGCTCAGTTCACAGAGGGTAACCCCATCATCAAGACTCAGAGATACCGAATATGAATTGTAACCCCATAACTTCAAAATATCGAGAGAAAATACACTCCAGAATGAATAACATGATCATAAAATCTGTTGATATCACAATAGAAATGAAGCCACTATCGTGAGAGATGCACACACATGCTTCGAATAAACATTTTTAATGAATAAACGCATCGTTTTTCGACCTTGAAATGTACCTGTTAGATTGTTTCTTCACGACAACATTTTAATTTAAAGGGTTGCAGACGTATTACAATTGTAAAAAGTATAACACATGTAAACGATGAGTGAAGTGGGCGGGCTGGGGGTGGAAGAGATTGGTGGGGTGATGGCTCGGGTTATGGGCTAGTCGGACGGTTGGTGGAGGAAGGAAAAAATGTGATGGTTAAAGAGAGAAGGAGAGATGGGTCGAGAGGCTTAGTGGGTTGAGGGGGGGGGGGAGAGCGTGGACGGATGGGCGGCTTGAGAGGGGAAGAAATCGCGGGTTGGGGAGTGTAGAAATGTGCGGTTGAAGATGGACGAAAAGGAGGGTTGGATCGCGAAGAGGGAGCGCAATAGGGATATGAAGCAGGAGAGGAGTTTGAGAAGATGGTTTAAAGAAGAAGAGATTGGCGGTTTTTTGGAGGGAGAGAAAGATAGGGAAAGAAATTAGAGAGCTAAAGTGAGAAAAATAGACATGTGGTTTGGCGGAGACGTTATGGAGATGGTCCGATTTTATTTTTTCATTGGGCGGAGGGGGGGGGAGGGGGGAGATAAGCACTTTGGGAACAAGTGATCAGCGAGTTGGAAGGTATAATTGGGGTGCACTCAGGATGCCTCTGTACTTTGATTAAAGTGGAAGAATAGGGGATTAAACATTTATCTTGGACAACGCTAGTAGTTTACAAAATAGTTCAAACATACAATAAAATGTAAACGAAAATACTGCCAAAATGACTAATTAATATTACTTTTTAAAATTTTAAGTACTATTGAACTTGTTTGTGAAATCAGAAAAATTGTATCAGATTAGAATACACAATTTCAGATAGGCCTAAAAATGATATCATATAGGCTTAGCAATGATATCAGATAAGCCTTAAAAATAATATCAGATTTGCCGAAAAATGATATCCGATAGGCCTAAAAAATAATATCACATAGGCCTAAAAATGATATCAAATAGGTCTACAAAATGATACCTGATATGCCGAAAAGTGTACGCAATTTTTTTAATTAATTTCTCAAAATCGAATTCATGAAATGTACGCAACTTATTCAAATATTTTTTAGAGGCCCTGCGAACTGTGTGTCCTTGAGCTGCAGCTTATTTAGCGTGTGCCTAAATCGAGGACTTCTAAATCGAGGACTAAATGTGTTCTGCCCGATCCACCTCTACTTTATCTCAGGTTTTGTTCATTCTTGCGTTTTTTCACCAAGACGTGTGGGTTGTTTTTAATATATGACCAATTAAAAACTACAACGAAATATGCCATGACGGAGATGTAGTAACTTACTGCGCTCCTCGTACTGAGCTGTTTGTTGTTGACGAACTGTGTCCATGGCAACTGGCTGTATGAGCATTTCTTATTTTTCTGGGTATTGAACAATGTATGGAAATCATCCCTGCGCGCAAATGTTATAGACTATAAAAAGACGTTTGTCAGTGGGGATCGAAGCACGCTTTGGGATACCAGAGAAGTACATGACACTCATACAGAATATTAACGAAGATACAGTTATAGTCCCTTTTTCAATTCATAAACAAGGTCCGCAGCAATTTTTTTTTACTAAACTGCATGTTAGATCCAAATGATTTTTCGCATGCAACCTTAGAATATCCGTGACGTTAAGGAAATATATTTTTCCCTAAGAAAATTGGTGTATTTTGAAAAATGCATTAGGCTATATTACAAGCTACCTCACTGAAATGGAAATAATTTTAACATGTTTACCGTACACCGTCGTGCTGGTTTAAAAATATATGTTTTGACATTCAAATAGGCTGAGTTAAAAACAAATTCTTGATTTTTCCGTGCACAAATTACACATTTTGTCAAGTGTGGAAAACAGACAAGGCCATTCATGTGAAACTGTCGTTCATCATAGGCGTATCCTGATATTATAGTTTGTGGTGTTGTTATTGTGACATATAGTTGCTTTTACAAAAGTTTCATTGATATCAATTTCAAAATGAGTTTGAAGTGTACATTTATAACAATGCAGAAGGTTACCGTCTTACTATTTCAGTTTTTCGGCAGGAAATCTAAGATGGGTCATTTATATTACGATATACATGACCCAGAGAAACGAACACAATTGGCGCTTGGTATGGATAGATGATCCTTTTGCCGTTGGATTGGACAGGACTCGGAGTGCACTGATATCAACCAAGGCAGGAAAATAAATTTTACGATTTCGACAGAGATGTCATAACTAAAATTAACATTGCATTTCGGCTGCAATTTTGAAACTTCCAAAAGTACTCTTTGGAAAATTGCAAGAACCGCCGGCTTTACATTCAGAAAAACGTAAGGCCGCAGGAATATTAAATGTAAAAAGGCACATTTGATTGCTGCCAGAAGCAAATATCTGACATATATGGCAACGGCGTAGGCAAGGCTATAGTATTATATACTTAGACGAATCCTGGGTCAATGCTCACCACACCTATGGTAACAAATGACAATCAGTTGACGGTGAACAGAAAAGACAAATTCCAAGCAGCAAAGGACAACGCATTATACTAACGTATGCCGGAAGCAGTGAAAAAGGACGTGTCCATGACACTAAATTAATTTTCCAATAAAAAAAAGTACTGACGGTAGATACTATCACAATTAAATAAATGGATACATTTTCAGGCAATAGAAGTCGAATGATCTGCTTCTAATTCTCGATAGACCGTCATGCCTAGTAATGGATAATGCATCCTATCACAATGCAGTATCAGAGGAAGACAAAGTACCAACTGTTTCAATTACAAAAGTTCGAATTAGGACAAGGCTAGCTAAGCGAATAGTGAATTTCGACGACATGTATTTGAAGCCCGAGTTGTTGTAGTTTATGAGGAAGACAAATAAGACCGACGTGTATCATGTTGATAAAATCATTGAAGAGTACGGTTACTCTTGTCTACGACTACCTGCATATCATGGGCATCTAAACCCTATATAGCTTGTGTGGGCTAAAGTCAAAGCACAAGTTGCCGAACAGAACAGGGTATTTAAAATGTGTGATGCTGAAGTGCCGACACGCGAGTACCTGTAAAAAAAAAAGACATTCAGTTCTGGAACACGTGTGCTGATCATGTGCTCCAAGAAGAAGAACATCACTAGCAACGATATAGATTACAATTTGCCCAGCCAGTAACAATTATCAATCTCTTTGAATCGATAGATTCGGATGGTTAATATCGTCTTTTGTGGATATACTGATTAGCAGACTTGGGTGAATTAGCGTATGTTTATCAAAACAATTAAGTGTACGTACAATGACAATAAATACATTTCAATATTTAAATGCTTTTAGAAACATAATGTTCGCTGCGCGAATTAAGCTGTATACTGTAAAATCTTAAATTTAATCATATTGCTTTGCAATGGTACTAAAAGATCGATGGAGTTCGCCGATGTACAAAATTCTTAACATCTATGGACTAAATAATATAAATATTTTAGCGTCATGGATATTACAAAGCTGCACGAGAACAATAATTTGGATATAACATGCAATTGTGTAGAAAATTGCTTCGGATCTTGGTCATGAATTAAAACACGGATAATGGAGTGGTACACGAAAGAGCACTGACTGACAGCTTTGGGTGCACACAGGGTTGTGCCTGCTCTCATCCATCTGTTTTTGTTGCTATAGATTGCATCGTTAAGGGAAAAATAATTGGTATTAAGTGAACACTATTATCACAATTGGAGGACCTGTACTACGCAGATGATCTGCTACGTTTGTCAAACGGTCATAGCCAAATGCAAGAGAAACTTGATACGGTGAAAGAACAATCAACCAAATTGAAACTGAATATCAACATGAAGAAAACCAAGCTCCTTCGGTCATAGCCAAATGCAAGAGAAACTTGATACGGTGAAAGAACAATCAACCAAATTGAAACTGAATATCAACATGAAGAAAACCAAGCTCCTTAAACTCAACATTATCAACAAAGAACCAATCATGTAGGAGAGAAAGCAGTTGGAAAAAATGGATACCTTGACCTATTTCGGCAGCAGAATTGACCCATCAGGAAGTACAGATGCAGATGTAAGGACCAAAATTGGAAAGTCAAGAGGGGCATTCCTGACACTAAACAACATATGAAGATCCAAAGAAATCAAGATTCACACGAAAGTTAGAATATTCAACACCAGTGTCAAGTTGGTGTTACTATGTGAGGAGAAGACGAGGTGGACGGCCAAGACCATACAACAATTACCAGATGTCTACAAAGGATAATGGCCATTAAAGTGGCGAGGTGTTGTGAGTGGTCAATGCACCAAGAGGAGTGACGGGCTTTGATTGCATAAGGAAGGGGGGGGGGGGGAGTACTTCTGACTGTAATGCAATGCAAGACTCCTCATAAAGTTCACGACCACAGAGATTTCAGAGACGATCCCCACTTCATTGGTTAGACTGCTGTAACATAGGCTGTTTTGATGTGTGGTGTGGAGTATCGGCCAGTATTTTTCAACCTCTCTCCCTTTTCGTCTTCTGTTTCTTCTTCTTCTTCTTCTTCTTCTTCTTCTTCTTCTTCTTCTTCTTCTTCTTCTTCTTCTTCTTCTTCTTCTTCTTCTTCTTCTCGTTCGCTCGTGTTTTTATTATGTCTACACGTGAAGACCAATTCTATGGATAAAGGTGGCAGTGATGGATAGTTCTTCAAGGCTTCCTCATAACTTTGTGTAGAGGTTCATCTCCGTGGCCCAGTGCTCAGTACGCAGTTGAATAAGGATATAACAACCAGACCTAGATGCTAGACTTCATCCCCGCGGAGACATGTTTTATTGAATTCTTTCAGTCATACATGTGTTACCGGAGTCCGTGAGGGGAACGATTAATAGCAACACTGTAACCAGTTAGACATATCGTAAGACGGCTATCCCATCCAGTACAAACTATAAGTCCAACATAATGGAGGTGAATACCTCACGACCAGTAATAGAAGAGGAGTGATTAATCTTCCTCTTCTTCGTTCGTTCTCATACTCTCGCTACCAAGCAGGGCAAGAGGGCTTTGCAAGTAGCAGGATGTTGTCCGGAGAACAGAATGCGTTATAGTTTACAGCTAGATAGCAATATTTGCACCATTTGGTCCGATTCGTCATGTATTTTTGGGTTAAGGGTGAGCCTTCCCTCTTCTATCCCTACTCCTTATCCAGTCTGCTCTATTGCAGCCTGTTATCCAGGATCACTAAGTGGAAGTGTAGAAGGGTCTTGACAACTCTGTTTCGCTTGTCCTGACGCTAGCAGTCAGTTTTGGGTGACTGACAGCTGCAGTTCATGCACTGCTCAGCGTCATGATCCCCGAGCGATTAATCTGAACACGTCGACGGTCATTTCGACTCGGTAATCTAAGTAACGGGTGCTTTCATCGCAGACTTCGCGTTAAATGTCCAGGGGTAATTTTTTTTTTTTTTTTTTCTGCGTTCGCCTTATTTATCTATTCCCCAAGGCGTGTGTGCGTTACACTGTGGTTTTTATTTTGCGCCTGTCGGCCCAGTGCATCCGACTTCAGCATGCATTTTATGTAAGGGTCTGCTTCCTCCTGCATTTTCTAAGGGTTTGCTTCCCCGGGGTAACGGCCGGTGCTGTGATGGGGATCGAACCCAGCACCTTCTGGTTGTGAGCCGTGCCACTTAACCACTAGGCCACGCCGTCCCCCCAGGGGTAATGGAAAACACATGCATGTAGAATGAGCACTGCAGGAACTAACAGAGCATGAGCACTGCAGGAACTAACAGAGCATGAGCACTGCAGGAACTAACAGAGCATGAGCACTGCAGGAACTAACAGAGTATGAGCACTGCACGAACTAACAGAGTATGAGCACTGCAGGAAGTAACAGAGCAGGAGATCTAGATGAGTAAGTTGAGGTAGATAGGACACACTCCTAGTAGGAAGCCGGGCAGTATTAGCAGACATGCGCTTGATTGGAAAATGGCTCATAGAAGCGCGGATTGAGGGATAAAGGCAGCTTGTCTCTGCAGTCGCGCACAAACTGTACAGACTAAGTTTATTTGACATCTGATAGAAAAGGAAAACTATGTTTTACCGAGGATTTCTTCTTCTTTTTTTTTGTTCTGCCTTCGTCCCGAAGAGGACGTTTTGTTACGTTGTGCGTGGTTTACAGCGAAGCTGCGATATCTGCACATTTCGATCAGACACATCCGGTTTTAACATGGTATTTATGAGACCAGGTTTGCTCTTCGGCCACTGTACTCTTCGGCCACTGTACTCTCAGCCAGGCTGCACAGGTTCAGACCACTTCCAGGATCGTCACATAGAGGCCGGATAAGGACTTGTTCAACTATGATTCGCTGACCCTGACACAAGCAGCGAGCTATCAGTCACAGACTATCGTCAGCTCATTCATCGCGTCTTCAGGAGAACTAAGAATTTGAACGCATATCCTCGTGGTCAAATGACCGACATACAAACAGCTCGACCAGCTGATTCTCATTTCAATAATAAAATTGGCAGATCATTTCTAAAGAATTCCTTGCCAACAAAAAACATGTGGTTTGTGTGTGTGAGTAAAAGGTTCTTTAATAGGCGACCAGATATCTGAAAGTCAACCGCCACTTTCAGACACGACGGTGCTATAAATAGATAATGGGCACGTTGCAACCAGACCTGTCGGGGAGGAAGTGTTGAAGGCTTGGTTGCTCTACACACCTGTCAAGGAGGGGGTGGTAAAGGTTTGGTTGTACTTCACACCTGTCGGAGAGGGGGTGGTAAAGGCTTGGTTGTACTACGCACCTGTCGGTGAGGGGGTGGTAAAGGCTTGGTTGTACTACACACCTGTCGGGGAGAAAGTGTTAAAGGTTTGGTTGTACTACACACCTGTCGGGGAGGGAGTGGTAAAGACTTGGTTTTACTACGTATCAGTTTTTGATGAAACGGTATATCCAGTTACTTTCACCACTGTCTTTCTGTCACCGACAACCAGCAAGTTATCTATTGACAGGTGGGTCGAAAGGAGCCGTCGTGATAACAGGATTCGAACCCGATGTCCCTGTCATTACAAACAACCGCTCTACAATTCAGGCACTGATAACAATGCACTGTGTCCCCTGTGTCTACTTCTTTGCCATAAAAATATATATTTGATTAAATAATAAAAGTCAAGATTGACTGAGAGACTTCTAACACGTCTCCCGTTCTATATAGAGGTAGTTACGAGGACCACATCCGAACACACGACAGTGAGTAGAGTCCAGTGCACAGAGAAACTTCTAACATGTCTCCTGTTCTATAAAGAGGTAGTGACGAGAACCAAATCCTAACACACGAGAGTGAGTTCAGTCCTGATTGACTGAAAACTTCTACCTTGTATCATGTGCTATATACAAGTAGTGACGAGGACCACATCCTAACACACGAGTGTGAGTCTACAAATGACCTTAATATATCATATTTTATGAGCAGAAAAATACTGAGGTTACCTTATCATAGAAACAGCTGATGATAGCAGATGCAGCCCTAATCTACTCAATGAACGAAAAGAGAATGGATGATGATGGCGTACTTACCGTAAGAAAACCGTATCCAGTATCCACGCCCCCTCCATAAAAATGATATTCACTATCACAATAACATTCGTCGCTGTTCACGGATTCCGCCAACGTCTGCGGGTGTGTAGAAAGATTACAATACACAGAAAAGTATATAATTCTTTGTCTTCACAAAACCATCGCCTCAACAATCGTTTCTTTCAATACAACAAGTCGGCTAAATACAGTTTTAATAAAAACATACATCACTCTCCAGTACAAAAGGTGGCTCACTGCAAACAGTGTACGTTATATTGTACAGCGCGCCTTCATTGTATGAATGTTCGCTAGAAAATCGATCTAGATCAGGCTTGTTCGGTGCATGTCGGGATATGGGTTCTCAATGCATACACGCGCGCTACGTAGTACACATTAAGATTACAATGGCGTGACGTCGCAGATATAACCTCGGCTATTCACTGGCGACAGGCAGATCGACAGACATTCCGACGTTAACAGAAAGGATTGACCTGCTCGTGAAGTCGGACCTGTTTTAATTAAAGCTTTATCAGATGTCGCTAAACCCCAGCCATCTGTCTGTATTGTTACCAACAAGTGAAAAACACGCGTGAATATGTCAACAACGGACAGCCAATCAACAATGCCACAGCACAATCAATCTGACATACAAATGACCAAGACTGAAAACAAAATGACCTATTTTAAAAACCATATTCTACTTGGCCTCTTTCACTCCAGCCGGAGTATAGGGTCACCACTAAAGTTGACGTCCTTTAGGAAGCCTGCGCAAAGCAATTTCTTTTAGACAGCGAGGTCGTTAGTCCCATGTACAACTCTCTTTAGCGCACATTTCGACATATATGCAAGTGCAGCTCGCCTGTTCTTTCCACCCTAGTAAGGGATCCATGGATCCAGACTGGGAAATATTGATATGGCTAAGGAAGAAAAGTCGTTTGCTCCTGCATTCGCCAAAAAGTGTACAAGCTAATATTTAATGCCTAATGTTCATTCAGGATTAGGTGAAACATACAACCCCCCCCCCCCTGACAAAAGGATTAGGTTCAAACATACTGATCAAACACCCCCCCCCCTCCTCCAACCTAACATAAGGATTAGGTTCAAACATACTAATCAAACACCCCCCCCCCCCCCCCAACCTGACATAAAGATTAGGTTCAAACATACTGATCAAACACCCTCCCCCCCCCCCAAACTTGACATAAGGATTAGGTTCAAACCTCCCCCCCCTCCCCCATCTGATAATTGATTAGAGAAGAACACCCCACATATCTTGGAGTCACGCTTGACCGACAACTCAGCCTCAACCACCCCACATATCTTGGAGTCACGCTTGACCGACAACTCAGCCTCAAACACCCCACATATCTTGGAGTCACGTTTGACCAGCAACTCAGCCTCAAACACACCACATATCTTGGAGTCACGCTTGACCAACAACTCAGCCTCAAACACACCACATATCTTGGAGTCACGCTTGACCAACAACTCAGCCTCAACCACCCCACATATCTTGGAGTCACGCTTGACCGACAACTTAGCCTCAAACACCCCACATATCTTGGAGTCACGCTTGACCGACAACTCAGCCTCAAACACCCCACATATCTTGGAGTCACGCTTGACCGACAACTCAGCCTCAAACACCCCCCATATCTTGGAGTCACGCTTGACCGACAACTCAGCCTCAAACACCCCACATATCTTGGAGTCACGCTTGACCGACAACTCAGCCTCAAACACCCCCCATATCTTGGAGTCACGCTTGACCGACAACTCAGCCTCAAACACCGCACATATCTTGGAGTCACGCTTGACCAACAACTCAGCCTCAAACCACCCACATATCTTGGAGTCACGCTTGACCGACTACTCAGCCTCAAACACCCCCCATATCTTGGAGTCACGCTTGACCGACAACTCAGCCTCAATCATCACATCCAGAATGTGAAGAATAAAGCTCTGAGACGTCTACAGCTCTTAAAGAGGCTTGCTAGTAGATCATGAGAATCAGACAAGGATACTTTGAGAGGCTTGCTAGTACATCATGGGGATCAGACAAGGATACTTTGAGAGGCTTATACCTTGGTTATGTGCGCTCAGCAATAGAATATAATAGTGCGCTCCTTACAACTTGTTCACAATCTAACTTGGAATCCCTGGACAGGTTGCAAAATAGTGCTCTACGCTTCATTTGTTGGAACAATGAAGACAACACGAACTGCAGCTTGCGAAATCCACACACAAGCTGAACCCCTTTGGGTTGTGAGCCGTGTCACTTAACCACTAGCCCACGCCGTCCCCATACCATGTTAGTGAAATCTAAGACAGATACCATCTACCAGAAAGAAGACAAGAGTTACAGAGAGTAGTAGAAGACATTCCTCCACAAGCTTTCCAGAAACACCAGAATACAGGCACAATTTATAGATGATACAACCAAAAGTTCAGATCCAAGTACTCTCATTCGAACAGCTCAAAGAACTATTGATGCCTATCCCGATGAATGGGTACATGTATATACTGATGGATCTGCGTTTAAAGCCACCATCAAAGCAGGTTATGGCGTTTATATAAAATACCCTGACGGATTCTCTAATGAACTGCCTGATGCTTGCTGGGAGGTTTGTTCCCCCTATGAAGCTGGGATCACTGCACTTGAACCGCTTTGTACCATCTGAGGACCGTTTTTCTTGCCTTTTCTTCAAAGACCAAAAAAACTGTTATTTCCACAGCTCTACAAGCATTGAAAGTTGCTGGTCACTGTAGACTTGACCTTATCCAAATATCTCTAGACATTGACCACATTATCACTTCCAGTGCTGTCAAAATACACAAGTACACCTGGCAATGACAAGGCAGACAGACTAGGGAAAGAGAGATCATGACAAGAACAACCACACACAACAACTTTACAAACAGCCAAACATCTCATAAGATCAGCGAACAAAGAAATTTCGCTGACTGAATGGGCCATGGGAAACACAGGAAGGGAGGTCTACCGATATATGGCAAGCCCCAGACCAAATGACACTGCAAATCAACTCACAAGGAAGGATCAGAGCACCATTTTCCGACTGAAACCAACACATCCCACCAAACAAACACCTGAACAGAATCCAATCACAACCTACTCCTGAGTGCCAGCTGTGTACACACCCATATGAAACCGTTGGTCATCATCTCTTTGAGTGTTCAGCGCTCAACGATTTTAGGAAAATGCTTCTTTCTCTGTTGCCAGATACATGAAACACTTTGTATGGCACCAGACAACAGCTGATAAACACGTGCAGATACCATTACATGGCATTGGGTCGAAGGGTGAGAGCCCGGATGATGCTGGATCCGTAACAACAACATCCGTCCACTTCTTTGAAAAAAATAGGAAATGGCTGACAGAACCGACTTATTACACCTGGGCGCCCCCATAACAGTCCCTTTCATTGATGGAAGTACCGAACAGATCGCGAAACCCGTAGTTCCCGCGGCAGTTCCTAATCTTCCGCTGACTTTGTCAGGTACCCATTTACAGCTCGGTCGACTGTAAGAAATGGTCATACCATGAAACAACCCACGACATGCCGGGTCATTTAAACTGAGCCCGACGAGGTTTGAACCGGGTACATTTGATTTGTAATCTGGAGTGACTACCGCTGTCACTAAAATTCACTATACTTCTATTTAATCCTCATTCGACAGGTGGAGGACAGGCCTTACAATGTATACACGCTAAATCCATTTATGCTGTGTCATCTATTCCAGATCATGTCGGCGTACTCTAATCTCGTTTATGTCGTTCAGCTGTCACCTGTGCATTTTTTCTGATCCTTGAAAATACGCACATTTCAGGTATTAAATACGGACATTCCAGGTATTAAATACGGACATTTTCTTAGATGGAACAAAAGTCAATTGGAGAGTTGTTTACTACCGGTGTTCTCTGTGCAAATGAGACGCTTGTCCGGTAAGGCACAAACATACTGACCTGGAAGTCGCGACAGGGTCAGGCACAACATACTGTTCTTCCAGATGGTGGAGTAGGCTCAAATTCCTTCCAGGTGGTGGAGTAGGCTCAAATTCCTTCCAGGTGGTGGAGTAGGCTCAAATTCCTTCCAGGTGGTGGAGTAGGCTCAAATTCCTTCCAGGTGGTGGAGTAGATTCAATATCCTTCCAGGCAGTGGAGTATAGGTTCAATATCCTTCCAGCTAGTGGAGTAGATTCAATATCCTTCCAGGTGGTGGTGTATAGGTTCAATATCCTTCCAGATAGTGGAGTAGATTCAATATCCTTCCAGATGGTGGAGTATGTTCAATATCCTTCCAGGTGTTGGAGTATGTTCAATATCCTTCCAGGTGGTGGAGTATAGGTTCAATATCCTTCCAGCTAGTGGAGTATGTTCAATTTCCTTCCAGGTGGTGGAGTAAAGGCTCAATATCCTTCCAGGTGGTGGAGTATGTTCAATATCCTTCCAGGTGGTGGAGTATAGGTTCAACATCCTTCCAGGTGGTGGAGTATAGGTCCAATATCCTTCCAGGTGGTGGAGTATAGGCTCAATATTCTTCCAGGTGGTGGAGTATAGGTTCAATATCCTTCCAGGTGGTGGAGTAAAGGTTCAAAATTCTTCCAGGTGGTGGAGTATAGGTTCAATATCCTTCCAGGTGGTGGAGTATAGGTTCAATATCCTTCCAGGTGGTGGAGTATAGGTTCAATACTGAGTTTTGTTTACCCTAACCAGCTTTAGGGAAATCCTGAAATAATTTGTTTGCAATGTGTGGGCCAGGATGCAGCTTCCACCAACCAGAGACTCATTTCTGACAGCAGTCGGCGACTCATAGCTCACATCTGCCAACGACTCATAGCTCACATCTGCCAACGACTCATAGCTGACAATCACACAATCAAAAACTCGTCCTCACGATCAGATTATATAGATCAATTCACATACGCCGACGAATCTGTACATCAAAATATGATCAGATCGCTTACAATCAGGCGATCTGTGCATTCACAAATACTTAAGATCACTTCACGTATTTACAGGAATCTGATTACGTATCGTTCACTAGGAATATATAGATTCCCGTAAATACGTGAAGTGATCTTAAGTATTTGTGAATGCACAGATCGCCTGATTGTAAGTGATCTGATCATATTTTGATGTACAGATTCGTCTGCGTATGTGAAGTGATCTAGGTAACCTGATCGCAAAGATGAGTTTGTTGATTGTGTGCTGAGTGTGCAGATAGGAGAGTGCAGCGGCAAGAACTTGGGAACCAAAGATCTTGGATGAAACATGAAAAGTTGGTTCTTAAAACCTCCTCTTGTAGTTCAATATATATACTATGATTGTTTAGTTTAGATGCACTTTGCTTTCTGTTGAAATTGTTTTGTTTAAGCGATTATTAAATGACATCAAGCTGTTTTACGGTCAGGATAGTGTTTTCTGTGTTATTTACTGTGTGAAGTCATGTCGTGGTGTAGATACATGTTGTAACTCTTTAGATAAGTAAACTACTCAGCTAAACCTAGACTCTACCACAATAGTTCACAGCAGCCAGCGACTGATAGATCACACCAGCCAGTGACTCGTGGCTGTCAGCAGCTAGAGACTCATAGTTTATATCAGCCACCGAATCATAGCTGACATGAGCCAGCAACTCATAGTTCACACCAGCCAGCGACTCATAGTGTGGTAGTTCCAGCTGGAGCATTGGCGTTTAGGGCAGGGGAGATTGTGCTGGCGACTCTAAGAACAAAGGTTGCCTGAATGCGTGTCAAAGTCAATCGCCGATTTGACACTAGGTCGACAAAGGAAAAGGAAGGGTTTAGGTGGAAGACTTTATCTGGTTCAGGGGTGGATGTTCGGAGCTGAGGTGGGGGTTCGGAACTGGCCACTCTGGCGATCAGAATTGGCGTAGATGAGGGTTGGTGACAGTTTGATGCTGCCACGACGGCTACATTTAGAGTAACAGTGATTCGTTGATAGTCCTCCAATAACAATTAGTTGGGTTAGTTTCAAATTAGAGTGATGGCTAAGTCAGACAACCAACAGAAGCCAATTGGACACCCATGTTGTTGCTTGAGACTATAAAATACTCTGCAAGGTTTGACTCAGGAGCCTGTCTAGCAGAATGGCTAGGAGGAATGCTGAGAGTGAGTCTGGAAGTGAGTGAGTTTTCAGGGTGACTGGACCATCATATATCTCGAGTTTTTGCCAGTTTCTCAATAGGTGTTCATGTTGGACACCCTGTGAACTGTAAAAGAACTGAATGTGTGTCGTGCGTGCATTACACCTAGTGAACGATGCGTGATCTAATTACATAAGAATGTGCAGATTCCCGTAAATACGTGAAGTGATCTTAAGTATTTGTGATTGCACAGATCGCCTGATTATAAGTGATCTGATCGTATTTTGACAGATTCGTCTGCGTATGTGAAGTGATCTAGGTAATCTGATCGCAAAGACGAGTTTGTTGATTGTGTGCTGAGTGTACAGATTGGGGAGTGCAGCGGCAAGAGCCTGGGAACCATAGATCTTGGAGGAAACATCAAAAGTTAGTGCTTAAAACCTGCTCTTGTAATTCAATATATATACTTTGTTTGTTTAGTTTAGATGTACTTTTTGTTGAAATTGTTTAGTTTTAACGATTATTAAATGACATCAAACTGTTTTACGTTCAGGATAGTGTTTTCTGTGTTATTTACTGTGTGAAGTCATGTCGTGGTGTAGATACATGTTGTAACTCTTTAAACCTAGACTCTACCACAATAGCTCACAGCAGTTTCAGACTCGTAGCTCACAGCAGATAGCGACTCATAGCTCACAGTAGTCAGCAGACAGCGACTCATAGCTCACAGCAGTTTAAGACTCGTAGCTCACAGCAGCCAGAGACTCATAGCTTACAGCAGTTTAAGACTGGTAGCTCACATCAGTTTAAGACTCGTAGCTCACAGTAGACAGCGACTCATAGCTCACAGCAGCCAGAGACTCGTAGCTTACAGCAGACAGCGACTCCTAGTTCATAGCAGCCAGTAACTTATAGTTCACAGCAGCCAGTAACTTATAGTTCACAGCAGCCAGTAACTTATAGTTCACAGCAGCCAGTAACTTATAGTTCACAGCAGCCAGTAACTTATAGTTCACAGCAGCCAGTAACTTATAGTTCACAGCAGCCAGTAACTTATAGTTCACAGCAGCCAGTAACTTATAGTTCACAGCAGCCAGTAACTTATAGTTCACAGCAGCCAGTAACTTATAGTTCACAGCAGCCAGTAACTTATAGTTTACAGCAGACAGTAACTTATAGTTCACAGCAGCCAGTAACTTATAGTTCACAGCAGCCAGTAACTTATAGTTCACAGCAGCCAACGACTGATTGACAAACTGACTTGACTGACAAGTATATACGTCCTCCATAGAAACTAGCTACAAATACAAGTGTCTACGCCACTTAACCACTTCGTCACGGAATCACAAAACCATTCCTGGACAATCTCTACAGAGATTCCAATAGCATAAGGCTGACTACTGACTGCTATCTTCAGATGTACTATGTCTGAAGGCATACAAGGGAGAAGAGTCCGGTAATCATCCAAACCGCTCGGTCACGCCGTTCATGAAATTAATAACTTTCCCATTCTCCATTCTTGCACTAGAGATTATCCCAGGCACGGGATGCGGCCCATGTGGGGGGGGGGGGGGGGGATATCCCAGGCACGGGATGCGGCCCATGTGTTGGGGGGGGGGGGGGTCCGTCTCATGCACGGGATGCGGCCCATGTGTTGGGGGGGGGCGGTTGGGGGGTGTCGTCTCAGGCACAGGATGCGGCCCATGTGTTGGGGGGGGGGGGGGGGGGGTCTGGCACAGGATGCGGCCCATGTGTTACAGGATACACCATGAGTTAACGCACTGGGTGACGCACTGACCGGAAATAACCCTTTCTGATTACTCATCTCACAGCACACATCCATTACCACGTGGAGCATCATTAAATTGTTTCCGCCAACCTCTCCATCATTAATTCTAGGGAAAGCCACTCATGTAACCACATACTTCAACAACCCTGACCTCCAGGGTGCTCGTGGCATCAAGGATGCTGTCATCCGATCAGGCAAATCAGATAATGCTATCGATCTGCCCTCGAAACCCATTTAATTTTTCTCTTGGGAGAACCATCAAACCACAGAGTTTCAACTTCTCCGAGATTTATCTGGGAAACTTCTTCTATCTCCACATTCTCATCGCTCTCTCCCTCACTCTCTCGATATATATATATATCGAGAGAGGGAGAGAGATGAATAGGACAGACGAGATAGGTGGATGGATAGATGGATTGAGTAGATGGATGGATAGATAGATTATATAGATTATATAGATTATATAGATCAGACAGACAGACAGACAGACAGACAGACAGACAGACAGACAGACAGACAGACAGATAGATAGATAGATAGATAGATAGATAGATAGATAGATAGATAGATAGATAGATAGATAGATAGATAGATAGATAGATAGATAGATAGATAGATAGATAGATAGATAGATCTCTGGTTTTACTCCATTGAAACTTGCGGGATTCCATCGCTTACAGTTTCCGCTCAACGCTCTGAGTCTTGACTACAGTGACTCCTTTTAAAATATACGAGGCGTGTTCAAATGAAACAGGAACTAACTGCACCAAGTGAACATACGTACAATGCGCTTGATGACGTCATTTCAGGTGTAAACAGCACATACCAACAGACAAGTTTGCAAAATGACATTATCCTCCGACTCATAGTTTCCCCAGCAGACCGTTGAATATATGGCGGGTGTGATACAGAATCAGTACAGAGTTGATCAGCAAGCGGTGATTCGGTTTCTAACAGCTGAAGCATGTCGACCAGTTGAAATTCATTGCCGAATTATGGCAGTGTATGGTGACAAAAGTGTGTCGAAGTTTACAGGAAAGAACTGGACAACAATGTTTAAAGAAGGACGTGAGTTAATCAAAGATCTTCCGAGAATAAGTCAGGATCATATTGTTGCGTCAAAAGATGTCATCGCCAAAATTGATGCAGCAATTCGGGTAGACCATCGCCGCAGCGTACGTTCGCTAGCAGAGAAATTCCTTGTGTCGCTAGGGACAGATCAAATGGTGATTAACATGGTGGTATCAGTACCGAACTCTTCCTAGCAACACAGCGGATTTCAACGGTCTGCTGAGAAAACTAAAAAGGAGTCGGAGGATAATAAAATTTGCCAAACTTGATGGTTGGTATGTGATGTTTACACATGAAGTGGCGTCATCAAGCGCATTGTACGCATGTTTACTTGGTGCAGCTAGGTCCGGTTCCATTTGAACACGCCTCGTATTTAATATATATATATTCCTTTCTCTACATTCCTCAATACTTTTGTCTCTAAGTCAGCTTTCATATTTTCATTTCAATTGTATATGACTTCTCGAGACTCTTACTAAGGTTATTATCTCTAAACTCCTCTTGTTTGCGACATTTCGAAATTCAACCCGGCATCTTCACACTTGCCATAATTGTCCCTTATTATTAGATTATTAGATTTGACAGATTGTTAATTATTTCATGTTAAATTATATATGTAATTATGTTTGCTGTTTTCAGTTATCATGTTTTAATGTGGCCTGTTCGTAATAAAAAAACCATTAGGTGATAAAGGTCGATTTAATTTTATATTATACTTATCTATATATATAAAGCTGAAATATAACTGTATTTTTGATTTTCATTGAACATATGGTGTACAAAGCAGTGTATATATCATTACACCCTAGGCCTTCAAGCAGTCTTATGTGTCTATGGTCTAACTTTGAATTGGCAAAGTCAATGCATTGTTCAAGTTCACTATCTTCATCAATGTAGATATTTTAATCCCTTTTTGGTCTATCTGCCAATCTGTTTGAGAAAGAAAATGGCATTTTAGCTATTAGTTTCAGGTGCATTAGGGTGTAAAGGGTTAAATAACTTTTCCATCTCCTTTTGGGGCACAGGTCTGCATCCAATGAACACCGAGTCGTCACACGTTGACTTGTACATATCTGTAGGAGTTATTGTCCTTTACATTTGATCCCAAATGGGATAGCCAGCCTCATACTCAACTACACTCCTTATTCGCCTCTCCTAACATGCCTGGTAGGTTACGGTGTTACTATTCGTTGCTCATTTGTCATGTTCCTATACACCGCGTAGCACAGTGGTTAGTGCTCTGGCTTTGCATCTGAGTGGTCCTGGGTTGAAGCGGAAATGTTTTTTCAGACCGCAATGGCTACCCGGGTCGACTACCCAGCCTTAAACGGGTACTAGTTCAGTACGGGAAGTAAAGGCGGCCGGCGTGATGTTGACCCCATCATCCACTATGTGCCCCTGGTTACAAAATAATATGGGATTCCTAACACCATATTTCCTATGCGCCGCACGACGAGACGGGATCATGACTTTTACTTTGTATACACCTCTTTAATAATATATCATTAGATGGTATATATATTATTTATATAAATATTATTTACATATATGCATTGGGGGAACTGGTCTGACGGTGTCAACATCGCGGCCTTTGGACAACGTCGCTTCTTACAACACTTCCTACGGTACCTATTTGACTGTTATAAGTTTATTGGCAGATGTGCAGGCACTACATGTGTTCTTGTTGTTTAGTGCCGCTAAATGATTAAGTTTGCTCTTTTGTGCGTCCTGTACATGGCGTTAAGTATTGAGGTGACAGCAGGGAATGAGGTGACAGAACGGGATGAGGTGACAGAACGGGATGAGGTGACAGTAGGGATGAGGTGACAGTAGGGATGAGGTGACAGTAGGGAATGAGGTGACAGAAGGGAACGAGGTGATAGAAGGGAACGAGGTGACAGAAGGGAACGAGGTGACAGAAGGGAACGAGGTGATAGAAGGGGATGAGGTGATAGAAGGGAATGAGGTGATAGAAGGGGATGAGGTGATAGAAGGGGATGAGGTGACAGAAGGGAACGAGGTGATAGAAGGGAACGAGGTGATAGAAGGGAACGAGGTGACAGAAGGGAACGAGGTGATAGAAGGGGATGAGGTGATAGAAGGGAATGAGGTGATAGAAGGGGATGAGGTGATAGAAGGGGATGAGGTGACAGAAGGGAACGAGGTGATAGAAGGGAACGAGGTGACAGAAGGGAACGAGGTGATAGAAGGGGATGAGGTGATAGAAGGGAATGAGGTGATAGAAGGGGATGAGGTGATAGAAGGGGATGAGGTGACAGAAGGGAACGAGGTGATAGAAGGGAACGAGGTGACAGAAGGGAACGAGGTGATAGAAGGGGATGAGGTGATAGAAGGGGATGAGGTGACAGAAGGGAACGAGGTGATAGAAGGGGATGAGGTGATAGAAGGGGATGAGGTGACAGAAGGGAACGAGGTGATAGAAGGGGATGAGGTGATAGAAGGGGATGAGGTGACAGAAGGGAACGAGGTGATAGAAGGGAACGAGGTGACAGAAGGGGATGAGGTGACAGAAGGGAACGAGGTGATAGAAGGGGATGAGGTGATAGAAGGGGATGAGGTGACAGAAGGGAACGAGGTGATAGAAGGGGATGAGGTGATAGAAGGGGATGAGGTGACAGAAGGGAACGAGGTGATAGAAGGGGATGAGGTGACAGAAGGGAACGAGGTGATAGAAGGGAACGAGGTGATAGAAGGGGATGAGGTGACAGAAGGGGATGAGGTGACAGTAGGGAACGAGGTGACAGAAGGGAACGAGGTGACAGAAGGGGATGAGGTGACAGAAGGGGATGAGGTGACAGTAGGGAACGAGGTGACAGAAGGGGACGAGGTGACAGAAGGGGATGAGGTGATAGTAGGGAACGAGGTGACAGAAGGGAACGAGGTGACAGAAGGGGATGAGGTGACAGAAGGGGATGAGGTGACAGTAGGGAACGAGGTGACAGAAGGGAACGAGGTGACAGAAGGGGATGAGGTGACAGAAGGGGATGAGGTGACAGAAGGGGATGAGGTGACAGAAGGGGATGAGGTGACAGTAGGGAACGAGGTGACAGAAGGGGATGAGGTGATAGAACGGGATGAGGTGACAGAAGGGGATGAGGTGACAGCAGCCAGAGACTCATAGCTCAGGGTCAGTTGACCAAGGCCCTATTCCGCCTCCAAGCGACGGCCCTGAAAACAGGCTGCACTAGTGTAGTCTGGCTAAGAAAATATGGATCGCAGTGGGGAGACACAACCGGTACCCAAAAAAATCTGCTGAAAACGAATGTGTCAGACAGAAAGGCGCAGATATCGCAACCTCGCTGTTAACGACCTCATAACAGCCTTTTCGGGGTAACGCCGAAGAAATAGAGGAATACGTGTAAGTGCCATATGTAGCTCGCGATCCGCGGTTTGGTTGGCGCTGCTGTAAGAGATCAAAGTAGTCCCACACAATAACTAGATCTAGACTGGATATGAAATTATAGAGCTCTCAACTTAATGTGACGTAGGCTGCACGCCGTCCTTGTCCTTTCATCGCTACCTCGCCTACCATAATTTCAACAAGTGAGGACCCTTTCACAGTTAGGTGGACTGGGTGGGGGGGGGGGGGGGGGGGGGGAGGCGCCTGGTCTGAAAACGCATCCTGTCCGTTGGCGCGAACTCGTGCAATGAAGTAAGGGACATAACCACGTGAAATAATTTTACAAAATTGATATATATATAATGATCTTTATTACGTTTATTTCTATCGCATAAGTTCAGTGGGAGAATTTATAAATATATGAGAAAGCAATTGAGGCTGTGTGCCCTTGCAGTCGTCACGCACACATTGTACAGGCGAGATTTTTACTTTATCCAAGGTAGAGAGAGGAATACACTACCCGGTACAAGGTTTGAACGCATGTCTGTGTCTGAATATTCAAACCGTCAGAGACAATTATGGTTTATGAATGGTATATAACAGAAGTTGTCAGCTGTGCATCGTGCCCTCGGCTAAGGTCGTCGTGGTGGCTTGGGAAAAGTGTTGGTCTCGATATTATGAGCCAAGGTGCAACTTTAATAAAGAGCTTCGTTGGACGACATGTTTGCGCCGAGGTATTATTACATGTACCAATACGTGTCACTAGGTACTAGAAGTTATTGACAAATGCACCATAAAACTCCAGAGCAGGTCTATGCTGATCACTAACTCTTATGTCATCATGGTGAATGTTGGTGTTAAGAGAAGGGATGACACAATCAGCTATCCTTCAAGCCGACTCTGTTTATGAGCTGTGTGCTAGTGTTAAGAGACGAGATGACCCGATCGATCAAGCCGACTGTTTATGAGCTGTATGTTAGTGACCTCTATTTTATCCAATGTAGTTTGTTTTAAATTGTGTTGTGTGATGTCTCTGTTTTTCAGACAGTATGGATACATTTTTAATTGTGCAAAACGAGATATTTCTGAGGCGTCATGCAGTTCTAAAGACGAAAGGAGACGAAAACCATCGGAAGTATGACGATAGTTATCTGCACTACGGGTTTATCTGCACTACAGGTTTACGTGCACTACGGGTTTACGTACTCTACTGTGGGAAATTAAGAACGCCCACAATCTGTCAGTTGTTTTAAAGTTCTGGCCAATGAAAGTATTCTTCCCAATCAAATGTGGAACATTTGACGACATTTGGAATCAGTTCATGTAGTTTGATGAACCGATCACGTGTGTGACTTTTTTGCAAGTTGAAATAAATGACAGAACAAAAAGCAACGTTCATTAAACAAACTACGATTCCTTCAAAGGCTCTTCTTTCATCTTACAAAGTTGCTTACCATGTAGCAAAGAGCAAGAAACCCAACACTATTGAGGAAGACGTTATCTTACTTGCTGCTGTGGGCATGGTGTTTACTATGACAGGTGAGTCTGTTTCTGTGGGCATGGTGTTTACTATGACAGGTGAGTCTGTTTCTGTGGGAATTGTGTTTACTATGACAGGTGAGTCTGTTTCTGTGGGCATGGTGTCTACTATGACAGGTGAGTGTGTTTCTGTGGGCATGGTGTTTACTATGACAGGTGAGTCTGTTTCTGTGGGAATTGTGTTTACTATGACAGGTGAGTCTGTTTCTGTGGGCATGGTGTCTACTATGACAGGTGAGTGTGTTTCTGTGGGCATGGTGTTTACTATGACAGGTGAGTCTGTTTCTGTGGGAATTGTGTTTACTATGACAGGTGAGTCTGTTTCTGTGGGCATGGTGTCTACTATGACAGGTGAGTATGTTTCTGTGGGCACGGTGTCTACTATGATAGACGAGTCTGCTGTCAAGCAATGGCTGAGCGTGCCTTGGTCAGATTGCACTATTAGTCGTCGAATAATTGAGATGGCTGACGATGTTAATGACCATTTAATTTTTTTAAACTCAAATGTGGTTTCGCTGTTCAGATAGATGAAGCTACAGAGATGCACAATGATGCGTATTTAATCTGATATGTGCGATTTATGGATGACAAAAAGTTCTTTGAGGATTTTCTTTTCTGCAAAAGCATCGATTCTGGAACAAAAGCAGCAGACCTATTTGAAATATTGGATTCTTTTATGGAAGAAAACAACATTAACTGTGAGGAAGTGTAGGTGTGTGCAGTGATGGAGGTCGTTCAATGGATGGCTGCTATGGCGAACTGCAAGTCTTGATTCGGAAGAAAGTTCCTTTCTGTGTCTGGACTCACTGCATCATTCACAGGGAAGCACTGGCATCCAAAAACATCAGTCCTGCCCTTAATGAAGTTTTCCAATCGGTAATCGAAGTAGTCAATGTCATTAAAGTGGCCACTAAAGTGCAGGTGTTTCGAACACATGGGCATTTACATGGGAGCTTGGTACACATGGGAGCTGAGCACTCATGGGAGCTGGGCACACATGGGAGCTGGGCACACATGGGAGCTGGACACACATGGGAGCTGGACACACATGGGAGCTGGGCACACATCGGAGCTGGACAGACATGGAAGCTGGACACACATGGCAGCTGGACACACATGGGAGATGGGCACACATGGGAGCCGGACACACATGGGAGCTGGACACACATGGCAGCTGGACACACATGGGAGATGGGCACACATGGGAGCCGGACACACATGGGAGCTGGACACACATGGGAGCCGGACACACATGAGACCCGGACACACATGGGAGCAGGACACACATGGGAGCTGGGCACACATGGCAGCTGGGCACACATGGGAGCTGGACACACATGGGAGCTGAACACACATGAGAGCTGCATACACTTCCCTATTTTATTATTGCAACTCTCGCTGGCTGTCGCATGGGAACTGAACACACATGGAAACTGAACACACATGGGAACTGAACACACATGGAAACTGAACACACATGGGAACTGAACACACATGGGAACTGAACACACATGGGAGCTGGACACACATGGCTATTGTGTCATTGCAACTCTCGCTGGCTTTCACGTGGAAATGCCATCAAAAAGGTGTATAAACGCAGGAATGCGCTTTATTGTTATCTTGTCGAAGAAAAAAAGATTCCAGTTCTTGAAATTCGTGGACAACGACTTCATTTTGAAGCTAGCAATCTTTGGGATGTCTTTGAAAAACTAAATACTTTAAATGTGGCTCTCCAAGGTTATGTTATGGCCCTTTTCGTCTTGACAGACGGTCAGTATGCTAGTCTGTTGTAGAGATGGCAGCATGGGACATCGACTTTCGTAGCTGATTTTGTCGATTCTCGATTGACAGGGACGACAGCTTGTGTAAACAGAAAAGATTCCATTGGAATGGTGTAAGCTCCTTTCTTTTGCGTCGATTGTCTTCCATCTTTGTTATCAGAACTAGCTCTGATGTCTCGATGCATGTTCTTAAGGTCTCTCTCCATGCAACTCTATGATTTGCAATGTCCTCCCAGGTATTTAGATTGATCGTAAAGTCGTTCATGGATCTTTAGCAAATGTCCTTTTATCTTAATGTAGGACTTCCTTGTGATCTTGCACCGGATATGAGTTCACACAGGAGTAACTGCTTCGGAATGCGGGTATTTGACATTCGTTTCACGTGATCCAACCATCTGTCTGTTATTGCTCAGTCAAGGAGAGGCATGGTTTCTTGGCGCGTTTCAGTATTTCCGAGTTGGTCACCTTGTCCTGCCACTTTATTTTCATTATAATGTGAAGACATTGCATCTGAAAACTGTTTAACCTCTTCTCGTGTCGTGAATGTGTTGTCCGTGCTTCCGCTCCGTTTAACAGTGCACCAAGCACGCGTGCTTGATATATCATGATCTTTGTATTTAGTGTCGGCTTTCTGTTATTCCATGCCTTTTCTTTCAGCCTGCCGAAAGTTGTTGTTGCTTCCCCTATGCGTATATTGATCTCTTCATTGAGTGATAGTGTTGTTGTTACAGTGGAGCCCAAATATTTGAACACTTGAACACTGTATCGAGCGGATTTTCATTTAGCGTAATTGTTTCAACTGGTCCCAACTTGTTTTAGGACAACCGTTTTTTTTCACGTTTACAGTGAATGAAAATATGTTGCAGGCATCAGACAGACAATTGATTAATGATTGTAGAGTGTCATCATCGTTCGCCACCAGGACTGCATCATCAGCAAACAATAGCTCTCTGATGAGATTTTATGTTGTTTTGGATTTAGTCATGAGCTTTGCCAGATTGAACATCGAGCCATCAAACCTACTGCTGACAAAGACGTGACCAATCTCTTGTTTGAAGACACAGTGCAGCAAGACTACGAAGAAAATTCCGAATAGGGTAGGAGCAAGGACACAGCCCTGCCTCATCCCGCTTTTGACTTCAGAACTGTTGGACGTATTTCCATCAAACTGAATGGTGGCCGCCATGTCTTGGTGGATGGAGACGATTAGTCTGAGCAATGTTGGTGGGCAGTCAATAATTTCTAGAACCATATAGGGCTAGTCTACTCACGCTGTCGAAAGCCTTTGCAAGATTGACGAACGCAATGAACAGCGGCTTATTTTGCTCTCTGCATGTTTCCTGCAGTTGTCTCAGTGTACAGATCATGTCTGTAGTAGAACGTCCCGCTCTGAACCCACATTGAGACTCGGGCAGTACGCGTTCAGCAAACATCTGAAGTATCTTTAAAATTACACAAGCGAATGCTTTTCCTGTTATGCTCAGCAGGGACATTCCTCTATAGTTGTCACAGTCGCCTTTGTCTTCTTCGTTTTTGTAGAGTGACTGTCCTTGCATTTCGCATGTCTCGTTGTATGTCTCTTTCCCTCTAGCATTTAGTTAACAGCCTGTAAATGATCGGGGAACGAACCTCTTTGTTGTCCTTGATAACTTCTGAAGTGATGTTGTCATTCCCCGGAGCTTTTCCATTTTCCAAGGACAGCTCTATTTCTCTGGGAATGACGTCGAGTTCAGGCATTACTGGGTATGTTGGTACTCTATCGACTGACTCTGGGTGAATTAGACTTACTTCAGAGTAAATGCTTGAGTAGTGTTTCATCCATCTGTCTAGCTGCTTATTTCTGTCTAAGATGAGTTCACCACACAGACTCTAATGTGGCTATTTTGGAGCTTTTCGGACCCAAGACAGTTTTTAAGTGTTCGTACATCGCTTTGGTGTTACCTGAGACTGCGGCTTCTTGTATTGTGGAGCAGAGATAGGACCAGTACTCATTAATACATCTTCTAGATTCCCTTTGGACTAAGTTTGGCTCTGCAAAGACGGTCTTTTGTGCATTGTGACGGGTTTTTCTTGAACTGGATGTGAGCCTCCTTGTTCTTCTCAATAAGTGGCAACATTTTTTCTTCTCAATAAGTGGCAACATTTTTTCTTCTCAATAAGTGGCAACATTTTTTCTTCTCAATAAGTGGCAACATTTTTTCTTCCTTCAAGGTGATGAGACCCATATTCTTCAGCTGTCAGATAGAATTTCGACCTTCAGAAAGAAATTGCTATTGTGAAAGGAAAAGTTAGACAAGAAAGACGTAAATCATTGCTTTCCTTCTCTGCACATCTGTTAAGAAAACAATGACTTGGAGCTAAGTGAAGATCTGAAGGCTGTGTTATTTCACCACCTAACAGCTCAATCTTTACTTGTGGCACATACTTTTTAGAAGAGACTGACCAACACACCTGGATTAAAAATCATTTCAGTACAGAACTCCCATCTACACTCTCTACTAGAGAACAAGAGCAGGTTATTCATATTTCCTCGGACTCCCCACTGAAATCGAAGTTCTACTCTTCATCACTACCAGACTTTTGGAGCTTGGTGAACCAGGAATATACAGAAGTAAGCAGCAAGGCCCTACGAGTTTTCATTTACAACATTCTACTTGTGTAAGACAATGTTTTCTGCATTGGATGCCATCAAAACAAAATACAGATACCAATCGAACGTCGCGAAGCAGATGCGAATCGCAATTTCCAAATGTGTGCCCAGATTTGAAGAACTGATTATGAAGCAAGCTCATCTTTCTCATTGACTTTGTGACTAGTATAAGGTGGCATAGAACTGTCAGTTGATCACATTAATTTTAGTTTATCATTTACAAAATAAATAGTCTTATTTATATTGTGTCCAAAACTTAACTTATTTACACCCCCCCCCCCCCCCCCCACAGTTGGTATCAGATATAAAATATGCACATTCAGAAGTAATTAATATTTTATTGGGTACAACTGCTTATATATAGTATAGAGATGCTAGAATTGCTCATATATAGTACAGAGAGGGTAGAATTGCTCATATATAGTATAGAGAGGGTAGAATTGCTCATATATAGTATAGAGAGGGTAGAATTGCTCATATATAGTATAGAGAGGGTAGAATTGCTCATATATAGTATAGAGAGGGTAGAATTGCTCATATAAAGTATAGAGAGGGTACAATTGCTCATATATAGTATAGAGAGGGTACAATTGCTCATATATAGTATAGAGAGGGTACAATTGCTCATATATAGTATAGAGAGGGTACAATTGCTCATATATAGTATAGAGAGGGTACAATTGCTCATATATAGTATAGAGAGGGTACAATTGCTCATATATAGTATAGAGAGGGTACAATTGCTCATATATAGTATAGAGAGGGTACAATTGCTCATATATAGTACAGAGAGAGTACAATTGCTCATATATAGTACAGAGAGGGTACAATTGCTCATATATAGTATAGAGAGGGTACAATTGCTCATATATAGTATAGAGAGAAGTGGCTGTCATTTATCCACAGATAAAAGGAGCCGCAGATCAAACAAGTTTGAAAACCTCTGATATAAAGAATGTGTTTATGTTGGATTATGGTAGCCGTAATATATACAATCCACAACAGGTCACTCACCTGTGTGTCTGCACAATTGATGACAAGTATACACTAAAGGTCATCTCTGTCACACGTTTGAGGGGGGAAAGTTGGGAGGATTGGGAGGCGCGCATGCATGGCGGTGCACGCTGGCTGATGAACTGATGGAGTAATACAATGTACAAAAAAGTCCCAGACTACATCTAATATCATCATCATCTGCCCGCCACTCCAGGTGACGAAGTACGTGTTCAACATTGCATTTGTGGTACTGACTAGCCTGCCTGGGAACATGTCATGTTTTTTTACAATCTGGTTTCAGTAAAAATAGTTTTTACAGGATGAGGTTGCTACCCCCATGCACAACCTTCCTTAGTCGCCTTTTGAGAAGACAAAACAGTGGCCATATTAGGTTTGTCCCGGAGGACGCCGGAGATGATCGTTGGATGTGCGGACAAATTTCACAGACGAGAGCACGTCCCACCATTTCACATTTTTGTAGGCAACAGGATCATTCAATGATAATGTTACTTAGTCTTACTTAGTCGCTCCTATTCTACCGTGAGGTGTAGAGGTTTTCCAGAGAGAACGCCACACTGCTCTATCCGCCGTCATTTTTCTGGCCTCTCTCCTGTCCAGCCCTCTACTACTTAGGGACTGTCGTATGTTGTCTTCCCAACGTACTTTGGGACGTCCTGGGGGTCTGAATTTTTAGCTCCTATGACCGCGTTAGTATCCGATCTTCTTCCATTCTACAGACATGGCCAAACTACTGTAGCTGGGACTGCTCCACTCGTGTCTGCAGGGGTTAAACTTCAAGATTGCTACGTATTGTCTGGTTACGGATCTTGTCCCTTTTCGTCACATGAACCGCTTTTCTTAGATATCTCATTAATGATAATGTTGCTGACCCTTTTTGTAAAAATTGGGAAAATCGACAAAAACAAGTTTTTCAGTAAAGAAGAAAAACAGTATTTATTTCACGCACATCTATTGGTCCAGTCAATTGTTTTTATTTATGATTTTATGCATTAAGTATTACTCAATAAACAATCATCTAGGGCATCTAGAATGGATTAACTTAACTGGCGTTATTTCTTTGTGCAAAAATTGATTTGTCATTCGTTCAATCGCAATTTTAACAGCGTCTTGGAACGAATAGCGACGTTCTACTGTATATTAAATTGATTGTTTATCAAACAACAGCAATCTTGTAAATTTCTTGTAAATTGCCTACTTTTGTTAACATTGATACTGTGAATTATTAGTTGTATTCAAAATGTGTAAGGCAGTGCCAAAGAGGGGTTGTCAAGTATATATTTATGTCAAAAGACAACTGACAACTGAGATATTGTTCGTCTCATGTGCGAAACACATTTTTAAATGCGCGTCACAATATAGTAACGAAGCAATTGTCTGTCTAAATGCTTAGTTTTAATTAAACAGTCGGATTCTACTGGTCTGTTACCAGTTCTGAGTTGGCTGTTGAATGCTCAGTTTTAATTAAACAGTCCGATCCCCCTGGTCTGTTACCAGTTCTGAGTTGGCTGTTGAATGCTTAGTTTTAATTAAACAGTCGGATTCTACTGGTCTGTTACCAGTTCTGAGTTGGCTGTTGAATGCTTAGTTTTAATTAAACAGTCCGATTCCCCTGGTCTGTTACCAGTTCTGAGTTGGTTGTTGAATGCTTAGTTTTAATTAAACAGTCCGATTCCCCTGGTCTGTTACCAGTTCTGAGTTGGCTGTTGAATGCTTAGTTTTAATTAAACAGTCCGATTCCCCTGGTCTGTTACCAGTTCTGAGTTAGCTGTTGAATGCTTAGTTTTAATTAAACAGTCGGATTCTACTGGTCTGTTATCAATTGGCTGTTGAATGCCAATCGACGCCGTCGCAAAGCTGTGGCGGCCCATGAAGTTACGATCTGAGTTTGCCAGCCTGAGCCCATCCCAGTCCCAATTCGATCTGGTCAGGCGACCCATCCCTCAGAACCAATCAATTTACCGAAGTTGTTGATCCAATTTGTGAATTTACCTTACCTACATTGTTTTGTGGACTAGAGGATGTGCACCTCGGAGACCTGATGCGGAATATGGTTACGGCCTTGCACGAAACGGACACCGTTTCTGTGAAGTTTCTCTTCATTGGGCTTCTACCGACATATCGTTAGAGACGACTAAGGAGAGATCGGCGTGTGGATGGATACCTCAATACGAAGAAACTTTATCTTAACTTAACGTCTTTATACTGGTTTAGAAGACCCTGCAGAGTCTTATACAACCAGTTACATTTACATCACCTTGCTCTAAAAGCTATGCGCATCCAGTTTATTCTTAAATGCATTAACTGTCCCTGCCTCCACTACCTCCCCTGGCAATGCATTCCAAGCAGACACCACTCTCTGACTAAAAAAATATTTCCTAATATCTAACCTGGACCTCTCTTTAGTCAGCTTGTAGCTATGCCCTCGTGTTATTGTAGGTGGCTGTATTTTAAATACTTGTTTTAGTCTAATTTATCGATTCCTCTGATCATCTTATAAACCTGTATTAAGTCACCACGAATTCTTCTCTCTTCGAGACACTGTAGGCCGGTTTTTCTGAGTCGTTCCTCATAACTGTAATTCTGGAATCCCACTATCATCTTTGTCGCTCTTTTTTGTATTCTTTCTAGCATGTTTATGTCCCCTCTATGATAAGGACTCCACACCTGTACACAGTACTTCAATCTAGGTCTAACTAAAGCTTTATACAGTTTGACGATCACTTCCTTGCTCCTATGTTTAATATTTCTTTTTATCATACCTAACATTGCATTTGCCTTTTTCACTGCTACCTTAACTTGCTCACTCACCTTTCCTGTATAATCTATTATAACCCCTATATTATATATTTTATATGTTGAAGACCTGTACTCCACATGGAGCTGAAATGGATTGAGTGATTGATTATATTGATTGATTCAAGAAACCTTGGCCACCGAAATTTTACCTGATTTGAAAAGAATATGGCAACTGTAACTTAAATAGTGTACGCAAATGACAACTAAAGAAGGTTGTGATTAGGACTAGCAACCTCGACATGTCCAATATTTTCTTTTGAAACCGACTATGCAAATGCTTATAGTATAGGGGTCATATGTGACCCTATGTTTCACATGGAGCTTTAAAGATGAACCACCAAGGAAGACTGAATACGAAAGGTACAAGTTCGATAAGGAGAGGGGCTGAAGATGCATCACCTTTAATGAGGTCACAGCAGCCAGCGATTCGTGCATCAGGGGCATCGAACCAGATTTAACCAGTTTACTATACCGCCTACAAGCGACGACCCTGGAAACAGGCTTTTCTAGTGCAGTCTGGCTAATAGAATGGGATCGCAATGGGAAGGCAAACCCGGTTCCCAAAAAAGCCACTTGAAATTGAATGCGCCGAGCCGAAAGGCCTCGCTGTAAACTACGACACAACGTCCTTTTCAGAGCGAACGGGGAAGAAGAACAAGAACAGGTAGAAGAAAAAGAAGAAGAAAATGTATTTATAGATATTTCTGTTATCACCCTACCCCCCCCCCCCCTACCCCAATATAGACCCGAGAAAATAACCAGAGCCTCACACACATAAATATGACCGTATACAGAAATCGGGGGTGGCGAAGACGTTAGTTGTATGGGTAACAACCTACACTGACTTGTGTTCGGGTTCGTCGACCAGCTGGGTAGTACTTACTTCCCCTGTCCAAGCACCACGTCATATAGTATGCATCCAGTATCCAGAGGCATGGATTGCCTTGTCATTTACCTCCAGCATGTCGCAGTTATTGCATGTTTCCCGGAGGTTAGTGCAGGTCATCAGGTGGTCTGGGTCTTGTGTTGATCCACATTCACATGTGTCATCATCTGTGTATCCTCATCGTTTCATATTCCTCTCGCACCGTGATACACCAGTTCGGAGTCTGTTCAGCGACTTCCATGTTGTGTATGGTAGATGATGTCCAGGAGCATGTTCCTCCCGAAGTTCCACCCCTGGGGCCTGCATCAATTCATGTCATCTCTCGATACGACCACTTTCAGGGTATGTTTGTATGTGCTGTATTGATTTTACGAAGCTATGTCTGGATTTGAGTCGTGTGCTCTATCTGATGTACTAACATTGGGTGCCTTGGGTCGTGTTCCTGTTTTTTTGATCGATTTCTGCTGCGACACTTCTTCGAATCTCGTATGGATATATGCTAATTATGTGGTATTTTTTTTATCAATGATACTATCCGATCCGTCTCATGCATTGATGTATCAACTAGTTTCACATGGGCAGAGTTGTTCCAGACTAGTGCAGCGTATTCAGCTACAGAAAAATACAGGATAAGTGCTGATGTCCGAAGAACTGATGACTGTGACCACCATGTTGTACCGATCAGTTTTCGGAGGATATTATTTCTTGCGTGTATCTTAAGTTTTGTTTCATAACAGTGCGTTATGTAAAACAATGTGCGGTCTAACTTCACGCCTAGATATTTGGGAGCCGTGCAGTGTTCAAGCTCCTGCCCTGGGCACCTAATCTGAAGTTTTAGTTTTGCTTCTCTGTTTCGGAGGTGACAGGCACATACCTGGGTTTTACTTGGAATTTGTTTACGGTGGTTCTTGTGGTAGGTACATACCTGGGTTTTACTGGGAATTTGTTTACGGTGGTTCTTGTGGTAGGTACATACCTGGGTTTTACTGGGAATTTCTTTAATGTGGTTCTTGTGGTAGGCACATACCTGGGTTTTACTGGGAATTTGTTTAAGGTGGTTCTTGTGGTATACACATACCTGGGTTTTACTGGGAATTTGTTTAAGGTGGTTCTTGTGGTAGGCACATACCTGGGTTTTACTGTTAATTTGTTTAAGGTGATTCTTGTGTTAATATTCTGCAAGGGCATTGAGAGAACTTGACAATTTGTTTTCAACCTCCTCAAGGGTAGTCAATCTATGGGAGTAAGTAAAACGGCATTTAAAAAAATTCGTGGTGAAGTCGAATGCATTAGGCTGTAACGTACTCCGCCTTATTAAATAAGACGAACGAAAAAAAAAACCAGTTCCATTTCATAACTCTATAGTGAACGACCGCCATGAATTATGCTACATCCCTTACTCTCATAATATTCTCGACGTCAATTAAGAACCATCTCATTATTTAACCTAATGATCAACCTAAGATGAGACTAATAAGCCCCCTGCCACCTTGTAAGAATATGGTAAATGAAATCTAAAGAGAGTTGTACTTGGGGCTTGCAGCTTTATCATGTAAAAAATAACAATCTTTCCTTTATAATCAGCCACTACTTTGACAAGCGCTGGTGCATGCTTCCTGTAAAAGGACCAGCTGCATCTAAAATATATATCTTCACAAAAAACGTAAATAATTGCAAATGCTTGGATAATGGCTATTTTAAAAAAAAGCTGCAATGGTGGCATTTGCTTCACTTTGGGGGAGAAAACGTGAATAATTGAATGCTCAGCCGTCTAGAAACAATTAAACTCGCTAGATGGATCACTTTGCACCGGCAGATCTTTGGACACTTTGAAGGGAAATCCTCTTAATTATGACTTAATAATAAAGCCTGCTGTCGGTGTAGGGGCCAAAGTAATCCATTTGACCTGATCTGTTTGCTCTTGGCATTAAGGTAGTCCCATATCATTCACTGCTGTGGGGGATGACGTGTTAGACGTACGGTTCTGATCAGTTTCAGTTTTATATTTAGATATGACGGCTAGTATCCCTCCTCGCTGACTTGCCCAGTAGAACTCCATTTCAGTCATGACTAACTATAGGATGATGCGATGTTGGAGTGTAAACTATCTAATGAGTTTTCAATTGTATTTTTCCTTGCTGTGTTGTCGTTGCTTCTTTTTCTTCATCTGGAAGTTTTGTCACAGTTTACATAAAAGCTGGGATATCTGTGCCTTTCAGTCCAACACATCTGGTTTACGGACGCCATTTTAGGGACCAAGTTTGCCTTCTCTTTTTGATCCATGTTGGTACTTCATGGTGCAACTTGTTTCCAGCGCCAGCACTTGGAGACAGAATACAGTCTTGGTCAGCTATGCTTTGCTGACCCCGACGCACGCAGCCAGCTATGCTTCGCTGGCCCTGACACAAGCAGCCAGCTATGGTTCGATGGCCCTGACACAAGCAGCCAGCTATGGTTCGCTAACCCTGACGCAATAAACCAAATGGCTAATGTCGCTGACCCTGACCCAAGCAGTCAGCTATGAGATACTGACTCTGACGCAAGCTATATAAGTCACTGCCCCTGACCCAAGCAGCTAGATATGAGTCAATGACACTGACGCAAGCAGCCAGCTACGAGCCACTGGCTACTCTCAGTTCATTCATCGCTAGCAAGCTACCTCTTCGGCCTCGTTGTCTTCACTTCCCCGTGCTGTATGAGTTTCCTTTCACGCAGTCTGGGGTGGCTCTTCAATGTACATCTCTACTTGTATCCGTCTACTTCCCGAGACTGCCGACCCATATCCGGAGCCTTCATCTCCCGCTTACACACACCTTTCGATCTCAACCGTTGAAGATCGACTGTGTGTAGAATCGTACGCCACTATGTGGCCAACCCGCAATGCATGTTGGTACTAAGATGGACTAAATACAATCGTCGCACCTACATGCATGTTGTCGTTGTTGTTTGCGAATACCCACTCTTTTGTGCCACCTGAAAAGGACGTTAAGTGGCGGGTTGCGGTAGCTTTCCTCACATCCCGAGCGTGCTGATGAAGGTGGACCAGGGTCCTCCAGGTGGTTGTGCTATGCTTGGCTTCATCTGCGTGCCATTCACTAATTCGGGGATCACATCAATCTCCCACCTTGTTAGCCAGGCTGCCATGAAAACATATGATTTCCAAGGAGGGCTACTAGGATGCAGAGGTGACGGTCTTGACCAGTATGTTTTGCCTGACCAGATGTTAGTCTTCCTCCCCACATGCCGGTCGTAAAAGACAACTAAAGAGAACTGTGCATGGGGCTAGCAACATCATCATATAAAACAAACTGATAAAGAAACAACTACTACAAAAGCACGTAGATTGCTTTGACGCAAGTTTCTTTTGATTAGCCTTCTGCAATGGCAGAATGACCGGCAAACTTCTCCAGAATAAGGGTCAGCAACCTTCTGCATGACAGGGGTCGGCAACCTTCTCCAGGACAGGGGTCAGCAACCTTCTGCATAACAGGGGTCGGCAACTTTCTCCAGGACAGGGGTCAGCAACCTTCTCCAAGACAGGGGTCAGCAACCTTCTCCAAGACAGGGGTCAGCAACCTTATCCAGGACAGGGATCAGCAAACCTTTTCCAAGGCAAGGGTCGGCAATCTTCTCCAGGACAGGGATCAGCAAACTTTTCCAAGGCAAGGGTCAGCAAGCTTCTCCATGACAGGTGTCAGCAACCTTTTCCAAGGCAAGGGTCAGCAGCTTTCTCAAGGATAGTGGTCAGCAACCTTCTCCAGGACAGGGATCAGCAAACTTTTCCAAGGCAAGGGTCGGCAACCTTCTTCAGGACAGGGGTCGGCAACCTTCTCCAGGACAGGGGTCAGCAACCTTCTCCAGGACAGGGGTCAGCAACCTTCTCCAGGACAGGGGTCAGCAACCTTCTCCAGGAAAGGGGTCAACAATCTTTTCCAAGGCAAGGGTCAGCAACCTTCTCCAGGACAGGGGTCAGCAACCTTTTCCAAGGCAAGGATCGGCAACCTTCTTCAGGATAGGAGTCAGCAACCTTCTCCAGGACAGGGATCAGCAAACTTTTCCAAGGCAAGGGTCAGCAACCTTCTTCAGGACAGGGATCAGCAACCTTCTCCAGGACAGGGGTCAGCAACCTTTTCCAAGGCAAGGATCGGCAACCTTCTCTAGGATAGGGGTCAGCAACCTTCTCCAGGACAGGGATCAGCAAACTTGTCCAAGGCAAGGGCCAGCAACATTCTTCAGGACAGGGGTCAGCAACCTTCTCCAGGACAGGGGTCCGCAACCTTTTCCAAGGCAAGAATCGGCAACCTTCTTCCGGATAGGGGTCAGCAACTTTCTCCAGGACAGGGGTCAGCAACCTTTTCCAAGGCAAGGGTCAACAACCTTCTCCAGGACAGGGGTCGGCAACCTTCTCCGTGACAGGGGGCAGTAACCTTCTCCAGGAAAGGGGTCAGCAACCTTCTCCAGGAAAGGGGTCAGCAACCTTTTCTATGACAGGGGTCAGCAACCTTCTCCAGGAAAGGGGTAGTAAACATTTCTAGGACAGGGATCGGCAACCTTTTTCAAGGCAAGGGTCGGCAACCGTCTCCAGGACAGGCATCGGCAACCTTACCTGGACAGGGGTCAGCAACCTTCTCCGGGACAGGGGCCAGCAACCTTTCCCAAGGCAAGGGTCGACAACCTTCTCCAGGACAGGGGTCGGCAACCTTCTCCGGGAAAGGGGTCAGCAACCTTCTCCAGGACAGGGATCAGCAACCTTACCGGGACAGTGGTCAGCAACCTTCTCCAGGACAGGGGTCGGCAACCTTCTCCGGGAAAGGGGTCAGCAACCTTCTCCATGACAGGGGTAGTAACCATTTCTAATACAGGGGTCGGCAACCTTCAGCAGGACACGGGTCGGAGACATATCGCTGCCATTTATTTTATGAAAAACCGTATTATGTCACCTTCCCATAAGACTCCAGAAGCCACGACAACATCTTCAGATATCTGCCCCTGGTATTACCTCCAGTTATCTATTCGAAGCATGTAACTGATATATCTGCTGATGAAGGCCGGGAGTCTGGATGTGATATTCTTAGTGACAAGCCATGTTTCTTAGTCAAAAACTAAACTGATTTTACACCTCAGTCGCGATGTTGTAGAGTTTCTATGAACTTAACCCTTTACATTCTAAGCCTTGAAACGGGAAATATATGTTCATAAGAGCAGGGAGAAGTTTGTTACCCTCACTCGCATACTAATAATAATGTTCGCTAAGACCAGTTATGTCGGTCGGCCACATCCACCACACAGCTGTGGAGTGGTTCCAGACCTCGTCCAGGGCGGAGGAGGAGGTTGCTACTTGCTGGATCCATATTGTTCAGGGGTGGTCTTTTCTGCGCCTCCAGCCGGTCGGGGGAAGACTTTTGGCGCTGAGAAACGACTTGTGTAGTATCTTGTAGGCAGGGATTTCCAAGTCCAGCTGTGCAACATGACAGAAAAAAGAAACTCGGCGCCAGTTAAGTGTTTCTGAGATTGGATGGAGGCCTGTTTTAGCAGAAACCTCCACGTTGCGGATGTAGTCATGCCATCGGATGGCCAGGATATGCCGCTGGTTGTGCATATGAAAGGCTTATAGTCTCGTCATGTTTCAGCAATGTCCAGGTTTCTGAACATTAAAGTAGGACTGGGACCACGCAGGACTGGTAGATGCGGATTTTTGTCCCAAGGGAGATATTGCCATTACTCCACACACGTCGGAGTTCGTGCATAGCAGATGCAGCTAGTCCGATCGGCCTTGACATATCGGGACCGCTGCACCCATCGGATGATATCATGCTACCGAGATAGATGCTGTTTATTTACAAATGAGATTTAAATTTATTCCAGCATAACACAAAATAATGGTTACGTTTTCCTAACAACGGTTTTTTGGAGTGTGTAGCCTAGTCGACAGTGAGATGGCTTACTAAGACTGGAATTACAGAGTGCTATGGTTCGAAATCACAGATAGGCAGAGACGATCAGGGCGTTGTTTCGCTTCTTGTACGGCCGCTACTCCAGTGGACCCAGCTGTAAATGCGTATCTAATGTATGATACATCAGGAAGGGAACTGGCCATCTCACTTCACATAGGCTGAGGCTTAGTACATTAATTGTTATCTTCATCTCCAATAGAAATTGTTGCCATTGGACTGACCTTTACCTCTAACAAAGTTGTATGGACATGGTTAATAATAATGGTTAATAGCCTAATGTTGAGTATATTTCTAGATTGAAAATAAAATGGCTAATTTATCTCAAGAGAAGGTCTCGTGATCAACTCCCTCTAATCATGTACAACACGTGGCGATATAGCTACAGGGCACGAGCTATCCTACAACAGCAGACGCAACATACTTGACTCGGAACAACGTAAGCTCTCCACAACTCTCAACATAGTAGGTGGAAGGAAAAAGAATTGAACGCTTGTCTTTCATAAGGGTTAAGCGTATATTTGACAGGCATACAAGCAAAACAAAGACGCGGGGAAAGATAACAAGTTAAATAGTTATGTAGCGAAAGAAAAAAAAACGTGAATGGGGGAGACACACAAAAAGAAATGAGATAACTATAAATAGAAGCAACAGATTTTACGAGTTACTTCTTTTAACAAATGCATTCAATGTCAAACGACCTAAGAAGCAGACATTCAGTATTTTTTAGCAAATAAAGGTAAAAACTGAAAAGAAAATAATTTATAGAAATGTTGAGAAATAAAAAAAAACTATAGGAAAGCACACACTCAAAGAAAGAAACAGACAAAACTAGAGACCTAGAGACTTATAAATACCTTGCCAAATACAGTTAATGCAAAAGCCTAAATTGACACCGATTGATTTTGTTGGTTGGTTATTGCATTAATCTAGCAGCCTGTGGGCTCCTACCCTTTGGTCCAACATCACATAGTGGTTGGTATCTGCAAGTGTTGGTGAGATATTTAGTTCCGCACAGTGTCCGATTTGTCTGGCCTCCGAGGAAGAAGCTGTTCTCTAACACTGTCAAGGGTTGGATAATAAAAAAATCCGGTGTTCACGTTTCATAGGGATGTGCACATCCAGCAGTCTGCTGTGGTTGGATTATGTTCAAGTAACTGTAAAGGTGAACGTGTTAAGTGCGAAGCCGGAAAATGGTGCTTTGATCTCTCCTTTTCAGAAGGTTGATGTTGTCTTTGGGGTGGCCCTATGTTTGTAGATTTCTCTCCCAGTATTCCCCATTGCTCGTCTATTCAGTCAAGCCTCTTTGTTTGCAGTCTTCAATAGTTGTTTGACTGTCGATATGGCTGTTGTTTTGTATTGTTGTTCTTGACTTGAACATTTCTTAGCCAGTCTGTATGGCTTGTCATTGCCATGTGCATTTGAGTGATCAGGGATCCACTGTTATAACTATTTTGACTTCATGGGATGTGATAAGCTGGTTGGCATCTAGGAATATTTGGGTAAGTTCAGGCTTACAGTGACCACCATCTTCCAGAGCTTGGAGGGCAGACAATGAGTCTGTAAATATTACGATATTTTGGGCTTTTTATGGGAAGGCATCAAATACAGTCCTCAAGTGATACAGAGCTACTCCTAGTGCTGTTATTTCTGTATCATAGTTTGAACATATCTCCCCAAAGGCATCAAACAGCTAATCTGATGTTCTGTCTTGATACTCTCTGTAGACTCCATATACCACTTTAATGGTGGCCTTAAAAGTAGACCCATCAGTATAGACATGTATCCATTCTTTTGGGTAGGCGTCAATCGTTCTCTGTGATGTTCTCATGAGACCTACTGGATCATAACTACTACTTGTATTATATATTAGTTATGTTTGAATTTCCATTTGAATTTGTTTGCATTTCTAGACATGTATGTGATGGTAAATTTCTTGCTGGGAGGTGAGTCTTTTGTCTGGGAGGTGATTTATGTCGTCAATCTCACTGACGTTGTGAATGACTGACTTTTGTTTTCTTATTTGCTTTTATTGTCATTTTTTTTTTACAAGATGTCTATTGGGGTAGTCGTTGGTCATTCTCTGATCCCTCTCAAAAGCTTCCATAGCAGCCACGTCTCTCAGCATCTTAAGGTATTTCCCATTCGCGTGAATTTCACACGTAGCGGCAAGTGTTGGTTTCACTGCCCAACTTACAAGAGTCGCTGGAGCTACGGAGTTGATGCGATGCTCTCGGCAAGTGTGATACCTTTCTGCGAAGAGAGACGGAGCCATATGGGGAAACTCGCGACGATGAAGTCATGCCCTCGCCTTGAACCTTTTTATGTCATTGTTCTGCACTCTGCCCATGGATTCTACATTAGTTTGTGAGCATGATGTCAGGACTAAACTGCTATATTCTAAAGTAGAGCGTACGTAGCCAAGATACAAGCCTCTCAGAGTATCCTTGTCTGATCGCCATGATGTGTCAGCGAGCCTATTCAATAACTCAACGCTTTGTTTTGAACATTTTGAACAAGCTTCTAGAGGTTGAGCTGTCGGTCGAGAGTTACTCCAAGATAAGTAGACTCTTCCTCTCGTGACAATGTTTGTTTGTTAGGATGCTAGCACAAATTGTCAAAGAAACAGACAGTTAAAAGCTTTTAACAAATAAAAGTCAAAACTTAACTAAAATACGTCGATGGCGTGGGCTAGTAGTTAAGTGACACGGCTCAGAACCGGGTTCGATCCCTATCACAGCATCGGCCGTTACCGTGGGGAAACAAACCCTTAGAAAATGCAGGAGAAAGCAGACCTTAAATAAAATGCATGCTGAAGTCGGGCGCACTGCGTCGACAGGCGAAAAATAAAAACCACAGTGCAATGGACACCGCCTTGAGGATTAGAGTAAATAAGGCGAACGCAAAAAATAAATAAATAATAATAACAATAAAAATAAACAACTGAATGGAATGAGTTAAGTGGCATATCCATTTTAGTGTCCACAATTGACAGTCTGTGCTTGAAGCGAAGAGTAATCACGGTTAGGTAACACATACTGGTCAAGACCATACCTCTTGGCCTCGCTCGTGCTGCAGCAAACAGGCTTTGTCACAGCAGTCTAGCCAACGATGCTGAGTTCAACGCTGTAATCCCCATAGTAGTGAACATACTGAGAGGTCTCGCATTGCACTACAGCCAGGAGAACCCATGTCTACTTTTTGAAGTATGTCTTGAGATGTAATAAGAGTCACTGTAACTTGCTACCAAGGAAACATAAAGAGCTAACTCCAGCTCAGAATGAGTTGCGTCAAACAACAATTTATTCTTTATTTTAGTTTCCGTGTTTCTTTAGATCCATGTTGACACCAATGATATTAGCCTTATTGCAGGAATCTTGCACCAAAACACTGTATCTACGGTGGAAATAATAAATAACTGCAGAAAAACAGCCGGAACAGACAACAAATTATGACCTTTGCACTTACAGAATGGTGAAAACTGGAGAACATGCAGTTAGTGAAAAGCTAATGTTAATTGTACTGGGGGAAGCCGAGATGCAGCAGTGAATGAGCTGACGGCAGCCAGTGACCCCTAACTGACAAAGACCCTTTATCCCTTCAAGTGGCGGCCCTGGGACTGTAACCATGCAGACTGGCTTAGAGGATAGAGATCGGGAAGGCAAACAACGGTCCCAAAAATGCAATGCTAAAATTGGATGCGCAGTTTTCGCAGATTTGCTGTAAATTATAGCACAGCTTCACAAACGCTCTTTTCAAAACAAGCCGAAGTAGAAGAAGAATACTGACGAACAGCTACAATAATCTGTTATCTTTGTTTTCTTTCTTCTTCCATCCTTAAATATAATATGACTATGTTTGTTATTTTCTAAACTAGTTACTTAACACCAATTATATATCATTTTCAGTATTAACACATGTACATAGGGAACTCAGACGCCAGTCCTGTCAGACAGAACATACTGACTAGGACATCCCGTCAGGCACAATATATTGACGAAGCCCATTATTTCTCTCCCGTGTTGCTTTCCTTGGAAACGGGCTGTTTTCAAGGCAGTCTGGCTGACGAGATGTGGATCAACGCGATACTCTTAGTAGTGAGTGTCACGCAGATGAAGCCAAGCATAGCACATCAACTTTCATCAGCACGCTCGGGATGTGAGGATAGCTACTGCAACCCGCCACTTAATTTCCTTTTCAGGGCGCAAAACAGAGTGAACCTACTCATTGTAGGCATTCAAGACAACAATTGTATACACTTCCAACAAGATGACTAACGTGTTTCTTGTATTAGTTTGGTTTTCTTGTGCCTCTGTTAAAAGCCACCATGTCCAGACAAAGTCCATAACACTAATAAATGATGGTCCCTGTATACATCTTGGACCTGGTGCTGAGGACCACAGCACCTTACTATAAATCAATCAAAATTAAAAGGTATATTGCTCTCTATGAATCACAGGTTTTCAACGTATGCATACAAGTCTTCCTGTCAAGGGCCAACTGTGACAGCTCAATCCACATCTTCCCATTATTTTTATATGTGTCTCAATATCTCTCCGCCATGAAAGTAGGTCTGCCTCAACTTCTCTTGCCTCTGGGGTTCCAGAACAGAGACTGCCTTGTAAATGCTATCAACTGGTCTTCTTAATGTACGACCTAATCCAACGCCTTCTCTTCGTGTCATGTTTCATTGATATATGTCCGGTTCTGTCCAACAGATCCACATTGGTGATCTTATCATACCATTTCAATTCCTCTATTCTGCACAGGCACCCATCTATGAAAGTCTATACATCCATTACCGTAGTTTTCATTATGGTCTTCTACATTTCTGAGCCATACAATAGAAACAGCTTTACATTCGACTTGAAGATAGTTGGTGGGAGCCATACAATAGAAACAGCTTTACATTCGACTTGAAGATAGTTGGTGGGAGCCATACAATAGAAACAGCTTTACATTGGACTTGAAGATAGTTGGTGGGAGCCATACAATAGAAACAGCTTTACATTGGACTTGAAGATAGTTGGTGGGAGCCATACAATAGAAACAGCTTTACATTCGACTTGAAGATAGTTGGTAGATGTAACTATTTTTTATTCCCATAAGTTTCCTAACACAAACAGGTCACTATGCATGGTGAAAAAAAGATGACTTCATCTATTTTCTGACGTCAACTTGAATATTTCTAAAGAAAGCAGTGGCCAGACTGAGGATAGTGGTTTCTATATAGAGCTTGTTCGCAAATAATACTGGTGATGGTCATGTGCGCATTCATTGTTGCTGGTATGTTGAACTCCCTTGTAGCAGATGTTCGGCAGTCTCTCTACAAGTGTCTAAGACACAATCATCGGTAGTTCTGATTCTAAGTTTGTTGAACAGTGGGTACCTCAATCTGTTGTGGCCTGTATAGAGTCTAAAGATTACCGCTTCGTCGTCTCTGAGAAGTTGGGGTCATCTCTGAGAAGTTGATAATATGTGTCATATGGTATAAAAAGGCAACTAAGAAGGGATATGACCAGTGTTAGCATGAATTAAAAGAATAGGCCCACTGTCAACTTCCAATCATACCCTAAATGGTAACTAAAGTGGGTTATGTTTAGGGCTGGCAATCTCATTATGTAAAAATAACATTGCCAATATAATCAGCCACTGCTAAAGCTCGGACACATCTTTCCAGCTGCAGTTGAAACCTATGCTTGTCATTGGAGCAAAAAAGGTGAATGGTTACAAATGCTTGGAAACAGGCTTCCTGTAAAAGGCGTCACCTACAGTGGTAGCCTATTCTTTACATTGGAGCAAAAAGGTAAATGCAAGAAAGGTTGTACATGCGGCCAGCAACCTATGTAGAATAAACGCCACATAAAATATCTCTGTAAGCTCACCTGTTTGGTACAGGTCTACTACAAGAAACCAAGTGGCTGCATCTCCCACTGGATAAAGATGGACGGAAGGATGAAAATGGAAGGAAGGATGAAGATAAAGAAGCTCAAGTAACAAAGCGAGAAACAATAGCTTCTTCATATTTTTCTGCGTTCGTCCTGAAAAGGACATTTTGAAATGTGTTGCAATTTACATACAGCAAAGCTGCGCCTTTCAATCTGACACATCCGGTTTCAGCACTGAATTTTGTGGTCAATTTTCTGTATCCAATCCCTCTTTTCTCAGCCATACTGTAGTCTGTTTGCAGGGTCACCACTTGGAGGCGGAATAGAGCTGAACCTGATAAACAAATTAGCTATAAGTCTGTATCTGTTGTCAGCTCTTTCACTGCTGCATCTTCGGCCCCATAATAATAATAATGTTCACATAGGCATCTAAGGCCTGTTGTGTCGAGCGACTATTAATATGTCCAACTACTAAGACTTATTCATGTTTGGTATGTCGACCGAAATCCCTACAGATTCCCCAGGTGGAGTCAAGTACTCCGCTGTCTTGGGATGAGCACAGTGATGAGTATGTGTTGGACCAATGTTTGTGTTGGGTTTTCTTTGTCAGTCTTTGACTCCCTGTTTTTCCACGTTCCGCTTCTGAGGCCTTTGGCTTGTGTCCACCTTTGTATGAGAAAACAGGGTTGGGAGAGGTATCGTGTAATCTCCGGTGGAGGGAGGCAGGCGGCTTTAGTCTAAGTAGGAAGGTCCTTGAGTAATGATAACCTAGGCTGAATTTTGGGGTGCAGTTAACCGGAATGTTGAACACCATCATGGACAGTTTCCTACATCTCAAGCCAGGCACATCAACAACATCAAAGAAGCTCATTGATCATCTCATCTGTCTACTCATGTAATTAGATGTCATGGGAGGTTCAATCTTTGCTTATGTGGCTATTTTTATTTCGATTCAAACCTCTATATTATTCTTCTTCTTAGATCCTTTGTCCGTGACTAGCAATGCAGTCAGTGACCATCATGTCTGGTCACATCTTTAAGGGGAGCAACAAACTCCCTCCCCTTTTTAGATTCTTTGTGAGTGACAGACAAAATAGTCAGTAGCTTTGTTTGTGCTTTCAGTTCTTGCTTTTACTTCCCTGTCCAAAAAGAACTTTTTTTTAAAAACAATCCTTGCAGTATTTGTTCCCATTGTTATTGTCTGGACAAAGCATTTATAGGTCCGAGGAATCGTCTTATTCTTGTTTGATATTGTTTTATTATGTATACATACAAAGTGATATGGCATAATACCGGTCACGGTTAAGTGGTTTGGTTAGAGCAGCATAGATGGCGCCTAACAGGTTGCAGGACTAATTTGCTTTAGTGTTTGAGTCTATTAAGATGAACTCGCACATCAGCTAACCACCCTCCGCTGCACTTGTCTCAATATAGCAAAATAATAAGCCGCTCGAGCCTAGCCTGCTAAGAAGGAAATCCTCCTGCTGGCTACATCCAGCTCATTCCAGAGCTTGGAACTTCACAGGGGCATCTGCAACTGTAGAAGTACAGGTCGACTAAGAACTAAGAACATGCAAAGTCCAACTCTCTGGATAAAGGTTGTCATGATGGAGAGAAATAAAAGCCATTTACGCATGCAGCCACCAGTGTGTAGGTTAAGATTTTTATTTCACACCCAACACCTGCCCAGCATTACCGGGGTTTTGAACATGTACCATCTTGGCAGGAGACTGCTATGCATACCACTAAAACAACCAGCTCCTTCCAAACAAGAACTACATAAGATGAGTTTAATAAGAGCCAGCAGAAAGTAATAATTTCTTTTTTAAAGTAAAGATCCCATTAACATGCTAATGTGGCATATTGGGAATATGGTGTTAGGCCCACATTTTTCTTGACCAGCGGCAACCTAGGGGTGATGTGGCCACCTTTACTTTCCCAGAATGTTCTTGTACCCAATTTGTTTAGACAATTCACGATCTGAAAAATTATTCCCCAACTGGAGACCAAACTCTGATCGCTCAGCTGGGAAGCCAGTGCACTATCTCAGTTCCCCTACAGGTAATAAAGTGTGTTTTTTTAAATATTAAATTATCTCTCTGAACAACTAATGCCAAACAATGCTAATCAGCAAATAAACTGTCATGTCAGCATGAAACAGCAATAGAAAGAAAACAAATGTGAAGGTAGAGAAGACTAGCATCTGGTCAGGAAAGTATTTACAACCCGCCACTTAACAACCTTTTCTCATACTCATTGTGGGCATTAAACAACAACAAAACAAATATGAATCTGTTTTTCACTTTGTTGTTATTTATTAAAGGTTTATTTTTCTAAACCCTTTTAACCCTAGCCACCTGAACCTTAAAATCCCATTTGCCTGTGCTCTTGAGAAAATGTGCAAATGGTAGACATGTGAAGAAAGCTATTTACTATGACAAAACTGTGTTCTAATTGAATTATTCAATCTCAAATTGACTGGCCTGATTGTATTCAATGTTCTTACTAGTTATGCCAGTAAATTGTGGAATATATTTATTGAATATAGTCATGTATAAAATTTACTTGATACAATACAATGGATATTTGTCTTCTCTGGAAATGTGTAGACGTCATGATATTATGGCCAAAATCCAAGCAGTGCAGTACTGCCAAAAATATGCCTTAAAATAATGGCCCATCCATCACTCTGAATCATGGGTGGCTCTTGAAATGGGGTATTTACACACACACACCTGTATCTTGGTGTCACAGGTTCAAAGGGTTAAGACAAATGTGTAGACCTCTTTCAATCTTAGACATTCATTTTGATTATATCAGGGTATCATTGCCATTGCATAATCAGGTGACCTTTGCTTGGCTCTTGTGAGTATTGGTTTGTGTTGAAATATATTGTGCTTGCTGATTTGATCTAGGTCTTGAAGAGCGGCTGGCCAAGCGTTTTGGATGTTGATCTTTGACCACAAGGAGATGCATTAAGTCCTCGATAAGACATTGGTTTTTTTTTCCTTTCGGGTGTAAAATGAAAACTTAGTCTTCAGCCCTTCAAATCCCCACGGTGGACCTCAGCAATCGGAATTAACACAGCACACTCATAGTTGTCCTTTTCATCATCTAGTATTGTCTTGACATTAATACACATTAGCAGACAATGCACTAACCTTCTTTTGTGAAGATTACCTCGATTCAACCATACTCTTTTTAGTTATATCATTTTTTGTTGTAAAGTGTTTGCCTCTCTATATTCTACTGGCAAAGGCTTGCACCTTTTCCACCCCATGTCGCAGACTTTTAGGTGATATCAGGACATATTAACCAGCGATTGGATGTGTATACGTCTGTATGTACTTATGCTAGTTTGGGCGCTCTCAGAGGTCAACCCAACCAAAGTAAAGTGCAATGGAAGGGTCTCGTCCTAATGGCACGTGTGAAAGTTGTGTAAGAGTGTGATAGCTGGGCAGAGTAAAATGAAACAGAGTGTGAGGTAAGAAGAGAGAGAGAAGTGATTGGTTATATAAAAACACGTGGGACATCATAAAATAATTGGCATCCAGGCCCTAAATTTGTTCTGCTGAATTTGCTATAAAGGACTTTGTCCTAAAGAGCTACAGTCAAAGCAAACCACCAGTGTCTACTGAGCTGCAAGTATGACGTAAAACTTTCCCCCATTCATGGGGGTGTGTCAGTGGGATTTATATGGATGGAAATAAAAGTAGCTTAACCTGGCAGTTACTATGCAGTGTGCAAGTTACATTGTATTTCTCCCTTGATATTTATTTTAAATCCTACATCTTAATGGGTTTTTTCACCCTCTGTTTGCCTTGTTTAGTAAGGTTGAGTGTGTTGTACATTGTTTTAAGCCTATCGACCTAATGCATTTTCCATTTTTCAAAAGGTTTTCAGTTCAATGAATCTAGAGATAAATAAGTTTGAGTTGTCAGCCATGCCTCAAACTGCTGTGCTAGATCACCTGTTAATAGGGTTTGAAACTGTGTCTCCAAACCACGATATTGGTATCTAACAACTTTGCCATCCTTCCTCATTCAAATTAGAACAAGAGACAAACTCTTTGTACATAATTCAAATGCATTGAAATAAAGCCAGATGTGATAAACTGTATCAGCAACTGGGCGCTATTACACAGACACATATCGCATGTACAAGTCAGAATGAGATAAGGTGAACATAATAAAATCTCAAACAACATTTATATATATATTATATTTATAAATATAATGATTCGTGCCTACGGTCAAAGTAAAGCATATGGCCACCACTACAGAAAGCTTGTATCTGAGTATTTGCAATAGTGGTTTTAATAGCAATTGTCTTTACAATCTTTTTAAAGGGTGTATTGTTATGTTGTGCACTAGTTTACAGTTCAGTTCATCCCGTTACCTCTTGAGATAGTTGGGGCACCTCTGCTGACACCTCCACAATCCTGCACCATACCTCTCTGTATGCAGTTGTTTTTTGTGTATCCTCAGGTCGTAGGTTAGTCCATTCATGGATGTTATCTTCCCATCGTTTTCTCGAATGGCCTCACCTTCGCTGTCCCTGTAATGTGCCCTGTAGTTTGGTATTTGCAAGTCTATTCGACCTTGAGATGTAGTCCATACAAAGTCAGTTTTCACCTTTTGATGCTGTGAGGCAACTTGCATTCTTGATTCTACATCATATGTCATTATTTGTGATACGGTCTTTGTAGGTAATTTACAGTAAGTATTCGTTATCTGAGCCTTTCGGCTTGACATATCCAGTTCCAGCAAGGCATATTTTTAAGACCTGGTTTGCCTCCCCTTTTCGACCCCTATTCTCTCAGCCAAGCTACATGTATGCAGGCAGTTTCCAGGGACACCACTTGGATGCAGAATATTGTCTTTGACAGCTCTAGTTTGCTGACCCTTACGCAAGCAGTCAGCGACATGCAGGCGACTTATCTCCTTCAGAGTATCTTCAGTACCCAGTTTTTACATGAAAAAAGTTGTCAGCCCGATGCCAAACCCTATTAAGTCAATATGTACCATGTGCCTGGCAGGTTTTTTATCTTTCTCCTTCGTCCCCAAATACTGAAGTATATATACAACACTACATTTGTTCCCTCCTATAATCTCTTTTTAAAAAGCCTTCATCCGACCAATTGAAGTCAAAGCTTTGAAGCAATGGTTTTTTAACATGATGAGGTTACCAGCCTCATGTACAACCCTTGCTAGCCCCTTTTGTGAGATACTAGAATGGGAAGAGGTCCTATTATTTTCGTTCTGGAAACTGGTAAGAGGATTTGAAAGTTATAGTAGGCCTATTTTTTGCAACCCTGTATCACTCTGTTTTATATGTGTTTGTGTATAAATATATATTTATATATTGTTGTTTATGGTAAAGCAGCATTCAGGTTCTCATTCTTCGGTCCAATGGTATGTGACGGTAACTACATATATTTGTTACTTGTTAGTTGCTGTTTAGTTAATAATTTGTTGGTATCTGCAGCCCCCTGCCTTGTGGACTACCTCGCCACAGGAAAGGCTTCGGGAGTTAGCCCCAAGGTAAAATCTGCATCCTTTGCTATCTCCAGTCGTCTTGACTACGTTTTGCCACTGGACCAAAGTAGATCAGGACAAGAGAGTGAGGCTGACGACAGCCCAAATCATCATCACTTAAATTTATTTAAATTCAAGTCACAGCTTTAGACATATCAGATGAACTGCACAATTGAAAATATTATAGCCATCTTTGCTTGCAATGGGCAACTATTATTATTACCATACAATATGTTCCATATATTTGGCCTCCGAGGAAGATGCATTTTCTTAACATCGTTGAATCTCTAGCATATATTTATTGATGTATATATAGTTAGTTTATATATCATTGCAGTCCTTTAACATGTCACACAAAATGAAGAGCTACAACCCTTCATGATTGATTGTCCAGCTGTTAACAAAACAAAAACAACATTAATTAATCATTTAAATGGAAGTATCCTCCGCAATGGCCACATTCCATAAGCCATATAATTGCAGGTTTGTCAGAGAACATACGCATTATCTGGTATGTAGGTTACAGCAAGAAAATCAACACAAAGTATGTAACACCTTCTTATGAGTGGTACCAGGGCTGATAAAAATCTGTAATCTCCTAGCATGTCATAAAATGGCTACAGAGGGTTGTGCATGAGGCTAGCAACCTCATCATGTAAAAATGTTAGGTTCAAACCCCAATTGAAAATGATTGGAAAGAGATTTCCTCTAAATAGTCAACTGTAGTTGTGGGCTTAACATCATTTAGAGGAAATGGTTAATCAGTCAATCAACTAATATAACCCCTTCCTTCTAATCTATTATGGGTAGAAGACTCACCAAATCATGGTGTTACCCACCCTGCAATACTCGTAGGCCACAATTCTGTAGTAGCCCTATGGGTTTGACAGAAGGCTTGAGAAACAATACCCCATTGATTATACTGAAATAAGTGAAATTTCATTTCTTAAAGGAAACAATGAAGACATCAGGAAAGCTGGATCAAATGGCTCCTAGAAGGAAGATTTGACGTGTATTTTGTGGTTTTATTTTCCACTAGCAGTTTAATATATTGGTCATTATGAGAATTTAAAAACAGTTGAGTATAGACCCTATGTGTGTGTTTACATTATAATTATTACTGTTAATTTAAACAGGTTTTTCACATCGTGGCTATCCCTTTTACGTTTAGGGCTGAATCTATGACTATGACAACATGAACACCGCTATAAAGAAATACCCATATCCTGCCTGCCACAAGAATAATTATTAAAATCTGACAATGACATGACAGGGCTGAATACAACTTGACAAATAGCAAAAATCAATTATAAAAATAAATAATAAATACTCAATAGACATAATACATATACTATATAGTGTGTATCAGCATAGATTACTATCATTTATCAAGATTAATCTCATGGAAGAATCAAAAGTTTACTACATTTCATTACTCAACAGGGAATTGAGCCATGATACAATATGAATATGCGGCGACATAATTTCGTCACACGCCGGTAATGTATCGACATTGTGAAACCTGTCATCCCACGTTCAATATCTCCAAATTGAGAACGTGATAAGTCCTAAACTGAATAAACATTCTCGACCAGCAAGAAGAAACTGTGTTACAAAAAGTAGTGTACTCACGCACGGCAAGGCTTCGACAATTTGGCCATAACTGGTCTAGAACTTGTCATTCCTTATATTGCCACAAAGAATATTAACACAGACATCGCAATTACCTTAAATAAAGAACGAGAAAACCGACATGAAATAAGACCGAGGAAATGTCAGCACAAGAAAACTGTGCCTGGTCGCCGGTCAGTCAGTCCTCCTCCCTCTTTCTGCACATCAGCCAAAAATAAACAAGCACGCATGCGCGAGCGTGGTCTGGTAATATTCTGTTGACCTGGCGCAGGGTCACCAACTACGGCCCTCGGGAAGAAAACGGCCCTACAGCATAAAATATTCGGCCTGCGTTTCTAAAACTAAATATCATATCCTTTGCTAGTCCTTTTATTTGATTTATAGTCTACGTAAAAAAAAGTGTGATCAGCATTTCCTTTGCAGATCGTTACTTTTTATAAACTCCAAACATATTTGGCTGTTAAAGTTTATTGGCAGGTGTGCAGTACTACGGAAGGTTTCCATTACTTTCCGTTCGCGAATATATATGTTGTTGTTTAATGCCCATAATGAGTAAACGTTAAACTTAAACTTAACGTTTTGATACTGGTTTAGAAGATTCATCAGAGTCTGTAGACAACCAGTCACATTTGCATTACCTTGCTTTAAAAGCTATGCACATCCATTCTATTCTTAAATGCATTAACTGTCCCTGCCCCCACCACCTCCTGTGGTAATGCATTCCAAGCATCATGGGGTAATGCATTTCAATTCCAAGCATCATGGGGTAATGCATTCCAAGCATTCACCACTCTCTGACTGAAAAAAATATTTCCTAATATTTAATCTGGACCTCTCTTTAGTTAATGTGTAGATATGCCGTCTTGTTCTTGTGTGGGGCCGTATTTTAAAAAAATTGTTATAGTCTAATTTATCCATTCCTCTGATTATCTTATAAACCTGTATTGTCACCACGAATTATTCTCTTTTCTAGACAATGTAGGCCGGTTTTTCTGAGTCTCCCCTCATAACTAATTCTGAAATCCCACTATCAGCGTTGTCGCTCTTTTTTTGTATTCTTTCCAGCATGTTTATATCCCCTCTATGCGGGGACGGCGTGGGCTAGTGGTTAAGTGACACGGCTCACAACTAAAGGTGCTGGGTTCGATCCCCATCACAGCACCGGCCGTTACCCCGGGGAAGCAAACCCTTAGAAAATGCAGGACGAAGCAGACCCTAAAATGCATGCTGAAGTCGGATGCATTGGGCCGACAGGCGCAAAATAAAAACCACAGTGCAACGCACACCGCCTTGTGGAATAGATAAATAAGGCGAACGCAAAAAAAATATAAAAAATCCCCTCTATGATAAGGACTAATATTTCTTTTTATCAAACCTAACATTGCATTTGTCCCTTTCACTGCTACCTGAACTTGCTCAACTCACCTTACCTGTATGATCTATTATAACCCCTAGGTCTCTTTCCTTATCGATCTTTCTAATATTGTTCTCTCCCATTCTGTAATTATGTTCCATATTGGATCTATCCATGTGAATGACTACATTTATCTACATTAAACTCCATTTGCCAGCTTACAGACCACTCTCAAATTTTTTTCTAAATCCGACCTCAATATATCCACATCTGCTTTAGAGGAGACACTTCTGCATAGTTTTGTGTCATCAGCAAATTTTGCAATCATAGATCCCATATCAATGTCCAAATCGTTTATATATATATATATATATATATATATATATATATATATATATATATATATATATATATATATATATATATGAAGAACAATATCGGTCCCAAAACCGAGCCCTGTGGCACTCCACTTTTCACTTCACACCACTCGAGGTTCTCCTTATTTATGTCCACCCTCTGCCTTCTTCCCGTTAACCAATTTTCAATCCATTTGGCAACTTCCCCACCTATTCCATGTGATTTTAACTTTCGAAATATTCTTTGATGAGGTACTCTATCAAAAGCCTTTGCAAAATCTAGATAAATAACGTCCACTGGCTTCGCTTTATCTATCAACTTGTGTTGGTGAAAATATATTTGATCATCCCTTTTCTCTTCTTGATTTCAATCTGACATCTTCCATCTTCGGTTACTATTTCTCTAAGATAGGAGAAGCTCTTGTACTGTTCAAATTGTTAGTTGTCAATTGTGTGTTTATCTGTAGAGTATATTTCCTCAATTTCGAGTTTACTTTGCTAATTATTATAATTTCGTTTTCTCAGTCTTAATGTTCAATCCATATACTGGCCATTTTAAATCATCAGTTCCTGCAATTCGTATTTGCTTTCAGCCTGCAAAACTGTGTCATTAGCCATGGCCTACTTTAGATAGGCTGTGCAGTGTGCATCAGCAGAGATTATTTATTGATACTCGACCGACAATGAGTCAAGATATTTCCGCAAATAAGTGGCCAGATAACCAACTCGGTTTATTTTAAAAACGTATTAAAATCATTTACTTTATTTGAAATATATTATTTCGGTATACTAATTTCATAATGTCAACATTACAACTAGAAAGAAATAAACAATAACTGTACATGCAATAGTATATCATATAGTATAGGCTCATTTGTAGCTAATATTATTTATTTTACTCGTAATTACTTACTGTTAAATGTTATATTATACTTTTAAAGTAATAGTAGTTATTTCTCAACATTTAGAAGAGAACGTAAATAAGAATAATGTGTTACATTTATACGATAACTGTAATGTATTTATTGATACTGATAATTTCATAACACACTAATTAAAATTCATTGTGGATTTTCGTGTAATTGTATATTATAATTCCATATCGCTTACGGTAACTAGGCAAGGCGTAAGCTGTTATTTTCTGTTTATTGTCCTTAGAAACAATGATGGCCGCCATTCTTTTTGACCCAATTGCACATTTTTGTAGACCAAGTTCTCAATACATGGACTGGGCATTGGTTTAGTAAAATTCCTTTGCAGATTGCTTGCATAGTTGGGAATGGATTTGAAGATGTGTTCTCATTTCTATATAAATAGTCATAGAGCACGCACACCACGTGTATCTGAGAACAAAAGCCGTAAAATAGAGGCACGAGGAAGGGGGGGGGGGGGGGGGGTGAGGGGCTACTATTAGTAAAAGAGCTATAGGTATGTATAAATTTACAGAGACCCATAGTTATTTTACTAGAAATAGCCCCTCAACAACTCCCACCTCACCTTCCACACTCTTTCTATGCACCGCTGATATAGGGCTTTTGTTTTCAGATTACATGTGGTGTGTATATGTGTGTGTATATTGTATGTATATATTAATATATAAGGCTCGGTCGGTCCATTTAAACGGAGCTTTCATTTCACTAGCTAGCGAAATCACACCTTGTACGCTTTTATTTAACCCAGAGTGTTTTTTTTAAAACGTAAAATAATACACTTTGATAGACGTAGTTCAATTTAGTGGTATATATATTCTACCGCGCTAGCATTCTGGTCACTATTTTCTTTCAGAATGACTCCACCTCGTCTTTAAGCGTTGCAATATGTTCTAGGACCTTGTATCAGAGCCAAGATACTGAATTTTAGTCTTCCCCCATGAGATAGTCACATATTTTGAGCTGTACTATCCAGATACTCAATAGACTGTTGCAGCGCTGTGCTGTCCGGACTTAGCAGGACTATTTCATCCGTGTAGACGAGGTCAAGGATGCACGTTTGGTCAATATTGATTCCATTGTGCTGAGAGCTGAAGGCGGTTCAAGAGCCAGTCGACAGCCCGACCTAAGAGATCAGGAGCAAGGACGCATCACTGTCTGACCCCTGTAGATGTTGAAAATCTTTCAGAGAGAGTGCCCCCGAGACGGATTCTGGCACAAGTATTCATATGCAACGCTTTAATCAAGTCTAGAAGAGGAGCAGGAGTTCCGATGCCTTGCGTGGCTTTCAACAGCGCCGATCTGTCCACCGAATCCAATGCCGCATTTAAGTCCACGTACGCAGCGCTAAGGGGGCGAGTAAATGAGAGGCGTAACTCTGTCAGGAGACGTAACGCGAGGATGGCATCCACTGTTTATCGACCTGGCGTGAAACCCGACTGACGTGGGCGACGTTTTGAGACCAGCAGCGATTTCAGTCGGGCGAACAGCAGGTGGGCGAATACCTGGCCTGGAACTGAAAGCAGCGTTATTGACCTATAATTGTTGCAGTCCTTGCGGTTACCGTTTACTTTGTAAAGGGTGACAATTATCCCATCACGCCAATCGACTGGAACACCACGTCCTCCAGACCTGAAGGTAGAGGTGGTGTAGAGCAGAACTGATGGGGACAAATGTATATTTCAGCAGTTCCGGCGGGATGAGATCGGGACCCGCGGCACGTCCATTATGGCTGCCTGGACTTCTGCCAGAGTTGGAAGGTCAGTGCCAGTCTGTGGATCTGGAGGAGTTGCTACAGGCTCATCATCCAGGTCAAGGCAGGATGTGGCTGGTGGGTGGTTCAAGGCAAGCGTGTAGTGTTCTTTCTGCCTAGCCACCCCCCCCCCCTTCTTCATGCGCTGTGCAGGGTGAGCCATCTGACTTCTTCACAAACTCGACACTGTCGTGTGCCTTCTTCTTACCTCCATTGCAGAGAAGCTTTATGGCCTGGTAGGCGGGCATGAGGTCGTTAGATCTAAGACCAACTTCGACCAAATCAGCAATGTCACTGAAGAAACGCTCCCTGTCGGCTCTTGCCGCCGCGCGGAAACGGCTTTGTTGCCGTCGGAGTTCGTCAAGGTCAATGAGGAGTCTGGCAGCTTTTTTCTGAAGTATTCAGTCGTAGATTGTGTCAGAGAGTCACGGTTGACGATTTGGTTGCTGTGATATCTTGAGAAACTTGGCCGCATCGCATACGGCGTCTTTTATGGTAGACCATGCTGTCTCTGGGTCATCTGGGAGGGGCTCCGCAGCAGCGAGGTGACACCTGACAGCATAAAGGTATTTCTCAGCAGTACTCGGATCGAGTTTGAGAAGCTGGACATTAATCTTGTGGGGCTGCACCGGTTTGAAAGAGGCATGGGGCTGATGGAGAACATCACTGTCAGCAGGCGGTGATCAGTGTTAGCTGGGGCCTCCGCGCCTCGAAGGACACGACAGGAGGTCATCCGGTCGAGACTTCTCACCAAAATATGAATGATTTCCTTCCTGGTTTTTCGTTCGTTGGAAATCCACGAGTGTCGGTGGATATGACCTCAATGGGTGTCGATGAATATTTAAACGACAGTACCACGACCCGATGATCATCAGGTTGGAAGTAGCGCTGAATGACAGGAACTTTTCTGAGTTGTCATTCACGAACCCGCTACCAAATGGGCCTTAGACGTGCCAGGAGAAGCCTATTGGAGATAGCTTGCAAAGATGTAGTGCACAATCGTAGTTGGGGGTATAATAAATAAGGTCACATAGTTTCTGTGCTATTGGCCACCTAAGTGCAGAAGACACGCATCCTCGACGTCACATTGAACTTGGCTTCAGTGACGCCGGCTCTTACAATCTTGAGTCGGCCTAGGGATCTGGCCAGGGCTGTGACGTAGCCAGTTCTGTATGTCGAAACATTCCAAGTAGCTACTCTAAGTGGGCCTCTTATGTCAGGGGACGCCATTACAAGACGTGAGCTATGCGGGTGAGTGCTGCTGGGGGGAGGGGGGGGGGGTGTGACAGATGTGGGAAGGAGAACTGATGTCAGGTGAAAGACTACTGTGGGAATGAGAGCTGGTGGCGTGTCACGATAGATTGGGGCAATTCTCAGTGGCGGGGACAGTGGGAGCACTGCAGCGTCCCGAATGCGTAGTGGGGGTGTCAGCCGCAATCCCTGTAGGCTTCTGGGAGGGAGCAGGGTACTCCGCTGCCTTAGGCTGGGGGCCACGAGGAGGGAGTGCTTGAAAAGTTCTTTTTCTCCCAAGTGTAGAACCGGTGTCAGAGGCTATCGTCTTCCGTTCTCGAGCTACACCTCTGCATGTTTTCCTCCTGCGAGGCGATCAAATTTTTTCTCCGTTTAGAATACGGAAAAATTAGAGGATGCCTAAGGTAACCGGTAGCGGGCGAGTGAAAATTGACCTCAAGCTGCGAAGAAGAGCTCTTGTAAATCGCATCTGTTTTTGGCCTGACGCTGGGGAGCACCCAAGCGGAACGAGTGTTTTCATGTAGGCCTCGATATCTGCGTCTGGGAACTGAACGATGTTAGACCGAAAATTGCCATCTATACTAGACGATGCAAAGACCGCGAACAAAATGCATTGCAACTTCATAAATACACCACAAAGATGAACATAGATAATCTCATAGTAAAGCAGATCTACAGGACAACGATCAGTGTAAATATTAATCCATTCAGAAACGTAAGAACATCCGAAATAGACACAAACACCGGAGCTATCGTGAACGTAGCTAATCAAGCGCAGCTCAAGCTTTAGTACCCTTTAATCCCTTTAGCTGTGAGATAATAGTTCTTGACAGTCTAGGGCCTCACGGACAGAAACGCACGTCTTGCTCAGCTGTTGGGGTGATGTGCGGAGTGTGGTGTGTATAGTGGTGTGTCTGGTGGTGGGTATGGTGGTGTGTATAGTGTTGTATGGTGGTGTGTATGATGGTGTATAGTGGTGTGTATGGTGATGTGTATGGTGGTGTGTATGGTGGTGTATGGTGGTGTGTATAGTGGTGGGTATGGTGGTGTGTATGGTGGTGGGTATGGTGGTGTGTATGGTGATGTGTATGGTGGTGTGTATGGTGGTGGGTATGGTGGTGTGTATGGTGATGTGTATAGTGGTGTGTATGGTGGTGGGTATGGGGGTGTGTATGGTGATGTGTATGGTGGTGTGTATGGTGGTGGGTATGGTGGTGTGTATGGTGGGGGTATGGTGGTGTGTATGGTGATGTGTATGGTGGTGTGTATGGTGGTGGGTATGGTGGTGTGTATGGTGATGTGTATGGTGGTATGTATGGTGGTGGGCATGGTGGTGTATGGTGGTGGGTATGGTGGTGTGTATAGTGGTGTATGGTGGTGTGTATGGTGGTGGGTATGGTGGTGGGTATGGTGGTGTGTATGGTGGTAATGTATGGTGGTGTGTATGGTGGTGTGTATGGTGGGATATGGTGGTGGGTATGGTGGTGTGTATGGTGGTGTATGGTGGTGGGTATGGTGGTGTGTATGGTGGTGGGTATGGTGGTGTGTATAGTGGTGTGTATGGTGGTGTTATGGTGGTGTGTATGGTGGTGTGTATGGTGATGTGTATGGTAGTGTGTATGGTGGTGTTTAGGGTGGTTGGTATGGTGGTGTGTATAGTGGTGGGTAGGGTGGTGGGTATGGTGGTGTGTATGGTGGTGTGCGATGGGAGCAGTCGGTTTGGCAGCTCGGTTAGCCCTGGGCACTGAGTCGCTGAGTCAAGAGGATCTCGAATGATTCCTAGTGGTCGTGACACAATCTGTAATTTGGTTCACCAAGTGGGTCTATTCTTGTTAAGGGGGCATGACCTGTTCTAAGAATGAAGATCAAACTCTGGCTTCTTCGTTTCAATTTCTTGGCTTGGTCTTGGGGATCTGGCTTTGCTTGGTGTCTAAGATATCTGGCCTGTCTGGGATGTAGCCCACTGACTTAACCATTTATGTGTATACGTCAGTAGTGTGATACCAGGTAGAGGCTGTGGTAGTGTTGCCCCGCGTCTGACTAGCTCATCAACCTTCTCGTGTCCTACGACTACGACATAGCCAGGTATCCACTGGAGCACCACTTCTGCTTCATAAGAGGTAGACAGCTGGTCAATTGATTTGTAGGTTTGATTGACATCGGGAGAGATTTTGTTGTCTAAGGCTGTTGTTTGCGAATGCCCACAATGCTTCTTCTTCTTTCGTTCGCTTTAAAATTTTGTCTATATCTGCAATGTTCTCTTGTATAAACTTCATTGTCTTCTGTAGTTCACATACAGGTCCATAAAGTTTCTCTTCCAGTGTTGTTTCTATAGGCCAGTGAGATTTTCTCCGTATATCATATTCGGGGCAGTTCTGTAGTATGTGCTCTACTGTCTGGGGTGCCTGTCTGGGGTGCCTGTACACATGGCTGAGTTGCCAATCTTCATTTTTGTGTACATGTGGCTGCGGAATCGGTTGCGTCCTGTTCTAAGACGCAACACAACAGTTTTCTCTTGTCTGTTCATCTTATGGTAATCATCTGGTGTTACTGTTGATAATGCCCACAATGAGTTGGTTACTCTTTTGTGTGGCCCTGGAAGGGACGTTAAGTGGCCGGTTGCAGTAGCTTTCCTCACATCCCGAGCGTGCAGATGAAGGTGAACCGTGGTCTTACAGGAAGCGGTTGTGCTATGCATGGCTTCATCTGCGTGTCACTCACCACTACGGGATCACGTTGATCTCTCACCTCATTGGCCAGGCTGCTATGAAAACAGTCCGTTTCCAGGGAGGGCTATTAGAAAGCTGAGGTGTGGGTCTTGGTCAGTATGTTTTGGCCTACCCTAACAGAAAGCTGAAGTGTGGGTCTTGGTCAGTATGTTTTGGCCTACCCTAACAGAAAGCTGAAGTGTGGGTCTTGGTCAGTATGTTTTGACTTACCCTGACTGGCAAAGATGGCGCCATAACTGGCTGCGAGTCTACATTTCTCTACTGTTTTGGATCATTATGGATGCCACCAGACCACGGATTTGCCTGGAATTCACACTAGTCGACGACTTACACTTGTGTTCACGGAAACGTGGAGTTGTTTTCCGTCTGGACTTGTTATTTCGTTTTGTTTTTTTTGTGATTTCTTCCATCCGTTTATCCTGGTCTGGACGCCATCTGAATGGCGCTACGCTTATACCTGTGTCGTATTTCACGGGTTAGTTCTGCCGGTTCACCTTCACGAATATGGCGTGTGGGAATTTTAGATGCTACTATGATGAGCTGAATACAGCTGGGGAGAGATGCCAGAGTCACTCACACGCTGAGTGTTGTCCATACGACCTCTTGTGGTTATCGAAAAGGCACGACAAACTGCGTTAGATGCCTTCCCACCTTTCTACCCTACGGGTTACATGTTTACGGAAAGGCTTCGGTGGTAACCCTGAGGCAAAATCTACATCCTATGCTATCTCCAGTCGTCTTGATGAATGTCTTTCCACTGGCAAAAGGTAGCTTAGGCTCTGTGAGTGAGGTTGACAAAAGGCGCAGTTTCTTCCTCACTTTAATCCAAATCACAGCGCAAGTCCCCCATTTCAGCGTACACAGCAAGAGATACGACTGTCCACGCGGCTGAACAAAGAGAGTGGTCTTCATCACTTGTGATGGACAACTATTCAACCCTGACTAACATGTCTGATCAGTAAAGTTAGTCCTCCTCCCAGTAGTCCAAGGCTAAAAGCACATATTTTAAGATTGAGAATAATAACGATTTTCTCAGGTTGTATGGTGCCGGTTTTAAATTCTGATATTATTCAGCACAAAGCTTTTCCTATTACTACTATTTCTGCTTCGTAGTTGGATTAATCTCTCCACGGTGACCGTAGATGCAGGAGTGGCCATATTAGTGCGTGTTATTGTATTTAATTACTGTACAATATACACATGTTTCATTGATTACACCAAGGCCTTCGACACGGTAAAACATCAAAATATGTGGAGAACCATGAAGGAAATGGGGTTTCCTTTGCATATTATCCATCTCATCGAAACATTATACCAAGATCAACAAGCCGCTGTCCGAGTATCTGGGCAAACATCAGATTAGTTTGCAGTACAAAAGGGAGTCCGACAGGGATGTATCCTCTCACCTTATCTGTACAACATATATGCGGAATGTATAATGAGAAATGTTCGAGAAGGCGAGAACATTGAAAGTTTCGACCCATTTACGATTGGGGGGTACAAGATTCCAGAGTTACGATACGCAGATGACACAGTGATACTATCAAGAAGTGCAGAAGGGCTAGAGGAGCTACTTTCAGCCGTTAATGGACATAGTAAAGATCAAAACCTGTTCATAAACATAAATAAAACAAAGATAATGAGCACCGACAAAACACAATGTCAGCATAAATTTACAGTGGGTTGTGAGGAAATAGATCAGGTCACACATTTTGAATATATGGGCTCCAGAATTGACAAAAATGGCGACTGCTCGAAAGAAATCAGAAGAAGACTAGCTATGGCAATGCAGATACTGAACAGCCTGAAGAAATTATTGCAGGGCACCAACAAAATGATAAAAGTAAAAGCCTTGAGAGCCTGTGTTTTTCCTGTGGCAGCTTATGGCTGTGAATCATGAACGATTACCAAAACTTCTAGACAAAGAATCGAATCCTTCGAGTCAAAATGTTACAGAAAGATCCTCAAAATACCATGGACAGAGAAAAAAACAAATGTAGACAGACATTCGGCAAGAGTTGAGCATAGAGGAGAACTGGTTTATCAATTCCATTTTGGCTAGAAAATGCAAATACTTTGGTCACATCAAGAGACACAACGGTCTTGAGAGAACGGTGATGGAAGGTATGGTGCCAGGCAAAAGAGGAAGGAGTAGACCAAGAAGACGATGGCACCAAGATATCCAGGAATGACTGGGTGACTGTAGCTGAGGCTGGAGTTTTGGCAAGTGAACGAGTTTCTTTCAGGCAGACTGTGATAGGAGCGACGTTCTACAAAGGACATGCTACATGATGATGATGACAATATCCAGCGTTGGTGGTAGTAGAGCTATCTGTACATACATGGATGTTTTGGGATATGTGTCGATAGTTTTCAGTGCAATAGCTTTCAGCACATAGGGAAGGGTATTCCTGTCTGTAGAGGGGTCGGAGACTACAGTTTTTACTATGGTTAGTTGCGGGCCACAATTATTCCATCTTCGGGTAAGTGGTGTTTAATGTTAGCTACAAATTAACTAAAGAAAGATCCAGGTTAGATATAAGAAATATTTTTTTAGTCAGAGAGTGGGGAAGTAGAGGAGGCACGGACAATTAATGCATTTACGAATATATTGGATGCGCAAAGCTTTTAGAGCAATGAAATGTAACTGAAACTGTTATATACAGACTCTGCGGAGTCTTCTAAACCAGTATAAAGACGTTAAGTTAAGTTAAGTCTTGCGCATTTTTTAGGAAAGATATTTTTTTATTAGATGCTTGTGGTGCCAACGTTGTATCTTTTTTCTATTCTCCTCCAAAGGGTCGATTCTTGAGTATCTTTAATGTGTTTCCACAACTGAGTGTTCTCTCCTTAGGTTTGGAGGATGTTGTTGTTGTTTGAGTTGTTTGTGAATGCCCACAATGACTAGGTTACTCTTTTGTGCGTCCTAAAAAGGGCGTTAAGTGGCGGGTTATGGTAGCTTTCTCACATCCCGAGCGTGCTGATGAAGGTGGACCGGGGTCCTCCATGCGGTTGTACTATGCTTAGCTCCATATACATGTCGCTCACTACTACGGGGATCACGTCGAACCTCACCTTGTTAATCAGAATGTTGTCCTCGACAACAGCCCGTTTCCAGGACGACCAACGAGGAGGTCAGGTGAGGGTCTTGTTCAGTATATTTCTCCTGATCCTGGCTAACATTGTCTGATCAGTGCATTTTGCATGATCAGACGTTAGCCTCATCGTCCCAGGTTTGGAGGTCCGATGTTGGTGTTGATTTCAGATGCATCTGTAGGCGTTGTTTTCTCGGCGTCTCATATGAATCAAAGAGCATGATTGTGTACTCTGTTGAGCTTTTGTAAGAAGTTTTTGCTTGCAGTGGCCTGAAGGGGAAGCAAATAATCGATTACTGTTTTGTGTCAATAAAAAACAGCTATTACTTAGCCTTGCCTACCACACAAAATAGGGTGGCACCGCCCCTGAGTGTGTTTGTAATGCATTGCCTCTGTCTCTTGTTCACTACTTTGCTTGCTTACTTCGTGATTCTTCTTCTACAATGAAGTGCAGAAGTTTCTCGATAATTTCTAGGCATTTTTTATTATTCTCGTGTTCTTTGAGTAATTCAAGCGAGGAAAGGCACTTAGCGGAACGTTCCAGAAATGTGTGCACTCAGCGCGACAGATGAACCATATGTACCCACGCACTTCGCCATTTTTAAAGAGACTGAATATCTATGTGTCTTTGAATATCTATGTGTCTACGAATATCTATGCCTTGAGTGCAGTGATATTAATCATGTACACCATAATATAGTAGATCATTACATTTTGGTTTGTTCACCTTGCTTCCAAAGGCAGAGTGCCATGTACACTGTTTTTGCGCCATTTGGTCCTTCTTCTTCAGCGTTCATCCTGAAACGAACGTGGTGTCGTAGTTTACAGCGAGGCTGCAATATATGCGCTTTTCGGCCCGGCACATCCAATTTCATTTGACCTTTTTCAGAATCGGGTTTGGCTTTGCACTGCGATCTCTATCCTTTAGTCAGACAACTCAGTGACTAGAGCAGCCTGTCCCCAGAGCCGTTATGGGAAGGCAGAATAGGGTCTTGGTCAGCTATAGTGTGCTGGCTCTAATGCAAGCAGCCAGCTATAAGCCGCTGGTTGCTGTCAGCTCATTCACTGATACATCTTGACATACGCTCCAGTGCATCCGACTTCCGATGCATATTTTATAGGTTCAAATTCCAAATGGTTACAACCTTGCCAGGTCATGAATCCGAACACATGCAAATTCGGTTTGTGAACTGTGCCACTAACCACTTAGCTAATACCCCCCCCCCCCCCTCCTCTTAATTGCATCATTGCATTACGGTTTCTGAACCTGGTTGTTATTTGATTCTGTTTCCTATTGAAGGAGGCTGCGTGATCTAGGGTTTAAGCGTCCGCTTCACTATCCCAACGCACCAGGTTCGAATCACGCTCCTGTCCAGTTTGGCAGACATGGGTTTTATTTTAGCCTCCAGGTACGGAAAGTAATGACAACCTGCCATACTGCACACTTGCCAAGAAACTTATAACAGCAAAATAGGTTGACTGTCGTAAGAAGCGACGTTCTGCAAAGGACATCCTACTTAGTTTTTTTCTATTGAAACGACACTTCATATTTGAAGCTTCGTTGCTTCCTTAGCAAACACACTGCTATAAATAAAACATGGAGGCTTGGGAATTCAACCATCATTGATCGCTGCATGGCGCACAGGAATGCTCAAGGTGACATATTTCCATGTAAAAAGCTAATAATTTGTGTATTTGGGTTGACAAAACTTCATCTCCATTTACACGGCCCTGACCAGACCCAGCCGATCTCAAGGAATATTCAACAACTGGTTGCTATATTTTTTTATTTTTTTTGTAAGAGCTATTCGCACTTTTTTCCATGGTTTTTCACACTTGACGAACTTTCTCTGGTAACGAGCGGCTGGCCGAGCGGTTTAGACGTTGGTCTTTGATCCTGAGATCATGCGTTCAAACTCTCGAAAAGGTATATGTTCTTTTTCTATCGCGGATAAATAATAACCTGATATGTATAGTACTTGCCAATTGCAGGGACAGGCGGCCTTTATTCCTCAGCCTTCTTATCCTCCTGGTGGACCTCAGCAATTGGATAGAACCCGTAGTGATAGTAGTAGTAGTAGCAGTAAGAGTTGTAGTAGTAGTAGTAGTAAGAGTTGTAATAGTAGTAGTAGTAGTAAGAGTTGTAATAGTAGTACTAGTAAGAGTTGTAGTAGTAGTAAGAGTTGTAGTAGTAGTACTAGTAAGAGTTGTAATAGTAGTAGTAAGAGTTGTAATAGTAGTAGTAGTAAGAGTTGTAATAGTAGTAGTAGTAAGAGTTGTAATAGTAGTAGTAGTAAGAGTTGTAGTAGTAGTAGCAGTAAGAGTTGTAATAGTAGTAGTAAGAGTTGTAATAGTAGTAGTAGTAAGAGTTGTAATAGTAACTAGTAGACAGTGGCTCTTCTTGCATCACAGGGCGTGCTGAAGAAGATGGAACTAGGTTCTCCTCGTCGTAATGAAATGCAAAGCTTTTTAGCAGGTCACTACTACCAGAATCCCAGTGTTAATCTCCACCTCGTTGACAGGATGCTGTAACACAGTCAGTTTCCATTAGCGGGGCGAGGAGATGAGGTAGGGCCATGGTCTACTACTCCTCAGTCAGACATTGGCCTTCGCACAGCCCTTGGTAGCTGAACATGGAAAATGGCAGGCTGCTAGTCACTGTCTCATCTGGGCACAAAGTCGAAAGGTATCTTAATAACTACCCGTTAGTTTGTTAGTTAGTTAGTTAGTTATTTAGCTAGTTAGTCGACAGATCAGCCTCACTGTACATCTAACAAGTCCATATGTGCTCAGCTCTTTTCTTCATCATATCCCCCAGTGTATGTCGGCTGACGACACCACTTCTACATTGGTTCACTAGTCTCCTTTGGTTTCCAGCGTAGCGTTCTTGTATGGCTCTCCCTCTTATGATCTGACTTTTTTGCAGTCTGGTGGTCCTTACCAATAGTGACATGGGTAAAGTCCAAATAGGAAGAACTCTATTATGCAAGCACACAACAGGTCAGTCACCTGCTTATCTGCACACTCGTGTACAGGTATGTACAAATACCTCTACACGCCCAGGGTTAAAAGAGGAGTAATGGACGGGTCACGACCGGGGCCCGGAGTTGGGCTCTTTGCGGTGAGATACAAGTATACAATCATGAACAGTAGTTAGAGAATACGATTGATGCTTTTGAAATATGGCCAAATAGAAGAATATAGCATATTTAATGAAAAGAAAAGATAACAAATATGGCAGTCTTGAGAAATTAGTAGTGCAAAGAGAACTGCTGAACGAAATCAGGGTAAGACAGTTATACTATTTTGATCCCATCAAAAGATAAAACACCTTCCTGTAAAATAGTACTAGAAGGGAATGTGGAGGGCGAACGTACAAAATGTAAATATCGCTATAGGTAGGAGAATAACATCACAAGATGGACCGAAAAAAGCCTGGCAGATTTACCATCATGACAAAATGCGGAGTATGTTGAAAATAATTGCAGTCAACCTGGAACTGAACTGAACTTAACACGCCTTCTGGTAGCTCTGTCACTCAGCTGGACATTAGGGACTGGAAATATAAATTGATAGAGCACGCCTTCCTGAAAAAAAGCCCGACAATTTAGTCAAATAGACGATGAATTAGATCCCACTATAAAAGAGAAAAGTGTAGAGATCATTAAGCACGCGGGGAAGGTAATGGAAGGGAACGTTAACTTACTTACTTATCGCTTTTCTTCGACTCTGGAGTGTAGATGTTTGACAGAACTCTGGAGTGTAGATGTTTGACAGAAAAAGCTCCATACCATTTTATCCTATGTATTCCTCTTTGTCTGGTTTCAATCGAGCCCTCGGTATCGTATAAACTGTTATCATCCAAATCAACTTTGTGTCGTCCTTGGGATCTGGATCATTGACTCTATGCTTCTTATGATCTTCTTGCATTCAGCAGACATAGTCAAACTCTATTCGAGTCTGAAAGGGTTGGGTTCGAGATCGTGTCATATTGTCTGGATTGTGAACTTTGTCTTTTCTTGTTACTTGGGCCAACTTCCTTGGATATCTCATTTCTAAGACTTGGAGTTGATATTTGTGGGTCGGTGTAATGATCCATGACTCACATCCGAAAGTAAAAACTGGTACATATGTGTAGTGGTATACAGCCATCTTAGTGTTCTTACGTAGTTCTCTTCTGCTGTGGAATTCTTTATTTATGGAATGAAAAAATGTAATCATTTGCTGCCCTTTGCGAAGCCAACTGTGAGAGGAAGTTAAAGTGACTGGAATTTCACCTCTAGAGCTATAGAAGACGTTTCACAATTTGAATTTGCTTCTTCATCGTTGCTTCCAAAACTGGGATCAAAATGCAGAGTAGCGCATGAGCTGGGCGGTCAGCGACCTATAGCGGACAGCTAGCGTCAGGGTCAGCGAACCAGAGCCGCCAAGTCCCTTCTGCACATCCACGCGGTGATACTGGATAACAGGATGCAACAGAGCAGACTAGCTAAACAAGATGAGATGGAAGAGGGAATGCTAACCCAGTACCCAAAAATGCCTGCTGAAGTCGGATGTGTCGGACCGAAAGGTGTAAATATCGCAATCAGGCTGTAAACTACGACACAACGCATTCCGTTCTCTTGACGACATCCTGCTACTTGAAATACCATTTTCAGGGCTTTGTAGCGAGAGATTGAGAACGAACGAAGAAGTTACCACCAAAAAAAACAACCTATATTTTTGTCCATTTCATTATCAGTCTGTCTCATTTGTTGGGTGACCGTTCCCGCGCAATGTTACTATAGAATTGAAGAGATGGCATATATTTTCTAGTTCCCCAACACAATCTGATTGTAGTTTTTCTGAAAACTTTTGGTTTTTTGCTCTGTGCATTCTCAATCCTAAATGATGTAAACTCTCATTAAATTCGCTTATTTTATTTGTCCGATCCTCCTTGTTGTCACTAGTTTTGTTGAATCGTTTCTGAATACAAGTCCGATTATTTTTACTTTATCTTTTCTTTTATTCACTTTATTTAGCAGTCATATGTTTTAACGTTTACTAGTTCTTCTTCTTCGTTCGTTCTCAAACTCCCGCTACCAAGCCCTTAAAAGGGCTTTGCAAGTAGCAGGATGTTATCCAGAGAATGGAATATTTTGTGTTGTAGTTTACAGCTCGACTGCAATATTTTCACCTTTCGGTTCGACACATTCGACTTCAGCAGGGTTTACTAGTTCAATGCCCAAGCAAAATGCGATGAAGTTAATTTGTAAAGTTAATTACAAACTTGATGATAAGCATTCCTCTCAATCATCATGTCGCGCCTTTTCATTTATCTCTACACATGTATTGACGAGAGCGGCAGATAAATATGCTATTAGATGTTGATCCTTTCTGAATACATGTCCAATTCTTTTTAATTTAACTTTTCAACGCTTACTAACTTAACGTAACGTCTTTATACGGGTTAATAAGACTATAGCGTATGTATACAACCAGTTTCTTTGAGGGCGGTTTAATCGATGTGCGAGTCCATCTTAATATACTCAAACACTAGACTAAGTAGATCCGCAGCCAGTTATGCGCTATCTATAACTGCACTAGTTCAATGCAGTGCAAAATCAGATTAAGGTCATTGCTAAAGTTAAATACAAATGCATTCCTTTCAATGATCAGTTCGTATCTTTTCATTTCTCCCTTCACGCATAGGCAAGATAGACAGATAAACATTCTGATAGATAAATGTGCATCCACGCAAAGTAGACATTCAATGGTTTAACAATGTGTGATGTACTTCTGATTGGGTCAAACCGGTGTTCAGGGCAACAGAAGAACTTATATCCTGGCTTCAAAAGAATCAAAAGTGAGGACAATGTCTATGAATAAAAACACACAGTGAAGTCATTAAATGATCGGTTGTTAGATCATGACGCTACAAGCAAGCGCAACTGAGGGATCATCACGTCTGCTGAGAGTACAGGAGTTTGGAATCGAATGTAGGATGAACATGGAGGGGCGCTTGAGATGGCAAATCGTCAAATGATATATACGAATCATCAGCATACTTACCAATCGCCTTGTGGTGAATGTAGATAAACACCTAAAGGCCTGCCTGCTCAGCAGTGACATCGTTTCTTTACATTTCACAGAATTCGCAGGCGGTGCAGAGACTCGGTAACATTCGGCTGGTTCCGCCACCCCGTCTCAGGTCACTTCCGCTCGCAGACGATATCAAAGAAGACAAACACTCCCTAACGGCACGAACAAATAACTTGCGATCAGGTACTTTTAACTTTAGAAAGTTACTGTTCATTAATGCTGTAACAGGTTTTAACATTTAATTTAGCATCAGTTATTTATGTTTTCCTGCTATGGATGTGGGAGACGCTTTCACATACAGTGTAATGAATGTTTGCTCAACTTCTGGAACTTCAAAGATCTACTGATAAGATCTTCTTAGATCACGACTGAAAGTGAAAGTTTGCTTACTAAGTTACTTTTACTTGCAATGGTATAAATACATATCTCTTGGCCTGACTCTGCTAGCTCAGCGGAAAAGTGAAAATGAACAACACGGTCGTTTTGAACAAGCAGATACAAAACAATGGAACCGTATTGTTTGGATTAGTGTTTTCAGTTCAGATCAAAGAGTAAACAAAAGTCAAAAGTAACATTTTATCATATCATGTCATGATAACGGTTACATCACTAAGACCAATTTAGTAATTGATGAAATACAAATTGTTTTGGAATTGTCGGAAAATTCAGACTCAGCAGAATGCATGTGAATGACAAAATTATGATATGGAAAATATCATTAATCAGGTGATATATTATCAGAAGTTTCTGAGTGGCAAAGTACTAAGTAGTTAGACTCTCTCATTTAGAATGATTTCATTCATTGCAAAGATACCCAGGCTGCTATAGTTAACTATAGTTATAGAGTATAGGATAGTCTCAACCAGATGCAGTCTACCTAGCTGTAAATGGGTACTATCAGACTTTCTCATCTGTTAAGGAAGGCAAGGCAACAGCAGACTGCTGGTCAATTTTTCTTTCATAGAGCTGAGACCTAGTATAATAAAACCCATAACACTTCATCTGTGATGGCAGAATCTAGTCAAGAGTTTTCTTCCCCCTTGTTTAAATATACCATATATGTCTTTCTGGTTTCATCTGCCTGGAACATTCTGGTTTTAGAGCATCCGGGGCTTGCACCTTCCCCCTCTGGCCTGTTAGTGGGAGCAGTAAGGAGACCAGGAGTTGAGTCTTTACTATCAGAAGCTATGTTTTGTGTAAGACTTGGTACCATGTTAGAAGAACTGAGAGCTCGTCTTCAACTCCACTCCCGACTATGACAGCCTTCAATCAATCAAAACCTTTCAGTTCCCTATTGAGCACAAGCCGTCAACAAATACACAAGCCTTGTTCTGGGCCATCTGTTTCAGCTCTGTCCACGTCTTTTCTGTTTTCTTTGTGTGTCTTAGGCTCTCTTCTCCTGTGTTTTGAACTGCCTCTACTTCTCTTTCCCTTGCCTTAGGAATTCCAGAACAGAGACTGTCTTGTAATTCTACAGCTGGTTTCATCTATGTGCGTCCTATTCAACGTCAGCACCTTCTCCTCATGTTCGTGTTTCACTAACAAATGCCTGACTCTTTACAACAGTTCCACATTAGTCATCTTATACTATTTCAATCTCTCTGTTCTGCACAGACACCCATTTATGAAAGTCTGTAGCTTTTTTGTGTTGGTTTCTGTTGTTCTCCATTGTTTAGTTTTATTCTATTCATATTTACCTCCTACTTCGTCTAAATTTCTATGACCATTCATTAAGTATACTTATTTTATTATGTATCTGATTGACATGGGACAGAAGAACCAAATCATCGACAATGTCCTGATAATCAAGTTGTTTTTTTTCAAATTCCACTGAATTCCAATTTTGTTGGTTGATGTTGTTGTCTTTATAATCCTATGGCAGCATTAGTCACCAAACAAATATGTTGTATGAGCAAGTGAGATAATGCATGAATTTAATCAATTTTACTTCAATAGACCTGGTTTAAGTTGAGTTTTAAATATTTAATCATTCATGATTATCATTCATGATGATAAAATAGTAAGAACAAAATCATCCCTCACTTTTCATCAATTTGTTGGATCATCATTGATGTGTATTGGAGAGAGATTAATTCAAGATCTTTGACGGGCTTAGTCACCATGCTAGCTACTCATCATTAATACACATTTCTTGTATAATTGTTCTTTTAAATTTTTCCTAATTTTCCATTGAACAATATTACCAGAAAAGTGCTGGATTGTAATGTAAAATGGAAGGCAAGATTTGAAAAGCCAAAGAAGACTTAGGGAAGAAGCTTTGGTAGCTGAGGTGATATGTGTGAAACTCAAGAAGACAGCATAAGTGGAGAATAACCATAGTAGCACAATGTTCATCTGTAAAAAGTAATATGAAGTGAAGTTTCCATGTAATGTTGTTTCTTACAAGAGAAGTTTTTTTTCTCTTACAAGAGAAGTGTTTTTCTCTTAAAAGCAGGTCGCTGAGCATTTATAATTTGCAGGTGTCATTTTTATGATGGCAGGGACATACATTAAAAACTTCAATATGGCACAGGTGTTTTCTCAATGAATCAAAACCATTTTAGCTTTTTGTGGAGCATAGGTGTTCAACAAATACATGCCAAGTTAACAAATGTTGACCTGTCCATAGTTATTGAAGTTTTTGTGGCTTAAAATTTATGTTTGGTGGAGTGCCATTCCAAACTATGGTGACTGCAGTGCCAACAGCCTTTATTCCTCAATCATATAAATTTGTGTTTTTTTGTCTCTTATATTGTTTTCTTTATGTGCCCAACCACTTTTAACACAGAGAAGAGACCTCAAGGCAGATACAAGAAAAATGGAATGAAGCTGGACAAATCTGGAAAAGGTACCACCAGATAGGTCTGCTTAGAGAGGATTGGTTGTTGGCTTATGCACCCCTAAGTGACAAGGGCAAAGAAGAAGAAGAGACACTTTAGCCAGCAGATGAACACTTTCATGCTTCATAAAATGTTCACTTTTAACAATTTATTTTGAATGCAGAGTTCCAAACATTTTGATTCAAGAACAAAAACAGGAATGGCAGTGGCAACTCAGGAAAACATTAAAGAAAAGGTTTGTTTTCATTTAAAGTACTATATCAGGATGGGACATAATAAAAATTAGTAAGATCAATTCTTCTTTCAACAGAATAAAACTACCTTTTCTAAGTAGCGAGTGGTTAGGATGCATGTTTCTTGACCAATGGGGATGGGTTCAAAACATTAGTTAAGGTCTAGTTTTTTTTTAAATATTGGGGTAAAATAAAAACTTTTTCTGTACACTGTGGTGACTGTACAGGCAAGTGACCTTTATTTATGTTCTATAAATCTCTCCTAGTGAACCACAACAATTGAAATATACTCCCTAATTATATAATTGCCCTAAACAAATTGTAGCAGTACATGTTTGCACTAAAAACTAACTTTATGCTGACTATAATGAGCAGGGAGTTGTTATAGCTGAGAGGTCAGAAACAAAAGCGTAACTATAGAGGAAGTCGCTGCTCAACTTTGATGTATTTGTTTCTGTCATGTGTACCAGCACCCTGTCTATTTCATGAGATCCATACCACCATTTGATTGACTTATTTCCATTGATCTTACTAGGTGCAGTCAGTCAGAGAGGTGGTACCTGGCAAAAGCAACAATGAAGTTGTCATGGTCTTGCAGTATTATGATTACAATGTGGAGAGAGCAATACAGGCTTATTTAGAAGGTGGTTTCTTTACTTTTCATATTTTTGTTTATAAACCTTTGTGTGTGTTTGTGGGGTATGGAAGTGGGTGTGTGTATGTGTGTAGGAGATATTTAAGATTTTATGTATGAGCAACAGGGATTTCTCTTATGACAGTCTGTCTTACTGCTGGCTATTGACTGGATTATGAAGACAACAGCAGTGGCCAACAAAGATAGAATTGAAATGAGTTTGACAGGACAAACCTAATGATCTGGGCTTTGCTGATGACATGGCTCTTCTGGATACAGTCAGATGCCAAATATAATAAGTGTAGTTGGTGAGAGGTCATAGAAGTTGGAACTGAGAGTGGATGTAGGGTCCATTCTGTTATATGACTGTGAGGCATGGAGAGCAACATAGACTACGAAATAAAAGGTGCAGACTTTGGAGGATCAATGCCTGTGCAAAATGGAGAGATTAAAATAGAATGATAAGATCACTAATAAAAGGACCAGTCGGTTCTAGAATCCCTGTAGAGGCAGACCAGAACACACATTGAGAAGAGAGCTTGAGACAAACATAAATGAAACAGTGAAGGCAATTGGCAAAGCTGGAGCGCATGACCCAGAACAGGAGTCCACAGGGAGTTGAAAGGTTTGATGATGATTGCCCATATCTGTCATCATAGTCCCATCCCACTGTAACATTCAAAGCAATGAAAAGGCAGACTGGTGAAAAAATGTGGAAGATTACCACAACCAGATTCAAGTGTAACCAACAAAGATTCCAAAAGGTTTATTGGGGCTAGAGACATGGGAAATAGAGCATACTGACTACACAAAAAATGTTGCTTATTACCAGTTGAACAGAAGAGAGCAGGTGGTGGTCACAATAGACTGAGGTACCATCTATTCAATAAACTGAAGATAGGTGTTACTGACAAATTACCCCTAAACATCTGCTGAAAAATTACTCGACATACGAGGACCAGAGAAAACACATGTGGCCATCACCAGTGCCATCACTAGACTAGCTCTATGGCAGTGTCGACAGTCTCAGGATGGCTGCTTTCTTTGAACAAATTCAAGTCGACGTCTGACAGGGTAAGAAGAAGAATAAGTCATAGTGTAGAAACACAATTTTTCTCTCTTTCTTGTAGTACAAGTACTGTTCTGAAAATGTGAACTGAATTTTGACGTTGCAAACAGTTTTTATTTAAGAAATTTTCTAGCAGCATGGAAATCTACACATGTAAAAGCTTTGTCTAATGGATGAGAGTCATGGATGTTGATGTCAGAAATGAAATATTTAAAAAAGGTGGTCCAAGTACCATGAAGGGAAAACTTCTGCTGTCAGACAATATGTCAAGACCTAAAAACTTAACCCCTGCAGATTTGAGTCTAGCATCTCAACTAATATTACTACGGCTACACAATGAAAGAAGACCGCTATAATAATAATGAGAAGGCAAGAACCAGGGATCCAGGACCCCAGCTTCAACCAAAGTCCACTAGGATAATAAAATACTCCCTGAAGGATCTAGAATTAGATTGAAACAAAGTCAAAGGGAAAGTAAGAATAGGCTAGCATTGAACTGTTGCTAACATCTACACCCCAGGGTGACATATCAAGTCAACATATTTATTCAATCATTTAATGGTAATCCTTTATTTATTTCCCTGTTTCTGTTTTTTTCAGATGGGGCCAAGGCAGCTTTGCAGGATTGGAACTTCACAGGGCCTAAGGTATGTTGAGTGTCAGGTTTTCCGTATGTCATGTTACGTTTTGTAGAATCTACATATTTAAAAAAATTTTGGGCTGAAGTATCTGAATTTTATTCCTGCTCCAGGTAGAAGCAGAAATGGTACTGTCCTGACACTAAGCAATTGAGGGGGTGAATTGGGGGTGCTCCTAGGTACCAAAGCCAAGGTAGGGCTCACCAGGATCATTTCCCACCACTAACTTGTTAGTCAGAGTTCTCCTAGAGTCTAGGCATAGGACCAAAAGTTCCAGACAGTTCTGTCACATCCTGGACCACTGTAATTTAATGGCTGGCCTCAGTTGTCAGGGTCTGGTGAATGCTGGTTCTCTTTTCTCAGAGATATTCACTGCGGTGCTGACTTTTTCCTAACCACAGAGGATGTATATGGTGCTATTGTACTGCGTTTTTTGTTTAGGTTTGCTCCTCTAGAGCTTTTTTGTTTAGCCTGGGAGTTCGTACTCTCAATTACCAGGACAACCTTGAGGAAGATGTAGCTCTTCACTACTCATAACAGTCTATGTACACATGAAAGGTTATGAAGACCAAGAATTTAACACCGAAATAGTTGCACTTTTCATGAAGAAAAATATCACCAGATCTAGGGTGTGGCATTACTGCTGGATCTGTAACAGCAGCAACAGAATCCACATCACTGCACTCTGGGCTGACTCAAAAGTGCTCAATCTCTCTCAGAAAATGATGAAGTGTATGAATTCTGATAGCTAAATGTAGTTCATTGGATGTACACACTCTGCTCTTCCATGCTCTCAGGTGCCCATCACTGCTTGACCAGGTTTAATGTGTCAATCGCACAAGTGATCATTGATTGATTTCAATAACGTCGTGACAGCTGTCAGCCACTCATAGCTGACAACTTGCATTAGGTTCAGCGAAACAGAGCTGTCCAAGACCCAATTGAACCTCCAAGTGCTGGCCCTTGAAACAGGCTGACTGCATCATTGCAGCCTGACTGAGCACATAAGGATCGAAAAAGAAAGGCAAACCTAGTCCCAAAGATGTGTCTTTCTGAAACTGGATGTGTTTGGCCTAAACATACAGATATCACAGTCTCGCTGAATACTGTGATACATTATGTTAAAAAATGTCCTTTTTAGGAAGAAGAAGAATTTCAATTAAAATACTGAATATCTTTGGCCTCTTTTTGCTGAGAATAGAATTGGCACACTGAATCCTATTAGACATGTCATTAAAGGCAATTAAAGAGAGTTGTACATGGAGCTAATGATTTCACAATGGCCAGCAAAGTACTACCAAAATCAATGCTGTAAAGATATAAACCATTTAGTCCATACTTTTAACATAATATTTTAATTTTCTTAATTGATGAACTTCTTGTTTCTGACAGCGTAATAACAAACGCAAGAACAAAAAGAAAACTGGTGAGAAGTCTGAACCCACAGTACTGCCATTGTCAGCCAGTAAGGAAGAAGCAACTGCTGTCATTGGCAACACATTCCTGCCTAATGGATGCATAGTTCAAGGTCTTGGTAAGTTATGTTTGTTATACAATCATTTTGTTCTTTCCTCAGATCCCCTGGAAAACGTATTATTCATTCCTTTATTCCTGTATCATATACGGGGTATTATTTCTAGTTTTTTTTCAATCCCAACTAGCCACTCAACACTCAATAGGATTGTGGCCTGTGGGAATGACAGGGTTTGAGAAGCTATGAGTTGGAAGGTCTTCTACGCTAGATTGGTTAGACCCATTGTTACCAACTCCTTTGATAATTTCAGATAGAAATACATTTTTTAAATGGCTAAAATCAGATACATTTTTCTAATTTCTAGCTAACTTTATGGCTTAAGAAAGTGTAACATATTCTATTGTTTTATTACTAATCATCTTCTTGTGATCAAATCTTTTATGTTTGCACCGTCAGACGAGTTCTCGTGGCGACGACGACCATTGGTAGTTTTGAGTTTCTGGAATCCTTGGACAGGTGTATCTTCCTTAACTGGTCATACAGGGGACAGTCCTGTAATACATACTCTGCAGTTTCTTAGTTTAGTCCACACGTTCACAGTGGTGAAGCAGACAGTCAAAGTTTGGACATGGGACTGTTCAGTCTATTGGGCCCTTTCCTGAGGCAAAGAATGGTGATTTGTCCCTGCTGGTCATGGGTGGGATGTTCGTTGTTCGGTTTGTTTTTTTCTCTTTTGACAGCCTGGATAGATCTTTTTCTCCTGCCGAAGACGGATATATCGGACCGAAAGGTGCAAATATCGCAGTCAGGCTGTAAACTAGTGACACAATGCATTCCGTTCTCCGGGCTACATCCTGCTACATGCAAAACCCTGTTCAGGGCTTGGTAGCGGGTGATTGAGAACGAACACAGAAGAAAAAGAAGAAGATCTTTTTCACAAAGTATATGATTTGAATGTCTTCTTGGGATCAAGATGCTGAGCAGCGCAAGAGCTGCAGTGGTCAGCGACCCATAGCTGACTGCTAGCGTCAGGCCCAGCGAACCAGAGTTGCCAAGACCCTTCTACACCGCCACGCGGTGATCCTGGATAACAGGCTGCATCAGGGCAGACTGGCTAAGGAGAAGGGATCGAAGAGGGAATGCTAACCCGGTACTCAATAAATGCTTGCTGAAGTCGGATGTGTTGGACCGAAAGATGCAAATATCGCAGCCAAGCTGTAAACTACGACATAACGCATTCCGTTCTCTGGACTACATTCTGCAACTTAAGCCCTTTCAGTGTTTGGTAGTGGGAGATTAAGAACGAACGAAGAAGAAGAAGAATGTCTTCTTGTTTAGAACATTACTAATCTAAATGTTCTTTTCTAAAACAAATGTAAATTCATCAAATAAGCACAATATAAAAGTAAACTAATGTTCACTGTTACAAATCATGTGGCATATTGAGAATAGGGTGTTAGGTCCATATTATCATGATCAACGGCATGCTAGAGGTGATGGGGTCAGTATCACATTAGTCACCTTTTACTTATCAAATCTGCTCTGGTACTAAATCTTTACGGCTGAGTCGTTTGCAATTTTTTTTTTATATCCCATATAAATTGGAAATTGAACCTAAGTACTTCAGCTGGGCAGCCAGTGCACTAAACATAATGCTTTCGCAGCTCCAAAATATCCATATAATAAACAGTTCATTCAGTGAAATATATTTTTTTAATAGTATTAGTAAACAATTTTATATAAAGTAAGGCAATGAATGTGGGTGGAAAATGGCAAGTGAGCAGTGAAGTTCATGGCTTAATGGAACCTTGAGAAACAGCTAAATTATTTTTGTTGTACATTTATTTCCTTAATGGGTAACACAAGACACTTTAAAAAAATTCTTTCTGTGGATTGTTGTTGTTGTTGTTATTATCCCATAGCTACCGAGCAAGCCTACTCTTGGCAGCCCCTATTGAGTGTTTTGCTGCAGACTTCTGCCTCCCAAAGAGCACACTGGGTGTGCCTTTCTCCATGGGTGATAGATGTATTTGGCTTTGCCATTTCTTTCCTTGATCATTTCGAGGGTTGATGGGAGTGAGGTGGGGTTCACAGAGTGCATTCCCTGCTAGCCACGGGTGCTCTCATTGCAGATCACACTTCTTTATTCTGTATTTAAGCCTTTTTCCGGTGGCTGTGTCACATCCTGCCCACTATGTCTTCACAATATCCCCCAGACCCTCCCACGTCACAACAGCTCCCACTTTCCAATGACTCCGCCCCACTACTCCACCCGTAGAGTCAGAGCAAAGTCCGTCGGTAGTGCAATGTCGGATCACCTGGTACTCTCGCTGCACCTGGGATGTTGAGCTAGGCCCGGATCCTCTCTGCCGGCCTCTACCCTTATTGGTTCCTTGATAGAGGTCTCGTAGGTTGGACAAAAAAAAGTTGTGTAGAAAGACAGACAACAGATGAGAAGAACATTTAACCCATGGGTGGGGTTTGGGTTGGTAACAGCCAGAGCATATTCCACTCGTCGGTGGGTACTGCGCTGTCACCTTAAGGGTCCCCAAACTGCTCCCCGCCTGGTTATACCACCAGGTACTCAGTCACCCCCATAGCAAACTCAGTAAACAACAGGGTCACCCACAAGAAGGTGTTGCTGTAGACACGTTTGTGCAAGAGACGCCCTATGCTAGAGGCGCATTATGCTAGAGGCTTGCTGTCAACCGGACAGCAGCTTCCGTGGTGATCACTGCACCCTGGATGTGAGAGGCTGTAGATTTGCATCAGCATCCATTTGATGTAGTCGGGACATTGTGCCCAGACCCTAGATAACCCCTCTTTCTATGGATATAGTTATTATCCTTAAAAAAATAGAGGAAAAGCTAAATGAATTATCTCATGCCAAACAATTCCCCCAAAAAGTCATAGGGTAGCAAACATTTTCAGGTGTCAGCCAATTGAAATTTTAACAAAATTGTGGAATAGGACTTTAAAAATTAAAATTGGCAACTTTATGATATGTGCTATCTGAGCCCATAAAATAAAGGCAGATTTGTATTGCTAATACTAAATATTGTTTACACATTGTTATCAACTAAGTCAAACATGACAGCAAAAGTGGAAATGACGTTGGGTGCAATAATTAATAGAGGAGATGTGTATTTTAAACGAGATAGGCCTGACTAGCTCCTAGGTAAATCTGGAAAAGTAATACAAAAAAAGTTTTGGATCATTTTGAACAGACCTCATAAGTGAACAGAGGAGATGGCAGTGATGATTTTTAATAATTTTCTCTTGTATTTTTTTCTCTAGTCATCAGTGAGCCAGGAACCGACATCTCTAGCGATTCTCCCAATAACACATCATCGTCATCCACACAACATGTGCCTGACACAACACCTGCGTTGGCAGTCGGGAAAGGACTGGCTGCCCTCAGGACTGATCCTCTACCACAAAGGCAACCGCACAACAAGGGAAGAACACATGGGGGTAAGCATATGATCCCTATTTCTTGCTTATCCTGTTATAGTTTGGCTGAATTTAATCAATTTGTCTTTCAGTCTAAGACAAGAGCCACAACTATGTATGTCAAATAGTTCATTTCAAAATAAAATAAATTAATATTAAACAAATTGATCTAAAATTACAATCTAAAGAATTAAAGACACATAATTAAATGATTTATAGCTTGAAGAATTCATAATGAAAATATATATTAGTTGAAAGCTTTAAATGTCATTAATGTTGAAGGAGGAATACCACATTTTTGTATTTTTACTCATGTTTGTATTTACATTACCATATTTGCTTTCTTCTGTGTCCCAGTCTGAATCAGACATGCATTGAATATCCATATGTAATTTAGATGCATGATCATTGACCAGGGTAAATAATAAGTCATGTCTCTGTTCTTGAAAGTCTATATAGCCGAAAGCCACAAGTTGAAAAGTGTAAAATAATTATAATTACAGACACATCCACAAGAACTCTGTATTAAATTTCGCCATACTTAAGGTACTCATTAAAAAAATTCAACATTTTAGTTTAAGTGACACAGTGAAATACATGTACGAGATATCGATTTTGGTTCATCCGACAGTGACAGGAATTTTGAGCTCTGTTGGATGAGACTGTATAGAGTTAAAAGAAACTTAAGAATGAGCGCTATGTTACTTCTTGCTGTTTTTTATGGGTTTCCAAAACAGAAATGTTACTTTTAACTCACAAAGTGTTCAGTATATATGTTCACTCGTACATGTGTTGCTGGACCAGGAAGGGAGCACAGAATTCTTGTCCTTTTTCACTCCAGCCAGAGCATACGACCATAACTACAGTTGGTCTCCTTTAGGAAGCCTGCACCAAAGCACTTTGTAGGGTTTTCCAATCATGGTTTCTGTAACACTTCTGCAGATTGTTTGTGTTGGTGAGATTATTCTAGACTGCTTCACTGTGTTGGTGAGATTATTCTAGACTGCTTCACTGTGTTGGTGAGATTATTCTAGACTGCTTCACTGTTTGTGTTGGTGAGATTATTCTAGACTGCTTCACTGTTTGTGTTGGTGAGATTATTCTAGACTGCTTCACTGTTTGTGTTGGTGAGATTGTTCTAGACTGCTTCACTGTTTGTGTTGGTGAGATTGTTCTAGACTGCTTCACTGTTTGTGTTGGTGAGATTGTTCTAGACTGCTTCACTGTTTGTGTTGGTGAGATTGTTCTAGACTGCTTCACTGTTTGTGTTGGTGAGATTATTCTAGACTGCTTCACTGTTTGTGTTGGTGAGATTATTCTAGACTGCTTCACTGTTTGTGTTGGTGAGATTATTCTAGACTGCTTCACTGTTTGTGTTGGTGAGATTGTTCTAGACTGCTTTACTGTTTGTGTTGGTGAGATTGTTCTAGACTGCTTCACTGTGTTGGTGAGATTATTCTAGACTGCTTCACTGTGTTGGTGAGATTATTCTAGACTGCTTCACTGTTTGTGTTGGTGAGATTATTCTAGACTGCTTCACTGTGTTGGTGAGATTATTCTAGACTGCTTCACTGTTTGTGTTGGTGAGATTATTCTAGACTGCTTCACTGTTTGTGTTGGTGAGATTATTCTAGACTGCTTCACTGTTTGTGTTGGTGAGATTATTCTAGACTGCTTCACTGTTTGTGTTGGTGAGATTATTCTAGACTGCTTTACTGTGTTGGTGAGATTATTCTAGACTGATTCACTATGTTGGTGAGATTATTCTAGACTGCTTCACTGTGTTGGTGAGATTATTCTAGACTGCTTCACTGTGTTGGTGAGATTATTCTAGACTGCTTCACTGTGTTGGTGAGATTATTCTAGACTGCTTTACTGTTTGTGTTGGTGAGATTATTCTAGACTGCTTCACTGTTTGTGTTGGTGGGATTATTCTAGACTACTTCACTGTTTGTGTTGGTGAGATTATTCTAGACTGCTTCACTGTTTGTGTTGGTGAGATAATTCTAGACTGCTTCACTGTTTGTGTTTTTCACTATTTGTAGATTCACACAACCACTATCATCCTGAGTACCAGCGCGGCAGTAAGGAGAGTACAAGTAGTGAGATGATCACTGTGTCTGTCACAGAAGATGGACACTATAAAAAACCACACCAAGGTCTAAACATAAGATGTTATTTTATATATATATATATTTGAAATTTATAATTATTTGTAAGTTTAAGTAAAGGCTCTCTCTTTCCAGCGGCTATCTAGAACCTCTGTGAGCCTGCTCCGTCTCATGTTTCCTATTCACAGAGTTCTCAAATATTATGAGACGTGTTCAAATGAAACCGAACCAAACTGCAACAAGTGAAAATATGTACAATGCGAATGATGACGTAACTTCTGCTGTAAACAGCACATACCAACTGTCACGTTTGCAAAATTTCATTATCCTCCGACTCATAGTTTCCTCAGCAGATCGTTGAAAACATGGCAGGTGTGATACTCAATCCAAGAGACGCCCTTTTTGTTGAGTGGTGATTCGGTTTCTAACGGATGTCGACCAGTTGACATTCTTCGCAGAATGCAGGCAGTGTATGGTGACAAAAGTGTGTAGAAGACAACAGTGCAGAACTGAACAACAATGATTAAAGAAGGACGTGAGTTAACGAAAGATCTTCCGAGACCAGGTCAGACGCATAATGTTGCATTAGATCATGTCCTTCTTTAAACATCATTGTCCAGTTCTTCACTGTTGTCTTCAACACTCTTTTGTCATCATGCGCATCATACGTATGTTCACTTGTTGAGGTCTTGGTCAGTATATTTCACCTAACCCTGACATGATGTAGGGTCTTGGTCAATATGTTTTACCTATGTTTTATGTTTCATTTGTGGAACAATTTTTGGAGGCACTCCCTAGCAATGCTCATTTGCTTATCTTTTTTGCAATGCTCTCCTGTTTTTCATTTTTGCAATGATTCCTATTTTTTTAATTTGTTGCAATGTTTTCTTGTTTTTGTTTCTGGCACTCACAATTTTTCTGTTTGTCATTCCTGGTTCTTGGTTGTTCTTCTCTTTCTGTTTTCTCATTAAATTTTAGCCACAGCCTCCTTTTCTTTCTGTTTTCCAAGTAAATATCATAACTGCCTCCTTCTCTTTCTGTTTTCTGAGTAAATGTCGTAACTGCCTCCTTCTCTTTCTGTTTTCTGAGTAAATGTCGTAACTGCCTCCTTCTCTTTCTGTTTTCTGAGTAAATGTCGTAACTGCCTCCTTCTCTTTCTGTTTTCTTAGTAAATTTTAGTCACTGTATCCTTCTCTTTCTGTTTTTTCAATAAATCACTGCCAAAATAGCACTGCCTTTTTTTTATATCCACACCAAAAAACAAAACAAAAAAATGTCAGCACTCGATCCATAAAATGCATCCATGTTTAGCAACCATTTCCTTCCTTCATTGAACAGAACGGCCTTTTGATTTCAGGTTTGGAAAAAGCTGTGAAGGATCTTCACCGACAGACTACCTCATATGAGCGCCTTCGACATCTGTTAGACCATGAGATTGACAGGTCGTACAAGAGTCTGAAAGGGGTCTTTGAGGAGCTGCGCCAGGGGTAGGAACCTGAAGATAATGTGATAGGTGTACATGTTGACAGATAAACTGCCCTTTTAGATCAAGTCACCTCCTTTCTTTCTTCTTTTCCATTCACTCACAAATAAATACATCTTCTTCTTCTTCTTCTTCATCGTACGCAGTCAGACATCAACCTTAATTTTTTCGAAAAAAGCAGCGGCCATCCTGAGGCTGTCGACACTGCCATAGAGCTTGTCTAGTGTTGCCACTGGTGATGGCCACATCTGCTCTCTCTGATCCTCGTATGTCGGGCAGTTTTGCAGCAAATGCTTAGCGGTCATTTTACTGGTACCACACGGGAATTCGTCAGTGCCACCTATCTTCAATTTGTTGAATAGGTGGTACTTCAGTCTATTGTGGCCAGTGCAAAGTCTGAAGACCACGACCTGCTCTCTTCTGTTCAACTGGTAATAGGCATCGTTTTTGGTGTATTATTTTCCTTTCAAATCACAGAGGGTACATGCATAATGTCTAATAGGAGACTTATTTGTACAGGTGGGTTACTGGTAAGGTTTTTAAGAATAATAACCTCATTATATAGTACATCAATCTACTGCAGTATACTGTAGCCCTCATCGTTGACTCATGCTTAATCACTGAGAGTGTGTATGGTACTGGGTGCATCTGGATTGATTTCGAGGTTTGCTCCTCTAGAGCCATTGTGTTTAACCTGAGAGTTGGCACTCCAAGTTACCAGGACTACCTCGAGGAGGTGGTGGTTTTTCATCACACACAACGGTCTTTCTTCTTCATGGTTCGTTCTCACACTCCCTGCAACCAGACATTAACACTGAGAAAACAAAAACTATGATAATTAACAAAGTAGACTTGAAATCTATTCTACAGATAAAAAAAATAGATGGTCAAATACTGAAACAGGTTAAGAGCTTCTCCTCTCTTGGAAATAGAATAATGGAAAGTGGAAGATGGGAAATGGAAATCAGGAGAAATAGGGATAACCAAATCTGTTCTCACTAACATGAGTCACAAATTGACATCCAAACAAGTCATACACAAATCATAAATTTGATGTATATTCATCATTATTGTATGGAGTAAAACATGGACAATGAACAAACATTTGGAGAAGAGAGTTGATGCCTTTGAAATGTGAATATTCAGAAGAATGGAGCATATCTTCAGAAAAGAAAAGAAAACAAATAAAGAAATCTTGGAGTAATTATGGATGCAAATAGAACGGACAGTTGTTAGTTTGGTCAGACCTTGCTGAAAACAATGCTGGAAATATATTTTGGTCAGACCTTGCTGAAAACAATGTTGAAAGGATATTTTGGTCAGACCTTGCTGAAAGCAACACTGGAACGATATTTTGGTCAGACCTTGCTGATAACAATACTGGAAGGATATTTTGGTCAGACCTTGCTGATAACAATACTGGAAGGATATTTTGGCCAGACCTTGCTGAAAACAATACTGGAACGATATTTTGGTCAGACCTTGCTGATAACAATACTGGAAGGATATTTTGGTCAGACCTTGCTGAAAGCAACACTGGAACGATATTTTGGTCAGACCTTGCTGATAACAATACTGGAAGGATATTTTGGTCAGACCTTGCTGATAACAATACTGGAAGGATATTTTGGCCAGACCTTGCTGAAAACAATACTGGAACGATATTTTGGTCAGACCTTGCTGAAAGCAACACTGGAACGATATTTTGGTCAGACCTTGCTGAAAACAATACTGGAAGGATATTTTGGCCAGACCTTGCTGAAAACAATACTGGAACGATATTTTGGTCAGACCTTGCTGATAACAATACTGGAAGGATATTTTGGCCAGACCTTGCTGAAAGCAACACTGGAACGATATTTTGGTCAGACCTTGCTGATAACAATACTGGAAGGATATTTTGGCCAGACCTTGCTGAAAACAATACTGGAACGATATTTTGGTCAGACCTTGCTGAAAGCAACACTGGAACGATATTTTGGTCAGACCTTGCTGATAACAATACTGGAAGGATATTTTGGCCAGACCTTGCTGAAAACAATACTGGAACGATATTTTGGCCAGACCTTGCTGAAAACAATACTGGAACGATATTTTGGCCAGACCTTGCTGAAAACAATACTGGAACGATATTTTGGCCAGACCTTGCTGAAAACAATACTGGAACGATATTTTGGCCAGACCTTGCTGAAAACAATACTGGAAGGATATTTTGGTCAGACCTTGCTGAAAACAATACTGGAACGATATTTTGGCCAGACCTTGCTGAAAACAATACTGGAAAGAAAAGTGGAGTGTAAACATGCTGTAGTAAACATTGGGAGGATAACATAAACAAAGATGGACAGGAAAAAAAACCTAGCAGTTAGTACCACTGTGGCAAGACACAGAGGATGTTGGATTGGAGATCCATTGCAGTTGACCTTGACCTTTGAGATGACCTGAGTTGAAACTAATGAAAATGAAAGTAGTGATGAGATTGATGAGATAAACAACAATCTGATCAGCAATGTGAGAAGTTATAGACCTTATAGTTATAGACATTATAGTTATCGGCAGATATCCTTCAGAATTGTGTGTGTGTGTCACATTCAGGCTGAATAGCAGAGAAGTCAAGTTGATGGCAGAGATGAGTGTCTTGAAGAAAGAGGCATGTGAGTACCAACATTTTCATTATGTACTTCAATAATATCACCATCCCATGTGGTCCGCCAGGGTCTTTGTGTATGATAAGGACAAGAATAGCACTACTGCCCTACATACAGCATGTCGTAAGAGGCAATTAACTGTGTGACATAGCATAACTGCGGCCATGGTTAGGTGGTTTGTTAAGAGCAGCATAGATGATCCCTAGCAGGTTGTAGGTCTACTTTGCTTTAGTGTTTGAGTCTATTAAGATGGACTCACATATCGGTTAACCACCCTTCGTAGCAGAGTAATAAGCTGCTCGAGCCTAGTCCGTTAAGCAAGAAATCCTCCTCCAGCTACGTCTAGCTCATGCCAGAACCGGGACTTGTACAGGGACATCTGCAGCTGTAGAAGTACAGTTCGAGTAAGACTAAGATAGTATCCCCGGTGTGGTGCCCGAGGTTGAAAGTATAAGGCCACTGTAACCTTCCAAGCATGGGGTAAAAGGTGAATAAAGAAAGCTAGTACTAGTAAGGAATGATGAAAGACTTGACCAGTTGGGACACTTGAGGAGGGAAAGGGTGTCCTACTGGATAAATCCTTTAATAACTCATCTGCATCTTGTGTATGTCGCTTTCGTCACTTGGAAGTCCATGGTTCGAATCCCAGCTGCTTATTACTTCATTGTATTTCCTGTTGTTCGTTATATGTTATCTGTGTGCATAGAAACACTTATCATTGTGTCTATCAAACAAACTCTGTTTGCCACTGAATGCCTCAATCTTTCCCAATCTTCCCCTTCCTTACTATGTTCCTTCATTTGAATGAAACTAGTAGCATTCATTGTTTGTTTACCTGTGACACAGGCATGAAGACCTGAATGGTCTATGTTTGATGATAGTAAGGTTAGGTAGTAATTGAGTCAATCAATATGTCTAGATCAGACTCCGCCCATATCCCATAGTCACAAGTGTTGAATGACGTGTGCTTGTCTTATTTTATCTGTAACTTTTTATTGTGATATTGGAAAGAATTTTGAGTATGTTATGTATGAATGGAGGAGTGTCTAAAACGTAATGCTAGTGTGCAAAAAATGTGCACATGCTACAATATAAGCTCCACATCGGGAGCAGTGCACACCGAATGTGCATCTCCTGCATCGTTTACACAAATAGATCAAACAGATTTCATCTTGATGGCCACTTACTCACTATCAGATAAATCTTTCATTGTTTAGTGAAAATGCACTGGTTGTAATGTCCAAACTGTTTTTGATACTTTCTCTTTGCATACGAATTCAAAACAGAAGACAAAATAGGCGTAGTAACCAAGAAACAAATGTAATGAGAACGGTTTTGTAGAGGTATAGGTTTTGAGGACGTCAGTAACTACCAAAGGAATAGAACTTTAAGTGTTAAACACAAGTTTTTTTAAGCTGTGTGTACATTTTACTGCTCGTTAATAGATTTCACATTTGGAAAACACTATTTATTTCACAAAAACAGCTGAAATGTTGGAGATGAGGCAAAACAAAGCTGCTGATCTGAGGAGGAGAGCAGATAGGTCAGATAAGCTCAAGGCCTCAGAGATCTCAGAGCTTAGAGCTGAGATTAAGGTCAGAAAATGTCTGTTTTGTTTTGATGTCTGGATTATTTTCAGTCTAAAGTTGTTGTTGTTCAAGACCGCTCATGCTGAGTTCTTTGCTCTTGATGATATTTCTCTGGAAGCAGGTTGCAGTGGCTCTTTTTATACCCCCCGGTGTGCTGGCAAAGGTGAACGTGGATACTATTGATTGTAGTGAAATTCTAGGATTCTCAGTTTATTGCTGAACGCCTACAATGAGGAGGTTCACTCTTTTGTGTGACCTGAAAAGGGCGTTATGTGGCGGGTAGTAGTAGTTTTCCTTACATCCCGAGCATGCTGATGAAGGTGGACCAGGCGGTTGGGCTATGCTTGGCTTCATCTGCATGACTCTCACTACTACACCTTGACCAAGGTATCACCTTGATCCACATCCTGTCAGCTAGATTGCCATTAAAACAGCCTGTTTCCAGGGAACACTACATGGAAGAGAGATAGTGGTCTTGGTCAGTATATTGTGCTTGACCATGACACGACGTGCTGGTCAGTGTGTTGTGCCTGACTGTGATGCGATGTCCTGGTCAGTATGTTATTCCTGATCGTGACGCATTGTGCTGGTCAGCATGTTGTGCCTGACTGTGATGCAACGTCTTGGTCAGTATATTGTGCTTGACCGTGACGCAACGTGCTGGTCAGCATGTTGGGCCTGACTGTGATGCAACGTCCTGATCAGTATGTTATGCCTGATTGTGGCGCAACGTGCTGGTCAGCATGTTGTGCCTGACTGTGATGCAACGTCCTGGTCAGTATGTTATGCCTGATTGTGACGTGACGTGCTGGTCAGCATGTTGTGCCTGATCGTGACGCAACGTCCTGGCCAGTTTGTTGTGCCTGACTGGACTAGCACCTGAGTTCCCCAGGATTCTCAGTATGATCAATAGTCTGTTTCCAGTTGCACTGTATGAACTTGGAAGTTAGGGCTTGGTCAGTGTACTTCACCTGACCCTGATGTAAGTTTTGGCTACCTGGGCTGTCTTAAAATAAATATATAAAAACTTATCTTAAAAGTTGACCAAAGAGGGCTGTGCATGGGGCTAGCAACCTAAACATGTCAAACAAATTGCTACAGAAACCACCATTGGAAGAGCATAAAGAGTGTCTTTGAGCAGATTCCTGTGCTGCGTAAGGAGCCAAATGGTGTGTGGTCTTTAGTAAACCCTTTTGTACATCCTTGACCTTTAGTAAACTTCTCTGTACCTCCTTGACCTTTAGTAAACCTTTCTGTACGTCCTTTACCTTTAGTAAACTTTTCTGTACGTCCTTGACCTTTAGTAAACTTTACTTTACCTCCTTGACCTTTAGCAAACTTTCCTTTCTCATACGCCGTTTGCCTTTAGTCAAACTTTCTGTACCCCATTTGCTTTAGTAAACCTCCCATATCTCATTGGCTGTTAATAAACCCTCTGGAGCCAAATCGATTCTTAGGAAACCTTCCAGTAAACCCCTAGCAGGCCTGCTGTACCTCCTGTGGGTGCATGTATCCAATGTTGAGAACCTCTGACCAGTAGATTGAACAGCTAATAAACAGAAGGTTGATCCTACATTAATCCCTAGATCAGCTGTTTCAGAAGGTTTGCCAAAACTTGTTGTTCTAATGTTAACATTTAGCAGAGATGTAGAATAATAGCTGTAAGGTCTTTCTTGGAATGGAAAATGTCAAGGTTATTTAAGAGTTGTTTTTTTCAGCTTCATTTTTGGTGTTCGTCCTGAAAAAGATGCTGTGTCATAGTTTGCAGGGAGGCTGCGATATCTGATCCTTTCAGGCCCTCACATCTGGTTCCAGCATAGGGTTTTTGGGGCCGGGCTTACCTTCCCTATTCTAGTAGTTAGACTGCATGTATGCAGTCTGTTTCCAGGGACGCCACTTGGAGGCAGAATAAGGTCTTAATCAGCTCTGGTTCGCTGACCCTGATACTGCCAACTGTGATTCGCTAGCTGCTGTCAACTATGGTTTGCTGGCTGCTGTCAACTATGCTTCGCTGACTCTGACGCAAGCACAGTCAGCTGTGAGTCGCTGGCTGCTGTCAACTATGGTTCGCTGGCTGCTGTCAACTATGCTTCGCTGACCCTGATGCAAGCACAGTCAGCTGTGAGTCGCTGGCTGCTGTCAACTATAGTTCGCTGACCCTGATGCAAGCACAGTCAGCTGTGTGTCGCTGGCTACTGTCAACTATGGTTCACTGACCCTGATGCAAGTACAGTTAGTTGTGAGTCGTTGACCCTGATGCAAGCACAGTCAGCTGTGAGTCGCTCGCTGGCTACTGTCAACTATGGTTCACTGACCCCGACGCAAGCAGTCAGCTATGAGTCGCTGACCCTGATGCAAGCACAGTCAGTTGTGAGTCGCTGACCCTGATGCAAGCACAGTCAGCTGTCAGTCTCTGGCTGCTGTCAACTATGGTTTGCTGGCTGCTGTCAACTATGGTTCTCTGGCCCTGATGCAAGCACAGTCAGCTGTGAGTTGCCAACTGCTGTCAACTATGGTTCGCTGACCCTGATGTAAGCACAGTCAGCTGTGAGGTGCTGGCTGTTGTCAGTTCTGGTTCGCTGACCCTGATGCAAGCAGTCAGCTTTGAGGCGCTGGCTGTTGTCAGTTCTGGTTCGCTGACCCTGATGCAAGCAGTCAGCTGTGAGTCACTGGCTACTGTCAGCTCATTGACTGCTGCATCCTTGGTTCCATTTAAGAGTTTTGAAGGTCAAGGCTTTATGAGGTTGTTTGCTGATTAGTGCAGTGGTAGAGCACACTTTTTGTGGCAAAGGTACAGGGCTTAACTTCCGCTACCGGCAACTCAAGTTGACCCAGTTGTAAATGGGTACCTGGCTGACGGCTAGGGAAGGAACAAGGGAACTGGCCATCATATCTCAAAAAGCTGTGACTTCGTACAATGTCTCCTATGGGGACTACCTTTACCTTGGGAATGTTGTGAAATCTCAAGAGCTTTTTAAGGTTGTTTGAGAAATTGAACCTAGGCTTGAAGCCGAGCCTCCTACCAGGCATATCAGCTGGGTGGTGGATAGCTGAATAGCCTCTATCTATATTGAGAAGTTGGATGTAAATACCAAATAAACAGCTGTGAACTAGAAATGGTGGCCTGCATAAAGTTCAAAAAGAAGCAACCCCTCCTTCATGCAAAGACACAACAGGTCAATCACCAATTTGTCTACCTGTCCGATTACATTTCAACAAAATAAAAACACCGAACAGACCTTGAAATGACAAACTGGCATAAATTACAGACTATGATACTTTGGGACATGGAATATCAGAAGAATAAACGGAAAGGACAATGGGCTCATGGAAGAAATGAAGAAATCCAAATTGTAAATCCCAGCTATCATGGACACTAAGAGTGTCATGATGATATGATCCTAATTGGACATTCCAATGTCATTGTTGGATGAGATCATCCTAGAGGGGATGGAGTGATTGGAAGATCCGGTGAAGATGTTCTAGATGACAATGGAAGGTGACTCCTGAGATTCTGCAGCGAGCAAAACCTGGTCATCACAAAAGGTTTTCTCATAAGTGCATTAATACATTCATTCGATGGAAACTGACATGGAAAGAGAAATCCATCACTGATTATGCCATTGTGAGGAAAGATTCATTTAAACATGTGAGGGATGCCGGAACCTGGAGAAGACTAGAAATTGAAAGAGAACAACCCGAAAGAGTAGCCCCACCAAAACAACATCCACAATCAAGAAACCAAACACCAGAGAAGGAGAAGCAAGAATAAAGGCATATAAGCTTAGAGAGCAAGAAGATATGACCTGATATCAGAGGCTTATATCAACAGCAGTGGTGAGTGCAGAAAAATCACCTAAGACTCAAGAAGCTCTCTGGTGAAGTTCAAGACTACACTCAAGGCAGCTACAGCAGAAGCATGTGGTGAAAGAGTCAAGACGGGTATAAAGAAGACATAAGCCAAGAATACAAAACAAATAAACAGAAATATAAAATCATATGTAACACTCAGAAGGGAAGTTTAGAAAACAGTGCTAAAGGAAAACCAAAATCCTGGAAGGACTTTGGAGAAAGATTGGAAATGAATGCAGAAGAACACCAAAAGCTGTTCTACAGGACCCTAAAGAACATGAGAAATAAAAGAAAGGGCACCAATTGTGCTTTCCAAGGGAGATAATAATAGATTGGAAAAGATTATTTCCCAGAGCTCTTCTGTAAAGAGGCAGACCAAGTTCCAGGTATGACCAGCTCTAATACAGAGAAGGAAATCAATGATGGGGAAAACATCATAATGGGAGAGCTCAAGGCGGTACTATAGAAAATGAAGATTAACAAAGAGCTATAAATGGTAAGGTACATGAGAATGTAGGATGAACTGTTATTCCTGATAGTTCTCTGGACAACCTGGTGCTACAAGGTTATACCAAAGGACTGGGAGATAGCCATCATTATACCAGTGTTCAAAAATAACAACGACAGTATGAAAACTGTAGGTCAATATCCCTCCTTAGTGTCACCAGCAAAGCCTACTCCAGGATTCTGAATCAGAGACTATGACATCTGACTTAGCTACAGTTGGGCAAAGCTACAGTAGAGCAAAGCTATAGTTGGGCAAAGCCACAGTTGGGCAAAGCTACAGTTGGGCAAAGCTACAGTTGGGCAAAGCTACAGTTGAGCAAAGCTATAGTTGGGCAAAGCCACAGTTGGGCAAAGCTACAGTTGGGCAAAGCTACAATTGGGCAAAGCTACAGTTGGGCAAAGCTACAGTTGAGCAAAGCTACAGTTGGGCATAGCTACAGTTGGGCAAAGCTACAGTAGAGCAAAGCTATAGTTGGGCGAAGCCACAATTGGGCAAAGCTACAGTTGGGCAAAGCTATAGTTGGGCAAAGCCACAGTTGGGCAAAGCTACAGTTTGGCAAAGCCGACTGCGATTTCAGAGCAAACTGAAGTACTCAAGACCATATGTTTATACTCAGACAACTGAGTTAAAAAGCTCTTGAGTATGATGATGATATGCACCTCATATTTCTGGGACCTGGAAAAGGCATTCGATAATGTTCCTGGAGTAGGCTATAGAATTGCCTGAAAAGGAAGAACATCCCAGCACCCTTGATCTGGGCTATACAGTTTTTATAAGACCTGCAGAAACTACATCAGAACAGGAAACCAAATGTTAGAGGGGTTCATGACCACAAGTGGTGTACAAGAGGGTGACATTATATCCCCATACCTCTCCATACTGCTCATGGATGTCAGCAAAGCCCGTAAGGAGAGGACCACATTATATCACCACATCTTTTCATGGATGGTGTCATCAAAGCCTGTAAGGAGAGGACCACATTATATCACCACATCTCTTCATGGATGGTGTCATCAAAGCCCGTAAGTAGAGGACCACATTATATCACCACATCTTTTCATGGATGGTGTCATCAAAGCCTGTAAGGAGAGGACCACATTATATCCCCATACCTCTCCATACTGCTCATGGATGTCAGCAAAGCCCGTAAGTAGAGGACCACATTATATCACCACATCTCTTCATGGATGATGTCATCAAAGCCCGTAAGTAGAGGACCACATTATATCACCACATCTTTTCATGGATGGTGTCATCAAAGCCTGTAAGGAGAGGACCACATTATATCACCACATCTCTTCATGGATGATGTCATCAAAGCCCGTAAGTAGAGGACCACATTATATCACCACATCTTTTCATGGATGGTGTCATCAAAGCCTGTAAGGAGAGGACCACATTATATCACCACATCTCTTCATGGATGGTGTCATCAAAGCCTGTAAGGAGAGGACCACATTATATCACCACATCTCTTCATGGATGGTGTCATCAAAGCCTGTACGGAGAGGACCACATTATATCACCACATCTCTTCATGGATGGTGTCATCAAAGCCTGTACGGAGAGGACCACATTATATCACCACATCTCTTCATGGATGGTGTCATCAAAGCCTGTAAGGAGAGGACCACATTATATCACCACATCTTTTCATGGATGGTGTCATCAAAGCCTGTAAGGAGAGGACCACATTATATCACCACATCTCTTCATGGATGGTGTCATCAAAGCCTGTACGGAGAGGACCACATTATATCACCACATCTCTTCATGGATGGTGTCATCAAAGCCTGTACGGAGAGGACCACATTATATCACCACATCTCTTCATGGATGGTGTCATCAAAGCCTGTAAGGAGAGGACCACATTATATCACCACATCTCTTCATGGATGGTGTCATCAAAGCCTGTACGGAGAGGACCACATTATATCACCACATCTCTTCATGGATGGTGTCATCAAAGCCTGTACGGAGAGGACCACATTATATCACCACATCTCTTCATGGATGGTGTCATCAAAGCCTGTACGGAGAGGACCACATTATATCACCACATCTCTTCATGGATGGTGTCATCAAAGCCTGTACGGAGAGGACCACATTATATCACCACATCTCTTCATACTGCTCATGGATGATGTCATCAAAGCCTGTAAGGAGAGGACCAAAAAAAGTACTCAGTGGGATACTGGAAGATGAGACCAGTCTATATATTGGAGCTGGTATTTGCTGATGATGTGGCCTTGATTACTAAATTAGAGGCACATCTCCCGACCAACCTTCAAATCTGAAGAGGAGATGGGGAAGAGGGGGAGGACCATTAGCAGTTTAAAAACAAAAACCATACTGGTCTCCGGAGAAGAAAAGAGACATCACGTTTCTCTGTGTGAACAGGTCAAGCAGTTCAGGTACCTTGGAGCTGTCATAAACCAGAAGGGAGGTATTCAAGAAGAGTTGGCCACATGAAGGGCAGCAACTTGTAAACATTTTCATGCCATAAATAGAGGATTTCTCAGCTAAAGAGAAATACATGATAAGAATTAAGATGGCTGTATACCACTCTTCGCCTATGCAACAGCTTTGACATATAGATTTGAGTCATGGGCAATGACGATAACCCAGAAAAGCCAACTCCAAGTGCCAGAAATGAGATATCTAAGGAAGGTGGTCCAAGTAACGAGAAAAACACAAGGCCCGCAATCATCAGAAAATATAAGATCTCAAAGCCAGTGCTCGTACACTCGAGTGCAGCAATCTCAACTTCAGTAGTTGGGCGTGTCTGGAGAATGAAAGAAGATTGTCTACCACTGCAGTCATAGGAAGCAAAGAGTCAAGGATCCAGATACAGAGGACGACCAAACATCCGCTGGAATGATTATATTAAACAATCTAGCAAAGAGTCAAGGATCCAGATACAGAGGACGACCAAAAATCCGCTGGAATGATTATATTAAACAATCTAGCAAAGAGTCAAGGATCCAGATACAGAGGACGACCAAACATCCGCTGGAATGATTATATTAAACAATCTAGCAAAGAGTCAAGGATCCAGATACAGAGGACGACCAAACATCCGCTGGAATGATTATATTAAACAATCTAGCAAAGAGTCAAGGATCCAGATACAGAGGACGACCAAACATCCGCTGGAATGATTATATTAAACAATCTAGCAAAGAGTCAAGGATCCAGATACAGAGGACGACCAAACATCCGCTGGAATGATTATATTAAACAATCTAGCAAAGAGTCAAGGATCCAGATACAGAGGACGACCAAAAATCCGCTGGAATGATTATATTAAACAATCTAGCAAAGAGTCAAGGATCCAGATACAGAGGACGACCAAAAATCCGCTGGAATGAATACATTAAACAATCTATAAGTGATCAGGGACTAGATTAGAACCATGCCAAGAGGAAGACATCTGATGGAACGGTCTGGAGCTCTTCTACACCCCAGGGTAGAAGAGGAGTGACTAAGTTAGGTAGAAGACTCTACACCCCAGGGTAGAAGAGGAGTGACTAAGTAAGTTGAGAAACTGAAATGTCAAGGTTGTTTGATAGATTGAATGTCAAGGTTGTGTTAGAATGTGGAATATCAGGGTTATTTGAAAATATAAGACTTCACGGTCATTTGAGAATATGAAATGTCAAGGTTGATTAAGATGAATCTCCTTTGCCTCTCTCTAGCATTTTGTGAGTGAGAGGAGAAACGATGATGACCTAGGCCGAACAACACGATTTTTATACGACTCTGATCACATGATGGAAGAGATAAAGAAATTTGGAGAAGGTATCTATCAGCTTAAATGTCTATATGCACGGGGATGTCTACAAGTGACTTTAATATTATTTTATGAACCGAATAGGAACAGATAGAAATGAAAGCCCTACAATTTTAAGGTTACTTTTTGACTACCACTCTAGTGTGTATTTGTGTATGTTTGCACGAGTGTCCTCAAGTCCTTAACAATTTAGGGACACATAGACAACTAATGAAAAGTATATAGAAATGTAGATTGTTTTGGCTTGGTCACATTAAGAGAGATGGAGACCTACTGTTGAAAATAATGGGAGGCAAAATTCAGGAGGAAAAAAGAACAGGACTCCAAGAAACAAGTACATCACACAGGCATGCAAGAACATCAAGTTCTGAGTTGAAGAGATCTGTAATATTATCAAATACTTAAAACAGTTAACGATCTTTAGCTCCTGTGTGAAATTGGTTTTATTATGTGGAGTGGAACATAGCAGACAACTAAACTCAATATCAAGAGATCACAGAGCTTTATCAATTAACCACTGAGAAAAATTCTGGGTCTTCAGTGGTTTGACAAGGTTACAAACAAAAGCTTATGGAAGGAGACAGTACTGAGGCAGCTGGAACAAGAAATATTTGGAAGAAGGTAGTGCTGGATGGACAACACACAGCAAAACCCCAAGCCAGTATCATCAGAAAATCTCTGTCATGGAACCCAAAAGGAAAAAGAGACAAAGGACTGCCAAAGAACACACAGAGAAAGAGGTCAATGCAAGGAAAACAGGGAGAAGGTGAAAAGAACTGGGGGAAATAACACAGGACTGAGAGGGTTGGTTGATGGCCTATGTACGCCAAGATGATACAGCAACAAATTTAAGAGATCTGCAGAGGGCAGTGACATGATCAGACAACTTCAACACTAGTCTTTGGACTGACTAAAAGAGGGCAGTGGCGTGACATGATCAGACAACACCACCAGTCTCTGGACTGACTAACAGAGGGCAGTGGCGTGACATGATCAGACAACTTCAACACCAGTCTCAGGACTGACTAACAGACGGACTAACCGCATGATGTGAATGTTCTGGTGGACAGCTCCAAAATTATTGTTACAACTTTAGAAGTTGATCTCCTGTAAATATTATTTTAATATGTTCGTAATTGGGGTATCTATTTATAGAGATGAGTGACATAAACATGACTTATATTATATTCTCACCATTTATAGAGATGAGTGACATAAACATGACTTGTATTTCATCCTCAGTTGTCCATGTTAAGTCAGTGTACACAACTTTCAGCTCATCAATATCTTCTGTGACCAGGAGTAGTGAAAGTCTTGAAGGTGGGTCAGTCTGGTGCTTTATCTGTGTCTTGGGAGGGTGCGGTCAGAAGTTGACATTTTTTTAAGTAACTGTTTATCACATCTAGTGGAAATAAAGGAAAGTGTTTCCTCACCATCAACTGTAAATTTATGTTGACATTGTGTTTTGTTGGTGGTTGTTATAAACAGGTTTTGATGTTTACTGTGTCCATTTACAGCTGAAATTAGCTGCTCTAGCCGTTCTGCACTTCTTGATAGAATCACTCTGTCGTCTGCGTATCATAACTCTGTAATCTCGTGCCCGCCAATCGTAAATGTATCAAAACTGTCAATGTTCTCATCTTCTCTAGCATTTCTCATTATACATTCCTCATAGATGTTGTATAGATAAGGTGAGAGGATAGATCACTGTCTTACTCCTTTTTGAACTGCAAATCAATCTGATATTTGCGCAATAGTTTGGTAGTTTGTGCACAGCTTTAGATTGCTTTTTTTGGGGAGGAGAATATAAATTGATTTCTTCCATGCATCTTTCCACACTGCATTGTTCCATATCTGTATACACAGCTTGTGATAGACTAGCACTGGCCTCCCCTCCTGCTTGTATTAGCTCTGCTTGGAAATTATCACATCCTGGGGACGTTCCCTTTTTCAGGCTTTTGATTGCTGAGCAAACTTCCTCCAATGTTGGTTCAGGTTCTTTTTCATCCTTCGGTAGGATTGTAACTGATCGCTTTGTGCTATCTCCATACATGGTTCTCTCCATCTATTCAGTATGTCTTTTGGTTTCTGTTAGTGTGTTATCCTCTTTGTCATTGATCACGTGCGGAACCGGACGGAATTCCCTTGTCAGTTTTCTTATCGCCTTAAAGGCATCTCTCTCCCTGCCTTGTTGCTGTAGATTTTCTATGTCCTTACAAGTGTCCACTATGTATCTTCTTTTATATTTTCTTATTTCTCTTCCAACTTTTCTTGCACAGTTTTTAAATGCTGTGTTGGGCCCCAGATTCCCAATTTGTTTTAATTGTTTCCTTTCTTCAATGAGTTTCAGTGTTTCATCTGATATATAGCTCTGTTTCTTATGTGACATCCTGGGAATCATTTCATTTGCTGTCAAGATTAAAATATCCCTTGCATGTGATGTCAACTCCTCAGATGTCATCTCTTCATGTACCGCAAGCAACGCCTCAAATTTGTTTTCTACTTTGATGTTGTATTCAGTCTGTATTGCTGTTACATCGAAGCATATTGGCTGGAAACCTTTGTTAATCCTACGAAGTCTTGTCTTGAAAACTGCAAACAGTAATTAGTGGTCCGTATCTTAACCTAACTTAACGTCTTTATACTGGTTTAGAAGACTCTGCAGAGTCTGTATACAACCAGTTCCATTTACAACACCTTCCTCTAGAAGCTGTACGCATCCAATCTGTTCTTAAATGCATTGACCGTCCCAGCCTCCACCACCTCACTTGGCAATGCATTCCAAGCATTCACTACTCTCTGGCTTAAGAAATACTTCCTAATATCTAATCTGGACCTCTCCTTAGTCAACTTGTAGCTGTGCCCTCTTGTCCTTGTTGGTGGTTGTACTTTAAAAAACTTGTTATAGTCCACTTTATCCATTCCTCTGATCATCTTATACACCTGTATTAAGTCACCACGAATGCTTCTCTCTTCTAGACACTGAAGGCCAGTTCTTTTTAATCTTTCTTCATAACTGTAATTCTGGAATCCCACTATCAGCTTTGTCGCTCTTTTTTGTATTCTCTCCAGCATGTCTATATCCCCTCTCTGATAAGGACTCCACACCTGTACACAGTACTCCAATCTAGGTCTAACTAATGCTTTATACAGTTTGACTATCACTTCCTTGCTCCTATGTTTAATATTTCTTTTTATCATCCCTAACATTGCATTTGCCTTTTTTACTGCTACCTGAACTTGCTCACTCACCTTTCCTGTATGATCTATTATAACCCCTAGGTCCCTTTCCTTATCTATCTTTCTAATATTGTTCTCTCCCATTCTGTAATTATGTTCCATATTGGATCTACCCATGTGGATGACTGTACATTTATCTACATTAAACTCCATTTGCCAGATTACAGACCATTCTCGAATTTTATCTAAATCCGACCTCAATATATCTACTTCTGCTTTAGATGAGACACTACTGCATAGTTTCGTGTCATCAGCAAATTTTGCAATAATGGATCACATACCTATGTCCAAATCATATATATATATCAAGAATAAAATTGGTCCCAAAACCGAGCCCTGTGGCACTCCACTTTTCACTTCACACCACTCAGAGTACTCCTTATTTATACCCACCCTTTGCCTTCTTCCCGTTAACCAATTTTCAATCCATTTGGCAACTTCCCCACCTATTCCATGTGATTTTAATTTTCGAAATAATCTTTGATGAGGTACTCTATCAAAGGCCTTTGCAAAATCCAGATAAATAACATCCACTGGCTCCCCTTTATCTAACATTTTGGTAACCTCCTCCATGAATTCTAATAGATTTGTTAAGCATGATCTCCCTCTGGTATCGCAGTTTGCTCCTGGGAGCGTTTTTGTTGCCAGCATATTTGACCTCCATCTTTGTTGTACCAGGATGTAATCCACGTGTATAGTCTTCGTGGATGTTGTTTAAATAAGGTGTTGGCAATGGAGAGGTTATTTTCCATACAGAATTAAACCAGTTTTTTCTCCTCGCTCATTTCTGTGTCCCAAACCAAAGGTCCTCGTACACTTCTCTCCTCTTTGGCTCTTTCCTCTCCAACTTTTGCATTAAAATCTCCAGTGATAATCATGATGTCTCTTTTTTCTACTTTTTCCATTGTTTCTTATAAAGTATCATAGAAATCTTCCATTTGGCAATCATCTGCTGCTGATGTTGGTGCATAAACTTGAATTACTGTTAAATTTCTTGTCATCTTTAGTCTGATTACAATTATTTGGCCGCTAACTGGATTGTAATCGAGAAGGGAAGGTGCCGTCTTTCTTTGACAGGATGAAGCCTACCCCACTTTTTCCACATTTGTCCATCCCAGAGTATATAAATGTTTCTCCTGATGTGCTGATGCAGTGCCCTTGACCAGCTCATCTGTGTTCAAAGACTCCCAGAACATCTATCCTGGTTCTCTCCATCTCTTTTCCAATCATAAACAATTTTCCCTGGTATAATCTCCTGACGTTTCAGGTGCCTATTCTTAGATTTGTTTTTAGTCCCATTTCAGAGTTGTCCACTGTAATGTAGTCGGGCTTTAGGCCGTCAACTCTATTACTTGTACCGGCTCTGAAATTAGCCGCCTCCCTAGTTGGCATCGATGATCTGCCTGGCCTGAGGGCCTCACCATCAAATCTTTGAGCTTCGTTTCAATCGTTTATCATGGGTTTCTTGGCATTTTACGTCCAGTAGTTTGTCATTGCATTCTGAACATTGTTCCGGCCTCTTACCAACTATGGTCTCTGGTGCGCCTTTAGCCCAATACCAGGCATTTCCAGCTCCTACTTTCAGAGTCGTTGTCGCACAGGTCGATCTTCCGCCTCTTCCACCAGCAGCTGTGTGTACTAGTCAGGGGTGGACTCCCCTTCTTGTTGTTTCACTCATGTAGTTTAGCCAGCCAGCCAAAGCCGTTGCACGGGGAATGGCGCTGCCATACACAGATAATAAATAGGATGGTTAATTGAATCTCTTCATTCTTGTCTGAAATAATTGTTTCTCTTATCATCATTACCATTTCTTAAACCTAGTCAGGACATGAATCATTATCAACATATGCACATACCATCCCCAGCATAGGCAAATAGTGCTCCTCTCCAACAATGATTATAACAGTCGAAAACACCTATTGATCTTTCCAAAAATGCTCCTTGGGGAAGAGAGGGGATGGGGGCAGCACCCTGTTGAGTATCACTAAGTATCTAAGCTTTTTCCTAGTCCACCAATCTGAAATATAGTCATGAGCTCCATTGCTCACTTTTTTTTCAACACTATATATATATATTTTAAACCTGTCCGTAGTGAGTAGTCCTCAACAAACACGTGTTGCATGCATTTAGATGAAAAAAATACCAGTATGAAATTTAGCAATTGACCCCCACCTCTACTTTTTGCATTGGCTTGATGAGCACTTGTTGCCCTCACAACATAATAATGTGAGAGTTGAGAAGTGTATGTCTATCATGTCTTTATAACCATCATAATCTACAAACCACCCTGTTCTGCAATAACTGACAATATCCCCTACCATCTGTGAGCAGTATACTTCTTCTTCTTCTTCTTCTTCGTTCGTTCTCAATCTCCCACTACCAAACCCTGAAAATGCTTAAGTAGCAGAATGTAATGCAGAGAACGGAATGCGTTGTGTCGTAGTTTACAGCTTGGCTGCGATATTTGCACCTTTCGGTCCAACACATCCGACTTCAGCAATCATTTTTTGAGTACCAGGTTAGCATTCCGTCTTCAATCCCTTCTCCTTAGCCAGTTTGCCCTGCTGCAGCCTGTTATCCAGGTTCGCTGGCCCTGACGCTAGCGGTCAGCTATGCGTCGCTAACCACTGCAGCTCATGTGCTGCTCAGCATCTTGATCCCTAGCAGTATACAATAACACCTACTTTTATACTCCATAACATATGAATAAATTGTTGCACATCAACCTCTGTAGGCACTGATGCTGCCTCTTCCTCCCAGGAGTGCCAGGACCACATCACAAGCTCAGTAAAACTCCAGGTATGTACTTCATTTCTAAAACCCTAAGAGCTACAGTAAAACTCCAGGTATGTACTTCATTTCTAAAACCCTTAGAGCTACAGTAAAACTCCAAGTATGTACTTCATTTCTAAAACCCTAAGAGCTACAGTAAAACTCCAAGTATGTACTTCATTTCTAAAACCCTAAGAGCTACAGTAAAACTCCAGGTATGTACTTCATTTCTAAAACCCTAAGAGCTACAGTAAAACTCCAGGTATGTACTTCATTTCTAAAACCCTAAGAGCTACAGTAAAACTCCAGGTATGTACTTCATTTCTAAAACCCTAAGAGCTACAGTAAAACTCCAGGTATGTACTTCATTTCTAAAACCCTTAGAGCTACAGTAAAACTCCAAGTATGTACTTCATTTCTAAAACCCTAAGAGCTACAGTAAAACTCCAAGTATGTACTTCATTTCTAAAACCCTTAGAGCTACAGTAAAACTCCAAGTATGTACTTCATTTCTAAAACCCTTAGAGCTACAGTAAAACTCCAAGTATGTACTTCATTTCTAAAACCCTTAGAGCTACAGTAAAACTCCAAGTATGTACTTCATTTCTAAAACCCTTAGAGCTACAGTAAAACTCCAAGTATGTACTTCATTTCTAAAACCCTTAGAGCTACAGTAAAACTCCAAGTATGTACTTCATTTCTAAAACCCTAAGAGCTACAGTAAAACTCCAGGTATGTACTTCATTTCTAAAACCCTAAGAGCTACAGTAAAACTCCAGGTATGTACTTCATTTCTAAAACCCTAAGAGCTACAGTAAAACTCCAGGTATGTACTTCATTTCTAAAACCCTAAGAGCTACCCAATTGCTAATAGAAATATTCTCTGAAAGAAGTGTGGGTCAATTCTACTAGTTATAATTTAAGTGATGACAGCTGCCGAAGACGGATGTGTCGGATCGAAAGGTGAAAATATCGCAGTCAAGCTAAACTAGCGACACAACGCATTCCGTTCTCCGGACTACATCCTGCTACTTGCAAAGCCCTGTTGAGGGCTTGGTAGCGGGAGATTGAGAACGAACGTCGAAGAAGAAGTGATGACAAAAAACGTCTTCATCAGGAATAGATGTCGATATAGTAAAAGGTAATGCCAACAGAGCCACTCACCCTAGTGGTGCCCAGATGAAAAAGAATAGAACCATACAATAACAGTTGACTAAAGAGGCTTGTGCATGGGGATAGCAACTGCATCATGTGAAACAATCGCTATTGAAACAGTCACTGAAAATGCTTATGCTCAGGCTTCTGTAAAGCTGTATTGGTGGTGCTATGCTAAGCTTCATCTGAAGCGAAAAGATGAATCATAACTTATGCTACTGTCCAGGATAAAGTTGTAGAGACTTCCTTATACATACTTACTTACTTAATCACTAACTTGTGGTGAACGGGCTTCTACCTTTCTTATTTAGATGCTCCATTTCTAGACTGGGGCGAAGAAGTTTGCCCGACAGTGCAGCAGACCATTCTACCCGTTGTCTTCCTCTTGACCTGGTCTCAGTCTCTTGTAGACTGTCTTATATTTTCTTCTGAGTAGACTTTGGATCTTCCTGGGTGCCTGGATCTTTGACTCTTTGCTTTCCATGCCTGTGTGGTAGCTGATCTTTTTTCATTCTGCAGACATGGTCAAATTACCGAAGTTGGGAGTGCTCCACTCGAGTCCGCAAAGGCTGGGGCTCTTGATCTTGTCAAGTGGTCTGGTTATGAACATTGTCTCTTCTGATTGCTTGTACTGGCTTTCTTAGATATCTCATTTCAAAGGCTTGTAGCTGGCTTTTCTAGGTTATGGTTATTGTCCTTGATTCACATCTGTAAGTCAAAATTAGTGCATGTACACAGCTATCATAGTTTTCTTACTTAATTCTCTTTTACTGAGGTGAATGCTGTATTTGTCATGAAAAGGCCTAAATCATCTTATAATAGTAGCACATCTTCATCAACTTACATTAGTAGTAGTAGCCCCATTTCAGTCATGTCTGACTATAGGTTGATGCAACCTTGGAGTAGCACCATTTCAGTCATGTCTGACTATAGGTTGATCCGACCTTGGAGTAGCAACTCTCTGCTGAGTTTTTGGTTTTCCTTTTTCTTTTGGCGTTGTCTCTTTACTTCCCTTTGATGCATGAGCTTATTTTTCCCCAGCCCAAGGTGGATCTTCAGGTTACATTTCCATTTGGATCAGTCTGCACCGATATCTTTCCAAGCTGTCAAATCCATATCCAGAGCTTTCATATCCCACTTACATGCGTCTTTGAACCGCAGCTATCGGCTACCTGTTCTTTTACCACACGCCTGCTGTCCATAGAGAATATCTTTGGGGATGCAACCATCTTCCATGCGACGAACATGACCAAGCCATCGCAGTCTTCGTTGGCGAAGAATGGTGTACATACTTGGAAGACTGGTGCGAGAATGTACTTCCGCATTTGTTACCTAGTCTCTCCATGAGATGTCAAGGATGGATCTCATGTGTCGTAGGTGAAAGGTGTTGGGCCTATGCTCTTGCTTGGCATATGTTGTCCCGTTTCGCTGCCATATAGAAGCGTACAGATGACACATGCATTGTAGACCTTGGCATTGGCTGTAAGTTTGGGGTTTTCCCAGACACATGTTGTAAGACGAGAAAATATAGTAGCAGCTCTGCCAATGCGATTGCCCAATTCGGAGTCTAGGGAGAGCATATCATTAATTAGAGACTCCAGGTAAGTGAACTGGTCCACAGTTGCCAGCTCATAGTTATCGATAGTGATGTTTGGGGTGGTATCTACGCCTTGTCCCAGTACATTTGTTTTATTCAGGCTTATTGTGAGACCGCAATCTTTGCACACCAGGGAGAAACGATCTATCAATCTTTGGAGTTCATGCACACTGTGAGTGACAATTGCAGCGTCATTAGCAAATAACAAGTCCCTGACAGTAACTTCCTGATCTTGGTTTTAGCTTTGAGTCTCGCAAGATTAAACAGACGGCCATCTGATCTAGTGTGAAGACAAATCCTTTCTAATGCATTACCAAATGTGTGCTTCAGTAGCAGCGCAAAGAAAATTCCAAATAGTGTTGGGGCCAGGACACAGCCTTGTTTAATACCACATTGAATATTAAATAAAGGTGATGTATTACCGTCGAATTAGACTGTTCCTTTCATATCCTCATGAAATGACGCTATAAGCTGCAGCAGTATATCAGGACGCCTTATTTTTGAAAGAATACTTATATTAGTATGCTCAATGAAAAAAGTGACTTACCAGGTAATGTTTTTCATCATATAATTGAATTTTATCATCCAAAAACAACTAAATTTGGGGAGAAGAAAGTTTATTCCATAGTTCAAAACTGAAAAGACATTTTTGTGTCATGTGTGATTATTTCCTAGCGTCTGCTAGCATGGGGGTCATTTTTTAAAATGACAACACTCAGTACCGCATGTGTTCACCGTGTACGTTGATCACGACTTAACATCTGCACCTTATGGACCGAATGCAGCGCCACAGTACATCTTGTGGAATGTTTTGCCACTCCTCCTGCACGACTTCTTGACGAAGTTACCGTTCAGTTTGCAGTGGATGCTGTCATTGCTGAATCGACATTTCAGCTTGTCCCAGACATGCTCAATTAGTGACAGGGTCAGGTGAAATGGCTGGCCAGGGCAAGATTTCAATGTTTCTGGCTTGGAGTTCATCATGCACGACTCTTATCAACGTGAGGAAGGGCATTGTCCTGCTGAAGCATGGGGCATGGTTCAGCACAAAAGGTGTGATGTGGTTCCTCATGATTTCATCACAGTATCGCAAGTCGGTAACAGCGCTGTCTAAGATAATGAGGTCTGTCCTATGATTGGTGCAGATGCTTTCCCAGATCATAAGACTATTCCAGCAACAAGTGGCAGCCCTGAAAACAGTCTGCAACCATGCAGCCTTGTTAAGTGATTAGGGATCGAAGAACAAAGTTAAAAATGATGTGCTGAAATTGGATATGTCGGGTTGGAAGGCACATGATATCACAGTCTCACTTTAAATTACGACATAACATCACAAACATCCTTTTAAGGACGAATGCTGAAGAAAATTAAGAGATGAGTTCATAGTTTTAACTATTTTGAATATTTGTTCTATAATATCAGTTTTATTGGACTTATTATGAAAAAACAGCATTCATATAGCACATTTTTAAATGACCTGAGTTGTTCTTTTACTTTTTTGTTGTTGCTTTTGTCTTTGTTGCTAAGGTAATGTGTATTGTACTGTGCTTGTGCCTAATGATTCAGGGCATCTGACTGCAGCACACATGATTAAAAATGGGTTTATTTTTCGTAGAAATACAATCTTCCTTTTCAAGATCCAGAACCCAGCAAGTTTGGTTCGTGAGTTGTGTCATTAACCGTTTTGACATACTGTTGGAAAATTCCACACACCCCTCCCAACTCGACCTATCTGTTTGTTAAGAAACAGTTCACTAATTGACATCATATGTTCATGTGTCCCAACAAATGCTTTACATTTGTGGCTGTTGTCATGTATTCCATTCACATTTTCTTGCAGAATTCACAAGACAGAAGCCATGTTCCAGATAAGCATACACCATCTGCACACAATGGATCAAATAATGAAGGTATTTCCATTTTATTCATTAAATACTCATTTTCTTTGTCAGGAAGCAATGAGAATGTTGAGTATTTTTGCTCCATTTTTTTCTTTAACCTTTATGCTGCCACATTATTTTTTCAGTAACCTTTTTATTTATTGGTCTATAGAAATGTTTTTGTTGTGTGTAGAGACATAAATTAATAAAGAACTTGTTGGTGTAATTTTTTGTTGTTGTTGTGTTTTTGAGATACAAGAAGATGAAGGTGATAGTGTTGAAAAACAACAGACATATAGACTTACCCATTTTCGACGTCCCTTGTTTGGAAAAAAAAAATGCATAAGTTCCGCAGAGGACGGATAATCAATGTTTACAAGATCAGCATATAGTTTTAGTTTCCACTAAAAACATATTGCATCTATATAAACAAACTAAATAGATCTACCTCAGAAAAATCTGATGCAAAGTAACTTCCACGTTCTCAATAATGGTTCGATCTTCAAATCCAAGTGAAAAACACAAGAAATAATTTCCAAATGTCTAAAACAAATTTCAAAATCGCCATTGTTTTTAACCTGACAGGATGGAAATGGCACTGTCTACATTTGAAAGAGCTGTATTTTCAGCCAATTGCTATGCTAGCACTGTTGTCCATCTATGGTAAAACGCTTTGAAAAAACGTTGAACGTGAAACGTAAATTCAGTCGGATTAAAAGCAGCATACAATGCCCCGGGCAAATTTGTTCACCAATGTTTGGTTAAAAGTTAAATATAGATATCTCATACTTTGCCTATAAGGCTTTGCACAAAAGAGTAAACCTACTCATTGTAGGCATTCGCAAACAACAACAACCTTTAGCTGTTAAATATATTTAACTTGTGTTGCATTATAATGTCCTTTTCTTTGAAAATGCTCATTTGTAAAATTGAACATTATAGATATCGGTCTCAGCAAGGCAAAAACATCTTCATCACTATCATCAGCGCCGCCAAGCCACAGCAACAGCAGCCAAAAGAATGATAGCTATGGCAGTATTCAGGGACCATCATTGAGACACAGCAGCAACAACTACAGCAGGGGAGGTTTTGGTGGCAACACCCAGGGGCCAAGGGGTAGAGGTCAAGGCCGTGGTGTCAGAGGTGGGGGTCTAGGAAGAGGTATCAATAGCAATGAAAGACCCTGACCTTCATGTAGTCAAGAAGAGATCTATTATATACAGCCTTCAGGACCAGTGGGAACAGTACTTAACCAAATGAAACCAGCAAATATTAAAATATAATAAGAATTATGAGAACCTATAAACAAAATGTATTTTGACATTTTAAAAATGAATTTATTTTTGTCATATTGTTTATGTGATATTTGACTTGTCAATATCTTTCTTTGTCACATTTCTCCATGATCGTACGGAGAGGGCGCTAGGGTTTTCAGGAGCAGATATCTCAATGAAGTGTGCAGCACAGCATCAAGGACATCACCCATAGATGATGTGTATTGATCAGCTCAGTGGAAGTAAACAAGTGATAATCGTCACACAGGTACACAAAAATCAAAGCTGTGGCGATGCAGAAAATAAAAAAGTGATAAATTACATTGACAAGTGTTACTTAGACACCGTGCCGGAATAGTAACATTAACTATACCTGTGTCACGACCAGAAGGTCTTTAACAGAGGCATAGAACAGAACAAATGATAAAAACTATCAAATCATAACAATGAATATCAATTAGAGATGTGGTTATCTGAGAATATAAATTGGAGATGTGGTTATCTGAGAATATAAATTGGAGATGTGTGTATCTGAGAATATAAATTGGAGATGTGTGTATCTGAGAATATAAATTGCAGATGTGTGTATCTGAGAATATAAATTGCAGATGTGTGTATCTGAGAATATAAATTGGAGATGTGTGTATCTGAGAATATAAATTGGAGATGTGTATATCTGAGGATATGGCTTGGCTTCGTTCATTCTCAATCTCCCACTACCAAACACTGAAAGGGCTTAAGTAGCAGAATGTAGTCCAGAGAACGGAATGTGTTTTGTCGTAGTTCACATCTTGACTGTGATATTTGCACCTTTCGGTCCAACACGTCCGGCTTCAGCAAATCTGAGAATATAAATTGGAGATGTGTGTATTTGAGAATATAAATTGGAGATGTGTGTATTTGAGAATATAAATTGAAAATGTACTTATCTGAAAATATGAGAAAGCCAAGGTGAGGGTCTTGACCAGTATATTTTATCTGACCCTGACTAACATGTCTGACCAGTATGTTTTGCCTGACCAGACGTTAGTCTTCCTCTCCACCATTCCTGGACAAACTATATATACCGTATTTACCCGAATATAAGACGACACAAATATAAGACAGCTCAAATATAAGACGATTCAATAAGCCCTATTTCAGTCATGTCTGACTAAACATTGATCCGACCTTGGAGTAGCAACTCTCTGCTGAGTTTTTGATTTTCCTTTTGACGTTGCCTCTTTACTTCCCTTTGTTACATGAGCTTATTTTCCCCCAGCCTAAGGTTGCTCTTCAGGTTACATCTCCATTTGGATCGGTCTGCAGCTATGTCTTCCCAAGTTGTCAGATCCATATCCAGAGCCTTCATGCCCTGCTGACATGCGTCTTTGAACCGCAGCTGTGGTCAGCCAGCTGTTCATAGAGAATATCTTTGGGGATGCAATCGTCACAATCTTTGTTGGCAAAAGAGGATTTACATACTTGGAAGGCCTGTTCGAGAATACATTTCTGCATTTGTCACCTTGCCAAAGACGGATCTCAGGCTCTGCAGGGGAAAGGTGTTGAGCCTATGCTCTTGCTTGGCATATGTTGTCCACGTTTTGCTGCCATATAGAAGCGTACTGATGACACATGCATTGTAGACCATGAAATTGGTTTTGGCTTTAAATTTGGAGTTTTCCCAAACACGTGTTGTAAGACGAGAAAATATGGTAACAGCTCTGCCAATGCGGTTGCCCACTTCGGAGTCTAGGGAAAGCGTATCATTGATTAGAGACCCCAGGTAAGTGAACTGGTTTCTATGATGAATCCAACTGAAAGTACATACGTGGACGAGTGACATTGTTGTGATTGTTACCCACTGTCGATGTAACACATATGTCTTGGCTGTAAATTTTGGGTTTTCCCAGACACGTAAGACGAGAAAATATGGTAGCAGCTCTGCCAATGCGATTGCCCAATTCCGAGTCTAGGGAGAGCGTATCATTGATTAGAGATGTAATCTAGACTGCCTTGTGGAATACCTGTTCACAAGTAAGGCTTCGGGAGTAAACCCTAAGGAAAAATCTGGAGACGGAGTGCCTAAGGCAGTCAAATGGTGTTTCAACCAATATTCTGATAACTCCTGCGACGTTGCTGATTCCAGGCAGTATTGACTAATGTCATTCCCCTGGATAAATTACCTTTTTTGGGAGAGGGCACCTGCTGCTCAGACAACAGCTTGTTCTCTTTAGAAATACAAATATAAGACGACTCAAATATAAGACGACTCAAATATAAGACGATTCAAATATAAGATGACACAAATATACGCGGATTCAAATATAAGATGAGTTAAATATGAGAAGACTCTAATGTAATATGACTCGCAATATAAGGTGATTCAAGTATAAGATGACTCGAATATAAGACAGCCCAATTATAAGATGTATCGAATATAACAACGTGAATATAAGACCACCTTTTTTTTTTAAGTCTAAAAATAAGGGAAAAAACCTTTTTTATTAATTTTTAGAGTGGTCAATATTTAGTCACCAAACAATGATTCTTATCTTATAACTAAATACGAATTACTAGCTTTATTTTGCGATTCTTTAGCATTATGTAAAATTTACAAGTTTCAATATTTATAGGAAGCTTCAACATTGATCCTGCCATACTGTTAGTCCAAATCGTAATGTTTAAGTACATTATCTTGTCGTATCTTTTTTACGAATGGATCTAGGTTTTTCAACTGCGATTTAGTTGGTGGAGCGATAATGGTTGATAGGGAATAGTTAGAAATCAATCAATTACAATGCACCATTACAGCATTGCTGATATAAATCACACAAAGCGTTGTATGTCTTGTAAGCTTATAACTGCGTAGAAAATATATTTTACAGTTCACATCTAAACTAAGATTTTTGTTTCCCTTATTTGATCATTACTTTACCATCTTTTTAACAATTTTGAGTTTTTAGTATTGTTATTGTGCAACAAAAGCAACAAAAATTACATGAAGTCCTTAACACGATACATCGTAATAGCTGAAAACAATAGCTGAGTAGCAGAACGTAGTCCAAAGAACGGAATGCACTGTGTCGTAGTTTACAGCTTGACTGCGATATTTGCACCTTTTGGTCCAACACATCTGACTTCAGCAAGCATTTTTTAGTACCAGATTAGCATTCCCTCTTCAATCCCTTCTCCTTAGCCAGTCTGCCCTGTTGCAGCCTGTTATCCAGGATCACCGCGTGGAGGTGTAGAAGGGTCTTGGCAGCTCTGGTTCGCTGGCCCTGACGCTAGCAGTCAGCTATGGGTCGCTGACCACTGCAGCTCATGCGCTGCTCAGCATCTTGATCCCTGCTCCAACCTTGATCAGTATGTTTCACCTGACCCTGATTACTTTTTGCCCCACCTTAATCAGTATGTTTCAACTGACCCTGATTACTCTTTACTCTATGCTCCCACATTGATCAATATGTTTCAACTGACCCTGATTACTCTTTGCTCCCACCTTGATCAGTATGTTTCAACTGACCCTGATTACTCTTTGCTCCCACCTTGATCAGTATGTTTCACCTGACCCTGATTACTCTTTGCTCCCACCTTGATCAGTATGTTTCAACTGACCCTGATTACTCTATTCTCCCACCTTGATCAGTATGTTTCAACTGACCCTGATTACTCTTTGCTCCCACCTTGATCAGTATGTTTCAACTGACCCTGATTACTCTTTGCTCCCACCTTGATCAGTATGTTTCAACTGACCCTGATTACTCTTTGCTCCCACCTTGATCAGTATGTTTCAACTGACCCTGATTACTCTTTGCTCCCACCTTGATCAGTATGTTTCAACTGACCCTGATTACTCTTTGCTCCCACCTTGATCAGTATGTTTCACCTGACTATGATTACTCTTTGCTCCCACCTTGATCAGTATGTTTCACCTAACCCTAATTACTCTTTGCTCTGACAAGCTGGAAGCATTTCTGAAAGTCTGTTTTTTGGTATCTCTATCAGTCACATTTGTCTTTATTAGTTCTATGTCGTGAAAACTCGTCACTTTAAGTGGCACCTTGAGTCTTGAAAAGAGCCAAAAATCACGGGACGCTATGTCTGGGGGAGTGCCGAACCTGTTCAGTGCCATGTTTTAGCAAATAATGCTGGATGAGGTGCGATGCATGGGCCTGAGCATTGTCATATTGTGTCTGCCAGCTACCACTCTCCCAATGCTGTGGCCTCTAACTGCATCATGAAGGTGACACATAACAGTCAGTTAGTACCACATGTTAACAGTTTGTCCCTCAGGAGTGTACTCATGATGGTTAATACACAATTGTTTTCATGACCTTCACACTTGTTCATGATTGCCATGTCTTCTTTAGCCGTTTAGATTTCGGGTTTTTTCATTGAGGTGTCTGTGGTGTTGTCTCAGGGTTGTAGCCGTAGAGCCTAGGCTGTTCTCTTGTTATAATTGTTGTCATGATATCAGGGCCAGTGTTGACTCATTCCAACATGTCCAGCGTAAATCCTTTGCTCAACACGTTCGATCATTTTGACTTGGAACACAAATGCTTTGAACACAGTGCACTAGTGCGACTATCATGGCAGCCTGTCCGCGACTGTTGGTGGTGCAAGTCTGGCAACAAATTATGCATAAGAAGAAGATATCAAGGCTGCATGTCACACTAACCTGCCCCAAGGCAACTATTGGTTTGTTCCACACAAAAATAAAGTTGGTTACTTTTTTATCAGACCTAGTACATTGAAGCTGTTGTCTGAATATGTATAAAGACAATGATGATATTTATTGTTGTTGAAAGTGCTGATGACGGTGGACTGGGGTCCTCCTCCAAATGGTTGTGCTATGCTTGGCTTTATCTACGTGTCGCTCACTACTACGGGAATCACATTGATTCCCCACCTCATTAGCCAGGCTGCCATGAAAACAATCAGTTTCCAGGGAGGACTATGAGGAAGTCGAGGTGCGAGTTTTGACCAGTATATTTTGCTTGACCCTGACTAACATGTCTGATCAGTATGTTTTACCTGACCCTGACTAACATGTTCGATCAGTATATTTTGCCTGACCCTGACTAACATGTCTGATCAGTATGTTTTACCTGACCCTGACTAACATGTTCGATCAGTATATTTTGCCTGGCCCTGACTAACATGTCTGATCAGTATGTTTTACCTGACCCTGACTAACATGTTCGATCAGTATATTTTGCCTGACCCTGACTAACATGTCTGATCAGTATGTTTTACCTGACCCTGACTAACATGTTCGATCAGTATATTTTGCCTGGCCCTGACTAACATGTCTGATCAGTATGTTTTACCTGACCCTGACTAACATGTCTGATCAGTATGTTTTACCTGACCCTGACTAACATGTCTGATCAGTATGTTTTACCTACCCTGACTAACATGTCCAATCAGTATATTTTGCTCAACCCTGACTAATATGTCTGATCAGTATATTTTGCCTGACCCTGACTAACATGTCTGATCAGTTTTTTTTACCTGACCGTAACTTACAATTCTGACCAGTATATTTTGCCTGACCAGACGTTAGTCCTCCTCCCCTAGAGATATTTATTATATAAACAGACACAAATTAAGCAATGTCAAACAAACAAACAAATGACATGTACGCTTCATTATAACTCACTATATATGTTCAATGATATACACCATGTTATACACAAATATTCTATTCTAAGAAGTCTATTTATACATCAATAATTGTTTCTGGTATTCTCATTATAAATATCATACATGTCAACTTGTACATGATGGCTCTGAATTTGTACGGTTTTATTACATTTTCTCCAGTGTACATACGTACATCAGTTTGCATGGGTTTCTCCCTAAAGAGTTTTGTTATAACAAATTAAATATAATTTCTCTTAAAATCCTGAGTGTCTGGACGCCATTTTTTTCAACCATTAGATTCTTGTAAAATAATTAGCTCAATCAGACCAGTGCTGTTAAACTGTTTCTTATCTTCTTTCTTAGTTACTTGTTTTCTACCTCTGTGGAGGGGTAGCTGTATTTTTTATACTTGCTATCATGTGTCCAGACAAACAGGTGATTTTCCTGTTGTATCTTGGCATGAGGGAGGGCCCTTGTTGGTTTTAATGCCGGCAACTATTGGGTAGGAATTTCATTACCATAAGAATATTTGTCCAAATGCCAATGACCCTTTTACTTGCACAACATGATCACAGGATCTCTGACTAGTTATTCATCTCCAAAAGGACTAGACGTTGATCTCACCTCCCTTGAGACTATGGAACATTTTAAACTTGTAGAATTAGAACAATCCACCATTCCTGACATTTGTTTGCTTGTTTCTGGAAAGGCAAGTACTTTACCTCTCAACAATATCTTGACTCTTTGAGTTACAGGGGCAATAAATGGTCAAGTTGTATAGGCAGTAGGTGGCATTATGTAACAAGGGCAGGATACACATTTGTAGAAATGGTCTGGATACACATTTGTAGAAATGGTCTGGATACACATTTGTAGAAATGGTCAGGATACACATTTGTAGAAATGGTCTGGATACACATTTGTAGAAATGGTCAGGATACACATTTGTAGAAATGGTCTGGATACACATTTGTAGAAATGGTCTGGATACACATTTGTAGAAATGGGCAGGATACACATTTGTAGAAATGGTCTGGATACACATTTGTAGAAATGGTCTGGATACACATTTGTAGAAATGGTCTGGATACACATTTGTAGAAATGGGCAGGATACACATTTGTAGAAATGGTCTGGATACACATTTGTAGAAATGGTCTGGATACACATTTGTAGAAATGGTCTGGATACACATTTGTAGAAATGGTCTGGATACACATTTGTAGAAATGGTCTGGATACACATTTGTAGAAATGGTCTGGATACACATTTGTAGAAATGGGCAGGATACACATTTGTAGAAATGGTCTGAATACACATTTGTAGAAATGGTCTGGATACACATTTGTAGAAATGGTCTGGATACACATTTGTAGAAATGGTCTGGATACACATTTGTAGAAATGGTCTGGATACACATTTGTAGAAATGGTCTGGATACACATTTGTAGAAATGGTCTGGATACACATTTGTAGAAATGGTCTGGATACACATTTGTAGAAATGGGCAGGATACACATTTGTAGAAATGGTCTGAATACACATTTGTAGAAATGGTCTGGATACACATTTGTAGAAATGGTCTGGATACACATTTGTAGAAATGGTCAGGATACACATTTGTAGAAATGGTCTGGATACACATTTGTAGAAATGGGCAGGATACACATTTGTAGAAATGGTCTGGATACACATTTGTAGAAATGGTCTGGATACACATTTGTAGAAATGGTCTGGATACACATTTGTAGAAATGGTCTGGATACACATTTGTAGAAATGGTCTGGATACACATTTGTAGAAATGGGCAGGATACACATTTGTAGAAATGGTCTGGATACACATTTGTAGAAATGGTCTGGATACACATTTGTAGAAATGGTCTGGATACACATTTGTAGAAATGGGCAGGATACACATTTGTAGAAATGGTCTGGATACACATTTGTAGAAATGGTCTGGATACACATTTGTAGAAATGGGCAGGATACACATTTGTAGAAATGGTCTGAATACACATTTGTAGAAATGGTCTGGATACACATTTGTAGAAATGGTCTGGATACACATTTGTAGAAATGGTCTGGATACACATTTGTAGAAATGGTCTGGATACACATTTGTAGAAATGGTCTGGATACACATTTGTAGAAATGGTCTGGATACACATTTGTAGAAATGGTCTGGATACACATTTGTAGAAATGGGCAGGATACACATTTGTAGAAATGGTCTGAATACACATTTGTAGAAATGGTCTGGATACACATTTGTAGAAATGGTCTGGATACACATTTGTAGAAATGGTCAGGATACACATTTGTAGAAATGGTCTGGATACACATTTGTAGAAATGGTCTGGATACACATTTGTAGAAATGGTCTGGATAAACATTTGTAGAAATGGGCAGGATACACATTTGTAGAAATGGTCTGAATACACATTTGTAGAAATGGTCTGGATACACATTTGTAGAAATGGTCAGGATACACATTTGTAGAAATGGTCAGGATACACATTTGTAGAAATGGTCTGAATACACATTTGTAGAAATGGTCTGGATACACATTTGTAGAAATGGTCTGGATACACATTTGTAGAAATGGTCTGGATACACATTTGTAGAAATGGTCTGGATACACATTTGTAGAAATGGTCTGGATACACATTTGTAGAAATGGTCTGGATACACATTTGTAGAAATGGGCAGGATACACATTTGTAGAAATGGTCTGAATACACATTTGTAGAAATGGTCTGGATACACATTTGTAGAAATGGTCTGGATACACATTTGTAGAAATGGTCAGGATACACATTTGTAGAAATGGTCTGGATACACATTTGTAGAAATGGTCTGGATACACATTTGTAGAAATGGTCTGGATACACATTTGTAGAAATGGGCAGGATACACATTTGTAGAAATGGTCTGAATACACATTTGTAGAAATGGTCTGGATACACATTTGTAGAAATGGTCAGGATACACATTTGTAGAAATGGTCAGGATACACATTTGTAGAAATGGGCAGGATACACATTTGTAGAAATGGTCTGGATACACATTTGTAGAAATGGTCTGGATACACATTTGTAGAAATGGTCTGGATACACATTTGTAGAAATGGTCAGGATACACATTTGTAGAAATGGTCTGGATACACATTTGTAGAAATGGTCAGGATACACATTTGTAGAAATGGTCTGGATACACATTTGTAGAAATGGTCTGGATACACATTTGTAGAAATGATCTGGTCATCATTCATCTTTTTGTTTAAATGTCAATCATTGATCTCAACTGCTATTGGTCCATTTACAGGCACCTGAATTCGAACATCTGCAGTGATTGATTGCAATGATTTTAACATGATAAGGCTACATACACAAAACTTATTAGTTGCCTTTTAAGATCGACTTGGAAAGTTATAGTGGCTCTATTCTTTGTTTCATGGGTACCACTCAGGTGGAACAGCTGTTTATCGCTGACATTGCCATTTGTGTGAATTTTTAAGAGTTTATATAGTTCCTTGTTACAATATTTTACAACTATCATTGTCTACTGTCAGTTACAGTTACACTATCATTGGCTACTGTCAGTTACACTATCATTGGCTACTGTCAGTTGCACTATCATGGCTACTGTCAGTTACAGTTACACTAACTATCATTGGCTACTGTCAGTTACAGTTACACTAACTATCATTGGCTGCTGTCAGTTACACTAACCATCATTGGCTACTATCAGTCTCGTGATACAATTGACTTCACGCTAGAGAGGGGACAGTCAGTTGTTGCCCTTGCTTTCGCCGCAAAGGTTTGTAGTCTGCAACTTGTTGCATTCTGTCTTCCCCTGCCCGCAGACCAGCACACATAGCCTGCCTTCAGTAGCGTCTGTCTTTATCAAGTTCCTCCCAGCTGATGTTTTTTTAGTTACACTAACTATCATTGGCTACTATCAGTTACATGAACTATCATTGGCTACTATCAGTTACATGAACTATCATTGGCTACTATCAGTTACATGAACTATCATTGGCTACTATCAGTTACATGAACTATCATTGGCTACTATCAGTTACATGAACTATCATTGGCTACTATCAGTTACATGAACTATCATTGGCTACTATCAGTTACATGAACTATCATTGGCTACTATCAGTTACATGAACTATCATTGGCTACTATCAGTTACATGAACTATTATTGACTACTATCAGTTACATGAACTATCATTGGCTACTATCAGTTACATGAACTATTATTGACTACTATCAGTTACATGAACTATCATTGACTACTATCAGTTACATGAACTATCATTGACTACTATCGGTTACATGAACTATCATTGACTACTATCAGTTACATGAACTATCATTGACTACTATCAGTTACATGGACTATCATTGACTACTATCAGTTACATGAACTATCATTGACTACTATCAGTTACATGAACTATCATTGGCTACTATCAGTTACATGAACTATCATTGACTACTATCAGTTACATGGACTATCATTGGCTACTATCAGTTACATGAACTATCATTGACTACTATCAGTTACATGGACTATCATTGGCTTCTGCCAATTACTTCTGTGTATTTCCTATTACTAGAGTCCTACAGGCCATTTGCCTCTTCAGTCACTCTGCCGTGTGCAGGTAAGGTTTTTATTTCACACATCAAGGTTTTTTTTTGTTTATTTACTTGGGTTCGAACTTGTGTCCTGATTAAAAGATGGTTATCCTAGCAACTCAGCCATATACTCCTGATAGTTACTAATTGGCTCTACTTAACTTTGTCACTCCTCTTCTACCTTGGGTTGTAGAGATCTTCTGATCTTTTTCTTATAGTTATTAATGACTGAACTTGATTTTTCGTATTGTTATACATTAAGGCCTCTACATTTCTGTCCATTTTTTCACACATGCGCCCATGCACACACCCACGCTCCCTTTTTCTATCACAGCTTATGTTGGTATGTTGCCCAGGTTATGTGCTACATGTAGTCATACATGCACAAGAACAACGAACATGCTTGTATATATTATTTAGCCATTTGTATTGCCTTATAAACCATATCAATCTCTTATTGCTGTGCTTTCATGGACCAAACATTGTGTGCTATGTAAAGGTTGGTTATTACTTGATTGGAATGTGATTGCTTCTTGCTCAATTCAAATGTTCAAATGTCTGACATCATGTTACCAACTTCCAACGGTGTGCTGCTTACAGTTCTTTGATGCCAAGGAAACCTCCCTAGCAGTTTTTGTCACTTAGCAACAAGATCTAGTCATTTTGGGAGACCTAATTTATCAACACACTTCTAGTATGTGTATACAACTCCTGGTGAATGTACAACTTTTGGTATATGTACAACTCTTGGTGTATGTACAACTTTTTGTGTATGTACAACTTTTCGTGTATGTACAACTTTTGGTGTATGTACAACTTCTGGTGTATGTACAACTTCTGGTGCATGTACAACTTCTGGTGCATGTACAACTTCTGGTATATGTACAACGTCTGCTGTATGTACAATTTTCCGTGTGTGTAAAACATCTAGTTTATTAAAATAATTATGTTATTTTTAATTTCCCTCGTTCGCTTTGTTTCACAAGGTTGACTGCATTGTATTGCAGCTAGAACCAATCTACCTAGTGCATTCAACATCAGCACCTATTTTTTAATAGCATTACTTTCCATGTAGAACCTTGCTGTTTTATGAATCGGAACAAGTCTAAAATGTGAGCTACTAACTGCCTCACCATGTCACCTCCCTTAGAATTATTTCTTCTTTTTTTCTCGTCCTGCAAAGAATGTATTGTTGAGCTACGTCCTAGTTCACAGCAAGGTTGCGATATCTGCCCATTTTGGCCCAATACATCTGGTCTCAGCACAGCATGTAGGGACCGTCCCTCTTCGATTCCTTTTCTTTCTGCAGGCTTCATGAGTGCGATCTGTTTATAGGGCCTCCAATTGGAGACTGAATAGGGACTGATGCAAGCAGCTGACGATAAGTCACTGACTGCTGCCAGCGCACCAACCACAACTACCACACTCCTCATCCCACCCCCACCCCCACCATGAATTATTAGAAAATGTCATTGTTAGCTCATTTGTTTAACTCGTTTTCTAAGCAATGAGATATTTGCTTGAAATACCAAGTGATGACTTGGTTGTTGGTCAGTAGATTGGTGATAAAACTGAGTGAAGTGTGGTTATTGGATTTCAGCTCAATTCAGACTGAGAGGAAAAGTAGTAATTACATTGATAGTGGTGGTGTTAGCAGTGCCTCCATTGATGATGATGATGAGACACAACACAAGGTGTATCAAAGAGAATCCAGTTCATGTCATGTCTTGGTCATTCAGACAAAACTCTGGTAAACTATTTTACACAAACCCATACCTAAAGTTGAATTGCAATAATGTTGATCACTTCACTTATTCACTTTCCTGTACATACTTGCAATCATGTATACATGTGATTGGCCTGTTGTAATAATGTTGATCAAATATTGATAATCAAATATAGGAAAATGTCTCATAGAACCAACTTTGTTGCCAAACTGTGCACCCAAATGTGTCCAGTTTCTTTCATTGCTGAAAGTACTGACAACAGAGCATTAACTCAAAAGCTCCCACAATGGCTCTAAAATTTTCCCCTGGCTTTGTCAGTTACCATTTACAGCTTGGTTAACTGGGAAAAGTGGTCATACCATGAAAAAACCCATCAGTCTGTCAAATCAAGCACGAACATGATTTGGACCTGGTGCAAGCAAACCAAGCTGGCAACTTCAAGGCCACACATTGATAACCAAACATGGAAATTAGTGTGAACCATCCGTTTGCTCCATCAAAGTTACAGGACATATTCTAAATGATCCCCCTTCAACTCTGTATTTTGTTTGGGCTACCATACATGCCAGATTGAAAAGTTAAAAACAATACTTTTGTTGATATGTCATTTTATGTTTGATTCTCTTGACCTCAGATTTCTTTTGTGAAGTCCATTCAAAGGTTACATGGGGCTAGCAAGCTCATCGTGTGCAACCACACTGCAAATTCTAGGATACAAACTTCTTGTAAATGGGCCAAATTTAGTGGTAGCCCTATGCTTCATTTGAAACAGATAGGCAAATCATCATTCAAAGGGCTCATTTCTCCTAGACCAGGGGTTCTTAACCTCCTCCCCTGATAATATACCTTTCTGTTTTGTCCAGATTAGTTCATCAAACCACCACACAGGGTCGAAATTGCATCACGGTTAGCAAACCAGAGCTGACGAAGACCCTATTCGCCTCCCAGTGGCGGCCCTGGAAACAGGCTGCACTAGTGTAGTCTGGCTAAGAGAATAGGGATTGTCATGGCAAGGCAAACCCAGTATCCAATTAAGCCAGCTAAAGTGGGATATGTTAGGCCGAAAGATGCAAATACCACAGCCTCGATATATACTACAACACGTCACAAAGTCCTTTTTAGGGCGAACGCCAAAGAGGAAGAAGAAACTACTACACACACTATCCCCTGGATACAAATGTCAGTAAAGAGGGTAGAAGATCACTGATGAGGTCAGGTGTACCAGGTATTTGCTTTAGGTAGTGACAAGCTGCTGTTTTAGTTCTGTTCAGCTCAAGTGCCATCTCCACATCCAAGGTCAGATGTAATGTCTGTCACCTTGATGACACAATTTGCTAGGTCTGTTCATGCTTTATCTTGGCTTCATTTGTTCACAATCTTCCACTACCAAACCATGAAAGGGCTTAAGTAGCAGAATGTAGTCCAGAGAACGGAATGCGTTGTGTCGTAGTTTACAGCTTGACTGCGATATTTGTGCCTTTCGGTCCAACACATGCGACTTCAGCAAGCATTTTTTGAGTACAGGGTTAGCATTCCCTCTTCGATCCCTTCCCCTTAGCCAGTCTGCCTTGTCACAGCCTGTTATCCAGGATCACCACGTGGAGGTGTAGAAGGGTCTTGGCAACTCTGGTTCGTTGGCCCTGACGCAAGCAGTCAGCTATGGGTCGCTGACCGCCGCAGCTCATGTGCTGCTCAGTATCTTGATCCCCATGCTTTATCTGACTTATATTGTTGTTTACCTCTGGTACGTTAGTTCTCCACCTTTCCTTCTAGTATTGTTTTCAGCAAGGGCTTATCTCTTTATATGTGACCAAAATATGTGAACTGTCTGAGTCTGGTTTTGCTCATGAATTCCCTTTGCACCCCTACTTTCTTCAGGTCTTCCCTATTTGTCTTCTTACCATGAGATGCACTCCATTCTTCTCTATATTCACGTTTCAGTGTCATCAATTCTCTTGTCCAATCATTTGTTCATTGTCTTCTTCTTCTTCTGCGTTCGTTCTCAATCTCCCGCTACCAAGCCCCGAAAAGGGATTTGCAAGCAGCAGGATGTAGTCCAGAGAACGGAATGCATTTGTCGCTAGTTTACAGCTTGACTGTGATTTATGCACCTTTCGCCCCGACACATCCGTCTTCGGCAGCCGTTCATTGTCTAAATCTTTATGATATATAGGCAAGTATAGTGTGCACAATAATTTATCACCTCTGAGTGACTTGTGAGGTGACTAACTCTGTGGCATGGCATAACACCGGCCATGGTTAGGTGGTTTGTTAGAGCAGCATAAATGGCACCTAACAGACTGCGGGTCTACTTTGCTCTAGTGTTTGAGTCTATTAAGATGGACTCGCACATTGGATTAGTTAACCACCCTCTGCGGCACTTGTCCCAACACAGCAGAGTAATAAGCTGCTCGAGCCAGTCCTCTATGCAGGAAATCCTCCTCCCGGCTACATCCAGCTCACACTAGAGCTGGTACCTGCACAGGGGTATCCACATCTGTAGAAGTACAGGTCAACTAAGACTAGGGATCTGTACAGGGGTATCCACCTCTGTAGAAGTACAGGTCAACTAAGGCTAGGGACCTGTACAGGGGTATCCACCTCTGTAGAAGTACAGGTCAACTAAGACTAGGGGCCTGCACAGGGATATCCACCTCTGTAGAAGTACAGGTCAACTAAGACTAGGGACCTGTACAGGAGTATCCACCTCTGTAGAAGTACAGGTCAACTAAGACTAGGGGCCTGCACAGGGATATCCACCTCTGTAGAAGTACAGGTCAACTAAGACTAGGGACCTGTACAGGGGTATCCACCTCTGTAGAAGTACAGGTCAACTAAGACTAGGGACCTGTACAGGGGTATCCACCTCTGTAGAAGTACAGGTCAACTAAGACTAGGGACCTGTACAGGGGTATCCACCTCTGTAGAAGTACAGGTCAACTAAGACTAGGGACCTGTACAGGGGTATCCACCTCTGTAGAAGTACAGGTCAACTAAGACTAGTTACCTGCACAGGGATATCCACCTCTGTAGAAGTACAGGTCAACTAAGACTAGGGACCTGTACAGAGGCATCCGCCTCTGTAGAAGTACAGGTCAACTAAGACTAAGAGTGACTTGTTTGGATGCATGACTTATTGTTGGTGAAAATAGATTTGGCTATCCCTATTCTCTTGTTGAATTCCCATTTTGCAGCTTCCATTTTCCATTATTATATATCCAAGATAGGAGAAGCCTTTGACCTGTTCCAGTATTAGATTGTCTAATGTTACCTGGGGAGTAGATTTGAAGTCTGCTTTGCTAATTATCAGAGTTTTTCTTTGCTCAGTGTTAATGCCCAATAACGAGCTTTCTACCCAGCTGTAAATGGATACCTGATTGCGGTGTTTATCTTTGGACTACCTTACTCTTTTTGTTTTGCATTTTGTTGTAAGGCTTCTCAACACTTGGCTTTGCACATCTTCCATGGTGGGAATTTGCAAGCTGGGTCTGTAAGCTCTAGATATTGTCTTCTTCTTGTAGTCTCATCTTTGATGTTTACTCCGTCAGACAAATCCCTGTGATGAACTCCACCATTGCTTGGAGCTCCGTACAGTTATTAGCTTAGTGTTGAGTCATTCGGCCAGTGTATCTTTCTTAGCTGCACATACAGGGAACAGTCTTGTAAAATATGCTCAGTAGTTTGTTTATTTAGTCCACATGTGTACAGTGGTGAAGCAGACAGTTGAAGCTTGTACATGTGTTTGTTGAGCTGCTGTCCTGAGGTGAAGTATGGTGATCTGTCCCTGTCAGTCAAGAGTGTGATGGTCGTTTTTATTGGTTCTGTTCTCTCCTGACAGCCTAGATAGCTCTCTTTTTCTCAAAGTATGTTATTTCAATGTCTTATTGTTTGTTTTTAGTTGGGTTGTTTTTTTGGTCGCTTGCCTCGTTCCCTAAGATGGAGTGTGATGTACTATGTTTTAAGAGACTTACAGCCCAGTCCATCTGAGTTCAGGACCCATTTTGTAATGAGTTAACTTCCCAAAGGGAAACAACCTTGCTGGCTCATAAGTCTGAACACGTACAAGTTTGGTATGTGAGCATGCCACTAACTACTTGAGTAAGTTGCTCTCTATCTTCTTGTTCACAATTTCCTCCCCTATCTGCTTACTTGTTACCCAGAACACCACAGCAGGATAGTAGGGAGATCTTGAAATTACTCTCCACCCAATTATTACGGTACAAATAATATAATGTGTCAGACCAAAAGGTGTAAATATTGCAGTCATGCTGTAAATTAGCGACACAATGCATTCCGTTCTCCAAACTACATCCTGTTACTTGCAAAGCCCTGATCAGGTATTGGTAGTGGAAGACTGAGAACAAATGCAGAAAAAGAATAAGAATACAAGATTTATAAGAAATTAAAGGTAAAGGATAAATTAGACTACAAGTTTTTCAAAGCACAGCCACCTACTAGAACAACAGGACACAGCTACAAATTAATTAAAGAAAGGTCCAGATTAGATGCCACGAAATGAGATCAAGATGCTGAGCAGCACATGAGCTGCAGCAGTGAGCGACCCATAGCTGACTGCTAGCGTCAGGGCCAGCGAACCAGAGCTGTAAAGACCCTTCTACACCTCCACGCGGTGATCCTGGATAACAGGCTGCAGCAGGGCAGACTGGCTAAGGAGAAGGGATCGAAGAGGGAATGCTAACCCGGTACTCAAAAAATGCTTGCTGAAGTCGGATGTGTTGGACCGAAAGGTGCAAATATCGCAGCCAAGCTGTAAACTACGACACAACGCATTCCGTTCTCTGGACTACATTCTGCTACTTACGCCCTTTCAGGGTTTGGTAGTGGGAGATTGAGAACGAACGAAGAAGAAGAAGATGCCACGAAATATTTTTTTTAGTGAGAGAGTGGTGAATGCTTGAAATGCATTACCACAAGAAATAGTGGAGGCGGGATGAATTAATGCATTCAAGAATAAATTGAATGCTCGAGTTATTTTTAAATCAAAGGAAGTAAAATAAACTGGTTGTGTACAAACTGTCTAGTCTTCTAAACCAGTATAAATCCATTAAGTTAAGTAGGAGTTAACTAAGGAAGGTTTGCATGGAGTTGACTACTTGATCTTGTAGAAACTAAGAATAAAATATGTCACAGATGTATCCAAGTCCAATGTTTGGTGGCTTGGCATGTATGTGTTGATGACATATGCTCCACATGGGGCTGACAAGGTTTTGATTTATTTATGTAAATGTTTTGTTATTCTCCATTTTGAACAAAATGTCCAGCTGCTTTTATGCTGCCAATTCTAATACTAGATTTTGTTGCTTATATTCATAAACATTTTGTATTTAAAGCTGGTCTGTTTTCTTTATCATTCAAATATCTTAGATCAGTCATGTATCTTGGATCAGTCAAGTATCATGGATCAGTCAAGTATCTTGGATGATTCATGTATCTTGGATCAGTCATGTATCTTTGATCAGCCATGTATCTTGGATCAGTCATGTATCTTGGATCAGTCATGTATCTTGGATCAGTCATGTATCTTGGATGATTCATGTATCTTGGATCAGTCATGTATCTTGGATGATTCATGTATCTTGGATGATTCATGTATCGTGGATGATTCATGTATCTTGGATTATTCATGTATCTTGGATCAGTCATGTATCTTGGATCAGTCATGTATCTTGGATCATTTGTATATCTAGCGCCACAGATGCAGCAGCTGACAGCAGCCATTGACTCATAGCTTACTTCTTGTATCAGGGTCAGCATCTCATAGCTGGCTGCTTGCATCAGAGTCAGCGACTCATAGCTGGCTGCTTGCATCAGAGTCAGCGACTCATAGCTGGCTGCTTGTATCAGGGTCAGTGACTTGTAGCTGGCTGCTTGTATCAGGGTCAGTGACTCGTAGCTGGCTGCTTGCATCAGGGTCAGTGACCTATAACTGACCAAGTCCCTATTCTGCCTTCATGTGATGACCCTGGAAACAGACTGCAACCATGCAGGCTGGCTGGGAGATTAGGAATTGAAAATGGAAGGCAAACCCAGTCCCAAAGGTCTCTTGCGGAAATTGGATGTGTTGGGCCAAAAGGCACAGCTATCACAGCCTCGCTGCAATCTATGACAAAGCCTCACAAATGTACTTTTCAGAATGCACAGCGAAGAAGAAGAAGAAGATGAACATAATGAATCCGAGTTGGCACACCATACAAAGGATGCCAACAAACCAGATGAAGGGGAGGGAGTTTGTTACTGCCCATAAATAAATACATCAACCGCTAAAAATATCAACAGATATAGACAGCTGAAAAAGTTTTGATGATGATGATGGTGATAAATACACCATCAAACGTAGTGGTTAATGATGTCTGTGTCAGTCACTGACCAATGATCTCAAATTCTGACCTGAACACGAGATTCTACTGTGCGGTGAACAAAAGATGCAGGATATATAATCTATGCCTGCTAATCTCAGATGGACTGTATTCACTTGTCCAAATCTGGTAATTGTATTTGATATAATACTGACAGATAGTATCCATCAGAAAGCTTTGCCATACAGATACAATGGATACAAAGGCCAAGGGACGCCCACGTAAAAGATGGATAGCAGAAATAAGAGAAGCAGTGAAACTCCCCATGCACGAAGCACATACCAGAACTCAAGCACATACCAGAACTCGGGCAAGAAAACTCTTCATAATCTAACGCTGAAAGGCACATACCAGTACCCGAGCAAGAAACCTCTTCGTAACATGACACTGAAAGGCACAAGCACATACCAGAACCCGTGCAAGAAACCTCTTCATAACATGACACTGAAAGGCACAAGCACATACCAGAACTCGGGCAAGAAAACTCTTCATAATCTAACGCTGAAAGGCACATACCAGTACCCGGGCAAGAAACCTCTTCGTAACATGACACTGAAAGGCACAAGCACATACCAGAACCCGTGCAAGAAACCTCTTCATAACATGACACTGAAAGGCACAAGCACATACCAGAACCCGGGCAAGAAACCTCTTCATAACATGACACTGAAAGGTACAAGCACATACCAGAACCCGGGCAAGAAACCTCTTCATAACATGACACTGAAAGGCACAAGCACATACCAGAACCCGTGCAAGAAACCTCTTCATAACATGACACTGAAAGGCACAAGCACATACCAGAACCCGGGCAAGAAACCTCTTCGTAACATGACACTGAAAGGCACAAGCACATACCAGAACCCGGGCAAGAAACCTCTTCGTAACATGACACTGAAAGGCACAAGCACATACCAGAACCCGTGCAAGAAACCTCTTCATAACATGACACTGAAAGGCACAAGCACATACCAGAACCCGGGCATGAAACCTCTTCGTAACATGACACTGAAAGGCACAAGCACATACCAGAACCCGGGCAAGAAACCTCTTCATAATCTAACGCTGAAAGGCACAAGCACATACCAGAACCCGGGCAAGAAACCTCTTCATAACATGACACTGAAAGGCACAAGCACATACCAGAACCCGGGCAAGAAACCTCTTCATAATCTAACGCTGAAAGGCACAAGCACATACCAGAACCCGGGCAAGAAACCTCTTCATAACATGACACTGAAAGGCACAAGCACATACCAGAACCCGGACAAGAAACCCATTTTTTCCCTTCCTCCTCCACCTGTCTCTTGCCTCCTCAATCCGTCCACTCTTCCTCACTAACCACCCATCCTCCCCACCATATCTCCCCCATCCTCCCACATCTGGTCCATCTCTTCTGTCTCACATCAACCGTTCAACCCGCCCAAATCCCAACCCATCACTCCACCCACTCCACTCGCCGCATGCATTCTTTCCACACTTTAAATTTAGTCATGGGGTCACAGTTCATATTTCTCTCTGCTATCTTCGAAAATCGTGTCCTGATTTTAAGCAACTGTCTCATGTGACAAGGAGCTGAAATCTGGGGATGAGGGTCAGGTGTCCAAAACTCATGTAGCCAGGAATATCCCCGATGGTCCTCTAAGGTAACGATATCAAATTTGGTTCAGATTTGTGTCAGGGACAGACGGACATACTTTAAGCTTTATATATTCTCCTTCGCCGTTCGTTTCCTGAAAAGAATGTTGTATCAAAGTTTACAGCGAGGCTGTAATATCTGCACCCTTCGGCTAACACATCCAATTTCAGCTGACTTGTTTGTTTTTTGTTGTTGGTGGTATCTGGTTTGCCCTCTCACTGAGATCCATATTCTTTTAGCCAGACTGCACTAGTGCCTGCTGTTTCTAGGGCTGCTGGTTGGATGGGGAATAGGTCTTGGTCAGCTCAGGTTTGGTTACCCTTATACTGAAAGCCAGCTATAAGTCGTTGGCTGCTGTCAGCTCACCCATTACCCAGTATCTTATGTTCCAGCGTTATATTTATATATAGATAAGTTGTTGTTGTTGTTAAGTGCCCATAATGAGTAAGTTGACTCTTTTGTGCATCATGAAAAGGGCGTTAAGTAGCGGGTTGTAGTAGCTTTCCTCACATCCCGAGCGTGCTGATGAAGGTGGACCGCTGTCCTCCAGGCGGTTGTGTGATGCTTGGCTTCATCTATGTGGCGCTCACTACTACAGAGAACACATCGATCCACATCTCGTCAGCCAGGCTGCCTTAAAAACAGCATGTTTCCAGAGAACGCTACGTGGAAGAGAGATTGTGGTCTTGGTCAGTGTATTGTGCCTGACTCTAACGCAACGTCCTGGTCCCTAACGCGACGTCCTGTTGTGCCTGGCTGGACTAGCGTCTCAGTTCCCCATATATATATAAATGTACACAAATACACAAGGTGTGTTCAAAAAGTATAAGACCTTTGGGCTGGAAAAATACAATTGCTCACCTGGACTTTTGAAACGCTAATGCTCTTTACAGTACTATCCTTCACAATTCATACGCTTTTTCAAGCAGTCTCACCATCGTTGACAGAAAGGGCTCTTTGGGAATGGAGTACATCTGGGTCGTGCATTCGGCATAATGTCTTCTCGTGGGTCAGATCAGGCCTCTGCCAGGGGAATTATTCAGCTTGGGGAATAGCCAAATATCGCAAGGAGCCATGTTGGGAGATTGGCGAACTAGCAGAATGTTATTTTTGGCCAAGAAAGTCTGAATCCGATGCCAAAAATGGACGGGTGCGCTGTCGTGATGGAGATGCCAAGTTCCCGCTGTCTACAGGTCCGAACGTTTGCATCGAACATCATCACGAAGGAAACGGATGACCTCCAGGTAGTACTATTTGGTCATGTTTGACCTTATGCGTGCTCTTGATGCACCACCCCACGGGGGCCAAAGGAAACGGGTAACATGACCTTGACATTGCTGCGCATCTTCCTCACTTTCTTCGGCCTCGGAGTTAATGAATGTCTCCACTGTGACAACTGCAGCTCGGTTTCCGGGTCGTACTCATAAACCCGCGACTCATCACCAGTGATCACAGTGCTCGGGAAGTCGAGGTCCCCGTTCGCGCAGTCCATCATGTCCTGTGAGACTTCCAGACGGAGTAGCTTCTGCTGCATCGTTAGCAGCTTCGGCACAAATTTCGTGGAGTCACTCCGCATAACCAAATCCTCTCTCAAAATAAAGTGTACTGAATCAATGCTTATCCCCACCTCATCTTCGCTCAAATTAGAGTGCATCGAACCAATGCTTATCCCCACCTCATCTTCGCTCAAATTAGAGTGCATCGAACCAATGCTTATCCCCACCTCATCTTCGCTCAAATTAGAGTGCATCGAACCAATGCTTATCCCCACCTCATCTTCGCTCAAATTAGAGTGCATCGAACCAATGCTTATCCCCACCTCATCTTCGCTCAAATTAGAGTGCATCGAACCAATGCTTATCCCCACCTCATCCACAAGTTCTCGGATGGCGACACGACGGTTCTGTAAGGTCAAGATCCGTACTTGGTCAATGACTTCATCCTCTCGGCTTGATGGAGACCTGCCGGAACGTGTTCCGCTCACCACCCATGGGCGGCCATCTTTGAAGCGATTGTACCACTCCTTAACTTGTGTGATACTCATGGAATCGTCACTGAAAGACTGTTGAATCTTTCGAATAGTTTCCACTTGGGTATCGCCTAGCTTTTTGAATAAATTATTGCAACACCTCTGCTCAATGCTTTCCGTCATTTCGTGGTGAATGAAAACCCTACGGTTACTCACTACACTCCAACACTGAAAGTGCTGATTTCCAGCAACTGGCGCAATCTGCGAGAGGGGAAACAACTCACGCATGTGCATGCCGGTCCCCTATACCTCCCTGCCCGAATGGCATCCATGATATATATACATACACACACAAACAATCACACGAAAGGGATAGTCATTAAGTAACATCAATTGTATTATAAAGTGCATGGAAGTGTATGTACAACGAAAAATCTGTTTTCAGGACACAAAATGGCTCTTGAGCAATACTGAATTTAGGGATTGTGACGAACGAGCAGCATGTGCCATATAACGTACCATATGACCGTCTCCTGTTTACTTACACTGTGGAAGAAAAACGAAGGGTTATGCGGTTTTGTTTTGTAAGGTTCTTTTTTCTTTTTTTTTGGTAAGAATGTGTGAACCCTTCTTAAATCTACAGAAGATTGAAGGTCCAGTATGGAGACAGTTGTTTGAGTCAGAGGAGAGTATATGCATGGGTAGAAAGATGTTTGAGTCAGAGGAGAGTATATGCATGGGTAGAAAGATGTTTGAGTCAGAGGAGAGTATATGCATGGGTAGAAAGATGTTTGAGTCAGAGGAGAGTATATGCATGGGTAGAAAGATGTTTGAGTCAGAGGAGAGTATATGCATGGGTAGAAAGATGTTTGAGTCAGAGGAGAGTGTATGCATGGGTAGAAAGATTTACAATCGGAAGACGAAGGGCTATTGTAACAGACCTTAGCTGTTTAGACAATATATAGGTAGGCGCTTGGACAACCATTTATTTCTTTTTTCTTCGTGGATTTGAGTCAGTGCAGTTGAACTCAGTCCCGCAAGAATTTGAGTACCAACACGAACCATTCGTAACTTGACGTAAGCTACGGGTCATGTGCCGACACCTTGAACGATAGTGTTTGGAGACACGTAGGCTTGTTTCCGCCGCGGCGTCTGGAAAACCACACGAATGGCAAACAGACGGACAAAAACGCGCCTTTTGGATATCACGTGATCTGGGGAGGCAGATCGACTATAAATCCCGGCGTAAAGAGACGTGTGGATAATTAGGGCATTGCCGCTGTTGCTGATGATGACTATGGCATCCGAAAACCGGAGATTGTTGAGCATTTCTCCGTCTATAGTAATACCTTTATCATTTAAATTTAGTGTGCGGAAGACTTCCTCAAGGGCTGCCGTGAAAGGTTTGGGAGAGATTATATCACGCTGTCGTACGCCACGTTCAATTTGTATGTTAATTGACCGGTAATAAAGGGTGATAAATTGTATAACAGCTCTCGTTTATATATGCAATTAGCCCTTTATATTGTTTCTCAATGCCCTGATTTCATAGGAAATTTATGACTGCTGTCACTTCAATGCTATCGAAGGCTTTTTCATAGTCCACGAACACTAAAACATAGGGGCATACGCATTTCGCTTGGCCTCTCCAGTAGCTGGTGGAGAGTGTGGAGGTGGAGTAGTCATTCATGTGCCCGCTTTATAATTATTTTTTTCAAAAATGTGTTACGGAAGCTAAAGATGCTTGCTGAATAAATAGCTCTCTACTAAGAAATCATATTTATATAGCTGTAGTTGGACTTCATACTATTTCTTGTTACTATTTTAATAAAAGATTCACATCCACACAATAGTGCTGGTTTCTTTATGTATTCTCGCTCCAGTTCATTGTTTGTCAATTGTCATTGCTACGACTGCAATTCGCCACTGATTTCAGTTTAGAGGATTCAAACTTTTGTTTCATTTTACTTTATCCCACAATCACACTCTTGCACAACTTGCACGCGCGCCTTCGTGGTGAGGCCCTTCTATTGCACTTTGGTTGGGCTGGCTTCTGAGAGCGCATAAACCTAGCATATGTACATACAGACGCACACATGCATCCAAGCATTGGTTTATGCGTCCTAATATCGCCCAATTGACTACTGTATGGGGTGGAATAGGCTCGTGAGGCAAGCACGTAAAATAAAAAATTGTTAAGTGTGGATCATTACTTGAGAGGAGAGGACATGAGATAGGCCGTGGATAGGACATGAGATAGGCCGTGGAGAGGACATGAGATAGGCCGTGGAGAGGACATGAGATAGGCCGTTGAGAGGACATGAGATAGGCCGTGGAGAGGACATGAGATAGGCCGTGGAGAGGACATGAGATAGGCCGTGGAGAGGACATGAGATAGGCCGTGGAGAGGACATGAGATAGGCCGTGGAGAGGACATGAGATAGGCCGTGGAGAGGACATGAGATAGGCCGTGGAGAGGACATGAGATAGGCCGTGGAGAGCGGTCGACTTCGAGCATTACTTGGGAACACTTTCGAGAGAAACGGTGAGTCAGAGCAGGCGGCGGAGAGAAAATACTTGACTTCAGAGACAGAGAGGGAACATTTCACTTCAGAGACAGAGATACTTTGGAAAGAGACGGCTAGTGAAGGGCAGACGACGGAGAGATATGCAGTTGAGGCAGATTTGAGTTGAGATTTAGGCGATGGAGAGAGGCAGTTGAGATAGACACGCAGCAAGCAAGGTAACTACCCTCATATTATGTAGTGGTCGTAATTACAAGTCGTCAGTAGCTTAAAGAGGCAGTCTTCCAGTCATCCCATTCATCATATTGACGCAGTCCCACTGGTCACGTCAACACCACATTGGTCACGTGAATGCAAGTCGTCAGTTGCAGATGGAGGCAGTTTTACAATGATCCCATGGATCAGATTTGAAGCAGTTTATCCTGATCACGTCGAGACCACTTCGATCTACCGCCGACAAGAGGAACAAAGACACGGAGGTCATACCCGAGTTTAGAACCTACGAGCTTCACCAGCGGCAATCCGCAATTAAGTTCGATCGCAGCAGACCAGATTAGGAGAAATCCGCGGACCAGATCAGCAGACCAGATTATGAGAATAGGGTATTTTGACGTATAAATGGTAAGAGAAGAAATTTAAGTTGTTAGAGAGTTTCTAGTTGTCAGTGTAACTTGAATAAATAATATGTTGTATTGTGTTTATATTTAGTGTTTCTTGAATTTGTTTAGAGTGTGTGTAGAGTGCAATAGAATAGAGAAGACCCCTTTACTGTCTGCAACAGAGCTCCATCAAATCGACCTGCTCTGGTACACTATTTATGAACTGTGGCGTTGGAGTCCAGCAAACGTGGAAACTGTAACAGTGAAACAGCAGATCGATCAGCTAGTCCGTGGCAACAAGCGAGTCACTATTGATGAAATAGCCGTAGATTTCAACACGAGTCACCGGACTGTGCAAAAATTGTACATGGTGACCTCGATTATAGGAAAGTGAGGTGCATATTAGTCCCAAGGCAAATAACATCGAGGTTTTAAAATTGGTTTAAAGGTCACACTTTTTTCTAGAGTGGACTCACAAGTTAGTGGACAGGTGGACAAAGTGTGTTGGTCATCCACAAGGTAGTGGACAGGTGGACAAAGTGTGTTGGGCATCCACAAGCTAGTGGACAGGTGGACAAAGTGTGTTGGGCATCCACAAGCTAGTGGACAGGTGGAACAAGTGTGTTGGTCATCCACAAGCTAGTGGGTAGGAAGACACTGGTAGTTTGTCATCCACAAGCTAGTGGGTAGAAGACACTGGTAGTTGGTTATCCACTAGCTAGTGGACAGGTTTGACAAAGTGTGTTGGTCATCCACAAGCTAGTGGTCAGGTGGACACGTGGTGTTGGTCATCCACAAGCTAGTGGACAGGTGGACAAAGTGTGTTGGGCATCCACAAGCTAGTAGACAGGTGGACAAAGTGTGTTGGTCATCCACAAGCTAGTGGGCAGGAAGACACGGGTAGTTGGTCATCCACAAGCTAGTGGACAGGTGGACAATGTGTGTTGGTCATCCACAAGCTAGTGGGCAGGAAGACACGGGTAGTTGGTCATACACAAGCTAGTGGACAGGTGGACAAAGTGTGTTGGTCATCCACAAGCTAGTGGTCAGGTGGACAAAGTGTGTTGGTCATCCACAAGCTAGTAGGTAGGAAGACACTGGTAGTTTGTCATCCACAAGCTAGTGGACATGTGGGCAAAGTGTGTTGGCCATCCCCAAGCTAGTTGGCAGGTAGACACAGGGTATTGGTCATCCACAAGCCAGCGGGCAGGTGGACAAAGTGGGATGCCATGCATGAAAACTATGTTGAAAAATAAGACAGAAATAATTTCTGCTCTCGTGTCAAAATGTTATCAATGACGACCCTCGTGTGTGTGCGCGCGTGTGTGTGTGTGTGCGCGCGTGTGTATGTGTGAGTGTGTTTGTGCGCGTGTGTGTGTGAAGTTTCTGTACTAATGTTGTTTTTTTTTTTTACATGGCGAGATTGCCAGGCTCATGTACAACCTTGCCCAGAGACATGTCCGGAAGACTGCACCTTCATTTATGTCCTAAACTGAGGCTACGTGAGTGGACATTGAGCTAGCTACATAATCTGTTGTTTTTTTTACAATTTTAATATGTGTTTTGCGCCTTTTCCGTCTTAAGCAACATACTATTAATGAGTTTGCTTCCAATAAGCGTATGACCTTGCCGTTTCAAGAAACGGAACCCGGCAAGATGTGCATTGTGATCCACTTCACTACACAAACACCCTCTCTCTTAGTCTTCTCCCCCAGGTCCCTCACCCACACCCTCTCTCTTAGTCTGTACTGTGTTTGGGTAGTAGCTTGTCATGTCAACTGTGTTTGGGTAGTAGCTTGTCCCTGTCAGCTGTACTGTATTTGGGTAGTAGCTTGTCCATGTCAACTGTGTTTGGGTTGTAGCTTGTCCATGTCAACTGTACTGTGTTTCGGTAGTAGCTTGTCCATGTCAACTGTACTGTGTTTGGATAGTAGCTTGTCATGGCAACTGTGTTTGGGTAGTAGCTTGTCCCTGTCAGCTGTACTGTGTTTGGGTAGTAGCTTGTCCATGTCAACTGTGTTTGGGTAGTAGCTTGTCCATGTCAACTGTGTTTGGGTAGTAGCTGTTCCATGTCAACTGTACTGTGTTTGGGTAGTAGCTTGTCCATGTCAACTGTACTGTGTTTGGGTAGTAGCTTGTCATGGCAACTGTGCTGTATTTGGGTAGTAGCTTGTCCATGTCAACTGTGTTTGGGTAGTAGCTTGTCCATGTCAACTGTACTGTGTTTGGGTAGTAGCTTGTCCCTGTCAACTGTACTGTGTTCCGGTAGTAGCTTGTCCATATCAACTGTACTGTGTTTCGGTAGTAGCTTGTCCATGTCAACTGTACTGTGTTTGGGTAGTAGCTTGTCCCTGTCAACTGTACTGTGTTTGGATAGTAGCTTGTCCTGTCAACTGTACTGTGTTTGGGTAGTAGCTTGTCCTGTCAACTGTACTGTGTTTGGGTAGTAGCTTGTCCCTGTCAACTGTACTGTGTTTGGGTAGTAGCTTGTATTGTCAACTGTACTGTGTTTGGGTAGTAGCTTGTCCCTGTTAACTGTACTGTGTTTGGGTAGTAGCTTGTCCTATCAACTGTACTGTGTTTGGGTAGTAGCTTGTCCCAGATATCAAAACGCCGTCCACATCAGTCTGGCTTCACACCGGGTAGATCAACTGTGTATGCCATTCTTGTTCTTCGGCTCCTGGCTGAGCTGCACCATGCACACAACCGCCCACTCTGCGCTGCGTATGTGGATCTAACAGCTTCATTCAATTCGGTTGACAGGTCCACTCTCTGGAAAGCCCTGCAAGGCATCGGCACTCCTGTCCCACTGCTGAAATTGATTTTGAAGAGAGCTGAACGGACACCGGTGCTAGAGTCCGCCTAGGTGGCACTCTCTCGGACAGGTTCCTAACTTCTTCGGGGGTCAGGCAGGGGCAAGGACACCAAGCGATGTTGGCAACATCAGACGGTTTTGTCTTAATAATGTGATGTGCGCTGTATTTGGATTATAGTGAGGACGAATATGCAGGAATCAGGCACTCTGGTCTTGCCTCCCATTAGACCAGGGATCACTTGAAGCTTGCGGGATTCGATCGCCCACCGTTTTCGTTCATCACCGTGAGAGGCGAGTGCCTTAACCTCTTAACTATTGCGACCCCCCATATCCTTACTGTAATGACTGCATATTCTACAAATGACATCTACATCGAAATGTTCATCAAGTTTCAAACCCTCGTCTCTCAGTGAATATGTAGACAAAGATTCAATAATGAAACCACGAGGCCAACAATAGAAAGAAATCATAATTCCCGCCTTTTCCGCGGTGCCACGAGGCAGTACAACACGGTTACCCTGAATGGACACATAATCTTGAAAACATAGTCCACTCAAATATTGACGTTCATCACACTAAAATGAGTTTAGATGTTGAATAATTAAATAATTTGTAATATTATACAATTATTACATATTTTTTTCTGAATTATAAGAATCGGAGGTTGTTTATATACAAAAGAATCTCTTGAATGAATTATTCATACTCGTTATACATTTTCAGTGGCCGACCGCAATGCGCCGCGGGACCTTCCTTTGCCACTATATATAAAAAAATAAAATAATGACAAGAAAATTTACTTTCAATAATACATTTTTCATCACTAAATATGCTGATTAAATATACGTATACTTAATTAGAAACTGGATTCAAATTTTATTAGCATTGCATCATTGCTCTCATAATATAGTAGTACATATTTAATAGCCTCCTTATACATTTTAAAGATATAGTGTTTAAAGCCAGTCTTTGATCTTGCAGCTTAAAACGGGACTTTAAAGAAAATACTTCATGAACTTATTCACACACAAATATCTTTGTATTTAACCGAACAATGCACCCAGATGAGAGACATGTTTAATTTTCTCCCAGTCATTTTGATAATAGCCAGGCAGGCACTATTTGATAAGCTGAGCTGAACTAGTTCCGGTACGGTATCCATGTGACCTCTTCATCGAAAGACCATTTGTCTCTGGATAACATGGCCAACTGAAGGAGTACCTGCATATGAATCTTGGATCTTTCTTTTAAGATCTTTTCTGCATTTTGCCTTTTTGGAAGGCGGTTTTATTATAGCCACTCTGGCTTATTTAAGGTGAGTCGCGAATATGGATTATTAGCGCAGAAAGGATGTTGAAAGCAAGAGAAGGACGAATGTTTTAATTGTTTACTACTTTTGCATCGCATTTTTTTCCTGACGATTGCCCTCTCGCTTTTTCTTGTTTCACAATATGCAGTTATTTCTTAGGTTTAGGTAATATAATTGTGTAATTTAAGCATTTGTACATAATTCCAGAATATAGAATATGCGATGTTCATGCATTTTTTGTGGACAAAGGTACCCATTCGTAGGATTCATATTTTTGTCATGCGTCTGTAACAAGGCTAGGCGTTGTTGGACGAGTCGTGACGCGATTGATGTCAATGTTTGATGTGTTTCTGTCCATGGCCGTAATCGTTTTATTTAAGGAGGCCAATGTAGAGTGTGATATAGTTGCATAATTGGATAGTGCAAAATGTTAGGGTCAATTGGTTGTTCTAATGACCATAAACAAACTGTTGCGTCAGAGCTTCGACCATCCACGAATCTCACAGTGGCCGCCATATTGCCAGTGAACCAAGATGGCGGCTTCCGTATTTCTTTCAAGGCTAAATATAGGAGATGATGATTCCACATTCCAACTTTGACACATTCATTGTCCCTGATTGTAAGACTTTCTCGTCTACGTATCTCACTTAAGCTACGTGTCAATTAGTTGGATTGCTAATATAGCTAAAGCATGATAGTATACTTTCTTTATCGCTTCTCAGTCAGTTGACAACTTGAGTGAGACGAGTAAGTGCAGTCGAGTCGTCTTGATTTGCTCTTGCTTTGCAGTACTGAGTTGCTTGACGGCTTGAGTCAATCCACTATTATTTTTCTTGTGGCTTATTTTTGTTGATAGTTTGTAACGTTCTTAGTTTTTACAGGATGGGGTAGTCAGCCACTGACGTGCAGCAGAAATGTTTTTGGATACGTTGTTCAGATGTTATTCTGAGGGACAGTGAAGACTGAAGTCAATCAAAGTATTATAAATAAATAATATATTTAATTTAATATATAGATAGTACTTAGAAGATAGACTAGACTAATAGTATATTAGATCTAATTATGGGTTTCCACTAGTATGCCAGTTACTTGTTCTCAGTTCTACAATATTGACTTAACTTAAGTCTTTATACTGGTTTAGTAGACTCTGCAGAGGCTATGCTCAACCGATTTATTCATAAATTCATTAACTTTGTCCCTGCCTGCACTACTTCCTGTGGCAATGCATTCCAAGCATTCACCACTCTCTGAAAAAAAAGTATTTCCTAATATCTAATCTGGACATTTCTTTAGTTAATTTGTAGCTGTGTCCTCTTTTTCTTGTAAGTAGTTGTATTTTGAAATTAAGTATTTTTTATTAAGTCGCCTCAAATTCTTCTCTTTTCTAGACACAGTATGCCAGTTTTTCTGAGTCTTTCCTTATTACTTTAATTCTGGAACCCATTATCAGCTTTGTCACTCTTCTTTGTATCCTTTCCAGCATGTTCATATCGTTTTACCATACTTATATGCATATCATTGGTCATCTGTGAGTATCTGTTCATATATGGAATTGTGATCTGGATTGTGTGTCGCAGATTGATATGTCTCGGATACAATTTGGTCTATATAAATGTTAAAAAGCAGAGAACAGCACACATCCGTAATGCAGCATAACAATGATTTCAAAAGCCTATGCAAAACTGTCTTAGTGCACACCAGACCCTCGTTCCTCAGTACAGGACCTTCACATTGTTACGTAACTGGCCTTGTACACCATATTCCTCCATCACCGCCTATTTTTGACAACTGTCGAAAGCTTTGAATTAGTGGTTAAATGCTAAGTTGAGCAGCTCACCGTATTCAGACTGCAAGCAAATGAACCCTCCTTATAAGATTTGTAGTGTAAATCCAAATGTAGTATTGGACCTGGGATAGTGAATGGGTAAATGTAGTGTATATTATATACCAACAGCTGTTGGTGCACATTTACACATTTAAAATTCAAGCTGGATAAGACAGGAATATCTTATTGTCTACCATCTCCAGCCTGTCTCATAGTTACTGGGTACTGCAGCAAACAACAATGATTGGAAAATGAGAATGTGATGGACATTTGATAAACAACTGGCGAATCATGAATTTGTTGTTGTAGATATATGTATGCTGTCGCATAAGCATCAATATTTGATAGGGACGATAAATAGACTGTAAACAACACAAAGGAAATGATAATAAATAAAAAGCAAGGAATCATAAATTTATTTTAGATAATTGAAGAGATGCAAAGTTTTACCTATCTAAGAAGTAACATTGATGAAAATGGAGGAACAAACTAAAATGTTCACGGCAGGATTAACAAGGCCAGATTTGCTTCCAACCTCTTTGTCCAATATGAAACTCTGCAGCATTCTTCAGGGAAAATAAGATTAGACTTACCTGAAGGATCCTACTTATGGCTCCTTAAAATGGTGTGTGACTAAGAATATGGTATCCACACAGCAGATGTCTTCATCGCATACTTTGTGTGTTAGATGAAATCAGGTAAAAGGAAATACAGATCTGTGGCAAAGAACACAACCAATACAGCAGGAGATTGGAGAGAGAAAGGAAAGATAGATACACCCTCAGAAAGAAGCCTAGAAATATAACCAGATATATGTTGAATTGAAACCCACAGGGTGAACAGACAAGCTCAGAGATCAAGTAACAGCAGGCAGCAAACTGTGGAGGAAGAGGCAAGTGCAGTTGCATTTGGAAGAATATAAGAAGAAGACTCAGAATAGGATTATAAATAAGTAGTTGGCAAATCAATCAGTGTGTGATGCTTCACAGCACAGTTAGTAGCCTCTATATGAAGAAAGGAGTGCAACTGTGATAGTGATTACAGTAGAACTAACTTATTTGTAATGTAATAGCCAAAATCATTGTGAAGAACTAATTCTTATGTGTAAGGTAATAGCTGAAGTCATTGTAAAGAACTAAATTTAATTTGTAAGGTAATAGCCGACATCATTAATAATAATAGTACGCTTAGGCGACCAGGGCCCGTTGCGTTGGATGACAGCGTCCCAGACAGCCTACAGTTCTGTTGGGGAGGTGGTGATCTGTTTTAGCGAGGTGTCGCCCCCCACAGCCTGTTGAAGCATCTGGGACTTCCCGGGAAAGGCGAGCAACGTGACCGAAGAGGGAGAGACGATGGCGATCAATCGTTGAGACAATGCCTGCAAGTTGAGTACGTCGAACTACTTCACTATTGGAAATCATGTCATGTCAGACGATCTCAAGGATGCACCTCTGGTTGTGCCGGTGGAAGGCTTCAAGACACTGCCGGTCCTGGTGTAGTAGTGTCCAGGACTCACAGCCGTACAAAAGAATGGGGACAATGCAGGAGGTGTAAATACGAAGCCTGGTCTACAGACAGAGCCTTTGCTGGGACCAGACTCTGCGGAGTGAGTGCACGGATGAAGCCGCTAACCCCATCCTGCGGGTGATGTTGTGGCTGCTGCATGCATCAGAGGACTGTCTGCTGTCAAGGCATATGAAGTCCTCGGTGGCTGGAACAGGGTTGTCGTTCACGGTAATGCTCATCTCAGAGGGGGCCCTGCTGAGGTTTTAGGTTTTCGTCCAGGAAATGTGCACATCTAGGTGGAGCCGATCGATCCAGTGCCTCAAGGGGCCTACCAGGGCCTGAGAATCATAGCCCGCTATGGTGACGTCATCAGCGACTCATTGTAAAGAGCTAAATCTTATTTGTAATATAATAGCCGAAATCATTGTAAAGAGCTACATCTTATGGGGGGGGGGGGGGGGTGTTTTCTGTCTGGGAGGTGTCAACTTGGTTTACATTTACATAGCACCAGGTTAAAATCACACCACACTCTCATGTCAAATCACATCCCATGTCATGGTTTTTTTTCATGCCAGCTGTAAACGGGTACCTGACAAACTCGGGGGAAAATTTCCAAGCCGTCACAGGTGCTATGGTGTTTGCAGTGAAAGAGACCAAGCAAGAGGGGGGGGGGGGGGGGGGGGCGGCGCATGGTTCTGAGATTTATTTTCAATTGTTTCTTTTAAAATTCTGGCATAAAAAAGTTTGCAAGTTGCTGCTTGTGCAGTAGTAAACTTTTTCTTTGATACCTGCCTTCTAGTCTATTACAGCTAAGACTTAGTATACTGAAGTATAACGCTTCATCCATGACAACATTGTTTACTGTGTGGTTTACCTTTAACCTCTCTTATGATGCTGCACGGGTGTCTAAACAAGATTTATGAAAATTCAGACTTTATCTTAAACTCCACCTTGCTTCTGAATGAATGTAAGTCACATGATTATGTCTCTTTCTATCTCTCAGTTGCTAAACTTCTACTTCTGGGGCTATATAGGTCTTTTTTTGTATATGTTTGCAATCGAGCGTGCAGACAGATGATTGGCCTATTGTTTCTTTGCATCATGGAGGGATCACCTCTTTTTCGCCTTCATACGGGCCACTATTTGGTAGAAATTTCATAACCATTATAATTGCTGCCAGGACAGGGACTAACAGCCTGATCTTATAGATTTTCAACTGTCAAGGGTTCTTCTATGTGCACAGACTTTCCCTCTCCAAGTTTATTGTCCATCTCCGAAAGGTCTAGGAGCTGATCTTGATAACCCTTGAGATCAGGTGTGCTTGAAACATTCAGGATTAGAACACATTTCACACTTTTGTTTGTCCATTTCTTGTGAGGCGAGTGCTCTGCCTCTCAGCTTATAGCAACCTCATTTATGCTTCTCACCCTCTCTGAATGTACTAATTTTTTTAATCTTGTTTCAATTAGACGGCTATGTTTTTGAAGTTACAGACTTCATATTTCATACCATGTTATTTAATTTGTCTCATGCTAACAAAATTAAAATTGACTATATGCAGGTTTCATTCAATTACTTTTATTACTCAGATGCTGTGTTTTTATCATAAACACATGCTCAGTTTTTTTTAAAAACAAACAATGATATATGATCATTTTCATCATCCTGTTCAAGTATTAGATGCCTAGTATTGTTTTCTGAACTTTGTCTCCTGTTTGGTGATTGAGCATAACTGTTACAGACGACAAAGGAAGGGTCTGAAGGCAGACCAGCCATGTACCTTCATTAAAATAGTGGCTTGCTTCACGACGACAGAGACGCAGACATATGTCCTATTAATATGCATCGATGGAAACCACTTATATAAAAACTGCTGATTGTGCTAATTTTGTCCGTCAATGTCGTATTATTAGATGGCCTTTCATACTTTGGGATAGAAATATAAATGATTGCGGTTGGACTCTGTGTTTCTTTATACTGCACTTCAATTGGTCAGCCCTCTTTTACTCATGTGCAAGTGTAGATGTTTAAGTTACTTGCAATCAAGGGTGTAGGCAAACAGTTGATTAGTCTGTTGCTCCTTTTCATAATGGAGTGCCTCTGCTTTTGTCTTCATGCAAGCTGCTAGTGAGTAGAAATTTCATTTACCTTTTGAATGTTTGCCCCTTTATACTCTTATTATTTTCAACTGCCAAGGGTTATTTGACCTGCACATCAGTTTTGAAAGCAATATTTTTGTAATTGTATAATAAAATGATCACTGTTGTACATCAGTCACAGTACCACGTGATCCTCAGCATCCACTCATATCAGTAGTACCTATAATTCTCACCATTTGTATGTTCAGTTGGTAGAGAAAAGGACTGAAATGGAAAATTTAGAAATCCTTAGATCGCTGGATCGAGAAAGACGGTGTGGGCTAGTGGTTAAGTGACACAACTCACAATCTGAAGGTGCTGGGTTTGCTCCCCATCACAGCACCGGCCGTTACACCGGGGAAGCAAACCCTTAGAATACTTCAAGGTGGAAGCAGACCCTTACATAAAATGCATGCCGAAGTCGCATGCACTGGGCCGACTGGCTCAAGATAACAGCGTGCAGCGCGCACCGCCTTGGGGAGTGCAAAAATAAGACGAACAGCTGGTCCCATTTAGTCCCATTTCAGAATTTTTCGCTGTAATGCAGTCGGGCTTTAGGCCGTCATCTCTATTACATGTACTGATTCTGAAATTGGCTTCTTCCCCAGTTGGTGTCGATGATCTGTCTGGCCCTAGGGCTCTACCATCATATCTTTGAGTTTCGTTTCTATCGACTGTCATATGTTCTTGCCATTTTGCGTCCAGTAGTTTACCATTGCTTTCTGAACATTGTTCCGGCTGCTTACCAATTATGGTCTTTGGTGCACCCTTAGCCTGATACCAGGCATTTCCATCTTCCTCCTTCAGAGTCGTTGTTGACCAGGTCGATCTTCCACCAACAGCTGTTTGTACTAGTCAGGGGTGGACTCCCCTTGTCATTTCACTCACATAGTTTAGCCAGCCAGCCAAAGCTGTTGCCTTGGTTGTGGTGTGGTGTGATGGCGCTGCCGTACACAGGCAGATTCAAGTAGCCATACATGAGCTAGACAGAAGTGGGGGAACCAAATAGAATCCTGGTCATCAAGGATGTGGCTGCATCTCACTGTGAGGCACTAGCCCTTACACACTTCTGTCCTACTCCCTTCGGATGTACGTCATCGTTATTGATGTTATAGGTTTTTGTAATAATTGCATAATAATTTATAATGCTTATAATGTCAACCTGCAGGTAGTTCTCGCACCTGTCTGTGGGAAGCATAGGATACATCAAGCATATATTTTACGATGATGACACAGGACAGAGCAACTCACCCTCTAGCCGTGAGTATCTTTGAGATTTTGTTGTGTTTTTGACAACTGCTTGTATGTGATGTTTGTGGTTTTTGTCATCTGCTGATAAAGTATGCCATTTTCAACCAACCACAGATAATTTTCTGTTACATCAGAGTGTGTTTACCATCTTGATTCTGTGACACCTGACCTGGCATTGGCTCGTATATGGGCTTATTAATTGTTTAAATTGTAGAATCTCCGAACATTGGTATTTATATTACAATGTGACCGAAAAACAAACCCATTCCAAAAGTAAAAGAGATTTAACTTTTTGAGTTTTTATATATAAAACATTCAAGCCTTTTAATGATGTGGATCAGCAATGGAAATAAGTGGGAACCAGTCATTTGTAGCTTCAAAGTTACAGGACATGTTTCATTTGACCTCTCTTTCAGCTCTTGTTTTGTATGTGTCACAGTGTATTAATACCTGAACTACACTAGTCAGCCATTCACAGTACCAGTGAGATCAATCCAGTAGCTTGTCAAAACAGTACATTTAATCAGCTTCCAAATAATTCATCACAGTCTGTTCATAATTAAGAAAACTGCAGCTGCATTTGTACATCAACCTCAAGGTGAACAAATATGAATACAAATAAATTACACCAACAGGGATAACAAGAATAGCTCCAGTGCAATCTTCTAATCATGATTGTGGCTGACAAAGTTGACGTATAAAAGAACATTGCCATTATAATCAACCACTGCAACAGATCGGATACAGGCTTCATGGTAGAGCGAAAATGTCAATGATTACAAATACTTAAAAAAAGGGACCAGCTATAATAGTGGTTTATATGAAAGGGTTCATGATTGAAAGATTTTTAACTCAGTAATTTATTGGTTTCAGGGATAAGGGACAGACTTACAGAGCAATAAATTAAACAAAACTTTAAAAGAAAGTAGACACATATATTCAAAGTAGCACATCCTTTGTTGAAATAGGTATACAAATCATTTATTAAAGTAACATTTCCTTTGTTGAAGTGGAGATACACATCATTTATCAAAGTAGCATGTCTTTTGTTGAAGTAGAGATACACATCATTTATCAAAGTAGCATGTCTTTTGTTGACGTGGAGATACACATCATTTATCAAAGTAGCATGTCTTTTGTTGAAGTAGAGATACACATCATTTATCAAAATAGCATGTCTTTTGTTGAAGTAGAGATACACATCATTCATCAAAGTAACATGTCTTTTGTTGAAGTAGAGATACACATCATTCATCAAAGTAACATGTCTTTTGTTGAAGTAGAGATACACATCATTCATCAAAGTAACATGTCTTTTGTTGAAGTAGAGATACACATCATTCATCAAAGTAACATGTCTTTTGTTGAAGTAGAGATACACATCATTTATCAAAGTAACATGTTTATTGAAGTAGAGATTTCTCTTGCCATACGGGGTCGCAAAATGGCGGGATTCGTAGTTTTCTTGTTATCGCCAAGTGGGAGCCTTTTGCTGTCGTTAGGCGTGACTTCCTTAGAGCGTCAAAGACACCCTTGATCCACCTACGTTGGGGTCTGTCCGTTGCTCGTGGACTGTAAACCTTCATATGATATCCTCTTGCTGCAGTGGAGATACACATCATTTATAAAAGTAACGTGAGCTTTGTTGAAAGAGGAACAGTTGTTGCAATGCTATTTTTCTTGTAGTGTTTTCCAGATTCTTAAAATCTGGGGGTTCATTGATTATTTGTGGTGCATCTGTTATCTGTAATGACAGGCCATGAATAACAATCGTTAATATCACAAAGTCCATATTGTCAACATCTTGATACATCATTCTTTTCTACAGAAATTGCTTGTCATACATTTCTGATATCATATCATAGATGAATGTTCATAACTTATAATATAGGATTATAAGTCTAGTGCATGTAATGTGGTTGTTGGTGGGATCCACTTGTACTGGGTTCATTTAATGTTCGGTTGGGGGTTACAGAGGCTTTTCTTACATTGCAAGGCGTATTTATGAATAATGTCTGGGGCTGTATAGCTGTAATACAACTCGTGGCTTCCCAGTAAGCTCACCACTATGGGGATGACAGTGTTGGTCCCCACCTGATTGACAATACTGCAGTAAAACAGCATGTTTCCATGAGCATGAATTAGAACACGAGGTGGTTTCTTCTTGAGCAGTATGTTTCACCTGAGTCATGTTCATTTTCATACAGTGTGATAGATGTGTATGTATATACTAGTTGGACTTAATACTATTGGAATAGGATTTTCCCTCAAACAATGTCGTTCAAAAATGTTCTTTGTTTTGTCAATATCGATATGCTATTCCGTTTTTGAAGCATGAAATATTAGGATTGCTTTTATGGCGTGTTATGTGTCTCGAGCGAGGTGGCAACAGAGTACTTGCATCCAGAGTGGCATACAGTCGTCTCGGTGTATATCTTGTCGCTGATCCAAGGTATCTCGGGAGAGAGAAGTTGATGACCATCGCAACTTACATCATCGAGACGAAACCATCTGATGATGCATCGCTTGCAATGGTTAAATTCCCAAAAGTTGCGGTTGTGATGTGGAGGGAGACCACTTGTCCTTGTCTTAACTTTTCTTCTGTTTATACGCATTATTTCCCTTTTCACTCCACCACTCGGTGGCCGGGTTCCTGTAGGAGTCCAGGACTTTGAACTACTAGAAACCACTTTGCATTCTTTGGAGTGACAGTATCTGCTGTAGCAATTCGTTTTAAACCATGAGGTTACTAGTCCCACACGCAACTCTATTTAGACGCAAATATGAGATACAGGGAGGCGCAGTTTATCTATTAAAAAAGTGACGCGGAGCGCCGAAATTTGGCCCACGGACCGTTGGTGGGTCACCTCTGCCGAACTCTAATTCTCTTGCCACATTTGGCATGAACCGCCTTTTTTGTGTAATTTCATGTCGCTTCTCTCATCGCCCCTTCCACCATCCATTCGTGAGAGTTGACTTAGTCGCCTCTGTATTACCATGTGATGTAGATGTCTTCTTTGTATATATGTTGTGTAATTATACACGATGGGGGCTTCAAAGGGAAATCTTAAAAGTGGAATAGAAAAACCACGCATTTGTTAATATGGTTGCTAAGGATGCACGTGGCATCACGGGGAAGAATAACGTGACGACATAATCGCAGTTAATGGTCGCCCCACTATTGACATGCACAGCAGACGAGCAGCATTCTATTATCCCTTTTTTTAGCGGCGAATGAAGTGCGGTGATGCATGCCTTTCATTCCAGCAAATGTACGCCTGGAGTAGGAAGTTCCATAACCGGCAGAGTTCTGTGACAGACTGGGCTAGGCACACTCAAGTAGTGATCCCTGAGTCGACTGCAGTCTCTTAAAGGAGAAATCGCCGATTGACTAAATGAAATTGTCGCACATGAGGATACGAGTCAAAGCTGAGCATACCACATGAGGACATGAGTCAAAGCTGAGCACACCACACGAGGACATGAGTCAAATCTAAGCACACCACACGAGGACATGAGTCAAATCTAAGCACGCCACATCATCCATGATCTGTTACAGTACCACCAAGTGCCTCCACGGCAGCTTGTTACTGAATTAAAACAACGACGCATTGATGCCTGAAATAACTTTTGTGGCGATTTGAAACAGACGGTGATGGTTTCCTAGCAAGAATTGTTACTGGAGATGAAGGTGGTTAAAGCGAGGATTGACTTCATCGCTGCGGGTTTCCCCCATATGGCTCAGTCTCTCAACAGAAAGGCGTCCCACCTGCCGAGAGCATCGCATAAAGCACGAATTTGCGTAGCTCCAGGAATCTCCGGAAAAATTGACATGAATCGACCGTCGCAGTTCTAATTCGAACCCCCAACCGTCTGAACACGAGGCAAACGGCTTCGCCACAGCGACCCCACTGGGTTCACTACCGCGAGCCTTAAACGAAGAGAACAAGCAAGAAATGACGCTATCCCTCCTCACCGAAACTGTTTCGTAAGCAACAATCTGCAAGGAAGGTTGTACTGACTCTCTTTTGGGGTGAACGATGCGTCATTTTAGAGCACTGCACGTCCAGGGGGGACTCCAGTACCACGTGTACAGATCTTCTTAGGACCAGTACACGTCCAGGGGGAACTCCAGTGCCACATGTACAGATCTTCTTAGGAATCATCTTGGACCAGTACACGTCCAGGGGGAACTCCAGTGCCACGTGTACAGATCTCAGGAATCATCTTCGAACCGCAATCAAATTCAAACGCCGTGGACTTCTGAATAAACGAGTCCATTTGAAATATGACAATGCTCGACCTATACTGCCGTGCGCCGAGGACCTCCAACTGCCAATGTCTACCACATCCGCCATACTCACCAGACCTAGCCCCAAGTGACTTCTACATCTTAGAACGACTAAAAGAGGGAGTGGGGGGGGGGGGGGGGAAGTCTTTCAGGTCCAGCATGTGGTGCACGAGTGGTTACACACGCGACCAAAATAATTTTGTTAATACAGAATCCATGTACTTTATAGATGCTCATGTTGCGAACGCAATGATGGCTACATCCAAAATGGATACAGTCGTGTTTCACTTTTTTCAGAATAAATTTATCAAAACATCTATTGAAGGTTTTCAGCTGAAGCCCCCTCGTACATTTTATTGTCACTTGATATAGAGAGTCGGAAGCAAAAGAGGGACATTCTTTATATGTCAGGATTTCATTCCCTCCTTCCCCTCTTTTATGAATGCCCCCACCCCTAGAAACCATGTATCATAATTTGTAAAGAAATCATTTCTGTAAATAGGACAAAGAAACCAGTTACCATAAATTAAACAAAGAAATCATTGGCCATACATTACACCACGAACCCCTTTATTCCATAAATTCAACCATACGAATGTGCAGACCACGCTAGCTCTTCCACCAAGGAACTTATTCTGTCGCCAGTGTCCCCATCTACTTCCGCCTCTTCTCTGTCAATGGCTGCTTATAAAGAGATGTAATGTAGTTAAGGGCACTACGTCGTTGTTGTAGCAACCACGACTTGCACGTCAGCGTCTCAAGATTTCTGCCGGCTCAACAACAACCGGCAAGACTGTATCATCGATCCGCGTTGTTCCCGGCTTTGAGATTTACAGGTCTTCAGTCCGCGGGCGGATTAATAAATATTTGAGGGATTACTTTGTACGGAAGAGCCGTGTTGTAGGCGGAGGCGCAATTCCACTAGGTTTGGACATTGTTGATTGCAACTTTTGATTGGCATTTTGTCTGTACTTTTCGCGTGGGGATATAATTAGCCTCAAGCAAACCTGGGGATTTGTCATGACAACACACATGTTTCTAAATATAACAAAGTATGAGATGCCGTTGCAATGGAAAATGGCTCATATACAAGGGACTTGTCATAAGTCTTTACCCTGACTATGAATGAGTAGGAGGAGAAAGTTTAAATTTGGCACATATGTAGCTCATTCAATTTGTACTGGACTTGAGAAGTATGAATTTGCCTCCTCGACGGGTTTAACAGGTATGGTTCATGGGACAACACACCTAATTGACCAGATCTGCTACTCTAACGGTTTGTCAGAACAATGGAGAAATCAGAGGCCAGAACTGTGATAAAATTCTTGATCTTGAAGGGGAAAACACCTACATAAACACACAGGGAGATGGAACCAGTGTTTGAGAAATTATGTCCTTCGTATGCTTCTGTAAAAAAAAAACTGGTTTAGGCAGTTTAAGTGTGGCCATTCCCATGTTGCTGATCTTCCAAGATCAGGAAGACCATCCTCAAAGTGCAGCGATGAAAATGTTGCAAGAGTGAAGAAAATCCAGGATAGGAAAAGGACAATTGCAGAGATATCTAGGTCAACACATCTGAATGAAAGTAGTTTTTAGAATTTTACACAAGCTGAAAGGGAGAAAAGTATGTGCCCGCTGAGTCCCGCATCTGCTGACATGTGAACAGAAACAAAGGAGGGCTAATTGCTGTGGCCAGTTGCTCAAAATGTGTCGGTCGAAAAACATGTGGCCGACCATTGTGACAATAGGTGAGATTTGGGTTCACCATTATGGCCCAGAATCCAAAATTTCTAGCAAGCGGTGGAAAACCCCGGGCTCACCAACACATGTCAAGCCAAGAGCACAGAAATCTGCAAGAAAAGTGAAACTGACTGTTTTTTGGGACGTCAAATGTGTCATATTGAAAGATTGATTGCCTCATGGTAACACGGTTAATGGGCATTATGCAGATCTCCTTACCAAACTAAGAAAGACTGTGACCAGAAAACGAGGGATAGCTCGCACTCAAATTCTGCTTTTGCTTCAAGACAACGCACCCTCCCATAAAGCAAAGCTTATGCTGCAAACAGCCAACAATTTGAATGTTGAAATTCTTCTACACCCACCATATTCTTCGGATTTAGCTCCATCAGACTTTTTTCTTTTCCTAAAACTTAAAAAACAGCTGAAAGGAAATCATTTTGACAGTGACGAAGATGTCATACTGGCTTGTGATAACTGGTTTAGTTCGGAACATGTTACTTTATTCTGAAGGTCTTTTCAAGGTCACGCAGAGATGTCTAAATTCAGGTGGTGGCTACATTGAGAAGGAATAAGCACTGTGACAAATTTCAACTTTCTCCTCCTACTCCTTCATGGTCATGGTAAAGACTTATGACAAGCTCCTTGTATTTGACTTTCATTGTACCTGGGCGTCCCCATATGTGCCCAGTCCTTTCCATTGCTAACCGAGGCTCTTGAGGTGCCCTCTGATTTCATCAGGTTCCCATTTACATCTGGCTCAATTGGGAGTAGCGGTCATACCACAAAAACTCGACATCCCCGGTCTGTCAAACCGAACGTGACGTGATTTGAAACTGGTAGTTTAAATGGAGATAGCGTGATTTATGGGCGAAACGTCTGCTTCACAATCCTATCACACCATGTTCGAATCCTGATGTCCACTTTAGCAGACATGATATGTTTCTTCCTCTGCCTGATTTCTACTTCGCGTTTGAAAATAATGGCAACCTACCGCACTACACACCTGCCAAGATACTTATAACAGCCAAATAGGTTGGCGGTTGTAGGAAGCGAAGGACATGCTGCTTATATTAATATTTGTTTCTTAAGCTTTATAAATCAAGCTTTTAGTATTTACTATCCCTTGTCATCGCGATATGAAGGAAACAATACGACAATAAGTTATCTTCATCCCCGACGGCAGTTGTTGCCATGGGGCTGGCTTTGACCTTTAATGTGTAAGTGTTGAAGATAACTTTCCATGGCTTAGCACAACTTGTCACGAACCTCCTGTTGGTCTGCTTGTTTTGGAACGTTAATCCTGTTAGACGTGCTGCACTCATTTCATTCACTGTGTGGTAATATCAGAGTTGGGAAACATGAACACAGGTTGCCAGCATCTAGACACAAAGCGCTGCACCCGGATCAAGGCAGAACACATACCTATGGAGTTTAGTCTACACGTGTCTTTGTTTAATACTGAAACTATTCGGTGAAAGGTTTTCAGCATTTCATGAGATGTATTCCCCATTATTACCATATTGAAGCCTTCGAAATGTGGGTAAATAGAAGATTGTGTCGCATTTCTTGGAAAGAGAAGAATATAAATTTGCAGGTATTGGAAAAGTTAGGGGGGAAAAGTTAATGACCGAAATCAGGGTTAGACAGTTACATTATTTTGGTCATATAACAAGACATACCTCTTTATGGAGACCATACTAGAGGGTAGGGCGGAAGGCAGTCGTTCAAGAGGCAGACACCGTTGTAAGTGGGCGGATAACATCAGGAGATGGACTGAAAAAAGCCTCTCAGATTGCACCATTACGGCAAGAGAGTACACTGGAGATCCATTGCAGCCGACCTTCGATGCGGAGATGATCTGAACCATATGTCAGAATGCCATCCTGCCGTTTTCCATGTTGGTTTTTCTCAACGCATTCTAAATAATGCGCATATGTCGGCAATATTTTACATTTTCTGATGTGAACATAATTTACTTTGATTATTTGTATATTGTCTATACAAATTTGAAATCAATAGAAATGTTGATGGGTTTTAAAACTTGAATAAAAGAATCTAAAAAAATAATATTGATTATTAATTACTTAACAGATTACACCTATATCGACATTGATATGTTCCCTCATTAAAACCCTAAAATTCACCCCATGTGTGTAATCATAATTCCCTCATTGAAACCCTAAAATCTTACTGCTTGAGAACCCCTGTGTGAGGCCATTCAGTGATTTTCCTAGCGTTTTATGTCCTTGCACATATAATTTTAAAAAAAATAAATAATTGTCCGAATTTTACTTCACATCGTTTGGCCGCATCTACAGATTTGGTCTGTTCTTGGCCTTCTCCAGTCAGCTACATCACGTCAGCCAAGCAGGCAGTAGAACGGTTACTTAAGATCAGTCAGAACGTGTATACTGTTCCAGCAGTGTGTTTGTATAGATCTGGATGGAGTCTTCAGTGTTTGTATTGATCTGAATGGTTTATGTACTTTGTATAGATCTGGATGGAGTCTTCAGTGTTTGTATTGATCTGAATGGTTTATGTACTTTGTATAGATCTGGTCGTATTCTTGCGTGTTTGTATAGATCTGGATGGATTCTGTATTTTGTATAGATCTGGATGGATTCTATTATTTGTATAGATCTGGATGGATTCTGTACTTTGCATATATTTGGATGGATTATGTGTTTTGAATAGATCTGGATGGTTTATGTACTTTATATAGATCTGGTCGCATTCTTGTGTGTTTGTATAGATCTGGTCGCATTCTCTCTTCCCCCCCCCCCCCCCACACACACCCCAGTTGGTCGTTACATTGATTCCTGGAATGTGGGTAAGTAGAAACACCTGTTTGCCTAACGGAATTGCAACTCATGACTCGCCTTTTCGTTCCGAGCATTCAGCAGTGGCGGTTACAGCAGCATTGGTTTTACATAATGTGGTTGCTAACCTCTCGTACAGCCCTCTTTAGTCGCATTTTACGATATGCTAGGAAGGTTGCATTGGTCAGACACTCGCCCATCCAGGCACCACACCCGTTTATTGCTCATCAGTCAATCTCACTGATCACTGACAGAAGAAGCGTTTAATACAAGTTCTATGTTTGGGCCCATTGTGTGTCTTTGTTGTTAAAGGTAAGGCTCAGTTGCCGCATGGGAGAGAAACAAAACCAAACCTCCTTTACAGTCGCATGGCCTTCGCCAGGGAAAAGAACACAGAAAAGACTTAACGAGGCACACAATAAACATAAGACAACCATTGGACGATACGTGAAGCGACAGTTTTATTAGCCAGAGAGTTGTCAAGAATGTTTGAACCAGTCTGTTACCTAGTACTAAGTAGACCAAAAGCAAGCCATTGTTGTCAGTTTGCTTTGTCCTCGAAGAATACCTTTAGGGAGTAACCTCGAATTATTATTTTTTTTCTGTCCAGGTGCGATAACGGAGTCACACTTGTTTATGTTTTAATCGACTTTTGACATTCAGTAGCGGTGCAACTTCGCTGGATGTTTTTTTAGACCGAATCTTTGTTCTGGCGCAATATTGACACAGTGTAGTTTTTCCATCCAGAATGTTCTCGTCTACTCGTTATTAGAATACCCTTGTAATGGAACCGGACTGGTCCAACTTCATCAACCTTTGATAGGAACATGAACGAATAATATTAAGTTCCAGGTCATTTCCTGCGAAATACCATAACAACTGTTTCACACCATTTTGTTTATGTTGCTAAGGACGCTATCTCAGATGGAACAAGCAGCAGATCATTGTTTCTCGCCAAACTCAAGCGTATTACTTGTCTGCCTCTTCATCTTGGATCGGCGGGTGTCAAAGCAGTCAGTGACCATCACACCTGACGGACATCAAACTGCAACTTCTTCCCTCGATCTGCAGCCAATATTTTCTTACGGTGCCCCAGCACTATTTCCATTTTGGCGCCCGCAGTTGATCGGCTATTGTCATTGGCGAGCCTGTCTTTCGTCCCCTTTTTGGGGGTCCATATAATGTCGGTTCTGGAGATGGGCCTAAGTTCCCTTCTTAAGACATGTCCAATTCCAGCGCCTAGGTGTAATGCTATTGTGCATACTCTCTTGGCTGCTCCGGACAAACAGTTCTCAGTTGTTGATGGGGTTTAGCCAGACAATTCGATGGTCAAGTTGTGTAGAACGATGACAATTTGGACGTCCTTTTTTTCTGTTGCCTTCCAACAGTCCACACCGTACAGAAGCTGTACATGTTGTTATTCTGCTGGTGAACTATGACCTCACTTGACACCAGCTAACTGTCGGTTCGGCAGTTGGGCCACACTGATTTAAACAGTTGGAACTTCGTTTATGTTTTCTCCCGAGTGCTCGCGGAAACGGCAGTGGAGCAAAGAATAGCTACACTGTAACATGTTAGGAATGTCGTAAGAGGCGACTAAGGAGGCTTTGGTGTAGAGTCGGCTATCCCATCCTGTAGAAATGATAAGGCACAAGAACCTCTACATCCCAGTGTAGAAGACGAAGTAGATGTTAGTTTCATGTATTCACCCTTGACTTTGATGCGACTTCCGGTAGAATCCTCATTCTTTGAGAACACCGCCACTTCCATAACATTTGCATATATGAAGATATCGTTTCCGTTCTGGCGCCCACGAGGATACAATTTGTCATGTTGACAAGAGCCACAACCGGTGTGTTTGGGCCAATTTGCCGTGTCTCTGTCTAAAGACACGACCTGCTTTCGCGTCTTTGTCGGCATTTAAAACTAGAAAATGTCGAATATTTGCATAACCGGAATGTAGTTATTTCCTGATGTAGATTCCACGCCCCTTACTGGAGATTGGAGAACAGCACCACTTCACTTCCATACAGGTCGCAAACGGTAACTAATGAGTCACGCAACCTCATCATGTGAACCAAACTGCCACAGCGACCACCTCAGGCAGAACTAGCAAAGTGCCTTGGCAGGCTTCCTCTATGAGGTCTCATCTGTAGTGGCGGGCCAATACTTGAGGGCTAGAATGAACAAGGGAGAAGGAGAAGAATTTGTGAAGACTGAAGGGGTGTTATTTCTGTAGTACAGACATACAATGTAGGGGCAGGAAGAATTATCATTTGTGAATACTGAAGGGGTGTTATTTCTGTAGTATTTCCATAAAATGTAGGGAGAAGAATTATTTGTGAAGACTGAAGGGGTGTTATTTCTGTAGTACAGACATACAATGTAGGGGCAGGAAGAATTATCATTTGTGAATACTGAAGGGGTGTTATTTCTGTAGTATTTCCATAAAATGTAGGAAGAAGAATTATTTGTGAAGACTGAAGGGGTGTTATTTCTGTAGTACAGACATACAATGTAGGGGCAGGAAGAATTATCATTTGTGAATACTGAAGGGGTGTTATTTCTGTAGTATTTCCATAAAATGTAGGGAGAAGAATTATTTGTGAAGACTGAAGGGGTGTTATTTCTGTAGTACAGACATACAATGTAGGGGCAGGAAGAATTATCATTTGTGAATACTGAAGGGGTGTTATTTCTGTAGTACAGACATACAATGTAGGGGCAGGAAGAATTATCATTTGTGAAGACTGAAGGGGTGTTATTTCTGTAGTACAGACATACAATGTAGGGGCAGGAAGAATTATCATTTGTGAATACTGAAGGGGTGTTATTTCTGTAGTACAGACATACAATGTAGGGGCAGGAAGAATTATCATTTGTGAAGACTGAAGGGGTGTTATTTCTGTAGTACAGACATACAATGTAGGGGCAGGAAGAATTATCATTTGTGAAGACTGAAGGGGTGTTATTTCTGTAGTACAGACATACAATGTAGGGGCAGGAAGAATTATCATTTGTGAATACTGAAGGGGTGTTATTTCTGTAGTACAGACATACAATGTAGGGGCAGGAAGAATTATCATTTGTGAATACTGAAGGGGTGTTATTTCTGTAGTACAGACATACAATGTAGGGGCAGGAAGAATTATCATTTGTGAATACTGAAGGGGTGTTATTTCTGTAGTACAGACATACAATGTAGGGGCAGGAAGAATTATCATTTGTGAATACTGAAGGGGTGTTATTTCTGTAGTATTTCCATAAAATGTAGGGAGAAGAATTATTTGTGAAGATTGAAGGGACGTTATTTCTGTAGTATTTCCATAAAATGTAGGGAGAAGAATTATTTGTGAAGATTGAAGGGACGTCATTTCTGTAGTATTTCCATAAAATGTAGGGAGAAGAATTATTTGTGAAGATTGAAGGGACGTTATTTCTGTAGTATTTCCATAAAATGTAGGGAGAAGAATTATTTGTGAAGATTGAAGGGGTGTTATTTCTGTAGTATTTCCATAAAATGTAGGGAGAAGAATTATTTGTGAAGATTGAAGGGACGTTATTTCTGTAGTATTTCCATAAAATGTAGGGAGAAGAATTATTTGTGAAGATTGAAGGGACGTTATTTCTGTAGTATTTCCATAAAATGCAGGGAGAAGAATTATTTGTGAAGACTGAAGGGGTGTTATTTCTGTAGTATTTCCATAAAATGTAGGGAGAAGAATTATTTGTGAAGATTGAAGGGACGTTATTTCTGTAGTATTTCCATAAAATGTAGGGAGAAGAATTATTTGTGAAGATTGAATGGACGCTATTTCTGTAGCACAGAATCTAAGCTAATTATCCGCAGGTTTTTGCTCGAGTCATTATTCATCGTGTACAGATGTCTTCTCTAATCTAGGATAACCATTCAAAGAGGACATGTGTTTCCAAGCCTCTCAGTGGAGCACTGATCTTCAACAAATATACGCAAAGTCCTAGACCATCTGTTCCAACTCTGTCCACATAGTCCCGGTTGTTTTATCTTTGTTTCTATGTGTGTTTTATCTTTGTCTCTATGTGTGTTATGGTATATATTTCTAGGTTTTTTTTTACATTGTGGACTCCTTACATTATATTTCACTAATATCTATCTGATTCTTTCCAACAGTTCCATTTGAGTGATCTCATTATATCATTTCAATGTCGCTATTCCGCGCAGGCACCAATTTATGACAATCTAGTTTTCAAATTTTGTTCTCCATGTCATAGAGCCATTCAGTAGCACAGACTTCGCACTTTAGTTGAAGATTTTTGTATTTGTCTAAATTCCTTTTGATTTCCATAAGGTCCCCATAATAAGTATTCTTATTTTGATACCTTTATGAGTACCTCCTACCGTCTGATTGATACCCAGATATGTGAAGGACTTGTCGATCTTGGCAGGAGCATGTCTCACAACACGACCTGATTGCCATTTGTTGTATTTATTCTCATAAGCTTTGTCTTTTGTTTAACCTTCTCTATGGCATGTGTACTACTGATATTAAGGTTTGGATGGTCGGGTGACTAGGATTTGACCCACTGACTACGGAGACACGAAACCATAGTAAAACTCTTAGTTGACGTATCAGTGTTTCACGGACGTTTTGTATTAACTATAAACTATGTTTGGCCCTTCCATTATCAGTACATAGTTTTCATGAATCTAGGGATTTGTTGGGAAATAGATGAGGACTGAATTTATTTCTGTTGGGTGGGTTACAGTGGCTCTTCTGACATCATTGAGAAGGTGAACTAGGGTCCTCACTGTAGTACAATGCTAGGCTGGCCACGACGAGAGCCACGGTGTCGATCACCACCTTGGTGCACACTGCTAGGACACCGCCTGTTTGAGGGAGCACCGTCAGGTACAGGTCTTGATCAGCAAGTTTCAAGTGATTCATGTTACTCTTCTGTATAAGACCATATATAAACATCTAAAACTCAAAAATTGATGTTACTCTTCTGTATGGGGACCACATATAAACATCTAAGACACACGGATTAATGTTACTCTTCTGTATGGGGACCATATATAAACATCTAAAACTCAAGGATTGATGTTACTCTTCTGTATGGGGAAAACATATAAACATCTAAGACTCAAGGATTGATGTTACTCTTCTGTATGGGGACCACATATAAACATCTAAGACTCAAGGATTGATGTTACTCTTCTGTATGGGGACCACATATAAACATCTAAAACTCAAGGATTGATGTTACTCTTCTGTATGGGGACCACATATAAACATCTAAGACTCACGTTAGAGACCATTTTCATGATACCATTGCTCCATTTGTTTCATTATGTCCTTTTTCTATTGGTCAAATACCATTTTCATATGATCTCCGTCGTTACTTTATTTCCTTAGCCATTGGTTCACTACTAGTAGTTGTTGCCCATCGCAAGTCAATATAACGACGTCATGAGACGTGCACTGCTTAGCATATACACGTGTCCATGGTGTCTTTAGATAGCTCACCGAGTTACTAGTTTTCTTGTTTTTCTTGATAAATCCTTGACTGACGAATCGGTCAGCGACCAGTTAGTATCTTTGGGAAGTCTTTCAGGCAGGACATCAACACATTTCAGCTCTCTCCTATAGGCCCGGTAAGCGGCCACCCGTTCTACGACGTTCCATCTCTGAGACATATCGACTGCGTCAAAGTGTGCCCTTTTTCATTTCTTGTCATTCTGCTACCTATAATCGTGTGACCATTTCTTGTTTGCTCTACCCTTTTTCATATCTGGCATACGGTGACTGACACCTTATTGGTTACTTGCTGGTAATGGGGACAGCGTGGGCTAGTGGTAGTGGCATGGCTCACAACCCGAAGTTGCTGGGTTCGATCCTCATCACTGCACCGGCAGTTACCCCGGGGAAGCAAACCCTTAGACAATGCAGGAGGAAGCAGACCCTTACATTAAATGCATGCCGAAGTCGGATGCACTGGGCCGACAGGTGCAAAATAAAAACCACAGTGCTGCGCATAACGCCTTGGGGATAAAAGAAATAAGGCGAACGCCAAAAAAAAATGATTGCCGAAGTAGAATGCACTTGTCCGACAGGCGCAAAATAAAAACAGTGCAACGTACACCGCCTTGGGGAATAGAGAAATAAGGCGAACACCAACAAAGAAAACTTGCCGGAATGGCAGCCAACTCCCAACCATATCGTATAAACCTTATCGTGTCCTAGTCGTACATCATACCTTTTCTTGTGATGTATTCAATGTTTTGAACTTAGCACGAGAGCTATGCATGCAGAAGTAGAACATGTCCATGTTAAACAAGGCTCAAGAAAGATGCACTAAGGATAAGAATAACGGCATCTTACTTGATTATATATAAACAAACCATCATAATTAAATAATGACGGCCCCAGCATTCTCATATGAGAAGTAGAGAAAGCACTAACAGCTATGAGCATAGGCAGAGCACCAGGCAATAAAAACAGTAGTGATAGCTCTAGAGGAATTTGGTATAGATAAAATCCATGACCTGTGTAAGAGTATCAACAATACACATGGTCTATACCGAACGACCTTATATATACGTCTTTATAAACACTACTCTAGAAACCTCGTGCAACAAATTTTTAGATTTAAGAACACTGAGAATTATACGCCACACCGTTACGGTATTGCTTACAAATATACAGGAGAAAAGTACACATAGAGTTGAAACGGTCACGATAAACACACATGATTTAGACAGAACAACGATCACGATAAACAAATAGGATTTAGACAAAACAGTTGACACGAGAAAAAGTAGTCTCCATAAGGAATCTGTTATAAAAATATACAGAAGTACCAATAAACATTTATTTGTGCTTTATAGACTACAAAACGGTCTCTGAATGATTTATTAATATGTCTGCAAAACATAGGCATTGGTGGAAGCGACACAAGAATATTATGTAGCCTATATTACGAGCAAGCTGCCAGTGTCAAATCTGCCCACCTAAAACAGTAGTGTGACAAAGATGCGTGCTGTCCCCTTGTCTGTTTAAATGTACACGAAACATAGTTGTCGACAGACAGAGGAAATGTCACGACTCATTATCGGTGGGGGCATCAATAAATAATCTCAGGCATGAGGATGTCACAGTTTTGCTGGCTGGAAGCGAACAAGAACAAAAGTCACGTGTATGTATTGTATATTATCATCGATAACACGAAAACAATGATAATTAACAAAGTAGACTTGAAATCTAGAGATCAACCAAAGATAGACGGTCAAATACTGGAGCAGGTCAATATATTGTTCTATCTTGGCAATATAATCTTGGTAATCAGGAGAAGAATGGCGATATGCAAATCTGTTTTTACCAACACGAGAGTCTTACATTGGCACCCAAAAAGTCAATCACAAATGTGAGTGGTCCGGTGTTACGTGTACTCGTCTTTAATGTGTGGCGTAGAGACATGGACAATCATTTGAGAAGATAAACGATGAAAGGATCATATAGAAAGGGGGGGGGGGATTTCCTGGAAAACAAGTGTCCCACTGGAGCGTGGCGATAAGAGTGATCGCACCCATGCTGTCCCACCATGCTCCCATGTTTAAACGTGAAAGTAAATAAATTGAATTAGCACAGATTTAAACTGAGACAACCTAGCAATGGGGTTCTTTGCAACTGGGGCACTCCATCGCCATGTAAAGGCGTTTCTACTTCTCCACACCTAACCGCAAGCCACCTGCCCCTCCCATCAGCTCCCGTTCTATTGACGCAAGCAGCTAGTCGATATCATTAAGAAGAAGGAAAGAGGCGTAGGACCGTCAGCAGACCCTCCCTGCTTTCCGACCGCTATCGATTTTTGAGCCGGCGTCAGGCTGTAGGACAGGATGCCAGTTTGAAATGTCCTCTAGAGCAGTGTTTCTCAACCATTTAGGAAGCTCCGAAACTTTGACGTGTTTATTCATTCTTCCAAAAGTCCACCTCCAGAATAATCCAACCGACAGAATATGCTATTTATAAAGGGTATGTATATCCCCACTGCTAAGGCAACAGCCAGGGGACTGTATGCCTGATGATAAAGGGCGTTTGTCCCAGCAGTCGTCACACAGTGTGCAGGCGAAGTTTTAATTTTACGTTCGGTAGAAGAAAAAAAACCAACATATTCCTTACGGACGTTTTGAGTTCGTGTCTCATTTGCCAAGGGATCTATATCACATCCATTTGGCCACCTCCTCCTCTTACCAACATAATATGTATTTGTTTTCGACATCTGTCTCTTACAATCGTTATGAATACGAACAATTTATGATTTTATTGATAGAGTATTAACTTTTTGTGGCAACGGTAATGTGTTCAACACCCTCCCCCCTCTTACCGCCACGATACAGTCGAACAGGAGTTCATTGTAAATGGGTACCTGGCCTACTGTTGAGGAAGGGAACTATGGCTTAGTACAATGTAGTCTCTAACACTCAATCCTCAACGGCAGTTTCTACGATGGCAAGTTAGTTTTAAAATAACTAGAAATGATATATGAACCTATCTATAAGATATAAGAACAATCTATTATTATACTTATATTGTCCCCTATTTCTCAATAGAATTTCAATCAACATTGATACACTATAAGAGCACCGAAACCTGCAGCATGGAAGTATGGTCTGCTGCCTAAGCCACATTTGTACTTCAACCCTCTTCATCATCCATGAAACGTCTCCCAACAAGATGGGTTCTTAGTGGAGCACACGGGTGGAAGTCGATCAGTGCTAAGTCATGGCTGTAGGAGGGATGTTCAAGAAGTTGTCACCCTGGTTCGTCAATTTTCTCTAGGGTTAATCGAGCCATATGTGGTCAGACATTGGCATGTACTCTAGGCCTGGATAAATTGCATCCCGAAGCGATAGCAGAACTTCACATTGTCATCTCTTTATATGGGGACGGCGTGTGGCTAAGGGACACGGCTCACAACCCGAAGGTGTTGGGTTCGCTGCCCAATCACAGCACAGACCGTTACCCCAGGGAAGCAAACCCTTAGAAAATGCACTCTTACATAAAATGCACGCCAAAGTCGGATGCATTGGACCGGCAGGCGCAAAATAAAAACATAGTGTAACGCACACCGCATTGGAGAATAGAGAAATAAAACGAACGCCCCCCCCCCCTCCCCAAAAAAAATAATCCTTACCAATAGCCGTTACAGAAAGTCATTTTGTCCACAAGCAACCAAAAACAAAACGCTCCACAGAAAGATATTCTTTCTTATACACGTTCATGCCACACACATCGTCCGCTACCTACCGTAATTAGAAAGCTGCATGTTGCTGTCAGGTTTAGAAACTACCAAGCACATTTTTCAGCTATTTCATATCAATCTACTTACTCTCGTACTGTGGGACTTGGTTTTCTATTCATTTGTCAGACATGTGGCGCATGTGAGTTGCTGGAGCCTGGGATGCTAGCAATCCTCGAGTGGATCCAGGGAGGAAAGAATAGGGCCACTGCATCTACATGCATGTCGTAATAGACGACTAAAGAGAGTTGTGTATGGGATTAGCGACCTCATCCTGTAAAACACATTGCTACAGAAATCACCATTGTAGAATTGAGCTTGCTTCTTAAACGAGGCCAACTGTAGTAGTGGCCCTATACTCCGACAGGAAGGTAGCAGGTACGAGAAGAGAGTGGCGAACAATGGATAATACCAACAACGTGTTCTGTAAAGCTTGTCGGGAGAGGCACCAACGTAAGGCGTGTGACCGAGGACTAGAAGATTCTGTAGACACTGGCAGGAGAAGACGGATACACCAGAAGTCCAATTATATGGCGTGGTGTATTGTTTCAAACACATAAGGTGGATCAGTGTTTAGAAGGATGTTGACCTGCGTGAACAATACCACGTGGTGGAGAACCGTCTGCCCTAGAGAGGTTAGTTCCTCATTGATGGTCTTCTCCTACGACATGCTCTCAGTGTGGCAGTCAGTTATTCTCGGGGAATCGTCTCGGACATTATTGATAGATAGTAAACAAATTGGCAAAGATGTTTCACTATTCTGTTCGTTCTTTCTGACATCGGTAACACTCTGGTGGTCGAGTTACAGCTGCTCATCTTATATCCAGAGGCGTCGCGGACATTATTGATAGATAGTAAACAAATTGGCAAAGATGTTTCACTATTCTGTTCGCACTTTCGGACATCGGTAACACTCTGGTGGTCGAGTTACAGCTGCTCATCTTATATCCAGAGGCGTACCGAAGAAGATGGGTCTGGGGTCTATCCATTGGGGTGCAATGATAACCTAAGTAGGCTCAGCACTACAGGGATCACTGTCAATTTCCATCTCGTTTGCTAGGTTGCTGTAGCACTTTGTTTGCAAAACGTGGACGTGATATGGGAGTCTTGGCCAGCATGCTTCACCTGGCCCTTGTACCCACAAGCATGCCATAGTCGAAAAATGGAAATTGAATGCGAAAAATGGCACATTGAGTCGACCTCATTGGGTCCATATGTGGGCAGTCCCTTTCATTTCTAAAAATGCCGACGACAGAGCGCGGCTCCGGCGGCAGCTCTGAAATGTTCGTTGCATCGTGAGGTACCCATTAACAAATGGGTCGACTGGCAGGAGCGGCCATACGGTGAGCAATCGCCGTTGCTCGGGAATCGAGCTCGACGCGATTTGAACCTGCAACGCTGGGATTGTAAAACGAGTTCACAAACCCCTCTACCACGCGCTCATCCTTGCCGCAAGCGACAATTAAAACAGGCTAGACGAACGGTTACTAGTGGCCTCACGTAACAAATTGCTACATATATCACCATTTCTTGACCACATAAACGTAAGATGGAAGGTCACCCACAGTGAAGAGCGCATACTTCAAGTGGCCGAGCGTTTATATAACCGGCCTACTGAACCTGCGACAAAACCTCGTACTTCATAGATGGTTATATCAGGGGCGAACTAACAACCTAATAGGCGCCGACTGCATGGACAAATGACCTCTTCTTAGACCTCATAAATCCTCACGGACCCCATCAATTGGGGGGGGGGGGGGATGCAGTACTGATGTGTTTAATGAAGATAAAGGGTTGTGCATAACTGTTTGAGAACTACGACTAATATTCCTCTTTTGTTTTAAGCTTGTGGGCTCAAGAGGTTTTTGAATGTGCACAGATTTTAGAATTTCATCGCGACCTTTCAGATATTTCATTCCCTCCCAACTTCATCTGTCCTCATCACTACAGCTATTATATATTTTTGTTCGCTTGTCTTGTTTGCATGTTATTGCACCGATGTGGTAACTGATTTTTCTATATAGCCCAATAAATATTCTATGAGCGTGTGACTAGCAGAGTTGTTATGGCAATTGGTTATTGGTGGCAAGGGGACCAAGTTCAGTCCGTGTCACGCCAGCTACCGAATACCCAGCTGTAAAGTGGTAAGGGACTTGCAGGAAGGGAGACAAGGCAGCGAGGAAGGGGACTGATCGCCCCACTTCACATTAAGATGAAATGTGCATTCTAACGAATTTCTTATACGATATACATGTCATTGCGATATTCACATGTTTTGTATATGTTTTTTTTTAAAAACTTACTTTTGGTGAATGTAACGCTTTCAGCCACCACCTAGACTTTCAGTTATATCATGGTTTCTTCTGACGTGGAAATAAAATAATGGAAGGAAGACAATGGGGATGGTCAAATTGTTTTCACTAACATGAGTCATATAAGGACATTTGAACAAGTCACTCACACATTTCTTTGTTCGATCTCAAACTCCCGCCACCAAGCCTCGAAAAGGACTTTGCAAGTAGCAGGATGTAGTCGGGAGAACGGAATGCGTTGTGTTGTAGTTTACAGCTTGACTGCGATATTTGCACTTTTCGGTTCGACACATCCGACTTCGGTGGGAATTTGTTGGTACCGGGTCAGCCTTCCCTCTTCGATCCCTTTTCCTTAGCCTTTTGCACCTGTTATCCAGGATCACACCTTGGAGGTATAGAAGGGTCTTGACAGCTACAGGGCGTGCAACCACTTACAAATTAAATGCAAGATCAAGGAACAACCAGACAAGCCAGCCTCCTCAGTAGGGTTGTACGATCTGTGGCAGAGACTGTCACTCGCTGATCGGGCTGTACAGTCATAGCAGACAGTGTCGAAATATAGGAGACATGAGCTGGACAAAACTTACAGGGCGCCACGGTCTATAGAGACTGAGACGCCTATGGTGATCAGGTGTAATGTATACTCATCTGTGCTGTATGACATAGAAACGTTGAATAGGGACACGAATTGATATCTTTGAAATGTGAATGTACAACAACATGGGACGCATCAAATAACAAGGAAAGATACCAAATAAGGAAGTCTTGGAGAAATGAGTTCAACGGGGATTGGAGAACGAAGTCATGCAGTATTTGTGTGACATCAACAGACAAATCCTTACCGAAACAATGATGGAAGGAAAGATTGAGGGCAACGTGCCAAGAGCTATTCTCCTTGTGGTCTCTGATGTTGACATAGCCAGCCAAGTTCCCGTGATGCACTCGGTCGTGTTTCCAGCAGTTTGTTCGCCTAGTCCACGTGTGCATATAGGGTAAAAAGATGGGTCGAAACAAGATGAACAACGCTTAAGGTGGGAGGATACCATGAGTAGATGGACAGGAACAAGTACGACATATCGTACCATCAACACAAGAGACCGGACGTTAGCTGTGCCGAGGTCACTTAGCTGAACTTGATTCCTAACTAAATTCTGGTCATTCATGCTCAAACTCTTGTGCAGCGCTGTTCAGGGATGTAGTCTCAATCAACTACTAGCCTGTCAAAACTCAACAGATGAGATTGTGTTGGACAAAAGACAACTGACATGTCCAATTCCATTTGTGTAACCGCTTACGGTCTTTCTGGAGCCCCGTGTCTTTTGTCGTCATTATCTCAGCATCTGCAATGCCCATCCATTTTTTGCTTGTACTAATTAGTTCACATTCCAATTAGTGAAGTCCAGGCCAAATGTGAAGGTAATACATCCAACAGAAGTGAAGATATGACACATTTACTAAAGATGATGTCGACGTTGAAAATATTGACAAACGTATTCAAAAATGTAAAAACTATATGCACTACACACTGTGACTGCTAACATGCAGTAAAGGATGTTATGCTTTATGGAAAGCCTCAAAGCAATCCTTGGGGTGTAAGTGAGGCTGATTTGTACATCCCAAGCAGATGAAATGTGTACGCTTGCGTTCTGTGGGAGTGGCACAGACGACACAATTTCTGTCTCTTTTCGAATACGAGATGATGTGTCTCTTGTCTTGGAGGGGATCCAAGGGGTTTGCAGCTGGTTGTCTGCCAGGCTTTCTTGGAGCATCACCTGCTTCAGGAACTGTTGCAGCAGCACGATGTGTGAGCTGAGTCACAAGTTCTCGCTTGAACTTCTTCAGACTCAATCGCTTAGAGCCAGCTTCACGAGTCAGAGTGTGAAGAATGAAAGCGTTGACCTGACTTCAAGTAGCCAATAAAACACCTTCTTCAACCATTTTATTGTTTTCCTTTCAAAGGTGCAATAATAGGTGACCTTCTGATTCAAAGTATCGTACCCATTCATACACATGTTGTACTTCTGAATCATTGACGGCTTGTCAACATCCTTGACTCGTGTTGTCTCAACAACCGCATCTGTGCTGACCATGAGGACACTCTTCTTTGCCTTTTTGTCCTTAAATCCAACACACATTATGGTTTCATGCTGATTCTGAAACCAACGCATCTCACGGTACGGAAGATTGACGGTCATTAACTCCAGAGCAAAGCCAACACGATTGACATTGAGTGTGCCAGTATAATACTGACGACGATCAAGAAGATAATCAATTAGAACACGAGTTGTATAGAAGCGATCTGCAAAAATCTTCCTGTGCCAACGTAAGATAACAATGTGTCAAAGACTTTGACAGCGTGACTTGATGTAGGGTCTGCATCGGGGTTGTAAGATTTTTCAGTAGGGTCCGCATCGGATTGTAAGATGCTTCAGTAGGGTCTTCATCGGGGTTGTAAGGTGTTTCAGTGGGGTCTGCATCGGGGTTGTAAGATGTTTCAGTGGAGTTTGCATCGGGGTTGTAAGATGTTTCAGTGGAGTTTGCATCGGGGTTGTAAGATGTTTCAGTAGGGTCTGCATCGGGGTTGTAAGATGTTTCAGTACCAAAATAAGAAAGTATGTTGTTCACATATCCCGTTGCCGAGTCGCAAAGGCCAAACGTTTTTATGTAGTACTTCTGTGGTTTTGCAACATTATACTGCTTGAACTTTCATTTGCCTTTGAACCCTATCAACATCTCATCTATACTCAAATCCCGATAGGGGTAGAATGCTGCTCGGTACTTTCTCAGGAGTAGATTCATGAATAGCTCGATTTTATCTTTGTCTTAAGCACTTTCATCACCTGCATGCATCATTGTATAGAATATATCCTTAAAACGGTTACGAGGAACCATTGAGTGGTAACATGGTGTGTACAATTCAGGCGTCAAAGACCAGTAGTCAGGAATCTCTGGCCGTCTATCAATGCCGATCATGATAATTACGGCAAGAAATTTATCAAGCTCATGGGGAGTAATGTCAACCCAACGGGAGTACACTGAGCGACGAAGAGATGGAGTGTTGATAGTAATGTTCTTCCGGGCATATGCATTTATAGAAACAACAAGTAATGTCTTGACTTCTTGATCAAACAGTGCTGAAAAGCACTCAATTGCTGTTGACTGCCCTGTAAGACCTGACTCAGGAGACACACCTGGTTCTTGCTTAGAAATAAATAAGAAAGCATTTTTAGTGGAACCTTCTCTGACTTCATCCCACTCATCTCTTTCTACTGGGGCACTTCTGTGACTTCTAGATCTAGTTGCAGAGTTGACATTTCTTCCTTGACCTTCTGTGACTTCTAGATCTAGTTGCAGAGTTGACATTTCTTCCTTGACCTTCTGTGACTTCTAGATCTAGTTGCAGAGTTGACATTTCTTCCTTGACATTCTGTGACTTCTAGATCTAGTTGCAGAGTTGACATTTCTTCCTTGACCTTCTGTGACTTCTAGATCTAGTTGCAGAGTTGACATTTCTTCCTTGACCTTCTGTGACTTCTAGATCTAGTTGCAGAGTTGACATTTCTTCCTTGACATTCTGTGACTTCTAGATCTAGTTGCAGAGTTGACATTTCTTCCTTGACATTCTGTGACTTCTAGATCTAGTTGCAGAGTTGACATTTCTTCCTTGACCTTCTGTGACTTCTAGATCTAGTTGCAGAGTTCACATTTCTTCCTTGACCTTCTGTGACTTCTAGATCTAGTTGCAGAGTTCACATTTTCTGCTCTACCTTTTCCAGCTACTAGATTTATATTAGATCTCGGACGTTTTGAGGCCGAGGGCTCAGTATCAAAATCATTTTGACGACTAGAACTAGTTGTGGGCATGGCAGCAGGGTCTTGATGGTCGTGATAGTCATCATCTACCAATTCACTGTAACTGTTCTGATAATCAATGTCAGCATCTACTTCTACATCACTACTGTCAGTATTATACATAGATTGTTCTATCAAAATCCTCGCTTGATCGGCTGTCACACGGGTGGGACGATGATTAGCTGAAGGAGGTAGTTCCATTCTCGTTTGTTTACGTTTAGCAGCAAAAAAAAACCCACTTCAGAAAGACAAGTTAAATCGATAATAGAAAGGTCCACGCCGTATCAAATTCACAATCAAAACTGACGCTGTTGTTGCAGTAAACCGGAAGGATAAAAATAGATACTGAAGGATGTAATTGTAAAACTAGAAATACGAACATTAACGAAACAACTCACATGGCGCAGGGTACTGCGAATCGGCTGCAAAAGAATGCGTTTCGACGCAGTGCGCGGCATGGAACGAGTTATGGTCTCTCTATGCTTCATGTCCTTTGAATAGCATCGTATGTCTCTGTCGCGCAGCAAATGGATAGTTTACATGTGAACGATCTTACATCAGCACACGCTTACAACGACCTAAGCAACACACTTGGCACTGGACAGGGAAATAAGTTCCACAATTCGATGGGAGACTGAACTATTCTCCGTGAATCGTTACTGTTTATCACCTCAGCTATGCACTGCGGGCCACAAAATGGGTCACTAAGTCCCCTAGTCTCGTATAACTCTTCTTAGAATTCTACTTTCTGTTTCTTATGCCAACCCAGTTATTACACACACCTACGTCGTCTGGAATTTAGTACTCTTGTTACATACGTCTCATTATCCTACTGTTAAGGAATGATAGACATCGAGGAAATGGAATGTAATCAGCCACCTCATGAACAAACGACAATGTAGTCTCAACACTTGATTCCCGACAGTAGTGCCTGCCATGGGGAAGGGCACCACCTTTATATTTATTTCCAACCGTTTTCTTGTTTGTGGTCGTTGATTGACTCTCTGATCTGAGTTAACTTTTCACACGCTTCTTTTGTAGCGGGTTACAGTGACTCTTCATACATACAGAGGCGGATCGGGGTTCTCCTGGCTGTAGGAAAATGCGAGGCTCCACATGACAGTGTCGTTCCTCACTTCCTTGGCCAGACTGCTGTGACACAGCCTGAGTCTAGTAGCACGAGCGAGTACGTCAGGTGGGATTATTGATCAGTATGTTTCACCTGACCCTGATCAGTCTTCGCATTGTTTTGCTCTTGGTACCAACGGTCAGGAACACGTGACGATGCCATGCAGTATCCTATGACTTGTTTGTGTTATGTTCTGCTCATATAACAGGGGCAATGGCCTCAGCTCTTTGATGGCTACGTAAGACCTCTTTAACAAGTGCAGTCATTATGTGGCACTCTCAATCCTTGCTTCTGAAGGGCTGACTACATCGGTAGGTAGTGGACATGCATGTCTCAAGCCTTTGAGGATGTAGGGAATATATTGTGCTGCTCGTGCTGGACAGGGCTTCTCAAACATTTTTCATCGCTGACCCCTGTGAATTAGACACATTTTCCCCCAACCCTTCACACAGTATGTCATAACTGCAATTAGTACTAACAGTATTAACAATCATATATACCAGCGAAATTGTTACTTAAGGCTGAAAGAAGTTAAGAATAAGTTTATCTTGAATAGGATATATGTGATTGCTTATTCATATATAGTAACTCGAATCGTGTATTAATATTCGTCACTGCTGGTCACATAGCAATCTCGATGTTCGTAAGACGAGTGCTTTGTTTTAAGCGCAGTTAATGTTGAAAATATAGATTCACACATATAATAATAGCTGTCCATCGTTGTCGATGAGGACCGCCGACATCATCCTTGTCACAGATTTCCCTGTTGGGTGTGGGTGCGCATGTGGCTGAACAGGCCAATGCGAGCACGAAAATATCTGCTACATATCGGGCACACGAGGTTTGTAGAAGGGGATGGTGTTCCCGCTGCTCGGGATTTCCGCGTCTCTCGTCTGTTCTGTGCTTTCACAACACGGTCATCTTCACCGGCAGCTACACCCGATTTGACTGCGCTTCTCCAGTCAGATCTGTTTTGCGCAAGACATTCCCAGGTGTCGATGTCTATCTGGCAACTTTTTAGTGAGTCCTTCAGACCGTCTTTAAAACGTTTCTTTGGGCGCCCTCTCTCGCGCCATCCCTCTCTCAGCTCGCCGTAGAGAAGCTTCTTTGGGAGCCGCTCGTCTGACATACGGACGAGGTGTCCGGCCCATCCTAGTCGTGCTTTTTCTAGCAGTGCATGGATGCTGGGCATGTTAGCCCTCCTGAGAACCTCGATGTCAGTGACACGATCTTGCCATCGGATGTGGAATATTCGCCTCAGGCAACCTGTGTGGAAGTGGTTTAACCTCCTTGCATGTCCAGAGTATACAGTCCAGCTTTCGCAAGCGTATAGTAGGGTTGGAATGATGGTTGCACGGTAGACTTTGAACATATATGATGTAACAACTAACATAAGAGCTGCGATCGCTATCCCCACAATATTGCCAAGCCAAAGAAAATTCAAGTTTGAGATTTGAATCACACGAACGTTCTGCAAATTATTCCCGAGCTCTCAACGTGAAGTGTTTTACATTTTCCATTTCCTCGATAGAAAGGGGTTTGAATCCAATCTGATTATTGTGTAGTAAGTATTTCCGACAATTATTTTTTAAGCATATCAAACATGGCAGACCGAGAACTAGCTGGATGCGGATATTCTAAATAGTCATTGGATGACTACTTCAGTGACGCGTTTGGCCATGCACAGGAAACTATGCTTCCCCAAGACGCCTCACGGCTCTCCAAGACGCCTCACGGCTCCCCACGACGCCTCACGGCTTCCGACGACGCCTTACGGCTCCCTACGACTCTCCAAGACGCCTCATGGCTCCCCAAGACGCCTCATGGCTCGCCACGACGCCTCACGGCTCGCCACGACGCCTCACCGCTCCCCAAGACGCCTCACGGCACAAGTGGATTAAAGACATGATGATCTGCTTAAACAAATCAAAACTAAACATATTATCAACAATAGAATCCTCTGTACGTGAAAACATTTCAAATGGGGCATCTTCCACCTCATGCTTCCATATGTTTAATTTTGTTCAACGAAAGCCTGAATGTTACCTTTCGGTGTAAACATATTCGTGTTCTCCCCTTGGAGAGACATATTAAGTTCGTTGTTTCTCAAATAAATCTGACAGCTAGCATCATTTGCACAACCAATTTTCATTTTGGAAGAAATTGACATACACGGGGGTTGTCATAAACCCTGACTATGAATGAGTAGGAGGAGAAAGTTTCAATTTGGCACATTTATAGCTCATTCAATTTGTACTGGACTTGAGAAGTATGAATTTCCCTCCTCGACGGGTTTCTCCGGTATGGTGCATGGCGCAACAAACACACCTTATTGCCCGGATCTGCTACTGTAACGAAGTTGTCAGAACAATGGCGAAATCAGAGGCCAGAACTGTGATAAAATTATTGATGTTGCAGGGAAAAACAAATGCAGAAATACACAGAGAGATGGAACCAGTGTTTGAGGAATTCTGTCCTTCGTATGCTTCTGTTAAAAACTGATGTAGGCAGTTTAAGTGTGGCCGTTTCCGTGTTGCTGATCTTTAAAGATCAGGAAGACCATCCTCAGAGTGCAGTGATGAAAATGCTGGAAGAGAGAAGCAAATCGTTGACCAGGATAGAAAACAATGACAATAGCAGAGATATCTAGGTCAGCAATGCTGAATAAAAGTACAGTTTTTAGAAGTTTACACAACAGACTGAACATGAAAAAAAGTGTGTCCGCTGGGTCCCGCGTTTCCTGAGATGTGAACAGAAAAGTGATGCTGACTGTTTTTTTTTTTGGGACATTAAATGTGTCATATTGAAAGATTACCTGCCTCATGGCAACACGGCTAATTGGCAATATTATGCAGATCTCCTTACCAAACTAAGAAAGACTGACCAGAAAACGAGGGATTTCGAGCACTCGAATTCTGCCTTTACTTCAAGACAACGCACCCTCCCATAAAGGAAGGCTGGCGCTGCAAACAGCCAACAATTTGAATATTAAAATTCTTCAACGCCCAACATAATCTCCGGATTTAGCTCCATCAGACTTTTTTCTTTCCCCAAAACTTGAAAAACAGCTGAAAGGAAATCATTTTGACAGTGACGAAGATGTCACACTGGCTTGTGATAACTGGTTTAGTTCGAAAAATATGTTACTTTATTCTGGTCTTTTCAAGGTCACACAGAGATGGCAGAAATGTCTAAATTCAGGTGGTGGCTACATTGAGAAGGAATAAGCACTGAGACAAATTTGAATTTTCTCGTCCTACTCCTTCATGGTCAGGGAAGAGACTTATGACAATCCCCTTGTATTCTGAGGTGTTTTTTAAGACAGAAATAGTATTTCATTTCGTACAAGAATAGCCGTCACAAAGCTCGCCCCTGTGACATCCATCACATTTCGGTATGCAGTAAAAGTGTGCTGAAATTGGATGACATTTCATCACATCAGTTTGCAAAGATTGCTGACTGATCCCGGTTCTGCATGATCCATAGTAGAAGCATTATCTGTTGTCTCTGACAAATTTAACCACCTATCCTTGGGTAACACTTTTTTTCTCGATTTTGTTGGCGCTGGCATGATGGCAGCCAATAACTGATGATATAATTTATTCGCTCGTCCAGAACACCCTCTCGCCGGTGATACTATAAGAACACTGTACAACTAGCAAGAACTCCTAACACGAATGATCACAAACTGCTTTTAATTAAGGCACACGTTTCAACTACTGTGAAACTCTACCAGTTGACGTGCTCTGCACATAGATAAATTAAAGTTGATCACAGTGGTTGTCCATGTCTCGCTTCCATACGTTGTCACTGGGAATATGCACGTTCTCATGGATCTTTAATTTTGGTAATCTTGTTAGTGTTCTGCCAAACATTTCTGATTTTATATGTATTACCTTGGCCATTCTTCATCTTACTTCCTTTTGGCAGTCTCCATGTTCCTGGTTTAATTCAAAACTTCGTAACTACGTTCGTAACTTCCTGCTTCTCTAGGATAACAAGGGAATGAACAATAACGTCATGCAAGCCGTTAGGAAAGTCGACCAAACGAGAGACAACTATCACTACCTTGATCGAGCGGAACATGTGACGCTTTCCGCCTGATACGGGACAGATCATATTGAAGAACCACTCACATGGTCCCCATCACCCATATGTAGGCTCGGACAAGCAGCGCAGACAGACGAACATTAGGCTCGAACAATCAGCACAGACAGACGAACATTAGGCTCGGACAAGCAACACGGACATTAGGCTCAGACAAGCAGCACAGACACACGGACATTAGGCTCGGACAGACGAACATTAGGCTCGGACAGACGAACATTAGGCTCGGACAGACGAACATTAGGCTCGGACAATCAGCACAGACAGACGAACATTAGGCTCGGACAAGCAACACGGACATTAGGCTCAGACAAGCAGCACAGACACACGGACATTAGGCTCAGACAAGCAACACGGACATTAGGCTCAGACAAGCAACACGGACATTAGGCTCAGACAAGCAACACGGACATTAGGCTCAGACAAGCAACACGGACCTTAGGCTCAGACAAGCAGCACAGACACACGGACATTAGGCTCAGACAAGCAACACGGACATTAAGCTCAGACAAGCAACACGGACACACGGACATTAGGCTCAGACAAGCAGCACAGACACACATCCTACAAGATCACACTACATGCCTAGACAACCTACACACAGCTGTTTAGGTGTCTGGAAGAACTCTCCATCTTGGCAGCCTTTATCCAGAGAACGACCCATCGTGACGACCTGTTAGGACAATGGCGAACAGAAAGAAGATTGTCCTTCCCGTTCTTCTATAGGTATTCAAGAGATCAGGAGGATGTGTTGGCAATGCAACGGGTGACTGAAAACGTAGGACTTGGGCGTGTATTTGCGGAACGCGTGTGCTCCACGGGGAGATTATGGTGATAACTCTATCCCCGACCTTCCTATCAGGAGCAGACGGCTGAAGATATAGGTGGATAGGGACATGAATTTTCAGACTTGTGTCGAACGGGACAGGGAAAAGATTGCTGATAGCGTGCAGACTGACAATGGATTGCTTTTTGGTGACAGAAGGGAACAGAACAGTTTTTGTCGCCCTAATTATTCGTTATCTCCATCGACAAGGGGGGGGGGGGGGGGGAAGCGAAGTTCGGGCAGCGCCAGAGAAATACATTTTAGCCGTCCGAGTTGGTGAGGATAAACGACGGTGATTCCCATCCTGCTCTACTTTTGGGTCACACATGGTTGTAGATGATGTTTCCACTGAACACACGTCACCTAGATAGCCCTCTTCTACGGGTGTAGAAGTCATTCTGTATATACTTATAATCGGGTGTGCAGACAAACATGTGATTTGCCTGTGGTGTCTGTGCATGATGAAAGTGCAGCCTCCTCTGTGGTGTCTGTGCATGATGGAAGTGCAGCCTCCTCTGTGGTGTCTGTGCATGATGGAAGTGCAGCCTCCTTTTGACCTTCTCTGAGATCAAGACGCTGAGGAGCGCGTGAGCTGCTGCGGTCAGCCACACATATCTGACTGCTTAGAGTGAGGGCCAGAGCTGCCAATACCCTTCTACACCCCTGCGCGGTGATTCTCGACAGGTACAACAGAGTAGACTGGCTAAGGAGAAGGAATCGAAATGTGAAGGCAACCCGGTACTCGAATATCGCAGTCAAGCTGTAAATTACGACACAGCACATTCCGTTTACCGGGATATATCCTGCTACTTGCAAAGCCCTTCTCAAGACTTGGTAGCGGGGGATTGAGAACGAACGAAGAAGACCTTATCACAGGCTCACTATTTGCTAGGATTTTCGTGAACTTTTGCTCGGACAGCCTCTAACACCCTGTTCTTATTTCCATTTTCAACTGCCAAGGATTCTTTCATGTGCAAAGTTATCGTATATCTCCAATAGTACTAGACGTTGGTCTCTCTCTTTCCCCCTCTCTCCCCTCCTCCTGCTTCCGTCCTTCTCTCTCCTCCCCACTTACGAGAACAGGTGACCATTGAAACTTGCAGGATTAAAAGGACAGTTTGAATTTTCGTTTGTTTCTCGAGGGACGAGCGCCTTACCTCTAAGCTACAGCGACCTCCTCATATGCACACATGATTTATATCATGAAACCGGCACATCTAGTCATTAATAATTGGTCACCTAACCCTTTGCTTCTTCGTTCGTCATCAGATATCGTTACCAATGGCTAACAAATGCATTAGTCAGTTCAGCATTCCCGATACTGCTTTACAATTTGACACGCAGGAAGCCAGGTTGCGGTTACGTGTCTCACCTTTCACTATTGGTATTGGAGAGGCCTATAAGAAGTATTGTGCTGTCTTTGAATCAGTCCCACACTTTTAATATTTGTCTTATTAATCGCAAATTTTTCTTCAAGATAATTGGTTTATTACAAGTATAGTGGTTCGCCCGAAGTGAAGCATAATGGCACAACTACAGCTGGCACCATTACAGGAAGTCTGTACCTGACCACTCTCAGAGGCAGTATCATAGCAAAGGAGGGCCCTCGTTACAACATGCTTGGGAGGTTGCAGTGGGCCCCTTCATTTTTCAACCTAGTCAGAGTACCATCTTCATGTAGCAGGTCCTTCCAGAACAGTGTTGCCATCACATCCGCACTGTAAGACACTCGATCTACAACCAGTTCTCCCACCTCCACCATCTTCATAATATCTTTGATGTCGTGTGTCCATCTTCTCTGTTCGTTTTCCATCTTCCATGTCCTCAAGTATAGCTATTTCCCCCAGATTATTGTGTGTATTTGTTCTTCCCTTCCTGGGCGAATGGTTGATGACCAGCCAATTTGAAACTATACCCAGCACCTTTAGGACGTCGGTGTTAGACTGTTTCGCTGCCCGTGGAATTCTGACAACTAAACTCATTTTTAGCTTGAAAAATCACATTTTCTTCTTCAGTGTTTGTGTGATCGTCCGTGTTTCGCATCCGTACGTTCTGCAAAGAAGATGCATGTTCTCACCGTTTTTGATTTGTTCTTGTTCTACAATACATTTCTCATGTTTTTTTAATCTACTAGGCCGTGTCCATTCATCTTCTGGTTTCTTGTTGGTTGTTTCCATTGTGGCTTATAATGGAACCATTCTAAACTTGTCAGTACACCGGCTGGGAATCACTGCTATACGATGTACATTATGACACTACGGATTCGAGCACACTGGCCACTAGTCACGTGGTAGCTAAAGCCTGGGATGAAAGCTGATACTGCCAAACAAGTTCCCTGACTGTGCCTCCCGCTTGTACTGTCTTATCTCTCCCCCGTACATCATCAGCATGCTTTCTCTACCGGACTACCACTTAATCGGCTCTTTTGTTTTATGGCTTTGTTGTGAGGTGGATGCACCATACACGTCTGGTCCGCTGTAGTCTGGCTTGGCCTAGGCTAACAGCTGGTATCAGCTCAGCTCTTATCGCAGCGGTTCTCATACGATGTTGCTTGTTCTCTAGAAGTTCTACAAATAGTCTGTAGGAGTGAATAAGTAAGAGTTAAGTCACGTTTCTGTGAGTTTTGGGAATAGTTTCTGGAGTTTGTGAATCGTTTCTGGAGTTTGTGAATCGTCTCTGGGAGTTGCAGTCTCCAGAAGTCGCAGTCTCCAGAAGTTCCGCGAATAGAATCTAGAAGTTCAGTGCTAAAGGTCGTGATACATCAGTAATCTGTAATACTTCAAGCCCTGGTCTCAAGGGAGGTGGATCCAGAGTGCCTGCATCCTGAGTTACCTCCAGTCGTCTTGACTTTACGTCTTGCCATTGGTCCAAGGTAGCTTGGGACCAAAGAGTGAGGTTGATGACCAGCGCAGTTTCTTACTCACAATGATCAAAAATGCAGTAATTATCAAGACAAACCCGACCGATGCTGTAGCCAGCATCGCTTGCGATATGCAACTAACAAAGATTCTGGGATTCAGTTATGTATATGGGATGTCTGATACTAGGTAGCTAAATGTTGTTTAAACTTATTTCGATATTTTGTCTTGGAGTACCAATTTGTGTCAATAGCTGTACTCAGGATATCTCCCCATCCTATTGACGGACGCCCCCAGTTGTAGGACCTCCAAGGCGTGAGATTTGGTGTCCATCTGTTGTTAGAAATACATGCTCGACATGCGATTTTCTTAACAGTGCCATATCTAGGACGTTATAGAAGGTAGGCATGAGCCTGGTTTTCGTGTCGTGACTTGAGTCCCGGAAGGTAAGCGAACTGAAACAGGTCAAGATCCGGTAGAGACCAGACGGCAAATGACCAGATGCCGATACATGTACATACAACACATGAAGACGGAAGCCATGAACCGACCGTCGTAGCTCGAATTTTAATCCCGACCGTCTGAACACGAGGCAATTGGCTTGACAACTACGCCACATAAATCTTTTTCCCTATACCTATCAGTAAACGATACTATACTTAAAGTTATGGAAGACAAGACAGCGAGGAAGGGATCTAGTCACTCGATCTAACATAAAGTAACAATTTTGTGAATTGAAGTTTCTAACACTTCATTCCTGACTACTGAATTTACCTGTTGAAGTCTCCCTGGACGAGTCACGCCTTCGGTTGACTTAAGGTGACGTCGTTTCCGGGCCCAGTGGCGGAGAACTGTTTGTCTGGGCCGACCTAGACTCCACGTCTGCACAACTTTGATCAAGCGAGGCTTGTTTGAGAAATGTGTTGACACCCAACTGCTTGCCTTGCGCCTGCTGGCTTCTTGCTTGTTTGCTTTTGTCCAGCGAGTTTCTTGAAGGGAGAAGCCAAACCTTATCTCTCTCCCTCATTCACATGCTCGTGTTACCTCTCGGACTTTTTGTTATGATTCTGCAGATTTGTGCACATGTTTCTGTTGGCTCCTGGTCCTGTGGGTCACCCTCGTGCGTGTCGTGTCACATATTCCCTGCCTTCGCAATCTCCCGCGAGTACATCCACTTGAGTTATCGATTACTCCAGTGGATCGATACGTTTCGTATCGCCATAACAGACCCAACACAAGATGTGTTTCCCGTTGACTTTTGACTAGTTACCCTCTCGGTAATGATTAAGCGCTGTCAATACTTGTTTAGCATTGGCAATCAGGAACGTATAGTTGACGTCAACATTTGAGACTCACGCTATGAGGTCTCCTGCATTTGAGGATACTTCTTCTTCGTCGTTTGTTCTGACTTCGTCGCTTGTTCTGAAAAGGGCGTGTTCTTCCGGTGAGAGAACAACCCACACTGAGGGTATGGTACCTGGAAAACTTGACAGATACAGACCAAAGAGTTGATGGGCTCAAGGATGTTCTGGAGACGGAAGACTGACCATACATCGACAATGATATTGAGCGCTGATGACACAAGACACGCTATCTTATTTGTACACTGTATTGTCACATTTAAAGTGAATATGAATATTAGTGGGCCCTGATGCTGTCAATGCCGGAAGCGGAATTCCAAATGTGCTCTCCATTTGTAGCTGCTCGCTCACAAGGCATTTGCAAAACATACCTCCCGACAGTAAATATGGAGTTCCTAACTTCGCTGTCGGCAGGGCTGATCTAACAGAACGGCCGAAGTACAGGATGCTTTTAAGTAGATGAAACTTTTAAAAGACTTAGGTAGTCATGGTTAAAGCCAATAGTTTTGGATAGTTAACTCAACAGAAAGACGTGCCTAAGGCGGGTGTGACGGGTCGAAAAGAGGAATTTTCACATCACAACTCTAATCTACCACAAAACGTTCTTAAGCGTACACAAAATATTCGTAAATGATCTTATTTTTTTGGTGAAAGTTCTTGTAGTGTATGTGCCTTTCACATTTTTGTGACTAGCGCATCTCTGAAAATTGCTTGTCATTGTTGTACCATGCCATTATAGGAACAGACTGAAATTCTGAAATTGTGTGCTGATAGTTCTAATGTCATTGTTTACGACTGCACTGTCAGAAAAGGCGATTAGTGTTAGATATATTTGTGTACTCGATTCTCCGGGCGTATCGATACTCACGCACTGCCTAGACGACACGGCGTGGTCGGACTACGGTTGTTTTCTGCCCTCGCTATCGGTCTAGCAAGTTAGCGTTTTTCTCCTGCTCTGGCGCAGAAGCCGAGCAGTTTTCCAGTAGTTAGATCTTTGTAGAATCGTATTCTTTGTATATAGTGCCCGTAGAAGTGCTTTGCATTGTTCTTGTTATAGTTAGTTGAATAGGGGCTCCTTTGGGGAACCCGGCTTGTACGGTTGCTGGCAATGGCCGCAGAATTTCCATTGTTCTGACGTGGGTGTTATTTGTGAAACAACAGCGTGGTGACAGTGGCAAGCAGGCAGACGTGTGGATTAAGTTGTCTCCACATGACCGGTACAGTCGACAACACAGAACTCTGTATGTAACAAAGTGCCGTCAGAGCAGCTGTCTAGCTAGGCTACGTGTTCATCTCTGTATGTAACAAAGTGCCGTCAGAGCAGCTGTCTAGCTAGGCTACGTGTTTATCTCTGTATGTAACAAAGTGCCGTCAGAGCAGCTGTCTAGCTAGGCTACGTGTTCATAGATTCGTATTTAGTGTGCATCAATTCACAATTTGAGTTTGCCGTTAATATTTGAATAGCATACCTTGGACTCGCGACAGCGTTTTATGTGGCCCGCAGACAATTGACTGCTTTGACTTAAGATGTATGATAATTCAGTTGACGACGGCTGTGTTTGTAAATTGTGTTCATTAATACGAGGAGAACTCGACACATGGCCTTCACATTTGTTATTTATTGTTATTGCCACGTTAAGGTTATTTGTTGATATTAATGATATGTTCATGATGTATTGCCGTGTTACATAACAATGTTGTTGTTGGAATGCCCACAATGGGTCGTTACTCTTTTGTGCGCCCCGAAAAGGGCGGTAAGTCACAGGCTGTAGTAGCTTTCCTTACATCCCGATCGTACTGATGAAGGTGGGCCGGTGTCCTTCAGGAGGTTGGGCTATCCTTAGCTTCCTATTCGTATTGCTCACTATTACGGGAATCACGTCGATCCCCCACCTAGTTACATAACAATTGTTGACTTGACTTATTCGCTCCATTTCTACCAAGAGTTTCCCCACAGAGATTTCCTTTCCTTGCGGAACTATTTTTGTATAGGACGCGATACCCGGTCCCGTGCCCAACATGGACAACAGACAATTGTTACAAATTCATCATCATTTATGTAAGCTACGCAATCACTATTACGTCACTCCGGCATTTTGTTTAGTGGTGTGGCACGCAGAACAAACACAAATATAAGACAGGCGCGGGGGTGTAGGCTGGTGCGTTAGTAATCTGCTTGTCAAAGTGGTATTTCATCTGTTGTCGTCTTGAGACATACACCTTCGCTGATTTTGTTTGATTATGGTTTGATGTTCTCTTCTTACAAATCGACTTCACTGCACTCTGGGCACCCATAGGTGCCCAGTCTCTTCTTTTTTCTTCTTCACCATTCGATCCCACATAATCACATCCATCTCCCTAGGATACCTGGAGGTCAGTGCCTCCGCTCACGTCACTATACAGTTTATCCCCTAGTGGGGGAGGGGGGGGGGGGTCACTTTTCTCCTCTCTTTCAACCGACACGCCTGGATAACATGTTCCACCGTCTGTTCTACGCACATTCTAAGTTGTTGAACATATTTGTTTGCAGTCTGAGTATTGTAACTGACTCTCTCGGCAAATGGTGACGGCTGAGAATACAGATAGTTGCTGTAGCTCACTGGGTGTGCGCACACGCTCTTGCTCCATCCTAGAAGGCGTCTAAGGAAGGCTGTGCTTGGGTCTGGAAACTACATCATGTAAGACTGTGTTGCTGAAACTGCACCCCAGACATATGGGTGCAGACATCCATGAAACTGCACCCCAGACAGATGGATGCAGACATCCATGAAAGCTCTTTAGGAAACCAAATGCAGCGTCGGGTCTACACTCCACAAAGCATGTGGGTGCAGGGATCTAGTTGGGGAAAGCGGTCCCTTCTGGAGAAGAAAGAATAATCCCACTTCTCTACTGAGCATACCGTAAAAGTTGACTGAATATGCTTGTGTATGAGGCTGGTGGCCACACGGAGTACAGCAAAGTGCCTGCAGTAACCGCTACATAAACTGCCCACAGTAACCACTGCATAAACTGCCCACAGTAACCACTACATAAACTGCCCACAGTAACCACTACATAAACTGCCCACAGTAACCACTACATAAACTGCCCACAGTAACCACTACATAAACTGCCCACAGTAACCACTACATAAACTGCCCACAGTAACCACTATATAAACTGCACATAGTAACAGCTACAGCAAAATGCTCACAGTAACCACTACAAAACTGCCTACAGTAACCACCACATTGCAGTGCCCAAAGTAACCACAACAGTACAGTGCCAGCAGTAACTACTACATAAAATGTCCACAGTAACCACTACAAAAACAACGCCACCTAGAAATTCTTTCACGCACCAGTGGTTGACCATCCGTTTTGTGAGAACCATTCCGCTGCTACATTGCCTAATTTAGAAGACAACATTGGCTGCTGTAGCTGAGAGGTAATGCTTCCCCCCTGTCTCTCTGAAAATGAACGAACGAGCGAAACGATGGATTTTCGAATGGAATTTGACAAGTTTCAAGTGTCCCCTTGTCTCAAGGGAGGTGATATCACCGCTTAGACCTCTCTGAGACTGAAGATAAACTCGGAGATCCCTAGTACACGCTCTGCTCTTAAAAGAATCATTTATTTATTAAGTAACATGTCCTTTGCAGAACGACGCTCTTAACTTAATTTATACTGGTTTAGAAGACCCTGCAGAGTCTGTATACAACCAGTTACATTTACATCACCTTGCTCTAAAAGCTATGCTCATCAAGTTTATTCTTAAATGCATTAACTGTCCCTGCTTGCAACTGCCAGCCTAGTTTCTTGGCAATTAAGTTATTATTTTCCGTGCGTGCAGAAGCGATCGTACCAAGAAGAAACACTGTGTCTGACAAACTTGACACAGCAGGATTCGTACCCATTACGATGGAATTGAGAAACGAGTCCTTGGCAATTTTAAACCAAAAAGAGCAGACTGTTAGCCGATATCGGGGCAGAAATGAAACACTATCGAAATTGCTAACCAGTTGAATCCTCCATGTAGGTCAGACGGTTACGGTCCTTCCTTCCATCACAAGCACAGACCAATCATTTGTTTGTCTAAACACTCGACGTCTACATCCACAGGGCAAGAAGAGGAACCACTGTGTGTGTGAGAGACACAGAAGTCCACATGCTTATACCCCTCATATGGTAGAGGTGCGACTGAGTCAAGTCACATCAATCGTAAGACGCTTGCCACTATGTCAATATGATCAAGGGAACGAATATCTCAATATACGAAAAGGACTTATCGTGTCTTATCCACTTGTGGCGTGGGGAGCATTAGTTTCCTGTCAAGAGCCAGACGCGTGTCTGAAGTAGTCGTCATCCCTTGACGACTTAGAATATCCGCAACATTTCCTATTCATCTAGTTCTCGGTCTGCCACGGTTGGGAAAAATAACGCGGCGTACGTTACAGGAGTAAGCAAGTAACCTTAATTTGGCGATTAAAAGAATGTTAAAATATAACTTATTATTTCACTGCACCGCTGACATTTGTTGTTACGGATCCAGCAGCATCCGGACTCTCGCCCTTCGACCTAATGCCATGTAATGGTATCTGCACGTGTTTACCAGCTGTTGTCTAGTGCCATACAAAGTGTTTCGTGTATCTGGCCACGGAGGAAGAAGCATTTTTCTGAATTCGTTTAGCTCTGAGTACTCTAAGAGATGATGATCAGCGGTTTCATATGGGCGTAAACAAATATGGCATTCAGGAGTATGTTGTCGTTGAATTCTGTTCAGGCACTTGTTAAGTGGGATGTGTTGGGTTCTCAGTGGTAAAATGGTGCTCTGATCCTTGCTTGGGAGCTGATTTGCACTGTTATTTGGTCTGGGGCTTGCCATTTGTCTGTAGACCTCCCTTCCCGTGTTTCCAATGACCCATCCGTTCAGCCAAATTTCTTTGTTTGCTGATCTTATGAGCTGCTTGTAAAGTTGTTGCTGTGTATGTCTGTTCTGGTCTTGATCCTTCCTTTACTAGTCTGTCTGCCTTGTCATGTATGCTTCAGTGTCCAGGGATCCACTGCAGAACTATTTTTTAAAATTATTTTCTTAGTTATAATTGTTCTTTGATTTCACTAACACGGTGAAGTAGAGAATTTTGTTTAATTCTGATTTTTCACTGCCAGTTTTCCACAAGGCATCTGTTGGGATGATCCCGTTTCAGTCTGCTACTTAGCTCATAAACTTCCATAACTGCTGTATCCCTCCGCATCTCAAGGGGTTCCAATTGTGTGTGAATTTCGCAAGCTGCAGTTGGTGTTGTCCCCATTGCTATACTAATGAAGTGTAGAGCACTATTTTGCACCTTGTCCAAGGATTCCAAGATAGATTTTGAACACGATGAAAGGAGCGCACTATTCTATTCCACTGACATTTGTTAAAATGACACTTCATTTTACATAAACTAGTTTAGCAAACACGTTATGTCACAACGGTTTACTGTAACTAGAACAAGCACGTTATATGTATTAATGCAAAGACATATAACATCAAACCGGCTTTGAAGAACCCTCATAACCCATTGGAACAACACTGATCTACAAAGACATAGGAACTGGTCTGCAAACACGTCTATTTTTTAGATGTATAAAATACGCTAGTTACTAATGATCCTTCCACATTTGAAAACGTTTTATTTGTGAGCTACGTTTGCTTGCTTTGTCGGAGGGTGATGGGGTATTCAGATAATGGCTCTTTGTGTCGGCGAGGTTTCTGTTAGCGTCAGCTACATTACCATCTAGGACTTGAACGGGACAATGGCTAGTACATTTGGAAAATATAGGAAATCCAGATGAGTAGGTAGTAACCTCAGGACACATGTCTGACACAATATCTGGATATGAGCGAGACACGCTCTCAAGGGTAGGGAGTGCGAAGAACAGGACAAGAAATACTCGGAACGCGTGGATGGTGGCTGGAGCAAAGAGCTCATCTGTTGTCATTTAGAAGCAAGGTGGTTATCGATAGTTCTATCGTTATGAGGTCGCGCAAAGGTCAAGTTATCTGTCGTTCTCTTTAAAATAGGAACATATCTATCCCGTTTAATTCTCATGGTATGTCTTAAGGTACTCTCACCCTAATATACGAAACGTGTTCAAATAAAACCGGACCAAACTGCAACAAGTGACCATACGTATAATGCGCATGATGTCGTCACTTCTGGTGTAAATAGCACATACCAACCGTCTGCTGAGGAAACTATTAGTCGGAGGATAATGAAATGTTGTAAACTTGACGGTTGGTATGTGCTGTTTACGCCAGATGTGACGAATCATCATGCGCATCGTACGTATGTTCACATGTTGCAGTTTGGTCCGGTTTCATTTTAGCATGCCTCATAGTTTATTCCGCAAGTAGAATCTATTTCCCATATAAATCTGACAAGTCTGTCTCAAGATAGTCTCACCCTCATGTAGTTTATTCCACGCTTGGCTTGGACTGTGCTCCTCTGACAGAAGCATGTATTCACGCAGCGTGCTCTTGTAGATTCCAGTATTCATCCACTCGTTTCATGGCGCTATTACTTTCTGTATTGTTGAACGCGCATTCGGTAGCCCCCTGCCATCGGTGATCTGGTCCCTGATTGCAACATTGTCATGCATTATTGATTAACAAGCAGGAAACATGACTCCTAGGGGGTAGAATGGCAGGTTGAACAATTGACAATACCGTAGAAAATAATGACGAAGGCAAGTAGTAACCAGATCATACAGTCACACAGAACGAGGTGGGTGCGGCACATAGCAAGCATTAATGGGGGTACACTATAGAACAGGACAGATCAGATGACTACATTAATGGTGGTACAGTATAGAGGAGGGCAGATCAGATGACTACATTAATGGTGGTACAGTATAGAGGAGGGCAGATCAGATGACTACATTAATGGTGGTACAGTATAGAGGAGGGCAGATCAGATGGCTACATTAATGGTGGTACAGTATAGAGGAGGGCAGATCAGATGGCTACATTAATGGTGGTACAGTATAGAGGAGGGCAGATCAGATGGCTACATTAATGGTGGAACAGTATAGAGGAGGGCAGATCAGATGACTACATTAATGGTGGTACAGTATAGTAATGGTGGTACAGTATAGAGTAGGGATGATCAGATGGCTACATTAATGGGGGTACAGTATAGAGGAGGGCAGATCAGATGGCTACATTAATGGTGGTACAGTATAGAGGAGGGCAGATCAGATGGCTACATTAATGGTGGAACAGTATAGAGGAGGGCAGATCAGATGGCTACATTAATGGTGGTACAGTATAGAGGAGGGCAGATCAGATGGCTACATTAATGGTGGTACAGTATAGAGGAGGGCAGATCAGATGGCTACATTAATGGTGGTACAGTATAGAGAATTAATGTTGGCACACTATAAAGTAGGGCATATTATATTAATGTTGGTACGATATAGAGGATTAATGTTTGTACATTATAGAGGAGGGTCGATCATATTAGACCATTAATATTGATACAGTGCAGAGGAGGTTATATCAAATTACTACAATAATGTTCGTACAGGCTAGAGGATTGATGCAGATACAGTATAGAGGAAGGCATTTACCAGGTATAAATATATGTGCGTGTGTGTATGAATGTATGTATGTGGGCGCTTCAAATAAAGACATTAAAAGTGGGATAGAAGAAAAACCATGCCTTTGTATTGTAACTTGTTAATATGTCATTGCTGTCCTGCACGTGCCATCACTGTGCAGACGAATATGACGTCATTATTGCAGTTAAAATATCGCCGCCCCACTATTGACATGCACCATAAAGGAGCTGCGCTCTGTGATCCGTTTATTTTAGCAGTGAAGGGGTAAAAACCTATAGAAATTTATCAGCGAAATGGTCCAGTATGGTGGTGCATGCCTTTTACTCCAACAAGTGTATGATTGCAGTATGAAGAACCAAAACGGGATGAGTGACAGACTGTTCAAGACCGGGTCAGTGACCCCAGAGTCGATTGCAGCCGTTGACCGCCTCCGAAAGGAAAATAACCGATTGACTGTCAGTGAAATTGGCACACATCTGAACACCAGTCAAGGTTCAGCACACCACATCTGGATATCAGTCAAGGTTCAGCACACCACATCTGGATATCAGTCAAGGTTCAGCACACCACATCTGAACACCAGTCAAGGTTCAGCACACCACATCTGGATATCAGTCAAGGTTCAGCACACCACATCTGGATATCAGTCAAGGTTCAGTACACCACATCTGGATATCAGTCAAGGTTCAGTACACCACATCTGGATATCAGTCAAGGTTCAGCACACCACATCTGGATATCAGTCAAGGTTCAGCACACCACATCTGAACACCAGTCAAGGTTCAGCACACCACATCTGGATATCAGTCAAGGTTCAGCACACCACATCTGGATATCAGTCAAGGTTCAGTACACCACATCTGGATATCAGTCAAGGTTCAGTACACCACATCTGGATATCAGTCAAGGTTCAGCACACCACATCTGGATATCAGTCAAGGTTCAGCACACCACATCTGGATATCAGTCAAGGTTCAGCACACCACATCTGGATATGTCAAGGTTCAGCACACCACATCTGGATATCAGTCAAGGTTCAGCAAACCACATCTGGATATCAGTCAAGGTTCAGCACACCACATCTGGATATCAGTCAAGGTTCAGCACACCACATCTGGTTATCAGTCGAGGTTCAGCACACCACATCTGGATATCAGTCAAGGTTCAGCACACCACATCATCCATCATGGACTACTGTAACAAAAAAGTCTGCAAGGTGGGTACCACGGCAGCTTACTCCAGAATTGAAACAACGATGCGTTGATGCCTGTCGGGAACTTTTGCGTGGTCTGGTCAGACAACACATACTGATCAGACATGTTAGTCAGGGTCAGACAAAATATACTGATCGGACATGTTAGTCAGGTCAGACAAAATATACTGATCGTACATGTTAGTCAGGTCAGACAACACATACTGATCAGACATGTTAGTCAGGGTCAGACAAAAGATACTGATCGTACATTTTAGTCAGGTCAGACAAAATATACTGATCAAACATGTTAGTTAGGGTCAGACAAAATATACTGGCCAAGACCCTCACCTCGATTTCCCGGTAGTCCTACCTGGAAATGGGCCGTTTTCTTGGATGCTTGACTAACGAAAGGAGGGTCCGACGTGATCCTCGTAGTACTGAGCGATGTGCAGATGAAGTCAATCATAGCACAACCGCTTGGAAGACCCCGGTCCATCTTCATCAGCACACTCGGGATGTGAGGAAAGCTACAACAAACCGCCACTTCACGTCCTTTTCATTGCGCACAAAATAGTAAATCTACTCATTGTGGGCATTCAACATCGACATATGCGCTGGGAGACGTGTGTCGAACGCAATGACTACGTCCAAAAACATGATGCAGTTTTGTTTAACTTTTGGAATAAATTTACGAAAAAAGAGTACGTATATTTAATGTTTTCATTTGAAGCCTCCTTGTATGTATTTACACTCACTATTGTATGTGCTAGCCGATGAATACTTTTCGTTGTTACGTCGCTGGTTACTCTGTCTTTCATTATATGTGTCTTGTTACCGATCAACAAATTGTTTCCAGTGGACCACGATGGTGTCTTTGTTTATCTGTCTCACTTGTCGCCTAAGCTAGCCTTATTTAGGCCGACTTTTTGCGCGTACATTTCAGCATCACGGAAGGTAGTCTGTCTGCAAAGGTCATGTCCAATCTTATTGACCGTTGCTCCTACTCGCTGGTAGCCTCCAAACATCCTCTTGTTTGCCCAGAATATCTTCCTCGTCTTTGTGGTGATTAGGGGATGAAGCTTCAAATTGCTTGCCCGCTTGTCCTTCTCTGTTTGAAGTTTTGTGAGGGGACTTGTGTTCTGTCATTTAAGTTGCTGATTGCTTCTTCTGTTGGTTTACTTACTGATGTGCTGCAGGCTTGCCACGTAAAAATGTTGCCCTTTAATGAGTGAAGGTTTGTCTCGTGCATATGTTGCCCTTTAAGGAGTAACCTGTTTTGTTAGAAATACTTGGCACCAAAGCTTTGAGATTAGGTTGACCATGTTGTCCTGCTTTGGAAATGTTGACACGGAAAGGGTAAAGGTAGACCCAGTGTTAAAGTGGTTTGATCGCTTGCTTCTCGTCGCTAATATACCGGGTTCGTTCCCCCAGAAGCCACACATTCTAATTTGTCCAGTTGTAATGGGTACCTTTCTTACTGTTAGTGATTGTCAGTTTATTACTATGATCGGATCATGTTGAACCATGTTCCCCTCTAGGATGGAGGCACACTCTCCCCCCTTCAAGATGTTGCGCCTTTTGATTATCTAGGTAGTTTCATAGTAGATAGTGTTATAGATTTGAGGTTGTCATCAAAATATAAGTGTGCGAATACAAAAGACGAGGAATACTTTAATTGTACTATTGAGACTAGTTGGAAAGAAAGATTGTTTCAACCACTAAACTTCGAATTATCAGTGTGGTCTGTGCTACTGTCTGGTGCCGGTGTATGGTGCACGACCAATGCTGGTTTTAGAGAAGTACTGAGTGCTTGTGCAGAATGTCGGATCAGCGCTTGTATGACAAGGTTACACATGTGGAGCTATCGGAAAGAACATGACAATCTTTAGTGGAGCAGGGGGGGGGGTGTGGTTGGGACACACATTAAGAACACCGTTACCCGTTAAGTCCCTTTCTGGGCTCCAAACGACAAGAGTAGTCGAAGTCGGCCCATGCACACTTGGAGAAGGGAAATAGCTGTCGACGTGGTGGTAGACGTGGAAACAGCTGGAGATGTTGTTAGAAGACACAGATGTGGTCTGTATTTGTTGAAGGCCTATGCCACACTCTGGATGATAACGGCGATTGATGATGATACAGCGAGGTAAAGTCACAGCCATCCTATTTAAAGCTGAGACCTATAGTTTTACATTGACTATAACTCAACACAACCACGCTGATGAAATTGTTGCAAATGGACATTCGATCATGACATTATGTGAACTATTTTATTCAGTCACATCACGAAGCTGGTTTTCAGTTGAGTTTATTTCCGGTAAAAATAGAAAAAAACATGGTTAAATAGTTTTTCACAGTTCTAACAGTAATTCATTTGTGATTTTATTGATTGAAAATCCCGAAGAAGAAAAAAATATCGCGTTTTTATACGGAAATGGAAAAGACTTATTCATCACTGCACCAAATGTTTGAGATGTGCACGAGAACTGCCAATGTCAACGTCCTTACAATACGTTTTCAAATTGTTCGAATGCATAGATTAACGTGTGTATATCATAACGGGGATATAAGTTCAGGCGCTCAAACACATCTTAATGAAGCTGTATCAATATTTCTCTAGGTAGAATAAACGCGAAAGTCTTTATCAATGTATTTCAAACCAAGTGAAAAGAACAATGCGCGCCTTGGGTATACATCAACAGTCATTCTCAGGCTGGATTCAGGACTAATAAAGTAGATTTTCAAAGAGCACGAGAACGCAAGGAAGAAAGGATAGGTTAAATATTTTTGACAAAGTTGTTATTAAATGAGACATTTATATGATGTTTTATTCTAAAGAAACAATTGCACTAAAGAAATTCACAGATTGGTTGCGGAAGAATAACGGCATTGCTGTCTGCAAAATCTACTTGATGGAAAATTGTAAGGCTTCACCTTTAAGACATTTACTGTCGGGGAAAATGATCATCTGTGAGAAGAGTGTCACCTAGTAGCTTCCAGATGTAGAAGTACTGTGTAGAGAATGTTCTGATATTGTTTATATAGATGAAACATGGATCTATGCTCATCACACGGGACTAAATGGATAGCAGTCGTTAGATTGAACGATTACAAGAATTGTATCAAGTAACAAAATGAACACGACTGATAAATAACCCATGTAAGCAGCAGTCATAATGAAGAATTGAAACACGTCGTTTTTCCTTTCAAAATTGACAGACAATCGGGGATTGTCATGCAATGATAAAACACCATATTTTTTAGAGAGTGGATTGAGAAAACTGTTCTTCCGTCCTCAGAGTGACCATCTTTCATGATAATAGACAATGCGTTCTACCACAGTGCAGTGGCACAAGGTACAAAGTCCACCGTCATCAAGTACGAAGGATGCAATAAAGGTGTGGCTAACAAAGAAACACATTCAAATTCAGCTAAATGTACCTCCACCTTCAATTGTTGTCTCTAGTAAAGGAGACACGTAAGACAAAAGACATTTCACAATGACAAGATAATCCAGGAGCCAGGTCATATGTAATTGAGACTGCCACTTTATTATTCATTCTTTGTATGGTCCTTACAGCAAATTATCTAATGAATTATTAAATGTTCATGCGTTTCGTGTAACTCACTTCCATTATGTTACACTCACGGACGTCCACACACAGTATGTATATAATGTCCTTCAACACCCGATACGAACATTAATTAAATACAAGATGACTGACTATCCGTGCATCTTATTTGTAACTACTTGTAGACATCTCCCAAAATGGAAATGAAAGATACGCCTATGGTTCATAAACATAGTGTTTTTGTATAAAAACAGTAAAGAATGTTTTAGAGGAACCACATATTTTCGTCGCCGAAAAATGTTTAAGAGAACCATCCGCTATGATATAACGGTATTGCCTCCATCATTTCAATGCACATTATCTATCATGACAAAAAGAGCACGTGCAGTGAATCACGTTGTTAAGTTATTGAATTCTGGAGAAATTAGATACATTCTGAAGGCATATTTTTATGCACTGACTATATTAATGTAATTTGCCTGTTGATGGCTACGCCGTGATTCTGCTCCCCCGATGTATGATAGCGTGGGTTCATGGAACGTGCACTAATAGACTCAGTAATATCAATCCACTGATTTCCTCATGGGACCAGCCGATTATCAGCGGACGGTCTGCATAGACGGCAGTTATGTGATGTGTTTGTTAAGGAGGATCGGTATCACATCGTTATATATACGGTATGTCCAGTCTCCGTCAGCAGATGAGAATCGGTATATTTATCATATCAAAAGACGTTCGACCTACTGGAACAATGTACTGGCAGGGAACGTACAGAGCAGGCGGGACAGAGGACAAGAACCACCGTACGGGGAGAAGTGGGTAAGGTTGGAGGAAGTTAAACATACAAAGATGGACAGGGAAAAGACTGAGATTTGTTCCATCAAGGTATGCAACAGAGGACATTGGAAATATATTAAAGTTGTCCTTAGATATGGACATTGTAACTGGTCTTAACAGGGATATATACTGATGGTTCATGTAGTTCGCTTATTGTGCATACTATCTCACGCATCCCTCCATGTTCATCCTACGTTGTTACAAACCACTGCACCTTCAGAGCATTTATTGTTGATTCATCGTTTGTGTCTGTAGTACCACCATCTTACTGATTGTCATTTAGTGGCTCCAGTACACTTTCTCAATCTAGTGTCACCATTATAGGCGTTAGTCCGCTTATTCTTAGTCGTTTGTACTAAACAAACATTACATCCGTTTACATCAAAAATATGGATGTCAGTGTCTTGTTGGCTTACAGTTTATCCTTCAAATAACCACATACATTTTCTTCACTTTTCTCTCCAACCCGACCTTTTTCATTTCTGAAGGTTTCCCTCAAGCGTCTCTCGTCTCCAACCCGCTTTCATTTCTGAAAATTTCCCTCAAGCAAGTCTGTCTCCAACCCGACCTCTTTCATTTATGAAAGTTTCCATCAAGCAAGTCTGTGTCTCCAACCCGACCTCTTTCATTTCTGAAAGTTTCCCTCAAGCAAGTCTGTGTCTCCAACCCGACCTGTTTCATTTCTGAAAGTTTCCCTCAAGCAAGCCTGTGTCTCCAACCCGACCTCTTTCATTTCTGAAAGTTTCCCTCAAGCAAGCCTGTGTCCAACCCGACCTCTTTCATTTCTGAAAGTTTCCCTCAAGCAAGCCTGTGTCTCCAACCCGACCTCTTTCATTTATGAAAGTTTCCCTCAAGCTGGTTTATGTCTCCAACCCGACCTCTTTCATTTCTGAAAGTTTCCCTTAAGCTTGTCTCGTCTCCAAACCGATTTCTTTCATTTCATTTCTTTGATCTCTGAAATGGCCACGTCAATTTTCCTTTAAAAATGTGGCTTATGCCTCGGACTTCTATCGCCAGTGTATGTATAACTTGGAAAGAAGAGAGACCGGGAGGGGGGGGGGGGGGGGTGAATTGTGTGCCCCGTGTTGAACCGTCACTATGTCCATCTCGTGGAGCAGACAGACCAGACCAAGTTGTATTTTTAAACAGTGGTTTCAGGTTTGTCCTAATCGATTGAGAGTCTGAGTAATGTCAGCGAGTCTAGTCACTTGATCTCTTCCTAGCAAAATGTATTTTGTTTCTGCTATATCAGTCTCTGGATGCATTCTGTCCCACTTGTCTTTGGACGTATATTTGATTTTTGTTTGTATTTATGAAAGGTATCATGGTTGCAAATAAAAAGGATCCGTATCTCGCGTATTTCTAGTGGTAAATAACATACACTGTAACAATGTATTCGACGTTTAAAAAAAAAGATACAGTGAGGTACAGTGGCATGTTGTTATAATCAATTTTAAATTCAAAATAAAAGGGCAGTAGCATAGCACTGACTGTCATCGGGATTGAAGTGTCAGTGACATGATAGTACTAAGTCTCTGTTTTATTACGAAGTGGCGTGACCAGTTTCCTTCATCGCAACAGTAAGTAGAGTCTTGTACCCAAATGCAGCTGGGTAGACTGGAATGATTCAATAAAGGTAAGCCAGCCCATACCTTTGCCGTGATTAGCTAGCGATCTTGCCACTCAGTACTCAAGGTTTGATGTGCGTTGTTGATTGATTCATGTGTTTTTGTCTGGTGCTGAAGATGCATCAGTGAATGAGATGCTGACACCAGCCAGCGACTCATAGCTCGTTGCATGCATCTGGGTCAGTGGGTCAAAGTTGACCAAGACCCTATTCCGTTTCCAGGACGGGCTGTACTAGTCAGTAGTGTAGTCTGGCGAATGGGTAGGGATCGTAGAGAGAAGGCAACCTCAGTATCCCAAAATCTAACTGAAATTGGATGTTTCGTGCAAAAGGCGCAGCTATCACAGCCTCGTCATATTTCCGACACAACGTCATTCTTGCCAATGAGAAACGCCCAAGTAGATTCACTATCCTGCTCAAGTCGAAGCATAGGGCCGCCACTACAGCTTTAGCAGAAGCCTGTTTCAGAACAGTAGTGGTTGCAGCGCAACGATTTTACACGAAGAGGTAGCTAATTCCACGCACAACCGTCGTTAGTCGCCCTGTTACGACATACTCGAAAGGTTACAGTGGTTTTATTCTTGTCCACCCGGTTCCATTTCTCGATCTTAACGTTCATGTATTGTTCGGGTAGGTGTGGTATGTGTGTGTCTGGGATGTCTATGTGAGCATTGTGTCCGCATCTTGTGAGGCGTATGTTTTCACTAGAAATACATGTCAGGTGCTCCTGTCCACGGCAATCTGTTCTAGCTCCCTCCACGTCTTGTTGCATTTTGCTCTTCATCTAATGAGCATAGTGATAGAGCACTCGCTTTTCACTGCTGAGGTACATTGTTTAACCGCCACGTTCCAGTTAATTCTACTGTAAGTGTGTACCTGCATTACTGCTATGGAAAGAAAGACAATGGAACTGGTCACCCACTAACAAAAAATGTCATAGTACACTGAAATTTCCAACACTCTATCCCCAACAGCAGCGTCTGCCATGGTGCTACCTTAACTTTCTCTTGCCATAATTTTCTATCCCTGCGTAGCAAAATGAACGATTCATGATAGTAGTTATGTACAACTTTTCTATATCTCTTTTGGCTGGATCACTCGCTGTCACAACCAGGCCCTCTCACGTGTTGAAGTGTTTGCAGAATATACCCAATCAGCCGATCAGTGATTAATTGATTCCTGCTACAGCACAGATCCTCCCGTGTTGAAGTATTCACAGAGTATACCCAATCAGCCGATCAGTGATTGATTGATTCCTGCTACAGCACAGATCCTCCCGTGTTGAAGTATTCACCGAGTATACCCAATCAGCCGATCAGTGATTGATTGATTCCTGCTACAGCACAGATCCTCCCGTGTTGAAGTATTCACAGAGTATTCTAAATGAGCCGACCACTCATTGATTGCTTCGTCCTCCAGCCCACCTTGTCCTGGTACACTTGCACTCATTCAGTCTAGTGACAACTCTCATCTTGTTTTTAGAGAATTGATTTATTGTTGTTGGGCGTCTACTAGTCTCATTCATATTATTGCCCCTGTCAGTCGTCACTCATTCTAAACTCGGACAAAAGGCAACTGATATCGCGTGTCTGATATAGGGAATACTGCAATATATATATATATATATATATATATATATATATATATATATATATATATATATATATATATATATATATATATATATTACTTAGCTAACTTCATGTCTTTATACTGGTTTAGAAGACTGCAGTCTGTATACAACCAGTTTCATTTACATTTCCGTGGTCTAAAAGCCATTCGCATTTAATGTACTCGTAAATGTATTACTTGTCTCTACCTCCACTGCTTCCTGTGGCTATGCATTCCAAGCATTCACGACTCTCTGACTAAAAATATATTTCCTAATATCTAATCTGTATATTTCTTTAGTCAGTTTGTAGCTTTGCCCTGTTATTCTTGTAGGTGATTGTATTTTGATGTATGTATGTATAATTCCCACGAATACCTTGCTCTACATGATCAACGGCAAAAGGAACAGGTAAACCGAGATATATTATTTGTCTCAATGAGGTGGCTGGGACACCACATCTCACAGCATTAAAAATTGTCTGTTTTCACTACTCTCTTCCCATGTTTTCCTCGTCCATATCCAAAAAGGTCAACATTTTCATCAATAAATGCTTTCAAAGAATATAAGAGTTGAAATGGTATGTCAAGTTTACTAATGTGGGAGTCTTGGAAATAATCATGCTGACAACAGTGGATCTGTAGTGAGGAGAAGGCAACTAAAAGACGAGAGAGAGAGAGAGAGAGAGAGAGAGAGAGAGAGCTGGAGACAAACATAAGAGATCAAGTCATGGGTAGAGCTAAAACCGACCACCGAAGGACTTTGTTGAAGACATGTTCTCTACTCGGAGCTGGACGTATTTTGATGGATTGATCTTTCTCTGGGTTCTTGAGCACCGCTTTAAAGAGTTGAACTCCATGCCTAGCGTGCGGTTGCCGAGCACCAGATGTCAGTACGCCCTTTCATCTTAAAGGATGATGTTTGAACTGCAACCGCCCCCCCCCTCTCTCACTCTCTCTCTCTCTCTCTCTCTCTCTGTCTTGAACTGTAGATCTGTACACATTTTTTGGATGGATTTAACAAAAAATTAAATCCCCCAAGATAAACAATTTGAGAAACGCTGTCCTATGTCGTCTCGTTATTTGTTGTATGTGCACCGGAAGGCTGTGCCGGGAGGAAGATCACCAACAAAGTTATCAACAATAGGAAGATGACCAAGAAAGTTATCACCAATAGGAAGATCGCCAATAAAGTTATCACCAATAAAGTTATCACCAATAGGAAGATCACCAATAAAGTTATCACCAATAGGAAGATCGCCAATAAAGTTACCACCAATAGGAAGATCACCAATAAAGTTATCACCAATAAAGTTATCACCAATAGGAAGATCGCCAATAAAGTTACCACCAATAGGAAGATCACCAATAAAGTTATCACCAATAAAGTTATCACCAATAGGAAGATCGCCAATAAAGTTATCACCAATAAAGTTATCACCAATAGGAAGATCACTAATAAAGTTATTACCAATAAAGTTATCACCAATAGGAAGATCACCAATAAAGTTATCACTGGGAGGAGGATCACCAATAAAGTTATCACCAATAAAGTTATCACCAATAGGAAGATCACCAATAAAGTTATCACTGGGAGGAGGATCACCAATAAAGTTATCACCAATAGGAAGATCACCAATAAAGTTATCAGCAATAAAATTATCACCAATAGGAACATCACCAATAAAGTTATCACCAATAGGAAGATCACCAATAGGAACATCACCAATAAAGTTATCACCAATAGGAAGATCAACAATAAAGTTATCACTGGGAGGCAATCACCAATAAAGTTATCACCAATAGGAACATCGCCAATAAAGTTATCACTGGGAGGAGGATCACCAATAAAGTTATCACATACAAGGAAGCAAGACATCGCATCAAGAGGGAACGAATGCAGTGAAATCCGACTAAGAGAATAGGGATTGAAGAAGTAAGACAAAGACAGTCCCCAAAATTACCAAGCTGAAACTTAATGTGTCGGGCCGATTGGCTCAGAAATCGTATCCTGAATGTGAACAATGACACGACGACCTTTTCAGAATGAGCGCCAGGAAGAAAGCCAGAGAGAGTGTGTGAGTGAGTGAGAGAGTGTGTGTGTGTGTGGTGTGAAGCGAAGCGAAATGTGTTGGCTGTCGCCGACAATGACTTGTATAGATCTGTCACTTGAACCTTCCTCCTCCGCGCCTTTCCAGCTCTATGCCTACTATCATGCTCCGCCAATCTCTTATCTATTCCTCCAGCATCTCTAACTGCGATGCTAACGTAGTCCTATTAGCGCACTTGAGATCAAGACCTTGCATCGTCGCTCTAGTTTTAGCCGTGCACACACTACATTTAATGCAGCTTCTCTTGTACTTAAACGCCGCGTCAATTATATGTCTTCCGCGTTTTGTTTTGTTTTTTTTGCATTATAAAAATCGTTTTCCTCTTCGCGCTTCACCCCCGCCTCAGGCAGCGCCCCTCCCTCTCCACACACACTCGTTTTATAGCACACAGACATACACATTAAAAGAGAAATGATTTAATTGCTGTTTTCGTTGGCTCATGCCATGTTTTCTTGGAATGCCCGAGGGTGCCTCACCTGTGATGCCTGTCAAGAACTATGTGATGGAAGTCAAAAATGCTGCTCAATCATGCTGGCCTAACTGTATACGGTAAAACTGATGGCTCATCTCTAGGAACAATAACAGCATTGTTTGCTCGTGGATAGTATAGATCTGGCACTTGAACGTTCCCCCATCGGCCCTATCCAACTCAGTGCCTGCCACCATGTCCTGTCTTTCATCTGCGTCTCGTAACAACTATGCTAAGGCATTCGAAATCACGACCTTTTATTGTACCTCTAGTCTTCGCTGTGTACAGACTACACTTAATGCGACTTCTCCTGTACATAAACGCCATATAAATGATTTCTCTCATGTTATTGTATAAACAAAAAAATGTTTACCTTTTTGCTCTTCCCACACAAGTCAATGACCTTCATGTCTGCACACTTGATTGTACGTATACAAAAATGCAGATTTCAACTATCCGTTTGGTCCATTATTAAAATTATATATCAGTTTGAACAAACCACTTCTTCTTGGTGTTTATCTCACACAATTTCTTCTCAGTGTTTATCTCACACAATTTCTTCTCAGTGTTTATCTCACACAATTTCTTCTCAGTGTTTATCTCACACAATTTCTTCTCAGTGTTTATCTCACACAATTTCTTCTCAGTGTTTATCTCACAATTTCTTCTCAGTGTTTATCTCACACAATTTCTTCTCAGTGTTTATCTCACAATTTCTTCTCAGTGTTTATCTCACACAATTTCTTCTCAGTGTTTATCTCACACAATTTCTTCTCAGTGTTTATCTCACAATTTCTTCTCAGTGTTTATCTCACACAATTTCTTCTCAGTGTTTATCTCACAATTTCTTCTCAGTGTTTATCTCACACAATTTCTTCTCAGTGTTTATCTCACAATTTCTTCTCAGTGTTTATCTCACACAATTTCTTCTCAGTGTTTATCTCACACAATTTCTTCTCAGTGTTTATCTCACGCAATTTCTTCTCAGTGTTTATCTCACACAATTTCTTCTCAGTGTTTATCTCACAATTTCTTCTCAGTGTTTATCTCACACAATTTCTTCTCAGTGTTTATCTCACACAATTTCTTCTCAGTGTTTATCTCACACAATTTCTTCTCAGTGTTTATCTCACACAATTTCTTCTCAGTGTTTTTTTTTTTTTTTTTTTTTTCGTTCGCCTTATTTATCTATTCCCCAAGGCGTGTGTGCGTTACACTGTGGTTTTTATTTTGCGCCTGTCGGCCCAGTGCATCCGACTTCAGCATGCATTTTATGTTAGGGTCTGCTTCCTCCTGCATTTTTTAAGGGTTTGCTTCCCCGGGATAACGGCCGGTGCTGTGATTCTCAGTGTTTATCTCACACAATTTCTTCTCAGTGTTTATCTCACGCAATTTCTTCTCAGTGTTTATCTCACACAATTTCTTCTCAGTGTTTATCTCACAATTTCTTCTCAGTGTTTATCTCACACAATTTCTTCTCAGTGTTTATCTCACACAATTTCTTCTCAGTGTTTATCTCACAATTTCTTCTCAGTGTTTATCTCACACAATTTCTTCTCAGTGTTTATCTCACACAATTTCTTCTCAGTGTTTATCTCACACAATTTCTTCTCAGTGTTTATCTCACACAATTTCTTCTGTGTTTATCTCACACAATTTCTTCTCAGTGTTTATCTCACACAATTTCTTCTGTGTTTATCTCACACAATTTCTTCTCAGTGTTTATCTCACACACTTTCTTCTCAGTGTTTATCTCACACAATTTCTTCTGTGTTTATCTCACACAATTTCTTTGTATGCGCCAATGCCCTCCACAGAACCACTACATTTAGAACTATCTACACAAGAGAAATGTTGCTATCTGTTCTTGGATTTACGAATATCAGAAAGTATTTTTGTGTGTGTGTATTTTAGAGTTGTTTTATTTTCTTTGCCCCGTAAATTTCACAAGCCCGTGCGACAGAGATGCTTGTTCTCATTTTTCTAAAAGTAAAGTGGAAATTCAGCAAAATTAACCCGCCATTAAAATTGAGTTTTTGAAGGCTCCATTGTACTAAGCCGCAGCCTGTGAGAGGTGGGGTAGCTAGTGCCCTTCCTTGCTGTTTTTACTTTCTCTAACTCATTTTTGTGTCAGGTACCCATTTACAGATAGGTTGACCGAAGAAGCTGTCCCCGATTAAACCATGACCCGGATTTATGTTAGTCTCTGGACGCGTTTCGAACTGAGGCAGACACAGCGAATTGCTCGCCATGAACTGAGCTAACCGCGCCTCACTTATTATTTATTTGCCAAATTTAAGGTTGCAGGCTTTCTTTTAACTTCATCGGTTGATACCGTTTTGAATGTTAAGGATGACGTGCTTGGCTGATAAGCCAATGGTGCGAAGCTACCACCTGATGGATTTCGGCCGAACGCCTCTAAGCCAGAATCCCGCCCTAAATCTCAGCACCGCTGTGATGGGAGGCAAGGATATGGTTGGGACCTGGGGCTCGCGTCTCAGCCCGGACCGGTCGAGCCGCAGAAATGCACCTGGCCAAATGCACTCCTGCCTCGCTCTTTACCTCTGTCTGATATCAGCCATCCCAATGGACGCAGAAGAGATGCAGTCCAGCGGACATTGTACCTCTGCCCTATTGTGACAACGTCCCAGGTGGCGGGGAATGCTAGGCGTGCCATCACTGCAGATGAGCCGAGACAATAAACGGAGCAAAGAGATACCTCACTCACGTGCATATGCTACGTTTCTGGCAGGACGTGACGATCCTGAGACCACACTGGACTGCCTCTCTTCCAGGATAGTACAAACTAGTACACAGTCCATCATATCATATCATTGCCAAACCCTATAGACACGAGTGGGGAAGACTCGTTAGTCCTGCAAGACAACTTCCCTAAGAGAGACAACTCTGACCAAAAACAACTGCTGCCTTGCAGATAGGCTGGGGACAGCCAAAGGCTAAGGAGGGCTTCCCTACAGAAACGCCTGTTGAAATCGGATACACTGAGCCACAGGCGTAACAAAATAAAACAGTGCAACGTAAATATCGCTGTAAACAGCGTACGATGAAGAAGACGAAGAAGAATGTTAAGGATGACAAAATAATTGAATAAATGTATTGAGAAATAACAGACAGACTGTATACGCTGTGATCCCTGATACCAGAAGCAGGCCTCTCTGTATTATACTGGCGGAGGCACGCCTTTTTTCCCGGGGCCGCAGCCTTTCAAGTGAAATCAGGATGTTTTAACCAGTTTGGGCGCTCTTAGAGGTCAACCCGACCAAAGTGCAATAGAAGGGCCTCACCCTGAGGGCACGTGGGAGAGTTGTGTGACTGTTGGACAAATGTTAGGTAAGATAGAGGAGTCCAAGTATCTAAGTATGACTCGTTTAGAGTACCTGTCAGGTAAGAGAGAGAGAGAGAGAGTCCAAGTATCTAAGTATGACCCCTTTAGAGTATGTGTCAGGTAAGAGAGAGAGTCCAAGTATCTAAGTATGACCCCTTTAGAGTATGTGTCAGGTGAGAGAGAGAGAGAGAGTCCAAGTATCTAAGTATGACCCCTTTAGAGTATGTGTCAGGTAAGAGAGAGAGAGTACCAAGTATCTAAGTATGACCCCTTTAGAGTATGTGTCAGGTAAGGAGAGAGAGTCCAAGTATCTAAGAGTATGTGTCAGGTGAGAGAGGGAGAGAGAGAGAGTCCAATTATCTAAGTATGACCCCTTTAGAGTATGTGTCAGGTGAGAGAGAGTCCAAGTATCTAAGTATGACCCTCTTTAGAGTATGTGTCAGGTTAGAGAGAGAGAGTCCAAGTATCTAAGTATGACCCCTTTAGAGTAGGTGTCAGGTAAGGAGAGAGAGTCTAAGTATGACCCCTTTAGAGTATGTGTGAGGTAAGAGAGAGAGAGAGAGTCCAAATATCTAAGTATGACCCCGTTAGAGCATGTGTGAGGTAAGAAGAGAAAGTCCAAGTATCTGAGTATGACCCCCTTAGAGTATGTGAGGTAAAAATAGAGAGAGAGAGAGAGTTCAAGTATGGCCCCTTTAGAGTATGTGTGAGGTAAGAAGAGAAAGTCCAAGTATCTAAGTATGACCCCTTTAGAGTATGTGTGAGGTAAAAAGAGAGAGAGAGAGTCCAAGTATGACCCCTTTCTCGGGGCTACAGTAGTTAGACGACCTAGATTCAAGCAGGTGTTACACCAGCGGTTCTAAACGTTATCATGATGAGAAATATATCGGTCTTCGACATGAGCTGCACATACCCTATCTTAAGAACCACTGTTCTATACCACCTTTGGTTACTTACATTCATATGCGTGTTTCTGGAAGTTTCGACATCTATCGTTGACATTTCTGACTGAACAGACACAGCAAGTTGGGGAGGGGGTGAGAGAAGATCACGTTGTAACTTTTAATCGTCTTAACAGTGAGGGTTTGTTTTTCTTGAGAGGGGGGAGGGGGAGGTGGGAGAGAGAGATAAGAGATATTTGAGTGAGTTGCTGGGTGTATTGTGTTGTTATCTTCATTAGGTTAAAATTGTCTTACACATTTCATCTCTGTCGTCGATTCTGTTATCGATAAATAATTCATGGATGAAAACAAGGACACGGCACCAGACAAAACTCTGTCCGTCGGCAGTGAACTTTTATTGTATGCAGAAAGTGTCAGCGATGCCCACTCCAACATAGGTGGGTAGAGGAGAATGTTGTCGCCACTACTTTGGGAGGATTTTGTGGTTGTGGGTTTCTATGGATAGGGCGTCTGGGTAGCAGGGAGTAGAGCGCTTGCTTTTTCGCACAAAGGTACCGAGTTAGACGATCCTCGTTATCGACTCAGTTGTAAACTGGTACCTGCCTTATTGTTAGGCAAGGAAAAGCAGGGTGGTAACTTTGGAGGACATAACTATCACGCATGTCGGGGTAGGTTGCTAGAGAAGATTGTGCATGGGACTGGCAACCTACCTAATCATGTACAAGGAGACCACCATTGCACGACCGCTCGCAAGAGCTTTGATACATTTCATGTATGGGGGTTAGTTGTGGTAATGGCCATTTGCATCATAGGAGCGTACTGAAGAAGGTGCACCGCCTTCTGGCAACAAGGCCTACCACAGAGAGGAGTCATCTCTCCTACCCTCTTTATCCTATTCATAAACGATATAGCGGGAAAACTCCCAAAGAAAGCACCCAGTGCCCTACACGCTGACGACTTCGCAATGTGAAGTGCTGCAGAAAAACTACCAACAGCTGAAAATAGAACGCAGACAGCAGTGGACACGCTTGGAAAATGGGTTACAGATTGGGGATTGCAGATTAACATCTCAAAGACAGTTACAACATGCTTCTCACTGTCCAACACCAAGGAAGTAACAAAACTTATTCTAAATGGCAAATAGCTTGTACAAGAAAATATCCCTGTGTATCTGTGTTAAAATGAACAAGAGACTCACATGGCGGGAACACATACAGGAGATAAAACAAAAGGCAACCAGAAAACTATCCCTCGTGAAGAAGCTGGCCGGAACAAGCTGGGGCGCAAATAGCAACATCCTCAAAAATGTATACACTGGCACAGTCAGGCCAGTACTTGAATACGGCATGACAGCCTGGACGACAGCATCAAAAACAAACACGGAACGCCTAACCAAAATTCAAAATTCAGGCTTAAGGATAATAACAGGAGGAATGAAGACTACACCAATCCAGAAAATGGAAACATACACAAATATAAGACCCCTAAATACTAGACAAGAGGAAAGAGTGCCGACACATAGTGAAAAGATGCTACGCCTGCCTGATCATCCCATACATATCAAACTAAAACACCCAGTTAAAATAGGCTAAAGAGAACCAGCTTCATTCATATATCAAACCACCTACACCAAAAATATGGAGAACTAATTCCCAACCAACCTACAGAAATAGAAATGCTTATTAACTATGAAGAGCCAAGCTGCAACATAAACAACATCGAAAAAAGTACAGAGTTCCCAGGAATAAGAAGAAAAAACCAACACAGTGTCCACGAGCTGAAAATTTTAGCACAAACAATGATTGAGGAGAAATATAATACCAAGGAATGGACACAGGTGTACACAGATGGTTCAGCAGAGGGGGCAGGCCGAAACGGGGGAGGAGGCATATTCATAAGACACAAAAGAGGAAATATAACAGAAGAGGCCCTCCCAAAAGGAAAGTTGTCCACAAATCTCAGAGCAGAATCGATGGCCCTCCTGCGAGCACTGAGAATGCTTCAAACAGAAAGGCAACCTCCAACAAAAATAGCTGTATTCACGAACTGCAGAGTACTATTAGAGACAATACACACAAAAAACAAACAAAAAAACAATCCACTGTTATCAGAGATCAGAGCAGAACTGGGAAAGATATCCTCAACAATAGCGCTCCAGTGGTTACCCTCCCATTGCGGAATCACGGGAAACGAGAGAGATGATGCTCTGGCAAAAGATGGCAGCAAAAAGGCACAATTTAATCATCGAGTACCATACAGAGAAATCAAGAACATCATCAGAAATCAGTATATACACCAATGGAGAGAAAACAGAAGCATAAGCAATACACAAGACCCAATTCACCAACTCAAAAATCAACAAACTACCTTATTTCGCATGATAACCGGACACTGCAGACTACTAGAACATCTGTACCGACTGAAGATCTCACACACCGATGAGTGCCCATGTGGAACCCTGAGCATATTCTACAAGAATGCCCAATCTATAGGGAAATGAGATGCCAGACCTGACCAGAGGGTGCGGAGCTGAAACAAAAGCTGTGGGGCAGCCGCTCCGACCTGGTGAAGACTACAGCCTTCATCATGGCGACTGGCCTGCAGATATAGCATGACCAAAAGATACTGAACGCAAAGAAGAAGAAAGAAGATCGATTTCCACCTCGTTGACCAAGCTGATGTAACACAGTTTGTCTCAAGGATGACCGTCGTGGATACATGTAGGGTCAAGGTCATTCTGACGTAGCTGACCCCGATGCCAGTCTACCTTTTTTTTACACGTGTGAGAGAAGATATAATGTGTTACTACATTTTCTTCTTCGCCCGACCTCATGGTCTCGGTTTCTCTTACAAGGAACACAAATGTTTGTAAGCGTTTTATCTACACCCAGATTTTGTCTCTCTTATGTCTCGTATTGTTCCGTCTCTTCTCGTGTGAGCGTGCAGCTCTGTAGGACGTGCTCCAAGGTCAAAGTATCCTCTCCAAATGGACACCTGTCATCTGTCCCAGTCTTCATTGTGTTGTAAAGATGACCCCTGAGTCTGTTATGCTCAGTTCTTAGTCTGAAGATAACGACTTGCTATTCTCTAGCCAAATTAAAATAGCTATCTTCTATTATGTTCTCAATCACTTACAAAAGGGATTGTTCCACGGAATTGGAAAGATGCAGGAGTGATCCCCTTATTCAAAAAAGGCAAAAAATCAGATCCAGCAAATTATAGACCGGTGAGTTTAACGAGCATAGTCTGTAAATTGTTAGAGTCAATAATCAAAGAAAACATTTTAATGCATTTAGACAAATGTAATCTAATTAGAAATAGTCAGCATGGGTTTACTAGAGGGAGATCATGCTTAACAAATCTATTAGAATTCATGGAGGAGGTTACTAAAATCATAGATAAAGGGGAGCCAGTGGATGTTATTTATCTAGACTTTGCAAAGGCCTTTGATAGAGTACCTCATCAAAGATTATTTCGAAAGTTAAAATCACATGGAATAGGTGGGGAAGTTGCCAAATGGATTGAAAATTGGTTAACGGGAAGAAGGCAGAGGGTGGGCATAAATAAGGAGTACTCTGGGTGGTGTGAAGTGAAAAGTGGTGTGCCACAGGGCTCGGTTTTGGGACCAATTTTGTTCTTGATATATATAAATGATTTGGACATTGATATGGGATCCATGATTGCAAAATTTGCTGATGACACAAAACTATGCAGTAGTGTCTCATCTAAAGTGGAAGTGGATATATTGATGTCGGATTTAGATAAAATTCGAGAATGGTCTATAAGCTGGCAAATGGAGTTTAATGTAGATAAATGTACAGTCATCCACATGGGTAGATCCAATATGGAACATAATTACAGAATGGGAGAAAACAATATTAGAAAGATAGATAAGGAAAGGGACCTAGGGGTTATAATAGATCATACAGGAAAGGTGAGTGAGCAAGTTAAGGTAGCAGTGAAAAAGGCAAATGCAATGTTAGGTATGATAAAAAGAAATATTAAACATAGGAGCAAGGAAGTGATCGTCAAACTGTATAAAGCTTTAGTTAGACCTAGATTGGAGTACTGTGTACAGGTGTGGAGTCCTTATGATAGAGGGGATATAAACATGCTGGAAAGAATACAAAAAATGGCTACAAAGATGATAGTGGGATTCCAGAATTACAGTTATGAGGAACGACTCAGAAAAACCGGCCTACAGTGTCTCGAAGAGAGAAGAATTCGTGGTGACAATACAGTTTTATAAGATGATCAGAGGAATGGATAAATTAGACTATAACAAGCTTTTTAAAATACAGCCACCCACAATAACACGAGGGCATAGCTACAAGCTGACTAAAGAGAGGTCCAGATTAGATATTAGGAAATATTTTTTTAGTCAGAGAGTGGTGTCTGCTTGGAATGCATTGCCAGGGGAGGTAGTGGAGGCAGGGACAGTTAATGCATTTAAGAATAAACTGGATGCGCATAGCTTTTAGAGCAAGGTGATGTAAATGTAACTGGTTGTATACAGACTCTGCAGGGTCTTCTAAACCAGTATAAAGACGTTAAGTTAAGTTTTCGGAAGTAGGGGTGTTGAAAAGTACATTTTCCACAGAAGTTGTCTTTAATTATTGGGTTGACCTCATTATTCGTGACTCAGATCTGTTTGTGAGGGAACTCTTCCGCACGTTGCAAGTCTGTCTGCAGCTTCATTGCTTTGGATACTGCAGTTGGAGGGAATACACCGCATGGCCAGGCTTGGGTGTTCTGCTGAGAGCTGTAGTACACGCATTGCTCGACTCTATATCCTTATGGTGTTTAAGAGCTGCTATTATTGTAGACTGCTTATTGGCATCTCTTTCATTGTGTTTGTCTTTCAACCTGGCAGAGTTAAGTTAACAAGAGTATCTTTTGTAACGGGTTGTAGTCGCTCTTTCTAAACCATGAGTCATACTTTCGAAGGTGAACTGGGGGTCTTCCTGGTTGTAGCGCAGTCTGGTAAGCCTACCACTATGGGGATCACATTCTGCTGGTCAGACTGCTGTGACACATGTTTCCAAGAATTGGCGAGGACATTAACTGTGGGGTTGATCGTATGTTTCACCTGTCCCTGATTACTCTTTCTCTCCCACCTTTATCGTATGTTTCACCTATCCCTGATTACTCTTTCCCTCCCACCTTGATCGTATGTTTCACCTGTCCCTGATTACTCTTTCTCTCCCACCTTGATCGTATGTTTCACCTGTCCCTGATTACTCTTCTCACCCACCTTGATCGTATGTTTTCTCTGATTATTCCTCTCTCCCACCTTGATCGTATGTTTCCCCTGGCTCTGATTACTCCTCTCTCCCACCTTTAGGTTTCCCCTGGCTCTGATTACTGCTATCTCCTACACTGATCAGTATGTTTCACCTGACCCGATGCTACTCCTCTCTCCCACCTTGTTCGGTATGTTTCACTTGTCCCTGATTACTCCTCTCTCCCACCTTGTTCGGTATGTTTAATCTGATCCTCATTACCGTTAGCTCTCACCTTGATCAGTAGGTTTTACCTGATCCTGATGTTACTCTTCGCTCTCACCTTGATCAGAAGGTTTTACCTGATCCTGATGTTACTCTTCGCTCTCACCTTGATCAGAAGGTTTTACCTGATCCTGATGTTACTCTTCGCTCTCACCTTGATCAGAAGGTTTTACCTGATCCTGATGTTACTCTTCGCTCTCACCTTGATCAGTAGGTTTTACCTGATCCTGATGTTACTCTTCGCTCTCACCTTGATCAGTAGGTTTTACCTGATCCTGATGTTACTCTTCGCTCTCACCTTGATCAGTAGGTTTTACCTGATCCTGATGTTACTCTTCGCGCTCACCTTGATCAGTAGGTTTTACCTGATCCTGATGTTACTCTTCGTTCTCACCTTGATCAGTAGGTTTTACCTGATCCTGATGTTACTCTTCGCTCTCAGATGGATCCTAACCTTAAGACTACGCAGAAGCGTTTTATGTGATCGCGTCAGATCTGTGGCAATACATTGTTACACTTAGTGTTCTGGCCTCTGTCAGAACCCCTGTTAGTCGCAATTTGCTGGGGTTTCATTGGGGAAAATGCCTCAGAATAGGAAAAGACAGATAACATCAGTTGCCAACCTTGGTTCCAGTGGGAGCAAGAAAATAGATGATGAAGTTGCAGTGGTTCAATTGGTTTATCCTTATAGAAGGACCCCTCTGCCCACACAGCGAAAACACTGAAATCATTGAAACGTTCACACACCCAGGATGTATGACAGAGCAACTTCCTGGTTACATCCGGGTCGTGGGTGGCAATACAATTTAATTTGCGACAAGTTGTCAAGCTGGTGCTCATATTGTGACATTGTTTCCAGAACCTGTCGCAGCTCGGTGTCGCAGATCGATCGACCGACCTGCCGCACTTTTCTTTATTGCAACTTTGCCGTTATAACCGACGCTTGAACATTGTCACTTGCTGGGTGCATGTCCATTATTATAGGGCTAACGACCGGACGTGCCGCCATTGAACAGTACATGGGGCACACAATGGGAGTCAATTTACTGGAAGTAATAGGACATTCTTGCTAGTTGATTTCACATTCATTGTTCGTTATTGTTTTATTTGAAATGATCCAGCCTCCATAGCCACCCTCTCCGAAATATCGCAAAAGAGACTAGTGAAGGATGTGCATGGTGCTAGCAGCCTCACCGTGTAAAAACCATTTTTACATAAACCACACTGCAAAAAAATTGATTCTGGATACCCTAGACTAGTTAAAGTACACCAAATACAGTGTTGGGCCTGTACACCGCCATCTGGAGGGACACGGTAAATGTTGATGATGGTCACCCTACTCACACGTTGTTGTTATTTTCAAAGGGATTGATATTACGAATGTGTTCTTGTAGTATGTTTAAAGTTGCTTTTCTTACATCCCGGTGAGTGCTGAAGAAGGTGGAACTAGGTCCTCTTTGATGTAGTGCAATGCAATGCTTCTCAGTAGGTTCACTCTTACGGGGATCACAGTTTCGATCCTCAACATGTTGGACAGGCTGCTGCAACACAATCTATATCCATCCGTGGATGTGAGGTAGGGTTTTGGTAAGAATATATTAGAAGTAGACACTATCATTGGCAAAGCTACTGCTTGCTACATTTGCTCGCCTCATAACGCCTGTTTGGGAAAACCATCAACTCACCATTAAAACCAAGGCCATGGTTTACAATGCATATGCCGCCAGCACGCTCATACGTGGAGCGAACTTTTCCCAACCTATCCGAAAAAAAGATCACAGGCTTAATACCTTCCATCTACGGTGCCTGTGATCCATTCTTGGAATGACATGGACCGAGTAACAAAGGCATAGGTGCACTCTTAAACCGGTTTTCCAAGAATGTACGCTCTCCTTAGGCAGCAGAGACTACGATGGCTTGGTTATGTTAATCGTATAGAAGATGATCGCATTCACAAAGGTATCCTCTATGGACAATTGGCCGATGTCAAGAGGACAGTCGACCGACCACAGTTGAGGTAAAAAGATGTGTGCAAAGATATGAAGGTCCTAGACATGAGTCTCACATCCTGGGAAGGTACAAACAGATCCAAGCGGAGATGTACCCTGATTAACCATCTCATGTTTTGTGAAAAGAAGCTCTTGCAACACCGGGATGTGAAACGACAACGTCGCAAGGAGAATGAAAAAACAAAAGATAAGTAGGGAGTTACCTCTTTGTCTTATAATCCTATAGTCAGTCATGACTGAAATGAGCTACTATATTATAATCCTATAGTCAGTCATGACTGAAATGAGCTACTATATTATAATCCTATAGTCAGTCATGACTGAAATGAGCTACTATATTATAATCCTATAGTCAGTCATGACTGAAATGAGCTACTATATTATAATCCTATAGTCAGTCATGACTGAAATGAGCTACTATATTATAATCCTATAGTCAGTCATGACTGACATGAGCTACTATATTATAATCCTATAGTCAGTCATGACTGAAATGAGCTACTATATTATAATCCTATAGTCAGTCATGACTGACATGAGCTACTATATTATAATCCTATAGTCAGTCATGACTGAAATGAGCTACTATATTATAATCCTATAGTCAGTCATGACTGAAATGAGCTACTATATTATAATCCTATAGTCAGTCATGACTGAAATGAGCTACTATATTATAATCCTATAGTCAGTCATGACTGAAATGAGCTACTATATTATAATCCTATAGTCAGTCATGACTGACATGAGCTACTATATTATAATCCTATAGTCAGTCATGACTGAAATGAGCTACTATATTATAATCCTATAGTCAGTCATGACTGACATGAGCTACTATATTATAATCCTATAGTCAGTCATGACTGAAATGAGCTACTATATTATAATCCTATAGTCAGTCATGACTGAAATGAGCTACTATATTATAATCCTATAGTCAGTCATGACTGACATGAGCTACTATATTATAATCCTATAGTCAGTCATGACTGAAATGAGCTACTATATTATAATCCTATAGTCAGTCATGACTGACATGAGCTACTATATTATAATCCTATAGTCAGTCATGACTGACATGAGCTACTATATTATAATCCTATAGTCAGTCATGACTGACATGAGCTACTATATTATAATCCTATAGTCAGTCATGACTGACATGAGCTACTATATTATAATCCTATAGTCAGTCATGACTGACATGAGCTACTATATTATAATCCTATAGTCAGTCATGACTGACATGAGCTACTATATTATAATCCTATAGTCAGTCATGACTGACATGAGCTACTATATTATAATCCTATAGTCAGTCATGACTGACATGAGCTACTATATTATAATCCTATAGTCAGTCATGACTGACATGAGCTACTATATTATAATCCTATAGTCAGTCATGACTGACATGAGCTACTATATTATAATCCTATAGTCAGTCATGACTGACATGAGCTACTATATTATAATCCTATAGTCAGTCATGACTGACATGAGCTACTATATTATAATCCTATAGTCAGTCATGACTGACATGAGCTACTATATTATAATCCTATAGTCAGTCATGACTGACATGAGCTACTATATTATAATCCTATAGTCAGTCATGACTGACATGAGCTACTATATTATAATCCTATAGTCAGTCATGACTGACATGAGCTACTATATTATAATCCTATAGTCAGTCATGACTGACATGAGCTACTATATTTGACCTGACGCCAGCTTTCGCAGTTCTACTGATATCAAATGCTACAGTTAGAGAGGGAACTGTTAGAGCATCTCATTGTACCGGCTATTCTACTAATCCCACGGATAACCACTTATCCGTTTTGTTATTTATTTATCATAAATCAACTCGTGTTCAGCTCACAGTAGAGCATAATAATGATAATAACAACGATAATATAAATTACCCATCGTCGTTGATAGGTTGGTCAACATGACTAGTGTCATACGGCATCCTGGGTCTTATGTGTGAGCTCGTGACTGATCAAGCCAATAGGAGCGCGGGAATATTGTGTGAGGGTAAACATTGTCTGCATCTGCTTCTGGAATTGTCTATGCTCTAGACTTGGACTGTCTGCCGAAGGAGGCCATCACTGGTTACAACGTCCTTTTTGACTGCACTTTTCCAGGCTGGCGGTTTTGAGCCAGGTTTTCCCAGGCGTTAAATCATTTTGACAACACTTAGAAGACTAGTCCGAACTGACCGTCATTAAATCGATTTGTTGGACATCCTCGTCTTCCTTGACTCAGCTCGCTGTACAGGAACGTCTTTTTTAGTCTTGGCACTCTAGCAAGGGGGGCAGCCCATCTCAGTTGGGCTGTCAGCAAAAGTACACGAATGCCAGACATATAGGGACTTCATTATCTGTTATGTGGTCCTGCCAACGAATATGCAGTGATCGAAGTGATCCAACCTTCTGGTGTCTCAATCGCAGACACTGGGGCAGATCTAAAACTCGTAGAGCAATGTGGCGAACTCTTCTGCGTGTGGAGAGCTCTTCTGCATGTGGAGCGTAGGTCCTCAAATACATACTCAGCAAATATTCACAGGTCTATACCAGTTTTCGTGGCTGAATATGTGTTCCTCATAAAGGAGTAGCCAGTCCCATGCAGACACACACCCCTCTCCCCTTAATTACCTCTTACGGCATGGCTGGCAGGTTACAGTGTTACTTTCTTTCGCTCCCGTTGTACAACTTAGGGCGTGTATCATACATGTGTTGTTCTTTCAAACCCAGAAGGACGTTCAACACACAATTACTAGAGTGAGCAATGGCATGTGTTCAATAGGTAAACTCACGTTGATTACCATTATCAGGTAAACAGTTCCTAAAATTTCCTCCATGCCTTGACATTTCTTGGTAGTTCAATTAAGAAGTTCAGTTGAAACCGTGGATTTAATCCTTCCAAAATGACACAACATTCATGATCCAACAGAGAAGAAAGTCAGTGTTTCAAAACATGTATCATTTCTACAAGTCTTAACATTCCATCATCACACCAATGATGCATTTGAACTAGTGTGCTGAATTGAAACTGAAAAGTTAGCCGGCCAACTTTTGATGCCCAACATGATATCGTCTCTCTGTGATTTCCTATTCCATAACTATTCGGCTGAATACGAATAGCTCATATACTGAACTGTCGGGATCAAGACGCTGAGCAGCGCATGAGCTGCAGTGGTCAGCGACCCATAGCTGACTGCTAGCGTCAGGGCCTGCGAACCAGAGCTGCCAAGACCCTTTTACACCTCCACGCGGTAATCCTGGATAACAGGCTGCAGCAGGGCAGACTGGCTAAGGAGAAGGGATCGAAGAGGGAATGCTAACCCGGTACTAAAAAAATGCTTGCTGAAGTCGGATGTGTTGGACCGAAAGGTGCAAATATCGCAGTCAAGCTGTAAACTACGACACAACGCATTCCGTTCCCTGCTACTTAAGCCCTTTCAGGGTTTGGTAGCTGGAGATTGAGAACGAACTCAGAAGAAGAAGAAATATACTGAACTTTTAATTCCCCCAGTGAGAAATGTACGTGGGTTGGTAGCATCGAAAGATGAAAGAATTGTGCCGACGTTCTATCGGAAAACCTGACGATGTGAACGAATATTAGTAGTAGGACAGGATACGATTGGTTTCCGCGCTATTTGGTTTCATATACAGTTCATCTGTGTTTTACGCTGCATTTAATCTATGCGTCTTTTTAGTTAGACTATGTTTACTAATTTATTTATTTGTTGTCTCTTGTAGGGGCGACTAGTGGGGCTGGACGGTGTAAATGATCTCTTACACAGAATACAATGCCTTCTTATCTCCAACCTCAGTTTTTCCTTACCACATACTAAAACGCCAATCACGATGTAGGCTATAGAAACCGTCTTGGTGGACAGCCAACTACTCATCGGCTACAATATTGCGACACCTGCTCTGTAGAACCAGGACTCATCATGTAGCATGTCCTTTGTAGAACGTCGCTCCCATCACAGTCTGTCTGAAAGAAACTCGTTCCCTTGCCAAAACACCAGCTTCCACCACTGTCATACTCAGGCATTCCTGGATATCTTGGTGCCATCGTCTATTTGGTCTACCCCTTCCTCTTTTGTCTGGCACCATACCTTCCATCGCCGTTCTCTCAAGACCGTTGTGTCTCTTTATGTGACCAAAGTATTTGCATTTTCTAGCCAAGATGGAATTGATAAATAAGTTCTCCTCTATGCTCAGCTCTTGCCGAATGTCTACATTTGTTCTTTTCTGTCCAGGGTATTCTGAGGATCTTTCTGTAACATTTTGACTCGAAGTATTCGATTCTTTGTCTAGAAGTTTTGGTAATCGTCCATGCTTCACAACCATAAGCTGCCACAGGAAAAACACAGGCTCTCAAGACTTTTACTTTTATCATTTTGTTGGTGCCCTGCCAAAATTTCTTCAGGCTGTTCAGTGTCTGCATTGCCATAGCTAGTTTTCTTCTGATTTCTTTCGAGCAGTCACCATTTTTGTCAACCAGGACTAAACGTTAAAAATGATCTCCTACAATATTAATGAAGCAAGCCAGAAACCGTATCTGAACTGTAAATTTGCTAGAGATTTGTCGCTGTTCAAACTGTCTTTTGTCTGACATTAAGCAGAGCCTGGAGGCCATGCAAATGGGTCTTGTGACGTCTGTGCTGATTGTCTCTAGCTGTTACCGCTGTCTTCCTTGTCACTTCAAAGGCTTCCTTTTGTATGAAAAGCAAAGAAGAACTCATGGTTGGTATCTTATAAGTCAGCAGAGAGTACATGAAGGCACACAATCTGTGTATTATTGTTGTCTATTTAATTTGTTAATAGTGGTGTCAGTTATTATAATTATTGTTATTATGGTTAGTTAATAGTGGTGCAATATTACTATTGTTATAATAATAGTTGTTATTAATATTGTCATTATTATTTATTGTTGTTATTATACTACTTATTAAATGAGTGTAGCAATTGTTATTATAGTAATTATTAATACTATTATATTTATTATTATAGTTATCGTTATTTGTAGTTACCAATGTTGTAATTATTGTTATTATCTTTATTGCTGATACACCTACTTCACGCTGCTACTGCTGCTACCACTACCACCACTAGTATCACCAACACCACTTAGCGTCCATATACGTCTATCTAGGAAAGATAACTCCACACTTCCAAATGTTCATACAACCCTTATCAACGTGTGCCACGCTGTTACATCCTCCTGGTCACCTGTTACCTTTCACTACACCCTCTCAGTTACTTGTGCTCTCTCTCTCTCTCTTTCTCTCCACCTATCTCTCTATGCCTCTCTCCAACCTAACAATAAAACACAAATCTGAAACCCATGTAAAAACACACACACACGCACAAAATAAAAATAAATCTGGTATAGCTATAATTCATTTAATGCAACTTGTAAAATTGAAGATGGTTCAGGGGACGGCGTGGGCTAGTGGGTTAAGTGATACGTCTCATAACCCGAAGGTGCTGGGTTCGATCCCCATCACAGCACCGGCCGTTACCCAGGTTAAGCAAACCCTTAGAAAGTGCCGACAGCAGAGCTCTATATGCTATAGTTTCCTATATACTGAGGAAGTGAGGAGAGATGTCGTCGTTTGTTATATATGTATGTGAAGTTATGAGAGCAAATATCTCATTGTTGACATTATATTTGGTGAAGTGACACTCAAATACAATGCCCCTGGGACCACTCCAGTTTCAGCTTTGTAGCCAAAATAAACTGATAGTTTGGCTGGAAGGCAGCCAGTCGGGCGTAATATGCGACGGCTGGTCGCGCCTGACCTTTCCGTGAACTCAGCAAATCGGATCTGTCCTGTAAAGAATCGACGTCATTGCACTCGAGGCAAACTCATAGGTTCTTATTCCTTTTCAGTAAATGTCAGAATGTCGTTAGTTTGTGTTCCATAGCTGGCTGGTTTTGAACATGTGTGTTCCGTCCTCACAAATGGCGTGGCTCTCCTTATTGGACAATCGTGGCCTTTGAATATGTGCAACTAACAACTGCGTTATTATATGACGTGTAAGATAAAAGCTGCTAGTCAAGACTATCAATGATCAATAAACTGATCTTGCAATGTATTTAAGGGAAAATAAGATGGCTGTATACAGCTACACATATGTATGTACCAGTCTTAACTCAGGGATGTGAAACATGGACAAGGACCACAACCCAGAAAAAGCTCGCTAAAATAACCCTATGATATCGCCACACACGCTAGTATAACCCTATGATATCAGCACACACACGCTAGTATAACCCTATGATATCACCACACACGCTAGGATAGCCATGTGATATGAGCACTCACACGCTAGAATAACGCTATGATATCAGCACTCGCACGCTAGAGATAGACAACACACTATTAACCTATAGACACATACATGAGAAACAGAAAGTTGGCATACTGACAACTGGTATGCCAGAACCCTTCAGCAGAATCTAACAGCTAGAATTGCCGATATACGCTTTACCTGTGCTGTCAATAGTTGGTAATGGATTATCTCAATACTGGGACATGCTATCCCGCCTTAAGTATATTACCTTATCAATACTTCCGATCACTATCGCTTCCAGTGCCCTCTCACCTTTATTCAATAGTTCACCTTATAGAACAAGAAAGGCGTGACAGATCTGGGACCAATATGTGACATTTCAGAAATAGTTTGTTGTTGTTGCTAGAACGTCTGCGCCGAGCAATTGCGAAAGTTTAAACGTGGCCTTCTCCGGGTGAAGATTACATCAAGTTCAGCTAGTAGTTTGAGTTCTGTTTGCTTCTGTGAGCGCATGCAAAGTCATTGGTTAACGTCAGCATATACATTCTTTCCACTGAATATTGATCGCCCAGGCAAAGTGCGGGGAAGCCCCATTATAGCCAGTCGCGCTAGCATGTGCAAGGCAATATTGTGAGCATTCTCAACTTTTTTGGCTCCTGTTTTCGATAAGTTAGTATAAATCAAAAATATGAAATTCATGATTATATAGAAGAGAGCCAGTGTTGTAAATAATTGGCTTCAAGTGTTAGTGTGAGTCGGCGAAAGTTGATTCGATTTTTTGAGAGCTGAAAATATTTTTAAAATTTTAATAGGTATTTAGAATTTTATTTTGTTAGAAGCATTGTTATGCGAGGGGGTCTTAAAAGAGGACATGTAAGGCGTTCCCCTCTCAAGAGACGATCAAAAAAGCGAAACTGTTTGTGTTCGAATCCGCCAAGTTTCAAGCGTTCCCTGGTATCAAGGACAATTAAATCCGTTGTCTAGTCCTGTCGGAAAAGTGCGATAAACTCTCCTGTCCCGTGTACACACTGAGCATATAAAGAAGCCTTCATCATCATCATATTTTCAGCTCCGTGTGGAGCATATGTGTTCAACAAATACGTGCCAAGTCAACAAATGTTGAACTGCCAATATATGTTACAATTTGTTTAGCTTAAGGTATATACAGGGTGGATTTAGCCAGCCCCGTGCCCAACTCTCCTTAGTCACCTCTTACTATATGACTGGTGGGTTACAGTTTTAATATTATTTTCTCCCCGTGGCAGTTTTAAATCGAAAATAGCAGGATGTTAGCCGATGTACGAGTGATATCTAAACTTGGTACAAGGTGAAACGCTAAGTCTGATACAAGTGATATCTAAATCTGGTACAAGGTGAAACGCCAAGTCTGATACAATTGATATCTAAATCTGGTACAAGGTGAAACGCCAAGTCTGATACAAGTGATATCTAAATCTGGTACAAGGTGAAACGCCAAGTCTGATACAAGTGATATCTAAATCTGGTACAAGGTGAAACGCCAAGTCTGATACAAGTGATATCTAAATCTGGTACACGGTGAAACGCCAAGTCTGATACAAGTGATATCTAAATCTGGTACACGGTGAAACGCCAAGTCTGATACAAGTGGTATCTAAACTTGGTACAAGGTGAAACGCCAAGTCTGATACAAGTGATATCTAAATCTGGTACAAGGTGAAACGTTAAGTCTGATACAAGTGATATCTAAATCTGGTACAAGGTGAAACGCCAAGTCGGATACAAGTGATATATAAATCTGGTACAAGGTGAAACGCCAAGGCTGATACGACATGATAGTCTAAGTAAGATATGAGTGATAATCAAGTCTGGTACAAATGATACTTAAGTCTGATACTAGCGTGGCACCACATTTGACGTTAGTTAAAATACCCACCAAGATTGACATCGGTGAAGTAGCAGGTTTCATAGAAATTAAACTACAAGGCTGATGGTTATTCGCTCTATTATTATAATGAGAGTACTTTAAGATAGACCCGAAAGTCGGGGAGATGTCCTGAATTGGATGTGGTTAGAAGCATTGCTCTTGTTCTGAAAAGGGTTAGTCTTCACTTTTTCAATGATACGCCGCTATCAGCATCACACCTTTTCTGTATGCGACATCGAGACTACAGAAAGATGAATCGGCTTGCAAGTATGAACTCTGGATTCAACTTGACTAAAAAATTAACATGCACAAGGATGAATGGAGATAGAAGAGACGGATAGAACGATTATACTAGTACTTTCTAGGATGCGCCTGAAAGGACGGAGTAGAGTACGTACAACCAGCGGACTGCTGGAATCACCAGTATCCAAACTTCGCCATTTGCCGAGGGAAGCTGAGCATCTATCAGTGCGTCTGTAGTGCAGACATCGATTCATGTTTGAAAAGAAGAGAACAAACAAGAGCCGGGTGTTACCAAGAATTAAACGTTCCTGGAAAATGATTGGGAAATACACACTATCGTCCCAACACACTGCCAGACTCAGCCAGAGTATCACACTGCTGACATCCAGTATCTCTTATCTATAAGTGCCGAGCCAATGGTCTTAACGAGGCACGCCACATCCGCTGGCAAGGGGAGGGCATTCGCCGGCAGGGGGAGAGCAGTGCGCGTTTATTATATTCTGTGTTTATTTTTGCGGTTAAATTTGAAGAAAAAAAAGTGGCCCCGAAGCAAACACTTCCCGTCGAGGATGGAGTGTTAGAAACTTGATTGTACTAACCCCAGGGCTCGTGCTACCATTAGGACAACTGGTGCGCGGAATTCCGAGAGGCTCGGAGTGTAGGGTAACAGTGTGTCAGCAACCATAATAATTAGTAGAAATATGAGGGGGAAAAACAAGTTAACACTAACAATCCTATCAACTCTTGAGAGTTCAAAAAAGAATACAAGACAATAAAGACATTTGAAATCTGGGGATGAATATGTGCAAATATGGTGGCACTTTTATTGTTTATCATGTCCAAACAAAGACACTATTTTCAATCCACAGTTATAGAATGTATATATCATTATATATTAATACAAAACCACGTACAAAGGAATAGCCTCGCTAAGTGATATTTGGCTGTAGTGTTGAGAGTTGTGTGTTGCCCTTGGCTGGCAACCGAGTATTCTTCTAGTTTGTGCCAAAACATTTTCTTTTGTATTTGAGAAAAATGATCTTGTAATTTCATCTTTGATGTTGACACCGTCGGGCGAGTTCCCTCGTTGAACTCGACCCTCTTGTGGATGTCCTCTTTCGACAGTTTTGAGTTTATTGTCGTATCGTCGTGCCAGTGTCTCTTCCTTAACTGACCGTACAAGGCACAGTCCTGTGATAAATACTCAGTAGCTAGTTCATATGGTGGTCATAAACCTTTTGAATAGAAATACATTTGTCATATCGACCTAACATAGTGGTTTACCTACTGTTTTTACTTGAGTGTTTGTGTACTGAAAACATCTTTTGTCTTTTCTATTACCAGCAAATTTAATCTTCTTTATTCTGTAACTATATATTTTCATAATATGGGCAACTTATGACGAGCGAGCCACACAGAACTATGCCCAACCTGTGCCAGGCCCACACCTCTACAAATATGCCGGAATGAACTAATAAATCGTGATAAGTACCGAACAAGAAATATTAACATCGATCCTAATAAATCACTATATGATACAGGAATCCTGTTATAGTCAATCAGGCAGATCAATACCCGATGCCAAGATATAGAAAATAAGCTATTCTTTTGTTCCGTCAGAACATCTGGTTAGCCCTTAGAAGATGCGGCCTTGTCCTTTCCTGGTTTGCTTATCTGACCCGCATTTGACTATTAGTAGTAAGTTTGTGAGTGGTTTCCTGCCGCTTACTAGGTCAAAGGAAGGTGCAGCTCTGGGGTGCCCAGTCTTCAGGTTTTTCCCTGTTGACATTTAGCCTAGCTAGCAGTATAGGACATACTCTGTAATTGACGTGACTGATAGCAACCAAGCTGCCCTTGTGTGAGGTATTGCTACAGGACATTCACCACCTTCTGCCACCCATAGAAGACTGTCAACATGGATGGTCGATACATAATACAAATATTTAGAACTTATATATGGATGACAATTATATATTCCCCTATATCACAACAGTATAGATTATGTAAAAATCAGTTGTTTTCATTGAGTTCAGACCACATAAAACGTGTGCTCCATCATGTCTGCTTTAATACGTACACAAATTGGTGCGAATGGTTTCTGACAGTTACCTTTCTGACACTACCACCGGCCTTCGGTATATCATTGAACAGAAATAGATCAGGATCTTTCTATTTGTTGGTCCTTACTGTTACACGCTGGGCACATCATCCGTAGTATACCGTTGGGCCTAGCACCAGATTTCCAATGTGCCACAAGGTGTGTAATCAGGAACCATCAACTCTTTTAATGTCACACCGAGGACTAAGTTGCCGGGGCCCGAAAGTAGAGCAAAGAATGGAAATACTAAATCCTCACAGAGCGTCTGATTAGCCTACTCGTGCATCTCTCGCTTTTTAGAGCAAAGGCCCGGCGCCCAAATTCCTTTACAAGTGCGCTCAAGTCTACCCAGTTGTAATTACAATGGGCTTACAGTTAAGGAAGTAAAACTGGAAAACGGAAACAATGTCTAAAAAAAGTTTTACGTATGTGACCAAATTTACATGTTTGTGTATGATCAGAAGCTCTTCTGATATCACGTATGGACTGAGTGGTCTCGAGGTAAGACGTCGGCCTCGAGTGCTGGAGGTTGCGGGTTTCAAATCACGGTGGAGACCTGGATTTTTTCCGTGGACTTTCTGGTATTTCCCCTGATCTCTGAGAAGTAGAGATCGGACGCCCGTGTGCAGTGTTGTGCACGTTAAAAATCTCTCGGCTGTTAGAAATCGAAAAGAGTAGGTTTAACGGCCACTGCCCGGACAAAATTCAAAAAGTTCCTGCATTGTGCTGAGATTCCTGCATTGTGCTGAGATTCCTGCATTGTGCTGAGATTCCTGCATTATGCTGAGATTCCTGCATTGTGCTTCCTGCATTGTGCTGCGATTCCTGCATTGTGCTGCGATTCCTGCATTGTGCTGAGATTCCTGCATTGTGCTGAGATTCCTGCATTGTGCTTCCTGCATTGTGCTGCGATTCCTGCATTGTGCTGCGATTCCTGCATTGTGCTGAGATTCCTGCATTGTGCTGAGATTCCTGCATTGTGCTGAGATTCCTGCATTGTGCTGAGATTCCTGCATTGTGCTGCGATTCCTGCATTGTGCTGAGATTCCTGCATTGTGCTGAGATTCCTGCATTGTGCTGAGATTCCTGCATTGTGCTGAGATTCTCTCAACAATATGGAGAACAGAGCACTTATGGGTTAAACCGTCTTCAATGACGTTGATTCTTCTACTAAACTAAACACAGGGTGTACACAAGAAGGTGAGCGCGTCCTCCTCGCTGTAGTGTAATACAGTGATTTTCAACAGGCTCATTATGGGGATTGCAGTTTTCATCCACACATCACAGCGTGTTTGAAGAACGCGGCGAGGACGGGAAGTGACATATTGGTCAGCACGATTCACAGCTCCATCGATAGAGCAGAGTAATCAGGCTCAGGTCAATCATACTTATCTAGAACCCTCGCATGGCGGCTTCGTTCGCGCTCCTGGAAACAGACTTTGTTACAGCAATATGGCTTTCCAGCTGGAAATCAACACAGTGATACCCATAGTGGTGAGCTTACTGCTGGGCGTTGCATTCAGGAATACCGCGGTCCACCTTCTTAAGTACGCCTCAGGATGTACCAAGAGCCACTGTAACCTGCTGCCAAAGAAACATCAACAGCTAACTCAACTCAGCAGGACTACCTTCGAAAACCTTCCTTTTTTGTGTCTTATCAGTTTTAATATTTTAAAAACGAACTTGCACACAGCAGTGGCGAGCGAGCAGCCTTTATTTCTCCATTCTGTTGAAATAATTAAAGAGTGAATTGCAACAGTAGAGTTAGATGCACTCTGAAATAACCAAAACGAAGATATACATGGTTGAAAAGATCATATATTCGCCAATAGATGGTACAAGCCATAGCAAACAAGCGATGGATCAACGCAACATTGATGTATTTACCAAACAAAAACATAATTTATTGCTATTTGCATGCCCACACGATGTACAACCGAATGTTTGGTATCTATATAGCCTGCATTAGATCGAAGCAATGAGCAAGACGCGAAAAGGTGTTCTGGGTGAGAGTTCAATCGGCCGAGCAGGTGTCTAGTTGCGATAGCTGGGAGCTATTTCTCCTTTTCCACCTGTCTGATGTGTAAGGTAAAGCGAAACTCTGACTGCCATCGGGGATGAGGTGATAGAGATTTCATCGTGTTAGGTGGCGATTCTGCAGTGGGGGTGATCGACGCCTTGCCTCCCTGCCAGTCGGCTAACATTTTACAGCTGGTTCATCTAAAGATTGTCCGAGAAAGGGGATTGAACGTCTTCCCTTTGCCGCAAGTGGGAATCACTATTTTCACTCTGTTGGAAGCGCAGAGCAACATCAAGGTCGGGGAAACTTACTGACCAAGTTCAGCTCACTGGGTGTGATACATCAGTCTGGCCAACGAGGTGGGGATCGGCACTGTAATGCTTATAGTAGTGAGCTTACTTAGGAACATTACATTGCACTACAGACGTCAGTACCCCGGTCCACCATCAGGATGCGGGAAGAGCTGCTGTAACCTGTTACCGAATAAGCCGCGAAGAGTTTACTAGTGGGTTCCACAACAACTGCTAACTCACTCAAATAAGACAATCTTCTTCTTCTTCTTCTTCTGCGTACACAGTCAGACAGTAACCATTATTTTTTCGAAAAAAGCGGCGGTCATCCTGAGGCTGTCGCCACTGCCATAGAGCTTGTCTTGCAGTTCCACTGGTGATGGCCACATCTGCTCTCTCTGATCCTCGTATGTCGGGCAGTTCTGCAGCAGATGTTCAGCGGTCATTTTGCCAGTACCGCACGGGCATTCGTCGGTGCCACCTATCTTCAATTTGTTGAATAGGTGGTACCTCAGTCTATTGTGGCCAGTGCGAAGTCTGAAGACAACGACCTGCTCTTCGGTTTAACTGGTAATAGGCATCGTTTTTTGGTGTAACCAGTATGTTCGGTTTCCCATTTGGTCATGTATCTGGCTTTGATAAGCCGTTTTGACTCTTCGTACGTCATACTATAATCTGTTTGTGGTAGTCTTGCACCTTCTTTTGCCAGTCTGTCTGACTCCTCGTTGCCTTGGATGTTGCAGTGCGATGGGACCCACTGTACCACTACCCTTTTTGGTGCGGACTGCTGGCACAGTTTGCAGAGTGCTGCTCTTAAGTCATTAAGCTCAGTGTTTTTCTGGCTTTTTAGCGCTGTGACTACGGCGAGAGCATCTGTAAGCAGGACTATATGGCTTTCATTTTCATTGTGTGTCACCATTTCTTCCACTGCCGCCCTCAGTGCCTCCGCCTCCGCTCTGAAATTGCTTGTGTACTTACCAGTAGCGAATGACAGTGTTATTTGTTTGCCATTTGGTAGGTTCAGGAATGCTCCTGCCCCTCCGTTCTGTGTAGCGTTTGTTACAGAACCGTCGGTGTATGCATGGGTCCAGTCCATGCTTGGGTAGCTTTTCGATATGCAGCTTAGGGTAGTATCTCTCCTTTCTTTTTCAGTCTGGCAGTTTTTGTTTCCAATACCTGGTATATTTTCTACCACCTCTGGAAATATATCCTGCCTCCAGGTAGGTTTTCGTACAGTAGTGATGGGTTTTGGTGGTGTTTGTGCGTTTATGGGATCTTCGTGCATCTTTGCTTTGGCTATTTCTGCAAAGTTTCTCCGCTTTAGTTTCCCATTTCCCAAATTGTTTAGTCTCTCGTACATTGGATGGTCAGTCAGTCTTCGGAGTTTCTCTGACTGCAGCTGGGCTCTGCAGTCTCTTCTATCGGTCATGGATTGCAGTTTTGTAATCTTTTCAAGTTCTACAATTGGCGTTGACTTCATGCCTCCTGTTATAACTCTCATGGCTTGGTTTTGGAGTTTGCTAACTTTATCGAAGTTCGCCTTTGCTTCTGTTGTCCATGCCGCAATGCCATACTCGAGAACTGGTCTCACTCTTCCAGTGTACAGTTTCTTTAGTATGCCTTCGTCTGCTCCCCCAGCTTGTGCCAGCAAGTTTCCTCATGATTGCCATTCTTTCTCTGGCTCTCATTCGGTTTCTCTCGATCTGACTTTTCCATGTCATGCGCCGATCAAATGTGACTCCCAGATAGGTTGGGTTGTCGTTTGGCTGCAGGAATTTGCCATTTAAACTTAATTTGGTATTTTGGGGTTTTATTGAAAGCGAGAATATTGTGCATGTGGTTTTCTCCTCGTTTATTTTGACCAGCCATGAGTTCGCCCACTCTTCCAGCAATGTTAGGGCCTGCTGCATCCGATTTCTTGCTATGGGGAGATTCTTTTCAGAGGTCCACATAGCCAGATCGTCTGCAAACATTGAGCTATGGACTCTCCTTGGTATATTCTCCGTAATGTCGTTTATATATACCAGGAAGAGTGTGGGTGACAATACTCCCCCTTGGGGTACTCCCTGCTCGAGTGTCACCTTTTTGCTCATACTGGTACCAGTATTGCGTCTTTCCATGCCTGGGGTACAATTCCCCTTTTCCAGCTTTGGTTCAGGACCGATAGCAGTTTTCTCTTCGCTGTTTGGCCCAGCCCCATCAGCATTTCGTTTGTTATCCCGTCTTTTCCGGGAGATTTCCTTTACTTTAATGTTCTCATGGCCTCTTCCATTTCGCGCATTGTTAATTTGGTCATCATGTGCTCTTCAGGTGCCGTATTGATGTTGTCGTGCCCCTTTAGCTCTTCGCTAATGTCTGTATGCTTATCTGCAGGGACCTCGATGTGGTTTGCTCTGGCATAGTGGTCGACAAAAGCGTTTGCGGCTTTCTTACCTGTGAGCAAGGTTTCGCCCTGCTTGATGGTAATTTGTTTGTTTGACGGGGTTTCGTCGTTCATGGCTCTGACTAGCTTCCATAGCTTGTTCCCGTCTTTGTCCAGGTTTAGGCTTTCCGTTTTGTTTTTCCAGCTTTCTCTTGCTGTTTGCTTTAGAGTGTATTTGTATTTCGCCGTGGCGGCTTTGAGGGCGATGTTTGCCTCCATAGATTGTTCTCGCTCTGCCATGTTCCTAGCATTTGTTACTGCATCTTCCGCTTTCTGCAACTCATCATTCCAGTAGGGCTTATAGTTTTTCTACCGGCATTCGAACCAGTATCTTAGAAGACCAGCGCCTTAACCGCTTGACCACCCGCTCCCAGACGTCTGCCTTACCGTGCCAACTTATTTGTATTGTTTATGTCTGAGTAGAGTAGTAGAGCAAGTGCTCCCCACAGTAAAGGTACCGGTTTCATATTCGTTACCGTCACGTTGTGGTCGACCTAAATGTACATGGGTAACTTGCTGTTAGGGGAGGACGGAGACTAATCTAAATAGATTGTGTCCTGTACAGTGAAGTCTCTAACACTTTATCCCCAACAGCAATGTCTGCTATAGCAATACCTTTACCCTTTAGAACTACTGGAGCCGTGAGGTCATTGTAGCTGAAAGGTAAGGCATTCGTCTCTCAATGAAGGAGCGCGAAACGGTTTGTGTTCTAATCCCGCAAGTTCAAAATATCGTATGGTCTCGAGGGAGGTGATATCGCCGTCTAGTCTTATCGCAGATGGACCGTCCACCAACAAGTCCCGTGTAAATCATGCCAATCACGTGAATGCGATCAAAGAACCAGTGGCAGTTGATGCTGGAATAGTTTTGAGCAGGTTGAGCTACCCGGTTACAAACACTACAGGTAACGGAAATATCGGACCCAACATTGGCTTTCACGAAGGTCACAAGGAGGCGGCCTCTCCATGACGCAAAGACACCATAGGTCAATCAGTCGGCTGTCTGCACACTCGATTGCATGTATGTGCGCAACTAGAAAGGGGGGACTTCTACATACGCAGGGAAGCAGAGAGGAAACTAAGAGAGAGAGAGAAAACGATTAGATCCGTTTTCTCATTTACCAACAAATGTGAGACGTGGCCTGGGGCAAAATGTTGGATGAATGCCTTGTTCATATGTTGTAAGAAAGCCTGGAACTGATAATGGCTTGTTGTGGCGAAATTTCGTGGAAAAGCAGTCACGTGTCAGCACACTAGGCGACTTATCTGCGTGGTCTACCTCAGTGCTTCACAAACTTGGCAGGGATGCACAAGCTGCAGAGAGACCAGTGCCCGATTCATTGTTAATATTTTTTTTAGACCGTCTTAAATTTGTATTAACATTTGTTTAAATGCAAGCGTAGCCAATTCTTTGTCTTTTACCATAAGTGTGTAATAATTTAATTTTTTTTCAAAAATTTTAATTGAACGATTTCCTGGGTGTGCAGATTTTTATTTCTTTTATTTTAACCAACTTTCTGATATCACAGAGAGCTGAACATATGGTCCAACAGTGCGACCCGTTAATCTGTCAAACTGTGATGGATATTGGACATGTCATTCAAAAGATTTTACAGAAAAACGTTTCGGAATATTTCCTTTGTTCACCCCGTGCCCGCGTTTCTGTTGAATCTCCGCTATTTGTAGCCCATCTATGTTCTTTGCGCACCAAATACGGCACATCAGGCAGAAACAAATGATCTCCAGTTGGAGCCGCGTGACACCACTGTTCTTAAATCCTGTATGGTGCTGAGGCCCATAGTTGAGCCCTCTCGGATGATTGTTCTTCTGAGTGTTTCCTTGGGACTCCCTCTTTTCCGAACGCCCTTTGGTGTCCATTCGAGTTCTTGCAGTGGAAAACGGTTATTGTTCATTCTAAGGACATGTCCGATGTATGCCCATCGTTTTTTCCGGATGATGGTCGACATGTATAGTTTGTTTGTCTCTTCTTATCGAGTCATTAGTTTTGAACTGTACCCAGCGTATTATATTCAATAATTTTTTAATTAATTAAAACATTTATTTTCAAAGATAGTTTGTTTTCCAGCGCTTTTGTTGTCTTCCAGCTTTCAGATCCATATGTCAGGACTGATATTACGATTGAGTTGAATAGTCTGAGCTTGGTATGTTTGCTCAGTGTAGTTGATTTCCAGATGTTGGTGAGCTGATTAAAGGCCAAAGCAATTCTAGTAGAAATTTATGTTGTGGCATCTCCATCTTGTGTCATTTTGCTTCCCAGGTATGTGTAGTGTTGGACATTTTGTAGAGATTTCCCTTGTAGCTTGATATCAACCGCTGTGGTTGTGGAAGCCATGATTTTCGTCTTTGAGGCGTTTACTTGAAGTCCTATCTGTTCTGACAATTGGCATAATCTATCTATATTTTCTTGTGTTTTCTCATCAGTGGTACTTAGTAGCGCTATGTCGACTGCAAAATCAAGATGTTCTTAGGTCTTGTTATCTGTCCATTCTATGCTTAAATGATTATCATGAGAATGGTGTTTCATAATCCAATGTACAGCTAGGCCCAAAAGTAGAGGGGATAAAATGCATCCATGTTTTACTCCTGTTTTTATGTTAAACCATTCAGTATTGCCTTCGATTGTTCGAACACAGTATCGTGAATTATCATGTCTTTGATAATATGTATGTATTTTGAGTGTAAGCTATAGTTCTTTAGAATTGTCCATAATGTTGGACGGTGTAGACTGTCAAAGGCCTTCTGGAAGTCCATGAAGTTGATGATCATGTAGCCCATGTTTGCAACTAAATCCTTGGTCGCCGCGGGAGAGACGATTGACAAAAGCACCAGCAACAACATGCACAATGCTGCTAAAAAGCAAGAAACGTGTGCCGACTAAAAAAAAGAAAAGCTTTTAGCGAAAAACACCAGTTTAGAGAACATATTTACTTGTCGTGCAGTGCCAAGGCTTTCCGCCATGTTTTGATATCTACATGCGTGTGTTTTCTCTCTGACATTTCGCTTTTATACAGAGCATGATCTCTCCACTATAGTTGACACCGGCACATGGAGTCTTATGTATCAAAGCATTGTGTATGCTCTTGGTTGCAGTGCTCTTTTCCCTTAGCACTTTAGTTTGTATGATAAGTTTGCTATCTCCATGCACAGTTTGTATGATAAGTTTACTATCTCCATGCGCAGTTTGTATGATAAGTTTGCTATCTCCATGCGCAACTCTGTTTAGCAGCAGTGATTCCGTTATTTCTTGACTAGTCAGCGATAGTAGTTGTTTTGTCCCTTGTATCTGTCCAAGTAGATGCAAGTTTCTAGTTGTCGCATGTACCCTGATTAGCCTAGTGGTGGAGCACTCGTGTTTCACGACAAAAGTACACGGTTTTACTTTCGTTACGGGAACGCTCCAGTTAATTCAGCTGTAAATGGAAGGGAACAGGCCACCCGAACTAAACAAGCTGTGGCCTTGTACAATGACGTACCTCACACTACATCTCCGACAGCAGTATCTGATCTAGGGATACCTTTATCCTGTTCTGCAAGTTATGTAGTATCCGTGTATATGCAGCCGGCACTCTGTAGTGTAAATGGTTTGATTCTGCTCAGTGGAATATACGCAAATCTGAGCCAGCAATACTCATGCGGTATCAGAGTCTGGAATAGTTTTCTAAATGGAGTGTTAATTATATGTTCTCATCTGCACATTATCAACTCATCCAGGAGACATGACTTTGAGATTTCGAAGCTGTATTAGGTTGATGACTGTGAACTTTGTATAGTTGCTAGATCACTGCTCTGACTTGTAACAGTACCACCAAAGCATATATTATGTGTTAGCATTTTCGTCTTCAAGTGGATAAATACGCTTATTTCAACGAAAGTAGTTCGTGTTTTATGAGATAGCTTAATTCAACGAAAGACGTTCGTGTACGTCATACAAGCAAACACTCGTCATCCAGGCTTCGATTGGTGCAGCAGTGACACGAATTCCATCCTGAACAGGGCTGCAGTCCGAGCCGACCGCCGGACTGTGCTGTTGTGCAATAGCAGCACAGCATTATACAACTCCAGATGCATCTATACTGTCCTCATCGGTCGCCAACTTCTGTTCCCCAACCCCACACAACTTTCTGACCCCTGATCCTGGAACCACGTGGTCACCGAAGCTGGACCAGTATTCCTCTTATGAGGAGTTGTGTCCGAGCACTGAGGAGGAACTCCCTGAGCAGCTAGAGGTTGGTGGCAGTCTGCACATGCTCCCTGGAGACATCTACTACTACGCCGCCAACTCGAGCGTTTTGTGTGTGCAGAGAGACAAGTTCTGCAATCTCCCTAGAAAGGTAGTCGCTAGAATCTCTGTATGTTACACTCTAATATAGAAAGTGGCCATTTCATTAATAAGACGTCCAATAAAACTGGCATTAAAGTAATGTCCACTTTTCATTGAACCAGGTATCAAGATGATGAGCTGCAGGTGTCAGCGACTCACAGCTGACTTCTAGCATTACAGGCCAGCGAACCAGAGCTGCCAAAATCCTTCTACACTTCCACACGGTTATTCTTGAAACCGGCTGCAACCGGGTCGAAGATGGAAGGCTAACTCAGTACTCACAAATTCTTTCTGAAGTCGGATGTGTTGGACCGAAAGGTGCAAATATCGCAGTCAAGCTGTAAACTATGACACAACACATTCCGTTCTCTATACAACATCCTGCTACTTGCTAAGCCCTTTTCAGGGCTTGGTAGCGGGAGATAAAGAACGAAGAAGAAGAAGGAGTAGGTTGAACCCTTGTGGACGTCCACTCCATATGACCTAAATAATATACATAACCATCAATGTAAAAATCACCTTGCTATACATAAGATGTAGTTTAGTTCTATCCAATACATCAGCTGTATACAGACAACTCTTCCTTTATGTAAACCACGAGTTACTCAATATTCTAATCGTGATGGAGATTTGGAGTCTCGAAGAGAAAGATTGTAAGACCTGACAAGAGGAACACAATTCGATGGATTATTTGGGTCCAGTTGATCAGTAAGAGCATTCAAAGATAAGTGATATGGTTCCCATCCCTCCCTCCACGCATGTGGACTTATGTTATTGGTATCCCCATAGAACGGAATGTGTGGCTATTGCCTGAACTTGGCACTTTGCTTGCCCATTACGTTTGTAGTAGAGCAAGGAGACAACGTTGCTCATTTGTATTGCAGAAAATATTTCATAGTTTGTATTTATATTACGTTCATGAAATCGGCAGATGTTCATGCAACTTCTGGCCAGGTCATGAGAAAGGGTTAGTTCACATAATGAGCAGAACTTTGACCAGTTCACATAATGAGCATTACTTTGACCAGTTCACACAATGAGCAGAACTTTGACCAGTTCACACAATGAGCAGAACTTTGACCAGTTCACATAATGATCAGAACTTTGACCAGTTCACATAATGAGCAGAACTTTGACCAGTTCACATAATGAGCATTACTTTGACCAGTTCACATAATGAGCAGAACTTTGACCAGTTCACACAATGAGCAGAACTTTGACCAGTTCACATAATGATCAGAACTTTGACCAGTTCACACAATGAGCATTACTTTGACCAGTTCACACAATGAGCAGAACTTTGACCAGTTCACACAATGAGCAGAATTTTGACCAGTTCACATAATAAGCATTACTTTGACCAGTTCACATAATGAGCATTACTTTGACCAGTTCACACAATGAGCAGAACTTTGACCAGTTCACATAATGAGCATTACTTTGACCAGTTCACATAAAGAGCATTACTTTGACCAGTTCACATAATGAGCATTACTTTGACCAGTTCACATAATGAGCATTACTTTGACCAGTTCACATAATGAGCATTACTTTGACCAGTTCACACAATGAGCATTACTTTGACCAGTTCACACAATGAGCAGAACTTTGACCAGTTCACATAATGAGCATTACTTTGACCAGTTCACACAATCAGCAGAACTTTGACCAGTTCACATAATGAGCATTACTTTGACCAGTTCACACAATGAGCAGAACTTTGACCAGTTCACATAATGAGCATTACTTTGACCAGTTCACATAATGAGCATTACTTTGACCAGTTCACATAATGAGCATTACTTTGACCAGTTCACACAATGAGCAGAACTTTGACCAGTTCACATAATGAGCATTACTTTGACCAGTTCACACAATGAGCAGAACTTTGCCCAACTCATGAAATAGACAGTTGCACAAATCATACATCTTCCCAACTCATGAAATAGACAGTTGCACAAATCAGATATTTGCCCAACTCATGAAATAGACAGTTGCACAAATCAGATATTTGCCCAACTCATGAAATAGACAGTTGCACAAATCAGAAATTTGCCAAACTCATGAAATAGACAGTTGCTCAAATCAGGTGTAGCACGTGCGTGCTGGCCGAAAATATCCACTTGTGTGAGGATGTACCCCCTTGCTCGCTGCTCATAGTGTTTATCATTTCTTATATATTGTCATTGGTTGTGTCGCTATTTGTCCCTGACGAATACCTTGTGACACCTGAGCTTGTTTTTCGTATTTGTTCATATACCGAGCTGATCCATTTGTAGTTTTTTGTTGAAATTATAAATATTTTATTTTAATTTATTACACAACACTTTTGTTAAACTTTTGCTTTCTTTCCTGTAAATTTTTTGCTTTGTGACCAGTTATTGTTTTGTTTCCTGTTCATTTGTTGCTTTTTGTATCTACTATTAATAATTTGAGTGTTTCCTTCATCATTTGGTGGGCTGTGTTTTGTGTCACATGTGTTGTAGTCTCTCTTAATTATCTATGCGAGTTTTAATTATTTGTTTTATGTGATCTGTTGATTATTTATTGCGTCTCATGCTGGTTTATTTTGTACTTTTTGTTAATTACTTATCATGTGTCCTCTATCAATTATTGGATGTGCCTCTGTTGTTTGTATCCTTGTTTATGTATTTTGTCCTCTATTTATTTTGTTTTTTGTGTCTTCTGTAAAGGGATTTGTTTATCACTTTCCCCCAATGTGATGTGTTATATTCTCAATTGTCTGTGTCCCCACTTACATGTATGTCCCTTGTATTGTTATTATGACAGTCGGGTACTAGCAATAACTATACTAGAGATAATCTAACACCTAGCAATAACTGTACTAGAGATAATCTATTAACACCTAGCAATAACTGTACTAAAGATAATCTAACACCTAGCAATAACTACTAGAGATAATCTAACAACACCTAGCAATAACTGTACTAGAGATAATCTAACAACACCTAGCAATAACTGTACTAGAGATAATCTAACAACACCTAGCAATAACTGTACTAGAGATAATCTAACAACACCTAGCAATAACTGTACTAGAGATAATCTAACACCTAGCAATAACTGTACTAGAGATAATCTAACAACGCCTAGCAATAACTGTACTAGAGATAATCTAACAACACCTAGCAATAACTGTACTAGAGATAATCTAACAACACCTAGCAATAACTGTACTAGAGATAATCTAACAACACCTAGCAATAACTTACTAGAGATAATCTAACAACACCTAGCAATAACTGTACTAGAGATAATCTAACAACACCTAGCAATAACTGTACTAGAGATAATCTAACACCTAGCAATAACTGTACTAGAGATAATCTAACAACACCTAGCAATAACTGTACTAGAGATAATCTAACAACACCTAGCAATAACTGTACTAGAGATAATCTAACAACACTTAGCATTTCATTCCTCTGGCCTGGCCGTTATGGCGGGGACATGACAATAAGCTGTTTCGTCTCTATTTTTTTCTTTCTGTTGTTGATTATTAGTGTTCTATTTTGTTGAGTCTTCGCAATATCAACCAATCTTTTTTGTTTGTTTCCTGTTAAAATTATTCTACCAGAGCGTGGGAGGAAGTAACAAATAGTGACCGTTACATGTGTAAGCAATAAACGGACTGTGGCTGAGATCAGGCGTACACGACCAACACTAAATATGATATCCCTAGTGTTCCGTGCTACTGATAAATAGTTGAAGTGTATAGTAAGGGCCTGATGAGCAAGCCCTCAATGATGATCGATTTGTTAGTATATACACCTGTAAATAAATGGCAATATCATTCTGTGTTGTCGCTAGCTTCATTGATTAAATATATATATGGGTGAGAGAGAGAGAGGGAGGGAGAGAGAGGGGGAGGGAATGAATGAATGAAATTATGCTACCACGTCTTTGATCTATTGAGACATTTTGTACATGTAGTTTCGTATCTCTTTCTCCCTCTGTTTGTCTCTCCAACTCCCTTTTTGTCTTCACATATCTCTATCCACATCTTTCTCTCTCATCTTCATCCATCTCTTTCTGTATTCATATGTTTTGTCTCTTTTTTATTCACTCTACATTTATTTTCTATCTCCATCTCTTTTAAGCTTCATATCTATCTTTCCATCTCTTTCTAGCACCATCTCTTTCTCTCTCCATCTCTTTCAAGCTAAATATATATTTATCTCTCTATCTCTTTCTTTCTCGATACATCTATTTCTCTCCATATCACTTGACATCTTCTCTCCCCATCACTTGACATCTTCTCTCTCCATATCACTTGACATCTTCTCTCCCCATCACTTGACATCTTCTCTCTCCATCACTCGACATCTCCTCTCTCCATCACTCGACATCTCCTTCTCTCTCCATCACTCGACATCTCCTTATCTCTCCATCACTCGACATCTCCTTCTCTCTCCATCACTCGACATCTCCTTATCTCTCCATCACTCGACATCTCCTTCTCTCTCCATCACTCGACATCTCCTTCTCTCTCCATCACTCGACATCTCCTTCTCTCTCCATCACTCGACATCTCCCTATCTCACCATCACTCGACATCTCCTTCTCTCTCCATCACTCGACATCTCCTCTCTCCATCACTCGACATCTCCCTATCTCACCATCACTCGACATCTCCTTCTCTCTCCATCACTCGACATCTCCTTCTCTCTCCATCACTCGACATCTCCTTCTCTCTCCATCACTCGACATCTCCTTCTCTCTCCATCACTCGACATCTCCTTCTGTCTCCATCACTCGACATCTCCTTCTCTCTCCATCACTCGACATCTCCTTCTGTCTCCATCACTCGACATCTCCTTCTCTCTTCATCACTCGACATCTCCCTATCTCACCATCACTCGACATCTCCTTCTCTCTCCATCACTCGACATCTCCTCTCTCCATCACTCGACATCTCCTTCTCTCTTCATCACTCGACATCTCCCTATCTCACCATCACTCGACATCTCCTTCTCTCTTCATCACTCGACATCTCCCTATCTCACCATCACTCGACATCTCCCTATCTCACCATCACTCGACATCTCCTTCTCTCTCCATCACTCGACATCTCCTCTCTCCATCACTCGACATCTCCCTATCTCACCATCACTCGACATCTCCTTCTCTCACCATCACTCGGCATCTCCCTATCTCACCATCACTCGACATCTCCTTCTGTCTCCATCACTCGACATCTCCTTCTCTCTCCATCACTCGACATCTCCTTCTGTCTCCATCACTCGACATCTCCTCTCTCCATCACTAGACATCTCCTTCTGTCCACATCTTTTTCTTTTTCTCTCTCTGCATCTCTTTTTTCCACTTTATATCCCAGTTTCTTTCTAGCTACATCACGTTTTCTGCACATCGTTCTATGTCCACCGCTTTCTATCTACATTTGTCACCATCTCTCATCTCTTTTCCTCTACATTTCTTTCTCTCCACATCTTTTTCTCCTTGCCTTTTTCTCTCTCCCCACCTATTTCTCTCACCACCTTTCTCAACGTACATCTCTATCGTTTCTCACCCCTCACACAACTACACCTCTACTTTGCCCGAGGTGACAGCCACCCTATTTAGTCCGACACTGCACATTCACTTGTTGAACCTTTTCCCACTCCAACAGGGCCATATGGACACTACTGCTGTTAGTCTCCTTCGGTAATCCTGCGTCAAAGCATTTTCCCTGCTTTTGACGTGGTATCTATATCAATATGTTTGGCACGATAACCTAACTAGCCCAATGCACAACTCTCTTGTATCGCCTTTTATGCATGGAGGTGCAGTGGCCCTAATCTCTCGCTCCTCCACCTCTCTTCTCCTCCTCCCATCCCCACCTCGGGTTACAACCAGAAGAGGCAGGTTAGTTCTGATAGTTGCCAAGAACATAGTCGACCACACCAGAAGGACCAGACAGGGGGGGGGGGAATTATTTTTCTAGCGTAAATGTGGCCCCAAATGATCTCAAGAATTCATGACACATTCCATCTTGCTATATAGTAGGCTCTTTACTGCCGCTGTGAAACACTGGTTTGTGTGATTTGGCTGTTCGTTTGTACTTCTATCTGTCTATCTGTCTATCTATCTATCTATCTATCTATCTATCTATCTATCTATCTATCTATCTATCTATCTATCTATCTATCTATCTATCTATCTATCTATCTATCTATCTATCTATCTATCTCTCCCTCCCTTCCCCCTCCCTCTCTCTCTCTCTCTCTCTGCCTCTGATTGTCTGTCTGGTTGTCAATCACTCTTATAGCTTTGGTGTAGATGAGAAAATAATACACACACTCACACACATACACTTACTCACTCACTTAATTGTATGTATAAAAGACCAATCTTATTGTTTGCTTGTCATATCGGCCCGGAATCTCCGTAGAAATCTTTTCATTCTTTTCATTCTTTTCCTTACCAGGTTTCCTTCCTTCCCTGGCAAATCCAAGTCGCCTGTAGGTGTCCCGCGCGTCCCTCACGCGCAGATTCTCAGTGGATTATTGATCGATGCCTCGACCGGTAATAGCGGGAATACCGACTCCCTGATTGATTTTTTTTTTTTTTCGCTTTAAAGAAGGAAAATAATTCCATCCTCAGCTCAGTCACTCAGAAATACGTCTGAAAACTGTAGTCATATCTAGAATCGCATCTGTTCGTCCGTACCCTTACGGGTGTATGTCCGCATAAAAACGTATATATATTTTGTTCTATCATGTCTTTGCATCTAAAACTTATTGTTATTTTGTTGGTCTATCATGTCTGTAAACTGAATGGTACTTTGTTGTTATGTTTGTACGCTTATAGAAAATATGTTGTTCTGTCATGTCTTTACATATGCGTTGTTGTTCTATCATGTCTGTAAGCTGACTGGGCCATTCTTGTTCTGTTCTATCATGTCTGTAAGCTGACTGGGCCATTCTTGTTCTGTTCTATCATGTCTGTAAGCTGACTGAGCCTTTCTTGTTCTATCATGTATGTAAGCTGACTGAGCATTTCTTGTTCTGTAATATCATGTCTGTAAGCTGACTGAGCCTTTATTGTTCTATCATGTATGTAAGCTGACTGAGCCTTTATTGTTCTATCATGTCTGTAAGCTGACTAAGCCTTTGTTGTTCTGTTCTATCATGTTTGTAAGCTGACTGAGCCTTTATTGTTCTATCATGTCTGTAAGCTGACTGAGCCTTTATTGTTCTATCATGAAACTGACTGAGCCTTTATTGTTATATCATGTCTGTAAGCTGACTAAGAATTGTTGTTCTATCATGTCTGTAAGCTGACTGAGCCTTTATTGTTCTATCATGTCTGTAAGCTGACTGAGCCTTTATTGTTTTGTTCTATCATGTCTGTAAGCTGACCTAGCCTTTGTTGTTCTATAATGTCTGTAAGCTGACTGAGCCTTTATTGTTATATCATGTCTGTAAGCTGACTAAGCCTTTATTGTTCTGTTCTATCATGTCTGTAAGCTGACTGAGCCTTTGTTGTTTTATCATGTCTGTAAGCTGACTGAGCATTTATTGTTCTATCATGTCTGTAAGCTGACTAAGCCTTTATTGTTCTGTTCTATCATGTCTGTAAGCTGACTGAGCCTTTATTGTTCTGTTCTATTATGTGTGTAAGCTGACTAAGCCTTTGTTACTCTATCATGTCTGTAAGCTGACTAAGCCTTTATTGTTCTATTCTATCATGTCTGTAAGCTGACCAAGCCTTTATTGTTCTATCTATGTGTGTAAGTTGGCTAAGCCTTTGTTGTTCTATCATGTCTGTAAGCCTTTATTGTTCTATCATGTGTGTAAGCTGACTGAGCCTTTATTGTTCTATCATGTGTGTAAGCTGACTTAGCCTTTATTGTTCTATCATGTCTGTAAGCTGACTAAGCCTTTGTTGTTTTATCATGTCCGTAAGCTGACTAAGCCTTTATTGTTCTATCATGTGTGTAAGCTGACTGATACTTTATTGTTCTATCATGTCTGTAAGCTGATTTAGCCTTTAGTATTCTATCATGTGTGTAAGCTGAGTGATACTTTATTGTTCTATCATGTGTGTAAGCTGACTGAGCCTTTGTTGTTCTATCATGTCTGTAAGCTGACTGATACTTTGTTGTTCTATTATGTGTGTAATGTGATTAATACTTTATTGTTCTATCATGTGTGTAAGCTGACTGATACTTTATTTGTTCTATCTTGTGTGTAAGGTGACTGATACTTTATGGTATATATGTTTATTGTTCTATCATGTCTGTAAGCTGACTGGGCCTTTATTGTCATTGTTGTAACGATATCTTCTAGTATGCGAGCGAGTGTAAATGAAAGATGGGGAATACTGTCAGAAGACCAAGACCGTCGCGTACCTGGTGTAATTTGATCTCATTGTGAAATTGGTGCCCCTTACAGGGAAGTAAAGAATTCTGGTGCTCCTTGCAGGGAAGTAAAGAATTCTGGTGCCCCTTACAGGGAAGTAAAGAATTCTGGTGCCCCTTACAGGGAAGTAAAGAATTATGGTGCCCCTTACAGTGAAGTAAAGAATTCTGGTGCCCCTTACAGTGAAGTAAAGAATTCTGGTGCCCCTTACAGTGAAGTAAAGAATTCTGGTGCCCCTTACATGGAAGTAAAGAATTCTGGTGCTCCTTACAGGGAAGTAAGGAATTCTGATGCCCCTTACAGGGAAGTCAAGAATTCTGGTGCCCCTTACATGGAAGTAAAGATTTCTGGTGCCCCTTACAGTGAAGTAAAGAATTCTGGTGCCCCTTACAGTGAAGTAAAGAATTCTGGTGCCCCTTACATGGAAGTAAAGATTTCTGGTGCCCCTTACAGTGAAGTAAAGAATTCTGGTGCCCCTTACATGGAAGTAAAGAATTCTGGTGCTCCTTACAGGGAAGTAAGGAATTCTGATGCCCCTTACAGGGAAGTCAAGAATGTACGTGTCGAACAAGGCTACCGAGTACGGTTGTACACGAGGATGACCTTAATATCCCGCCAAACAAAGTTCAACACAAACCACCTCTACAGAAGCACGAACGTACTTTGGTGCAGTGAATAAGTGCACGTTGTGGTCACGCAGTCTGAAACTGAAATCACCCCAAAGGTCGAATGAAGACACATTAATGTGTCAGTGTCCTCTTGAAGCCTTCATACCAACTTGATATAACCCTTTTCATAGAAAACGTCTTTCAACTCAGTTTATGTGCTATCTCCACGTCGAAAATAGATTGCAATGGATCACCCCTAATTCTCAAAGTCTTCTTAATTTGTTTTCTTTTCATTCTATTACATATTCTCCATTCCACTTATCACAGCCCAACGATTCAGGTTCAGTCGTCAGTTGTTGATGCAGGCTATTTTTTTCTATCGCAAACGGGAAATACCATCTCCTTCTATCCATATCTCAAAAGTATCAATTCTCTTCTCTTAATCATGTTCTTTGTCCATGTATTGACGTCATACAGTAATGGCGTCATCCCTTCTGTCTTTCGCTCTCAAATAATCGCCTCTATTTCCCTCATAAACCCGACGGCCCCCCTCGGGCTTCTGTCGTCGTCATTCAGTTAAATCACAATTAGGTGGGGAGGACCATGTAGTCACTCTGCTTCTCTCGTGGAACTGACAGACCTGTAGAACATACTCCACCGTTTGTTCGTTCGTTCTCCCCACATGAGCACATGTCTGTGCGGCCATTTTTTAAATTTATTGAACAGATGATTTATCTGTGACATGATCGAAGTCTGAATATTGTTATTTGATCTCTTCTTGGTATAGAGTAGTTTTCTGGATGAAAAGAATAGAACCACTGTACTTTTCTAATCAATAAAAGTAAACTAAATAGGATTGTGCATAAGGCAAGCAACATCATCCCGTAAACCATGGCTGTTGATACCGCCGCTACCTATACTCGAACACAGGCTACCAGTAACGTGGCCGAGTCATATGTGATGCCAGCTAACCAAATGTTTTTTCAACTCATTTCGGACTTTTTGCCTTGGAGTATCAAATTTGACAAATGGCTTTGTTCTGGCCATCTTTCCATCTCACTGGCGACGTCCGAATGGTTGTATGGCCACCAGTAAGTAAGTAACTGTTTCGTGTCTGTCTGTTCATCTAGTAGCGGCGGTATGCTTCACTTGCAACCAATACAGCTTTTCACTTGTTGAGTTATTTGTCCCCACATTCTCTCAATTTTGGTATCTTTTTTCTGATAGTTGTTTTTCCCCCTCTTCATTTTAAAATAATTATATTGAGTCTCCAATTACTTATTGTCTCTTATTGTTATCTCGTATCTCAGTCATGTTACTTATTGTCTCTTATTGTTATCTCGTATCTCAGTCATGTTACTTATTGTCTCTTATTGTTATCTCGTATCTCAGTCATGTTACTTATTGTCTCTTATTGTTATCTCGTATCTCAGTCATGTTACTTATTGTCTCTTATTGTTATCTCGTATCCCATTCGTGTTACCAATTGTCTTGTATTGCTATCTCGTATCCCAGTCCTGTTACTGATTGTCTCTTATTGTTATCTCGTATCTCAGTCATGTTACTTATTGTCTCTTATTGTTATCTCGTATCCCATTCGTGTTACCAATTGTCTTGTATTGTTATCTCGTATCCCATTCGTGTTACCAATTGTCTTGTATTGTTATCTCGTATCCCATTCATGTTACTTATTGTCTGTTATTGTTATCTCATATCTCAGTCATGTTACTTATTGTCTCTTATTGTTATCTCGTATCTCAGTCATGTTACTTATTGTCTCTTATTGTTATCTCGTATAACATTCGTGTTACCAATTGTCTTGTATTGTTATCTCGTATCCCATTCGTGTTACTGATTGTCTTTTATTGTTATCTCGTATCTCAGTCATGTTACTTATTGTCTCTTATTGTTATCTCGTATCCCATTCGTGTTACCAATTGTCTTGTATTGTTATCTCGTATCCCATTCGTGTTACCAATTGTCTTGTATTGTTATCTCGTATCCCATTCATGTTACTTATTGTCTTTTATTGTTATCTCATATCTCAGTCATGTTACTTATTGTCTTTTATTGTGATCTCGTATCTCAGTCATGTTACTTATTGTCTCTTATTGTTATCTTGTATCTCAGTCATGTTACTTATTGTCTCTTATTGTTATCTCGTATCTCAGTCATGTTACTTATTGTCTCTCATTGTTATCTCATATAACATTCGTGTTACCAATTGTCTTGTATTGTTATCTCGTATCCCATTCGTGTTACCAATTGTCTTGTATTGTTATCTCGTATCTCAGTCATGTTACTTATTGTCTTTTATTGTTATCTCGTATCTCAGTCATGTTACTTATTGTCTTTTATTGTTATCTTGTATCTCAGTCATGTTACTTATTGTCTTTTATTGTTATCTTGTATCTCAGTCATGTTACTTATTGTCTTTTATTGTTATCTTGTATCTCAGTCATGTTACTTATTGTCTTTTATTGTTATCTCGTATCTCAGTCATGTTACTTATTGTCTCTTATTGTTATCTCGTATTCCACTCTTTTGTTGTCTGCGTGGTTATTGGGATGATTTTATGTGTGACAGAAGAGCATAAAACCAGTGTTAGACTCAGAGCATGTCGTAAGATGCGAATAACAGTGCGGGCTAACCCCTATAGGGTAGAATAATCTCTATCACACTCTACCATTCAAACATACCAAGAAGCCTATTCGGTGTGGAATAGCCTTCTGTGTTACATATACACATCTGTCCCTCTTCTACTTACATGTGGACTACCTTCCGTACTTACCTGTTCGCTCCCCTCTCGTACTTACCTGTTGACTCCCCTCTCGTACTTACCTGTTGACTCCCTCTCATTTACTAGTTGACTCCCTCTCCTATTTACTGGTTGACTCCCTCTCATTTACTTGTTGACTCCCTCTCATATTTACTTGTTGACTCCCTCTCATTTACTTGTTGACTCCCTCTCATGTTTACTTGTTGACTCCCTCTCATTTACTTGTTGCCTCCCTCTCCTATTTACTTGTTGACTCCCTCTCATGTTTACTTGTTGACTCCCTCTCATTTACTTGTTGACTCCCTCTCCTATTTACTTGTTGACTCCCTCTCATTTACTTGTTGACTCCCTCTCATTTACTTGTTGACTCCCTCTCATATTTACTTGTTGACTCCCTCTCTCATTTACCTGTTGACTCCCCTCTCATATTTACTTGTTGTCTCCCTCTCGTACTTACCTATTGACTCCCCTCTCGTACTTACCTGTTGACTCCCTCTCATATTTACTTGTTGACTCTCTCATTTACTTGTTGACTCCCTCTCATTTACTTGTTGACTCCCTCTCATTTACTTGTTGACTCCCTCTCATATTTACTTGTTGACTCCCTCTCATTTACTTGTTGACTCCCTCTCATTTACTTGTTGACTCCCTCTCCTATTTACTTGTTGACTCCCTCTCATTTACTTGTTGACTCTCTCATTTACTTGTTGAGTCCCTCTCAAATTTACTTGTTGACTCCCTCTCATGTTTACTAGTTGACTCTCTCATTTACTTGTTGACTCCCTCTCATTTACTTGTTGAGTCCCTCTCAAATTTACTTGTTGACTCCCTCTCATTTACTTGTTGACTCCCTCTCATTTACTTGTTGACTCCCTCTCATTTACTTGTTGACTCCCTCTAAAATTTACTTGTTGACTCCCTCTCATTATTACTTGTTGACTCCCTCTCATTTACTTGTTGACTCCCTCTCCTATTTACTTGTTGACTCCCTCTCATTTACTTGTTGACTCCCTCTCCTATTTACTTGTTGACTCCCTCTCATTTACTTGTTGACTCTCTCATTTACTTGTTGACTCCCTCTCATATTTACTTGTTGAGTCCCTCTCAAATTTACTTGTTGACTCCCTCTCATTTACTTGTTGACTCCTTCTCATTTACTTGTTGAGTCCCTCTCAAATTTACTTGTTGACTCCCTTTCATGTTTACTAGTTGACTCTCTCATTTACTTGTTGACTCCCTCTCATTTACTTGTTGACTCTCTCATTTACTTGTTGAGTCCCTCTCAAATTTACTTGTTGACTCCCTCTCATGTTTACTAGTTGACTCTCTCATTTACTTGTTGACTCCCTCTCATTTACTTGTTGAGTCCCTCTCAAATTTACTTGTTGACTCCCTTTCATGTTTACTAGTTGACTCTCTCATTTACTTGTTGACTCCCTCTCATTTACTTGTTGACTCTCTCATTTACTTGTTGAGTCCCTCTCAAATTTACTTGTTGACTCCCTCTCATGTTTACTAGTTGACTCTCTCATTTACTTGTTGACTCCCTCTCATTTACTTGTTGAGTCCCTCTCAAATTTACTTGTTGACTCCCTCTCATTTACTTGTTCACTCCCTCTCATTTACTTGTTGACTCCCTCTCATTTACTTGTTGACTCCCTCTCCTATTTACTTGTTGACTCCCTCTCATATTTACTTGTTGACTCCCTCTCATTTACTTGTTGACTCCCTCTCATTTACTTGTTGACTCCCTCTCCTATTTACTTGTTGACTCCCTCTCATATTTACTTGTTGAGTCCCTCTCAAATTTACTTGTTGACTCCCTCTCATTTACTTGTTGAGTCCCTCTCAAATTTACTTGTTGACTCCCTCTCATTTACTTGTTGACTCCCTCTCATTTACTTGTTGACTCCCTCTCATTTACTTGTTGACTCCCTCTCATATTTACTTGTTGACTCCCTCTCATATTTACTTGTTGACTCCCTCTCATTTACTTGTTGACTCCCTCTCCTATTTACTTGTTGACTCCCTCTCATATTTACTTGTTGACTCCCTCTCATTTACTTGTTGACTCCCTCTCATGTTTACTTGTTGACTCCCTCTCATTTACTTGTTGCCTCCCTCTCCTATTTACTTGTTGACTCCCTCTCATGTTTACTTGTTGACTCCCTCTCATTTACTTGTTGACTCCCTCTCCTATTTACTTGTTGACTCCCTCTCATTTACTTGTTGACTCCCTCTCATTTACTTGTTGACTCCCTCTCATATTTACTTGTTGACTCCCTCTCCTATTTACTTGTTGACTCCCTTTCATGTTTACTTGTTGACTCTCTCATTTACTTGTTGACTCCCTCTAATATTTACTTGTTGTCCCTCTCATATTTACTTGTTTCGTACTTATTTGTTGACATATAGATGCTCCTCTTCTACCCTGGGGTGTACATATTTGCCAGAGAGGACGCCAGACTTTCATATCCGCTGTATCACACATGTTCCTGTCCCGGGCTAATCCTTGATTCATATCACAAACTGTCCTGCGTTGTCGCGCCGGCGTAGGTTACGGCATGTGGCTCTGAATCTGGGACAACTAAGATTGTCGTGGGGTAGCCTGTCTCCTTTTGGTATATAGATACGACCAGACCATCGCGGCTGTTATGTGGGGTAGCCTGTCTCCTTTTGATCTATAGATACGACCAGACCATCGCGGCTGGGTTGTGGGGTAGCCTGTCTCCTTTTGATCTATAGATACGACCAGGCCATCGCGGCTGGGTTGTGGGGTAGCCTGTCTCCTTTTGATCTATAGATACGACCAGGCCATCGCGGCTGGGTTGTGGGGTAGCCTGTCTCCTTTTGATCTATAGATACGACCAGGCCATCGCGGCTGGGTTGTGGGGTAGCCTGTCTCCTTTTGATCTATAGATACGACCAGGCCATCGCGGCTGGGTTGTGGGGTAGCCTGTCTCCTTTTGGTATATAGATACGACCAGGCCATCGCGGCTGGGATGATCATTATTACGGATGTGGATCTGGATCTCTGACTCTGGGATTACCTAGATTTTCGTGGTTCTGTATTAGCAAGTATTCAAGTTGCTGAAATCCACCTGAGTATAGGGTTGAAATATCATCGCCACGCCTTTTACAATTCTTGTTTTATTTTAAATTGGATTTCCGATAGAAAATACAAATAAACGATTTACTGAGGATTTGAACGCCATCCTCCTAGTTAGAAGATGACATCCAAACCACTGGACCACTCGCTCCTTGGTTGAGAGGATACTGAAAAAAAAGTGAATAACTCATTCAACGGTTAGTGGAATGAGGAAAAGATCTTACATTGTGGCGTCTGTTATGGTTCGACAGGCCGCATTGTTTGTATTCGGGCCTCTGTTCTGTCGGTCTAGGGAGTGTGGAAGTAAATAACGGGAGTAGGGGGCAGCGTGGAGTTGAGATAAGGGACGCCAGCCGACATTAGGTGCCACCACCACATTCGTCCCCATCTTACTGCCTCCGCTATTCTGGTTACCAAGGTAATTGTGGGGGTGAGACAAGTAGGCCTTGGGCTCGATATGACAGGAGGAGGAGGAGCGAGCGTGAAACTTATAGAGAAGTGTCAACAGCCTGGTTAATTTATCTCATAGTGGTGGAGTTAGCAGAGTGGGAAAGCGCTCGTTTCTAACTTGGTCTTCTGAGTTTGATCCCCGTCGCCGACACGCTCCAGTCGACCAAGCTGAAAACAGGCACCTAGCTGGGTGTAGGGGATTGAAATTCAACGATCTAGAGAACTCTCCACCACTTTCAAATAAAACGAAGGCTTAGTACATTGACGTCTCTTAACACTTCATCTTCGACAGCAGCATATTTACCTTGACATTGGCTTTACGGTGAGAGTGTGTTGAGTGCTAGACAGAACGTCCGCATCATCATCTTCTTGAGCTGCCGTACGAAAGTCATTGGGGCCGCCACATCATCTTCTTGAGCTGCCGTACGATAGTCATTGGGGCCGCCACATCATCATCTTGAGCTGCCGTACGAAAGTCATTGGGGCCGCCACATCATCTTCTTGAGCTGCCGTACGAAAGTCATTGGGGCCGCCACATCATCTTCTTGAGCTGCCGTACGAAAGTCATTGGGGCCGCCACATCATCATCTTGAGCTGCCGTACGAAAGTCATTGGGGCCGCCACATCATCATCTTGAGCTGCCGTACGAAAGTCATTGGGGCCGCCACATCATCATCTTGAGCTGCCGTACGAAAGTCATTGGGGCCGCCACATCATCATCTTGAGCTGCCGTACGAAAGTCATTGGGGCCGCCACATCATCTTCTTGAGCTGCCGTACGAAAGTCATTGGGGCCGCCACATCATCATCTTGAGCTGCCGTACGAAAGTCATTGGGGCCGCCACATCATCTTCTTGAGCTGCCGTACGATAGTCATTGGGGCCGCCACATCATCATCTTGAGCTGCCGTACGATAGTCATTGGAGCCGCCACATCATCTTCTTGAGCTGCCGTACGATAGTCATTGGGGCCGCCACATCATCATCTTGAGCTGCCGTACGATAGTCATTGGGGCCGCCACATCATCATCTTGAGCTGCCGTACGATAGTCATTGGTACCGCCACATCATCATCTTGAGCTGCCGTACGATAGTCATTGGTACCGCCACATCATCATCTTGAGCTGCCGTACGATAGTCATTGGTACCACCACATCATCATCAGCTGCTGTACGATAGTCATTGGGACCGCCACATCATCATCATCAGCTGCTGTGCGATAGTCATTGGGACCGCCACATCATCATCTTGAGCTGCCGTACGATAGTCATTAGTACCGCCACATCATCATCTTGAGCTGCCGTACAATAGTCATTGGGGCCGCCACATCATCATCTTGAGCTGCCGTACAATAGTCATTGGGGCCGCCACATCATCATCTTGAGCTGCTGTACGATAGTCATTGGGACCGCCACATCATCATCTTGAGCTGCCGTACGATAGTCATTAGTACCGCCACATCATCATCTTGAGCTGCCGTACAATAGTCATTGGGGCCGCCACATCATCATCTTGAGCTGCCGTACAATAGTCATTGGGGCCGCCACATCATCATCTTGAGCTGCCGTACGATAGTCATTGGGGCCGCCACATCATCATCTTGAGCTGCTGTACGATAGTCATTGGGACCGCCACATCATCATCTTGAACTGCTGTACGATAGTCATTGGGACCGCCATTGCGTTTTGTCATATAGCAACCAGTGTGCGATCTAGCACCAGCATGCTTGCGTACATCCGCAGTTTTACTGGTACATTGTTTTACATAATTTTGCTAGCATACTGCACAACTTTCCTTAGTTAACTTTTACGACATTCGTAGTAGACTCTTGCCTACCAACGCAGTTAACAGACATGTACATGTACTCCCATGCCGGGCACAGCTATTGAGAATGAAGTGTTAGATATATATTTTTTGTACTAGGCCTCAGAAGGAAAGACCAGCAGGGACGCGCGGCCTTTAAACACCAGCCATGGGAAAGATGAATAATCAGGGTCAGGTGAAATATACCAAACAAGATCCCACTCCACGCCCTCGTTCGTGCTTCTGGAACATGTATTAGTGCTGTCTGTCCAACGAGTTGGGGAAGCCCCAATAGTGGCCAGTGTACTGGAGAGGCTCGCGTTGCACTACAGCCAGATGGACCCCAGTACACTTGAAGTTTGCTTCAGGGTGTAAGAAAAGCCACTGTAACACACTACCAAAGAAGCGTCAAGAGTAAACTTTCCTCACTTTGAGCTTCTAACAACAATATTCATCAGCCTTAGAAGTCATTCCAGGGGTGATTGTGTAATGTCCGGCATCCTTCCTCGCAGTCTGGTCTTCTATAGATACAAATATGTCGCCATTTACAGCTGGGTGTACTGGTGCGTGTAAAGAACAGACAATGAACCTATTCCCTTTGTCGCAAGAGACAATCCAGCTATGCTCTGACCGTTCTGGCACTCAGACAGGCACTATCGTCACTAAGGTCATTACTAATACAGCCAGACTTCCAACCCTGACGCCCTACTTAACAATGGTGATTATTTGACAGCCAGACTGGCCACTTCTGAGCCCGGAAACTTATTTATCATGTCTGCAAATGGATTGTTTATTCTGAGACGAGAACGTCATTTCTGGTATGTGTTTGTGCTAGGGGCAAGTCAGTTATATAACATTATTAAATTGGAAGCTTCGGAGGTGCTGAAGGTCAACAGTCATTAAAGTGTCTCAGTGTTTCCCTTGTGTCTAGTCGATCGATTATCTGTTTATAAATCTTTTGTGTACTGTCTGTCCATCGATTATCTGTTTATGTATCTTTTGTGTACTGTCCATCGATTATCTGTTTATGTATCTTTTGTGTACTGTCCATCGATTATCTCCTTGTCTTTTGTATCCTGTCCATCGATTATCTGTTTATGTATCTTTTGTATCCTGTCCATCGATTATCTGTTTATGTATCTTTTGAATCCTGTCCATCAAGTATCTGTTTGTCTTTTGTATCCTGTCCATCGATTATTTGTTTATGTATCTTTTGTATCCTGTCCATCGAGTATCTGTTTGTCTTTTGTGTCCTGTCCATCGATTATCTGTTTATGTATCTTTTGTATCCTGTCCATCGATTATCTGTTTATATGTCTTTTGTATCCTGTCCATTGAGTATCTGTTTATGTGTCTTTTGTATCCTGTCTATCGATTATCTGTTTATGTGTCTTTTGTATCCTGTCTATCGATTATCTGTTTATGTGTTTGTCTTGTATCTTGTCCATTGATTATCTGTTTCTGTGTTTGTCTTGTATCTTGACCATTGATTATCTGTTTCTTTGTTTGTCTTGTATCTTGTCCATCGATTATCTTTTTCTGTGTTTGTCTTGTATAGTGTCTTTCGATTATCTGTTTCTGTGTTTGTCTTGTATCTTAACCATCGATTATCTGTTTCTGTGTTTGTCTTGCATCCTGTCCATAGATTATCTGTTTCTGTGTTTGTCTTGTATCTAGCCCATTATCTGTTTCTGTGTTTGTCTTGTATCTTGTCCATTATCTGTTTCTGTGTTTGTCTTGTATCTTGTCCATTATCTGTTTCTGTGTTTGTCTTGTATCTTGTCCATTATCTGTTTCTGTGTTTGTCTTGTAAAGTGTCTTTCGATTATCTGTTTCTGTGTTTGTCTTGCATCTGTCCATTGATTATCTGTCTTTGTGTTTGTCTTGTATCTTAACCATCGATTATCTGTTTCTGTGTTTGTCTTGCATCCTGTCCATAGATTATCTGTTTCTGTGTTTGTCTTGTATCTAGCCCATTATCTGTTTCTGTGTTTGTCTTGTATCTTGTCCATTATCTGTTTCTGTGTTTGTCTTGTATCTTGTCCATTATCTGTTTCTGTGTTTGTCTTGTATCTAGTCCATTATCTGTTTCTGTGTTTTTCTTGTATCTTGTCCATTATCTGTTTCTGTGTTTGTCTTGTATCTAGTCCATTATCTGTTTCTGTGCTTGTCTTGTATCTTGTCCATCAGGTGTATGCTTCTCTGTTGCCATTGGTATCTAGCCCGCTTTCCATCTGGAGGGGGTGGGGGGGTGGGGTGGATGAGTACGTGTGTTTGGGAGTGTATTTGTTTGGCTTGGCTTGGCTTCGTTCGTTCGTTCTCTCTCAATCTCCCACTAAAAAACTCTGAAAGGGCTTAAGTAGCAGAATGTAGTCCAGAGAACGGAATCGTTGTGTCGTAGTTTGCAGCTTGACTGCGATCCTACGATCCTGACCCTAATTACTCTTCTCTCTCACCTTGATCAGACACCCTGACCATGGCTACTCTTCTCTCCCACCTTGATCAGACACCCTGACCCAAATTACTCTTGGCTCTCACCTTGATCAGATACCCTGACCCTGGCTACTCTTCTCTCCCACCTTGATCAGACACCCTGACCCTGGCTACTCTTCCCTCTCACCTTGATCAGACACCCTGACCCTGGCTACTTTCCTCTCCCACCTTGATCAGACACCCTGACCCTGGCTACTCTTCTCTCCCACCTTGATCAGACACCCTGACCCTGGCTACTCTCCTCTCCCACCTTGATCAGACACCCTGACCCTGGCTACTCTTCTCTCCCACCTTGATCAGACATCCTGACCCTGGCTACTCTCCTCTCCCACCTTGATCAGACACCCTGACCCTGGCTACTCTTCTCTCCCACCTTGAGCAGTGTGTTCTACCTGACCCTGATCGAACGGAGCCTAGCCAAGGCCAGCAGCAATAGCCAACTGTGGAATTTAGGCTGGGCTATTAGTTCTAAATGCTGTCATAGTATGCGTTGCACACTCATCTCCAAGTCTTCACCCACCGGTGCTGTCCCCACTTCAATATCTTCGTTTAGTTCACATGTGCACAGCCAGTCTGTGTTTGTTTGTTAGTTCACATGTACACATCCATCTGTGAAGTACACATCCATCTGTGAAGCACACATCCCCAGCTTGTACATGTCCGTTGTCCTGAACCAAAGAATGATCTCTCACTGCCGATCAAGAATGTAATAGTCCTTGTTTGGTTGGTTCTGTTTTTTTCTGACAACCTGGATAGCTTTCTTTTTCACAACGTATGGGATTTGAATATCTTCCTGTTCACAATCTCCTCCCATTTTTGGAAAGACTATCGGCTTTCTTATAATTCAGCACGCCACAGTGGGATATTAGTCACAGAAGTAGGGTTAGCTGTGTCATCCACCTTGCTTAGTCAATCCCTAAGATGGAGTTCACCAGCGTTCAGAGTTACCAGTAAAGATAGTGCATCTGTGAAAATGACTATCTGGTGTCAATTAGATGACATTCGCAGCGTGTTCAAGTGCTTGGGCCCCAGTTGTATGCTTATTGTAGAATTTATCAATGGGAGAATTCCTTGCCTGACAGTAGTTGTTGATTCTTGTCGGAACATGAACCGGATGCCAGTTCCTTCATTATTGACAGCGTCTGTCGCTGATATATGTGTGTAAGCATGTCAGTTGCTAGTTCATCTAGGAGAATGAAACCCGATTTCAAACCACCCGTCTCCTTTCAGATCATCTGATGACAGCAATTCACAAGATCAAGTTAAGCCGATGTCCCAAGAAGAAATTTGTAGATATAACTAACTGTACAATATGACACAACGTGTCATGTGCAAACAGGGATCAAGATGCTGAGCAGCGCATGAGCTGCAGCAGTCAGCAACCCATATCTGACTGCTAGCGTCAGGGCCAGTGAACCAGAGCTGCCAAGAACATTCTACACCTCCTAGCTGTGATCCTGGATAACAGGCTGCAGCATGGCAGACTGGCTAAGGAGAAGGGATCGAAGAGGGAATGCTAACCTGGTACTCAAAAAATGCTTGCTGAAGTTGGATGTGTTGGGCTGAAAGGTGCAAATATTGCAGTCAAGCTGTAAACTACGACACAATGCATTTCATTCTCTGGACTACATTCTGCTACTTAGGCCCATGTCAGGTTTTGGTAGCGGGAGAATGAGAATGAACAAAGCTAAGCCATGTGCAAACAAAAAGAACGAACGAAGATTACATTGAATATTTAGTATATGCCGTAGTAATTGGGTGGGTATGTGGGGCTATGTTTGAAATAACAGAGTCGACTTCGTTTAGTTGGCCAGTTTAAGGTCAGGGTATCAAATGATTCCATGATTAGAATGTGGCAGTGACTCCATCATTCTCTCCCTTCCATCTTCTCACAGCGTCTTCCTTGGTTGACGTGGGCGGTTTCAGGTCGTCATTGTGGGCCTCAAACAGTCTGATCTACCTGATCATTACATAAAACGGCCTTGTTTCCTTATCGTTGCCTTGAAAGGACTTCCCGGTTATTATATCTTTGGGAACCGGACAGGGAAATTCCGCAGATACAGCCTTTATCAATTCTGTTATCGTGTAAGGTATAAACGTCAGGGTAGGCTTATAGCAGGAATTGCAGTCGGGGATGAAGTGTTAAGATACTTCATTGTGTAGCGCACAGCTAGTTTATGAAGTTGGGTGACTAGTCCCATTCCTAGCTGTCTGTCCTTCCACAGCAATAAATCATGTTCCAATTCATAGCTGGGTTGACTGAAGCGTACTGGTTAAGGGAGTTAAAAAGAAGTTGCTCTAACACTGCGATAACCAAACGCTCTTATTATGACGTTGGATAATTTGAAAAACATTTAGTACAAAGCGTGATATCTGGAACTACTGGTCAATAAGTTTGTCATTTAATGATATGGGGTTTATGATATGTTGATTGATTTTATTTAATTTAACTTAACTTAACGTCTTTATACTGGTTTAGAAGACCCTGCAGAGTCTGTATACAACCAGTTACATTTACATCACCTTGCTCTAAAAGCTATGCGCATCCAGTTTATTCTTAAATGCATTAACTGTCCCTGCCTCCACTACCTCCCCTGGCAATGCATTCCAAGCAGACACCACTCTCTGACTAAAAAAATATTTCCTAATATCTAACCTGGACCTCTCTTTAGTCAGCTTGTAGCTATGCCCTCGTGTTACTGTAGGTGGCTGTATTTTAAAAAAACTTGTTATAGTCTAATTTATCCGTTCCTCTGATCATCTTATAAACCTGTATTAAGTCACCACGAATTCTTCTCTCTTCGATACACTGTAGGCCGGTTTTTCTGAGTCGTTCCTCATAACTGTAATTCTGGAATCCCACTATCATCTTTGTCGCTCTTTTTTGTATTCTTTCTAGCATGTTTATATCCCCTCTATGATAAGGACTCCACACCTGTACACAGTACTCCAATCTAGGTCTAACTAAAGCTTAATACAGTTTGACGATCACTTCCTTGCTCCTATGTTTAATATTTCTTTTTATCATACCTAACATTGCATTTGCCTTTTTCACTGCTACCTTGACTTGCTCACTCACCTTTCCTGTATGATCTATTATAACCCCTAGGTCCCTTTCTTTATCTATCTTTCTAATATTGTTTTCTCCCATTCTGTAATTATGTTCCATATTGGATCTACCCATGTGGATGACTGTACATTTATCTACATTAAACTCCATTTGCCAGCTTACTGACCATTCTCGAATTTTATCTAAATCCGACATCAATATATCCACTTCCGCTTTAGATGAGACACTACTGCATAGTTTTGTGTCATCAGCAAATTTTGCAATCATGGATCTCATATCAATGTCCAAATCATTTATATATATCAAGAACAAAATTGGTCCCAAAACCGAGCCCTGTGGCACACCACTTTTCACTTCACACCACTCAGAGTACTCCTTATTTATGCCCACCCTCTGCCTTCTTCCCGTTAACCAATTTTCAATCCATTTGGCAACTTCCCCACCTATTCCATGTGATTTTAACTTTCAAAATAATCTTTGATGAGGTACTCTATCAAAGGCCTTTGTAAAGTCTAGATAAATAACATCCACTAGCTCCCCTTTATCTATGATTTTAGTAACCTCCTCCATGAATTCAAATAGATTTGTTAAGCATAATCTCCCTCTAGTAAACCCATGCTGACTATTTCTATTTAATTCTATAATAATACTTATTGTCAAACTGTATAAAGCATTAGTTAGACCTAGATTGGAGTACTGTATACAGGTGTGGAGTCCTTACCGTAGAGGTGATATAAACATGCTGGAAAGGATACCAAAAAAAAGAGTGACAATGCTGACACTGGGAGTCCATAATTATAGTTATGAGGAACGACTCAGAAAAGCCGGCCTACAGTTTCTAGAAGAGAGAACAATTCTAGGTGACTTAATACAGGTGTATATGATAATCAAAGGAACGGACAAAATACAGCCACCTACAAGAACAAGATGGCATAGCTACAAATGAACTAAATAAAGGTTCAGATTAGATATTAGGAAATATTTGTTTAGTCAGAGGGTGGTGAATGCTTGGGATACATTGCCACATGATATAGTTAGGCAGGGACCTTATCTCTCCTCCTCCATTCTCCCAATTTTGATTCTCTCTTTTCTACTCATATTCTCTCTCTCTCTCACTCACACACACACACACCACCACCACCCACCACACGAGGCCTACACTAAATCTGCTGACATATCTTCTTCTGTTCTTCTTCTTATTCTTCTTCTTCTTCTTGATATCAATGATAATATATGTAATTAAAGCAGTAAGCAGGTCAGCATGTGAATATTGACCTCTCTTTAGAATGTGTCTAGGAATTGTAATGGCCATATGTGCAATGAATCAAAACTTTATCAGCTCCCCTTGAAGCATAAATCTCCCAAGCTCCACTGCACTTACACAAAAAGAGTGATACTATTGCATGCCTTTATGAGATGCATTATTCAGACCTGAGGTTTTAGTAACGATCCCAGGGTATTGAATTAGTTGTAGTGGAATTGTAGAACTCGTGGCTGCTGTGTATGTAATGAATCATCTTGCCAGTGTCTGACAAGTTGGATCGTGAAGTGCACCTTGTTGTTTAAATGCTTTTGTCCAAATATGGATTATTTGTCAGCGAGTGCATGGTTATTGAGTTGTGTCATTGGCATGACCATTGTAGCTGGTATATCCATCCTCTCTCCATATCTCTCATCATGACCATTGTAGCTGGTATATCCATCCTCTCTCCATGTCTCTCATGACCATTGTAGCTGGTATAACCATCCTCTCTCCATGTCTTTCATAATGACCATTGTAGCTGGTATATCCATCCTCTCTCCATATCTTTCATCATGACCATTGTAGCAGGTATATCCATCCTCTCTCCATATCTTTCACCATGACCATTGTAGCAGGTATATCCATCCTCTCTCCATGTCTCCCATCATGACCATTGTAGCAGGTATATCCATCCTCTCTCCATGTCTCTCATGACCATTGTAGCAGGTATATCCATCCTCTCTCCATGTCTCCCATCATGACCATTGTAGCAGGTATATCCATCCTCTCTCCATGTCTCTCATGACCATTGTAGCAGGTATATCCATCCTCTCTCCATGTCTCCCATCATGACCATTGTAGCAGGTATATCCATCCTCTCTCCATGTCTCTCATGACCATTGTAGCAGGTATATCCATCCTCTCTCCATGTCTCTCATGACCATTGTAGCAGGTATATCCATCCTCTCTCCATGTCTCCCATCATGACCATTGTAGCTGGTATATACATCCTCTCTCCATATCTTTCATCATACTTGTTACATCCTTTTAGCTTTTGTTGTTGATTCTGTATTGTGTTCATTCCACTCATGTTTAAATACTAGGACCAACATTTCTACAAATGTTGGTGCCTTTCAAGCGATGTGTGAATTGTATTCCATTTTTGCGGTTTTATTTGTGTACTAGCAGGTTGTGTGGCCTAGGGATGAAACTCCCGCTGTGTCCAGTTTGACAGACACTGGATTTTTTCTCGGAGGATTGCTCCTCCACGTACGGAAAGTAATGGCAATCTACCGTACTGCACACTTGCCAAGAAACTTATAAGAGCCAAATAGGTGGTGATTGTAAGAAGCGACGTTCTATATAGGACATGCTATTTACTTTTTACTAGTACATACGAATGTTCATGGGGGGGGGGGGGGGGGGGGTGGGGGGGGAGACTTCAAGCATTCAATAAAAGACAAATAAAGAAGGTTGTGCAGGGAACTAGGACTATCATCATGGAAAGCCATTGTTATTGAAACCATCACTGCAAATGCTCTGATAGTCTTCCTGTAAAGAAGTAATGGTGACCTTATGCTTCACCCAGAGTGAGCAACTGAATTAATTATCAATACAAACATTTTAACAGCACGTTTTAATAGCCATAATGCTAGCCCAAGTGTAGATACTTTCATTAACTGTCTTTCTCTGGCTCCAGCATATTTTTTATGAAACACCAAATATTCAGGTAGATCATAAACTCCAAATGTTCTCTGGCTCCAGCATATTTTTTATGAAACACCAAATATTCAGGTAGATCTGAAACTCCAAATGTTCTCTGGCTCCAGCATATTTTTATGAAACACCAAATATTCAGGTAGATCCGAAACTCCAAATGTTCTCTGGCTGCATCATACTTTTATGAAACACCAAATATTCAGGTAGATCCGAAACTCCAAATGTTAAAGCGCATCTGAGACTAAATGATCAGTTTATCAAAAACTGCTTATTTGAGACGCCACTGAAATATATCAATCAGCAATACACAAACTGCAGAGCTTTGAGATCAAACGAAGGCCGAGCAGAGGTAAGCGCATGAGAGAACGAAGCAGATATGTCTACAACCAACCAACTACAGCAACCATCACACGTTTCACCATTTTGTGAGAGAGGCTGAACACCCATAAGTATGCCTGCAACGCAGTGAAGTCAGTTCTTGAACGGACCAGAACGTACATTTTTTAAATATTAAAAAAAAAAATTTTTGTGGTCAAAACAGGCGCTCAAAGAAAAATGTATAAAGTAATTGTTGATGATTATAATTGTGCGTTTATTTGAATGTGTGACTCAGTTTCTGTATTCTGATATTGTTTCAGACACCAACCTCTCCCAGGAACCTAAACCCGTCCGCACCTGCCTTCCGCCAAGGCCAGGCTGTAAGTAGAACACTGTTACATGTTGATGTATAGACGAGAGAGCACGTGTTGATGTATAGACGAGAGAGCACATGTTGATATATAGACGAGACAGCACATGTTGATGTATAGATGATAGAGCACGTGGTGATGTATAGATGAGAGAGCACGTGTTGATGTATAGATGAGAGAGCACGTGTTGATGTATAGACGAGAGAGCACGTGTTGATGTATAGACAAGAGAGCACGTGTTGATGTATAGACGAGAGAGCACGTGTTGATGTATAGACGAGAGAGCACATGTTGATGTATAGATGAGAGAGCACATGTTGATGTATAGACGAGAGAGCACGTGTTGATGTATAGACAAGAGAGCACGTGTTGATGTATAGGCAAGAAAGCACGTGTTGATGTATAGATGAGAGAGCACGTGTTGATGTATAGACAAGAGAGCACGTGTTGATGTATAGACAAGAGAGCTCATGTTGATGTATAGACAAGAGAGCACGTGTTGATGTATAGGCAAGAAAGCACGTGTTGATGTATAGGCAAGAAAGCACGTGTTGATGTATAGACAAGAGAGCACGTGTTGATGTATAGACAAGAGAGCACGTGTTGATGTATAGGCAAGAAAGCACGTGTTGATGTCTAGATGAGAGAGCACGTGTTGATGTATAGGCAAGAAAGCACGTGTTGATGTCTAGATGAGAGAGCACGAGTGTGAGTGCTTGACAATTGTTGTGTCTGTTGTTGTACGAGTGCAGTCACAAAGTAGCCCTCATATTATGTATTACTATGTATGTAGTCTTGTATATATGAGATTGTATAGTAGTATTGTATATGTTAGATAGTATAGTAGTATTGTATATGTTAGATAGTATAGTAGTATTGTATAGGTGAGATGGTATAGTGGGGACGTCGTGGTCTAGTGATTAAGTGACACAGCTCATAACTCGAAGGTTTGCTCCCCAATCACAGCACTAGCCGTTACCCCAGGGAAGCAAATTCTTAGAAAATGCAGGAGGAAGCAGACCCTTACATAAAAATGCATGCCGAAGTCGGATGCACTGGACTGACAGGTTCAAAATATAAACATAGTGCAACACACACCATCGCTTTGCGGAATAGAGAAATACGGAGAACGAAAGAAAAAATGTAAGATAATATAGTACACTCTTGTATATGTGTAACGATATAGTAGTCTCGTATATGTGAGATTATATCGAATCTCCTGTAAGACATGTTGTTTTTCTGTTGGGGGTGAAATAAAGAAACATAACCAGCACACGACATGGCAGGCAGTTCTCTCCCTTTAAAAAACCTCGACTACCCCAGCATTAAAAATAAAGTCCCAGGACAGTTTAAAAAACAAAAATTGTTGTGTCCTTTCTTCTCATTTCTTGTTGAGTTTCCGTTGTTGCTGTTAATGGGGCCAAGATTTTCTAAGCTTTTGACGTTTTTGTGTTCTTTACGTTTTTGTGTTCTTTACGTTTTTAGAGTAACGCAAGTTTTTTCCTCTTCTCTGTGCTCTTTACTCTCTAGAGTAACGCAAGTTTTTCCTCTTCTCTGTGTTCTTTACTTTCTAGAGTAAAGTGAGTTGTTCCTCTTCTCTGTGCTCTTTACTTTCTAGAGTAACGCGAGTTTTTTCCTCTTTGTGCTCTTTACTTTCTAGAGTAACGCCAGTTTTCCCTCTTCTCTGTGCTCTTTGAGAGGATAACTGTATCATCTGTGTCTTAGACGTTTGTCCTGTAAAGGACGTTGTGGCGTAGTTTACAGCGAGGCTGCGATATCTGCATCTTTTAGACCGACACATTCGGTTTTGTTTTTTAGGTACCAGGTTTGCCTTCCCACTGCGATTCATATTCTCTTAGCCAGGTTTCACTGTTTCCAGGCCGCCGCTTGATGACGTCAATTGGGTCTTGGTTAGCTCTGGATCGCTGGGTCAGCCCACCCATTGTGCTGCAGCTTCAGCCCCACCTGAATGTCTAAGTTCTGGTATTTTGTTCTCACTGATTCTCCAACTTTTCGTATTTTTGCTCGTTACTGACATTTCTCATAATGGTTTCTGCATAGCTGTTGAATAGATAAGAGTTTGCATCCTTGTCTTACACATTTTGCATGGACTGATGTTCCGTCTAGCTTCCTCTTCCTCCTCCTCCTCCTCAAACTCACGCTACCAAGCCCTTAACAGTGCTTTGCAAGTATCAGGATGTAGTCTGGAGAACGGAATGCAGCGTGACAGATATTTGCACCTTTCGGTTTAACACATCTGTCCTCGGCAGAAGGCATTTTTTTAGTACCGGGTTAGCCTTAACTCTTAGACCAATTCTCCTTAACCAGTCTGCTCTATTGCAGCCTGTTATCCAGGATCACTGTGTGGAGGTTTAGAAAGTTCTTGGCAGCTCTGGTTAGCTGGCCCTGACGCTAGCAGTCAGCTATAGGTCGCTAATTGCTGCAACTCGCGAGCTACTCAACATCTTTATCTCAATTCACTAGTACAAAAGATGTACAGACAGTGCAGAACATATAAATGGTAGCAAAACGTTACTAACTAATGCAACATTGAGATAGCAAATCTTTCCCATCACCTGTTACTGCTATATCTCTCTCTCTCTCTCTCTCTATATATATATATATATATAAAACGGCCTCATTTTTTTCATTCTTTGAATACACCCGAAACCATACGATTAAGTGTCATTAAAACAATGCTGCTAGAACTGCTCCTATTTCCGTCAGCCTTGGGGTCAATATATGATCTGGTATGTGGACAAAAGATACTGATCGCTTTAACCGTAAAGACTCAGAGTTTGAGAAGACTCCGCAACCGCTCCTGACTTTCACTGCACACACTATGAAAGACGCTTCTCTGCCGGGATTGATCTTACGAGTCACATTCTTTACCGTTTGGACTGTAGTTGCATACCTTTTATTTTTCAAAGCACAATTACTATCGTCTGACAAGACGGAAAGAGCTAATGAATGTGGACAGTTTGTCAGACTATAGAAGCGACTCTTCAAGCTTGTAAAAGGTTTAAGTCATGTGACTTGCCCAAGGTGAATACTATTTCAGTTCCTAAATTACTGTATTCCATCTATTCTAAGACCACACACACCCCCCCCCCCCCCCCCCCCCCCATTTAAACATCTCTAAAATTTGGACACATTTTATAATCACCTATGTCTTACATTCTCAGTTAAAAGAAAGTTGTCTATCAGGACGTGGGCGGGACTGTAGGCGGCCTTGCTAATGCATGTGCAAATTTGGTAGTGGAACTTCCTGTGGTCGTATTGTTAGAATATTGGTTCATCATTTAAATATCATTTTTTTTTACCCATATTCCTGCTCAATATGTTGTCAAAAAGATTGCACTACGAAGCTGCCATGAAAGGAAAAGTTATTGTGTACACAGAGGAACATGGAAATAGAGCAAAAGGCTGATAATTTGACATTAGTGAAGGGAATGTTCGCTATCGTAAAAAAATTACCATAATCCTATATTTTCTTTAAAGCTCTCAATGTCTCATAGGACAGAATATTATGGGAAAATGCAGATATCAATGACTCGACAAGTGATTCAAAAGTATCAGACTCTGAATGGGAAGTTGACCCTGTTAATTATTCACAAGGAATTGATATACCACATAATAATTTGTTGATTGATATTATTCTTTTTAATGTTGATGGTAATTACATGTCTTATAATTGCCGCTTTTAATATTTTATATTCGTGGTACAAAATGTAGGGGTTGCGTTGCATCTTACAGTCGATAGTGTCTTAAAATTGGTTTGTGCATGTTCCTGTTTCAAACCATTATTTTCTGACTACAGGCTCCAACATCCCCAAAGAACCTTAACCCATCAGCACCAGTGTTCCGGCACTCCCCAGGAGGAGACAATCCTCTACCAGAAGGTGCCTACTCAGGAACAGAGACCAGGGCTCCAGGTCTGTAGTCAAGTTGAAGTTAAATTTTTAACCAATATATCATGTGACATTCCTGACAGCATTAGCTATTGATTCCGTCCACATCCATCTATCTTGTCAACATCTCATAACTTCATTTTGAATATTGGTAGACAACCATCACCTGTTTATGTATCATCATTATGTTATCATTTGTAGTTAAATATCAGTATTATGTTGTTCAGAGCTGCTCGGGCAGAGTTGAGTTAATTATTGACGTTTCTTTGGTGGCAGGTTACAGTGGCCCTTCTTACATCTCGAGGCATACTTGATAAGATGGACCAAGTTCCTCTGGTTCTAGTGTAATGCAAGGCATCTCAATAAGCTCACCGCAAGGGGGATCACAATATTGATCCCCACTGCTTTGGCCAGATGGCTGTGACACAGTCTGTTTCAAGTATCACAAATGAGGATAGTGTGTGTGCCTGTGTCTGTAGTTTATTTGAGTGGGATGCTTCGTTCTATGACCAGTATGTTTCACCTAACCCTGACGTTACTCTTCTTTCTCTTTATCATTGGACACATTGCCCAATATAAACGTTTAACTCTATTGTTTTGCCTGTATGAGAAACCTAAGCGATGGTTATCAGAGCCCAAAATGGGAGCAAAGAATAAAGCATGTCGAAAGAGGCAACTAATCAGAGTTTTTGCATGATGCTGCTGGCTACCCTATCCTCTAGAAAGATTAATCCATTAAAACTTAACGGATAAGGACAGGTCAACATTTCATGATTTGGCATGTAATTGTTGAAGACCTATGCTCCACAGGGCACAGTAAAGCATTTGATTGATTGTAATGAGACACTTCAATAAAGAACAGTAATAGCCAATGACCTGCGCCTATTTCGTCTCTTCTCAATCGTCCACTTATGTGAATAGGGGCCATTTCTTACATGTAACATCTGTGTAGTGTTTCTTTCAAACTTTGAATCCATCTTTGTCTTGCTCTATAGCCCCACTGTCTAGCTTTGCATGCTCATGTTGGCTGTATGTTTTTGGGTATTCTTGTCCTGTTTTGTCTTGTTCTTAAAAATCTACCACACTGCACTCTGGACATATCCATAGGTGTTCAGTCTCTCGGCAAATGACAGAGGGTGTAGATAAGGATGGTTCTTATGTACACACTCATTCAGCACTCTCTCGTGTACACACTCATTCAGCACTCTCTCGTATACACACTCTTTCAGCACTCTCATGTACATACTCATGCTGCACTCTTATGTACGCACTCATTCAGCACTCTCATGTACACTTATGCTGCACTCTCTCATGTACATACTCATGTACCCCACCCCACTCTAACCTTGTTTTTTTTCAAAGATCCACAGTCTATGAATTACTGATTCATCTGTTGTGGTGTCGTATCCAACAGTCGTTGATAAGTTTCAAAATGTCACTGCTATCAATATCTAATGTGCTCATATTGAGTGTATGTCAAGCCAGCATGTTAGTTCTTCAGCTGCCGTGTATCCAGCCCTACTGTGCACTGGTAGATTCTACCTTAACTGTACAACTGGGGTTCAAGCACTTGAACTTGAACAAGCTTCAAATATGATATATAACAACAATTATGTTTGCCATCAGGTAGTCAAATTCACAGATGCATAATTTGTACTGCAAACTCCCACTCCTGAGGACTGAACTGAGCAAGGCAGCTGACAGAAAATAAACCTTACTTTAGTGGCTATGTCCCATTAGTTGGTGCCAGAGAATGAGAAAGAAGATAGGCTTGCAAACAGGGGATGCATAATGTGAACAAGATAACATTTAAATCACATACCTTGAGAAAAAAGAGAGCTAACCAGGCTGTCAGAAGAGAACAGGACCAACAAAATGACGACTGTCACACCCTTGACCAGCCGGAACAGATCACCATTCTTCGCCTCAGGACAGTGCACAACAAGCTGAACAGACAAATGTACAAACTTTGACTTGACCACTGTGCACATGTGGGCTGAGCTTAACAAACTGCTGAGGTTATATTGTAGGACTGTGTGACCAGTTAAGGAAGATACACTGGCCCAACGATTCAACATGGGCCCAATGATTCAACACTGGCCTAACGATTCAACACTGGATCCAAAATTATACAGACAGAGCATACAGTGGAGCTCCAAACAATGGTGTAGTTTGTCACTGAAACCTGTCTGATGCTGTAAACATCAGAAAAGAAGCCAGCCTTTCTGTACCTTGACACGGTAAGGATTGGGGGTCTGACACTATGACTGCCTTTGTTAAAGAAGTCTCAGATAACTGCCGTGTGTTCAAACTGAATTCTCTGTCTGTCACTAGTTTAGCACGTATTGTTTTTGCCACTTTCTGTCAGTTTTCGTCATTTTCCCTAGACTCCCGTCATTTCTACATCTCCGAGATGATATTTGATATGGAACAAAATATCTGATGCCATATATATCTCTCATCTTGAACAGGTCTTCTAACTAATGGAGACATTCATGCTAACGGCACAAACTATATCGTGCCTGCGGGTGGCAGTGGTGCGGGCATGCAGAAGGGAGCTGGTCCGCATCCACAGGGGACGACGCCCCAGAACCAGGGCCAGGGCCCACAGAGCGCTGCATCCATGGGACTTCCTTTAGCCCCTCGTCCCCTGCTGGCAGTCAACACCCAGAGCAACCACCAGCCGGTGGTAACTGCTGTGGCCCCACAACAGCAGCAGGCTGCATATATGGGTGTATCGGATAATGTGGGCAGCCAGCAAGTTAGGGCTTCCAGCCAAAATTCTCCAACAAGCGGTAAGTGTCTGAATTTGTGTGATTTTTGTTGCTGTTCAAAGTTACTTGTGCAGAGTTAAAAATTGACATTTACACGGGCTCTTCTTACATACTGAGGGGGGGGGGGGGGCCGCTTGTAGTGCAATACGAACCTCCTCAGTCAGCTTTACAGTGACAATCCTCACTACCCAGACTGCTGTGGCGCAGCCTGTTTCCAGGAGCACAAATGAGAACTTAGATGGGGCTTTGATCAGAGTGTTTCACCTGATCCCATTTGTGCGTGTGTGAGCTGGCTATATTAGCTATTATCTGCCAGAGTAGATGAGATTTGTTAGTTCGGAAATGAGCTCAACTAAGAAAAGGAAAATCTGACACCAAACCCCACCTGCTGCTATACAGGTAGACTGGGGACAGCAAAAGACTAGGGATAGTTGACCACATGCACACAAAACCATTTCAGAATGGTGCAAGTAGGTAAAGGAAGTCCCTTAGCAGACATTGCCATAGGAGATGAAGTGTTAGAGCTTTGATTGTACTGTCACACCTTTGTGAGATGGGGTGGCCAGTGCTCTTCCTCGCTGTCTTTTTCCTTCCTTAACCGTCAGTCAGTTACCCATTTACAACCGAGGTACTGCAGTACAATTGTAAAATGCATCACAAATGAACTCATGCTCAAACTAAACCACAGTTAGTTGTCATCTGTGCCTGTCAACACCGTGAGATACAAACTTGTAGTTTCATTAAACAATTTTTAAAAATTATATGTGATCGATCAAGAGTTGAAAAGCAGCAGATAACAGAAATTATAAATATGAGAATGGAGCATTGCTCATGGGATATCTGCTGGTTATGATTTTTATTTCATTGATTGTTTCCTGCGACCTTTACTAGGTGAAACTTCTGGCCTTACCATTTGTCTCTTTCGCTGTGGGTTCGCAATCCAGCACACACCTGGTTATACTGTCAGGTTTGTTTCAAAGAATGTGTCCTATCCACTTTCTCTCCCAAATTTCCTGCTGTATTGGATTTTGCCATGTTCATTACCGTGCCATTATCCCATGCCATCCAACACGAGGTTTGCGATGAAGGTATTTGTTGATAAAGATCTGCAGTCTGGATGTGATACTCTTAGTAATATGCTCTACATTTGTGTTAAACAGTCTATCTTATTCTTCACGGAGAATGCTGAAAACACCAGAGAGGAACAAATGCTGCAGAAAATCAGATCAGAGCTCAACAAAATCCAAAGAACCTCAACAGTTGCTCTTCAGTGGATACCCTCCCATTGTGGAATCACAGGTAATGAGAGAGCAGATGCTCTGTCCAAGATTGAGCAACTTATACATGCAGTGTCCTACCGAAAAGCAAAAACTATCATCCATAATCAGTACAACTCAAATGGAAGAAAGACATGGAAGTGAGCAATAGACCTGACCCAATCCACCAGCTCCACAGACACCACCATCTTTCACCTGAGAACAGACCACTGCAGACTATTGGGTCACCTACATCAGCACAAGATATCACACACACGTGACTGTCCATGTGCAACCGGAGTCTTACAACCTTGAAAATATCCTACATGACTGCCCAATATACAGAGAACTACGATGCCACAGGGAACCAAGGAGATGCAGAAGCTGTGGGGCTGCCACATGGATCTGGAGAGAACTTTGGTCTTTGTTCTAGCGACAGAACTAAGATCTAGCATGACCAAAAAGCCTCAACACAGAAGAGGAGGAAGAAAATTGCTGTATAGAAAATTATGATATTAGATGAAATGTGATATCGAATATTTCAGTATACAAAGGTGTTTTTTTTACCCATTTGTCTTAAGTGTCTATTCCCCAAGGCAGAGTGTGTTGCACTATGTTATTATTTTGCGCCTGTCAACCAAGTGCATCCACCTTCGACATGCATTTTATGTAAGGGTCTGCTTCCTCCTGCATTGTCTAAGGGTTTGCTTCCCCGGGATAACGACGATGCTGTGATGGAAAGCGAACCCAGCACCTTCGGGTTTTGAGCCGTGTCACTTAACCACTATCCCATGCCATCCCCACAGTATATAAAGTCATAGTATAGAAAATCACAATGTATAAAATCATGGTATAGGAAATAACTATATAAAATAATGATAATATAAAATAGCAGTTTAGAAAATCACGGTTAAGAAAATTGCAGTGCAGAAAATCATGGTATAGAAAAATCACAACATATGAAATCATGAAATCAAGATATAAGAGAATCGTGATATAGAATAGAAAATCACAGTATAAAAAAATCATGGTACAAAAAAAATTGCAGAATATAAAATTGTGGTATAGAAAAATTGTAGTCGAATTGTAGAATGATGTACACTATATTTTATGTCAAATTAAAAACCTCAAACCCAAAAATAAGGAAATGGATGAAAGAGAACGAGTTGGGTTATAACATCTAAAAAAAACTGCACATATTTTCCTTAGGGGTTGGTGAAACTGGTGATAATTCGGCCAATGGGGCTGTGAGTGTAGAAGAGGACACTTTTGAGAGTCCTGGAGATGCTGAGGAGTTGGAAGGTGCCATGGGTGGACAAGGTAGGAGCATCTCTCAACCTTTTTTTTTGTTTTTTTGCATACATATTGGCTCCAACATATATGTTGTTATTGTTAATGCCCACAGTATGTCTATTCTTTTGTGTGCTCTGAAAAGGGTGTTGTAGTAGCTTTTCTCACATCCAACACAACACGCTGTTCTTTAATTGACACACTCTGTGAGCACAGATATCATTTTTGTAACTGAGCTGTGCATGTGCCTGCGACTCCAATCATCTGCTACCTACAGTAATCACAAAGTTGCACGTTGCTGCCACTTTATTTCAGCTTTAGAAACTAGCAACTACATTTGTCAGCTATTCCATATCAGTTTATGAGCTACTTACTAGTCTACAATCGTATACATTGGTTTATACACATGTATACAAATTAGAATCCTACACACGAACACACTCACTTTTATATATCTTGGTTTTTACACATATTGACTCCTACACATGTTTGTTCCTGCATATATATACATATTCACTCCAACACGTATTAGCTCCAATATATATGTATTCACTCCAACACGTATTGCCTCCAATATATATGTATTCACTCCAACACGTATTGGCTCCAATATATATACATATTCACTCCAACACGTATTGGCTCCATTATATATACATATTCACTCCAACACGTATTGGCTCCAATATATAAACATATTCACTCCAACACGTATTGGCTTCAATATATATACATATTGGCTCCAACACGTATTGGCTTCAATATATATTCATATTCACTCCAATACGCATTGGCTTCAATATATATACATATTGGCTCCTACGCATATAGGTTTCTATACACATTTGACTCCTACACATATAGTTACCTGCGCATAGTCACCTACACATGTAGTCACCTACACATATTGGTTTATATACATATTGGCTCCTACACATATAGTCACCTACACATATTGGTCAATGTACACATATAGTCACCTACACATATTGGTCAATGTACACATATGGTCACCTTCATGTAGTCAGCTACTCATATTGATCCATGTACACATCTTCTCCTACACATACAGTCACCTAGGCATATAGTCACCTACACATATAGTCAACTTCACATATAGTCACCTATGCATATAGTCATCTACGCATATTGGTTCATATATTCATATACATATTGGCTCCTACACATATTGGCACTTTTACATGTTTGATTTTCTACACGTATACATATTGGCTCCTATGCAAATTGACTCATTCACATATTTGCTTCTACACATATATACACATTGACTCCTACACATATATACACATTGACTCCTACACTTCTTGTCATAATTCATTCACATGGTCAGAAATACTCGTCAACCCTTTTATAGCACAATCCGCTACAGCTTAAATCCCTGGTTATAACATGGTCAGTTACAATATTATTCTGCTTGTAGTACTGTAAGCTCTCAGGTTTCTTAAGCTGAAATGTGCTTTAGTGAAATATTTTTTTCTGAACACATTGACATTATCATATAATTATGAATACACAACACCCATTCTCGTGTACTTGTTGCATGGCAGAGTTTTGTACTTGTTAGTTATGCACTAGGCCCAACATACATCATTCATTTCTCGCTCTGTCCAACAGTCTGGAGACAGAAAATGGCTACAATTTATCATGTAATTCACTTATATCATGACGGGATTCTTCAGATCACAAGTGCACCATTATAATGGTTTTAGCTGTAATAATAAACACATAGCCGTGACAAAGAATACTGCAACAAACAATGTGGATAGAGATTGGGGTAAAAATGGGGAGTTGAATAGGGCACACCCTCGGGGAACAGGCTAGGCAGTATAACCTGGGTTTGCAACCCCTGGAGACTAACAATTTCCTGGCAAATAATTGTAGAAGTAGAGGCCTATAGAGTCATCATTGTTATGATGTGGGAGGGTGGAGGGGCGGACGCACATGTAGAGCTGACTGTGAGTTTAGGCCAGTGAAAGTGGTCGTCTGTGAACCGACATCAGTCAATGAGCCCTCAGTCATGGTCGTAGGCCACATAATAATGCATTGTGGGTTGCAGGATCATTTGTGATTGATTTGTGAACCATAGGGCACTGTTTATGGTGGCACAGAATAATGCTTTATTAGGGCACATGATAATGATTTGGGGGCACGCAGGATAATACCTTGTGAGCTATAGGAAGGATATTGTTTTGTTGGTCACAGGTTTGAGACATCATCATCATCATGTAGCGTGTCCTTTGTAGGACGTCGCTCCCATCACAGTCTGTCTGAAAGAAACTCGTTCCCTTGCCAAAACACCAGCTTCCGCCACAGTCATATTCAGGCATTCCTGGATATCTTGGTGCCATCGTCTTGTTGGTCTACCCCTTCCTCTTTTGCCTGGCACCATACCTTCCATCACCGTTCTCTCAAGACCGTTGTGTCTCTTGATGTGACCAAATTATTTGCATTTTCTAGCCAAAATGGAATTGATAAACCAGTTCTCCTCTATGCTCAGCTCTTGCCGAATGTCTACATTTGTTCTTTTTTCTGTCCAGGGTATTCTGAGGATCTTTCTGTAACATTTTGACTCGAAGGATTCGATTCTTTGTCTAGGTTTTCGTAATCGTCCATGCTTCACAGCCATAAGCTGCCACAGGAAAAACACAGGCTCTCAAGACTTTTACTTTTATCATTTTGTTGGTGCCCTGTCATAATTTCTTCAGGCTGTTCAGTCTCTGCATTGCCATAGCTAGTCTTCTTCTGATTTCTTTCGAGTAGTCACCATTTTTGTCAATTCTGGAGCCCAGATATTCAAAATGTGTGACCTGATCTATTTCCTCACCACCCACTGTAAATTTATACTGACATTGTGTTTTATCGGTGGTCATTATCTTTGTTTTGTTAATGTTTATGAACAGATTTTGATCCTTACTATGTCCATTAACGGCTGAAAGTAGCTGCTCTAGCCCTTCTGCACTTCTTGATAGTATCACCGTGTCATCTGCATATCGTAACTCTGGAATCTCGTATCCCCCAATCGTAAATGGCTCTAAACTTTCAATGTTCTCGTCTTCTCGAACATTTCTCATTATACATTCTGCATATATGTTGTACAGATAAGGTGAGAGGATACATCCCTGTCGGACTCCCTTTTGTACTGCAAACCAATCTGATGTTTGCCCAGATACTCGAACAGCAGCTTGTTGATCTTGGTATAATGTTTCAATGAGATGGACTATATGCAAAGGAAACCCCATTTCCTTCATGATTCTCCACATATTTTGATGTTTTACCGTGTCGAAGGCCTTAGTGAAATCAATGATACATGTGTACAGGTCTAAATTAAACTCTCTACATTTTTCATAGATATTCCTTAAATTGAATATGTGGTCCCGGGTCCCTCTGTCTTTCCTAAAACCTGCCTTGACTACGTGAATTTCAGATTCAAACCTTTTCTCTATCCTTCTTAATAGGATTCGCAAGAGTATCTTGCTAGCGTGGCTGATCAGCGCGGTAGTTCGTGCACAGCTTCATGTTGCCTTTTTTGGGGAGGGGAATATAAATTGATTTCTTCCATGCTTCTGGCCACTCTGCACTGTGCCATATCTGTTTACACAGCTTGTGATAGACTAGAGCACATGCCTCCCCTCCTGCTTGTATTAGCTCTGCTGGGATATCATCGCATCCTGTGGACTTTCCCTTTTTCAGGCTTTTAATTGCAGAGCGTACTTCTTCCAATGTTGGTTCAGGTTCTTTCTCATCCTTTGGTAGGATTGTAACTGAACGCTTTGTGCTATCTCCATACATGGTTCTTCAGTACTCTCTCAATCTATTCAGTATGTCTTTGGTTTCTGTTAATGTGTTATCCTTTTTGTCATTTATGAGGGCCTCATCATCAGATCTTTGAGTTTCGTTTCTCTCGACTGTCATAAGTTTTCTTGGCATTTTACATCCAGTAGTTTGCCATTGCTTTCTGGACGTTGGTCTGGCTGCTTACCAACTATGGTCTCTGGTGCGCCCTTAGCCCGATACCAGGCGTTTCCAGCTCCTGCTTTCAGAGTCGTTGTCGCACAGGTCGATCTTCCGCCTCGTCCACCAACAGCTGTATGTACTTGTCAGGGGTGGACTCCCCTTCTTGTCATTTCACCCACGTAGTTTAGCCGGCCAGCCAAAGCCGTTGCCCCGGAGGTGACGCTGCCGTACACAGGCAGACTCTAGGAGCCATACGTGAGCTAGACAGAAGCGGGGGAACCAAATAGGATCCTGGCCATCAAGGATGTGGCTGCCTCTCACCGTGAGGTGCTATCCCTTACACACATCTGCCCTACCCCCCGGTGTGAGACCTAGGCTGTAAATAGTTGACAATCACAGATATGTACATGTTAGGACTCATGTAGCACTCACTATATTTTGGATTTGTTTTCCTCTTCTAGAATATAAGTACCCTGATGAGGTTCTTGCACCAATCAGAAAGCAGATGCAGTTTTATTTTTCCAAGTAAGTATTTGTGGGTGGCTAAGCTGTAAGGGTACTGGCCTTCAGTTACAAGGACCAAGGTTATTTTCTGTTTAATCAGTCGATCAAAACCTTTCAGTTCCTTGTGGAGCATGCCAAACCTTCCTGTATTGTCCATACTTTCCTGCTCTATTCTTGTTTTCCCTGTTTTCTTTATGTTTGTCTAAAACTCTCTTCTCCATGTGCGTTGGTCTGCCCCTATTTTTCTTGCCTTAGGGACTCCAGATCAGAGACTGTATTGTAATGCTGTTTGCTGGATTTATTAATGTATGTCCTATCCAACACTAGCGCATGTCTTCACCTGATGTCCCACTGATATCTGTCAATCCCACTGATATCTTGTCAGGTTCTTTCTAACAGCTCCACATTAGTGATCATATCATACCATTTCAACCTCTCTATTCATCACAGCTTTTTATGAAAGTCTGCAGCTTTTTTCATTGTTTGTTTTTGGTACTCCATGTTATAGGGCCATACAGACTTTTCATTGGAAGATTTTTATTTTTGTGTTGGACATACTTTCTTGTGATTTCTATAAGTTCCCCAATGCTGCTTTGACCTTTTGTATTGTTGTTTGTTTGTACCTTCTACTCTGTCTATATTGTTACCAAGATATATATGAATGATTCCTGAAAGAGGGTGTCTCCCATCTCAATAGGATTATCATTAATTGCATTTATTCTCATAATCTTAGTCGTCCACCGTCGAATTCCAATTTCTGTGACCTCTCAACAAGTGTATTTATTGTATTTTACATCTGATTACGGTTATGGGACAGAACAGCCAAACCATTGGCAAAGTCCAGATCAAGTTGTTTTGTCATTATTTTGTATTGATTAAATCAAAAGCTATCCTGCAAACAGTGTGATGGTAAGCACTCTACATCCCTTAGCCTAATAAATCCTTCTAGCTGACCCCCATCAGTGAGAATGCCTGCTGTGGAGATATGTTTATGTTGACAGGCTTGGGGTGTTGTATATCAGAAGTCAGAAGTATGTTCAGGTTGATCACTAAAACTGCTGTCAGGGATGAAGTAATTGTACTAGGCCTCAGTTTCTTTTTATGATTGGGGTAACCTGCATGGAACTCCAAGATAAAGACCGAAATGAGTTGAAACAACATTTGCCTCACCTATTTGTGGATTGCAGTGTCGATCCCCACCTCATTGGCCAAACTGCTGTGACACAGCCTGTCTTCAGGAGCGCAGATGGGCAGTGGAGGCCTTGGTCACCATCTTTCACCTGATGCTGATGGCTCTTTGGTCGCACTACTTTTATTAAATATATTCAAATTTATGCCTGACTGTGTACAAAGAAGAAGTAGAATCTATGAAGAATCTCGTTGGCTTGACAAATTGGATTGATAGATATGAATGAGTATATACTGTGCTAATTACCAAGTGATTCTGTGACGGTGAACCAGTTAACATCCTGGCTTCAATAGTAACCATATGTGGGACAAAAAGATCCAGATTAGATATGAAATTTTTTTTTAGTCAGAGAGTGGTGAGTGCTTGAAATGCATTGCCACAGGAGGCAGTGACAATTAATGCATTTAAGAATAAATTGGATGTGCAAAGCTTTTAGAGCAAGGTAATGTAAATTAAACTGGCTGTATACACACTCTTCAGAGTCTTCTAAACAAGTATAAAGACGTTAAGTTAGGAGAGTATAATGAAATCATTTAATGATAGAACAAATCGCAGGTTTTTTCCCAGAAAAATAAACCTTACTAAGAAGGTGGTACTGGATAAGCCACAGAATGCAAAGCCCCAATGCAGTATCACCAGGCAATCTCTGTCATGGAACTCCCAGGGGAAAACAGACAAAATAAGGGTCAAAGAACATGGTGAAGAGACCTGAAGGCCGAAACAAGAAAAACATTGAGTATCTGGAACACAGTGAATAAAAATAGCACAGGAAAGGTCTGCTTGGAGAGGGTTGGTTAATGGCCTACACACTTGAAGATGATAAGGGCAAAGATGACAGGTCTGCTTGGAGAGGGTTGGTTAATGGCCTACACACTCCAAGGTAATAAAAGTGAAGAAGAATAATTTGCAAATTCCAGGAGTTTGACATCAGATGTTAATCCAGCAACCCCTGAGAGAATAGAGGATGATAGTTTAGTTTAGTCAAAGAATCAGCGTTATTGCACGTGGTTTAACCCATAAGTTCTTTGTTCTTCTCCATATTTTTTGAGAATTTTAGCACAGTGCATGAACTCTGTAACATCGACGAGGATCCCGTAATAGATGGGGTAGATTTTTAACATAATTTTGAATATTGGCCGGGCAGCGTCCATTAAGCCTACTGTTTTAAATGTCTAACTGTCAAATTTTTAACACGGGCGTCCGATGTCTACTACCCAGATATCCAGGAAAATACCAGAAATTTCACGTGAAAAAATCCTGGTCTTCACCATGATTTGAACCCGCAACCTCCACTATCTGAGGCCGATGTCTTACCTCGAGACTACTCAGTGTGTACAATAGGAAAACTATAGCATACATTGGTTCAGCGTTTACTGAGAGACACCTGTGAAAGGTTCCTGAAATGCACTGTTGTTGATTCTATGTAATATAATATGCCAAGAGAGAGCTGTGATTATTTTGTTATTTTTGCCTGTCACACATTCATGATCTTGTCATGCACTCCAGTGAGAACCTTCCAAATGACAAGTTCCTCAACCAACACATGGACTCAGATAAGTTCATACCCTTAGAGCTGTTCTTGGACTTTGGACGCATCAAACCCATCTGTAACAGTGTGGATCAACTTATGCAGGCCGTGGAATGTAGGTTTCCTCATCACATTTTTCTCGTGCCTTCATATATTTTCTCATTGATCTGCCAGTTCGTGTTTTTTTTGGCCGTTTGCCTTATTTTCTCTAATCCCCATGGTGGTGTGCGCTGCACTATGTTTTTATTTTGTGCCTGTTGGCCCAGTGCATCAGACTTCGGCTTGCATTTTATGTAAGCGTCTGCTTCCTCCTGCATATTTTAAGGGTTTGTTTCCCCAGGGTAACGGTCAGTGCTGTGATGGGGAACGAACCCAGCACCTTCGGATTGTGAGCCTTGTCACTAGCCCACACCATTCCCCTGTTGTTTCAGTTAAATTGTCATTATATAATGTAATCTTTAAGTCCCTCATTGATCTGTCAGTTTGTTTTATCATCATTTCAGTTAAATTGTCATTATATGTCATCTTTAAGTCCCTCATTGATCTGTCAGTTTGTTTTATCATCATTTCAGTAAATTGTCATTATATGTCATCTTTAAGTCTCTCATTGATCTGTCAGATTGTTTTATCATCATTTCAGTAAATTGTCATTAAATGTCATCTGTAAGTCTCTCATTGATCTGTCAGTTTGTTTTATCATCATTTCAGTTGTCATTAAAATCACCTTAGTTCACCAAGTTCCTTAATTATTTATATCTGCTACTTTCTCTCTCTTTATCTCCTTGTCATTATCATATTATCTCTTTCCCATCTCACTCTCGCTCTTATTATCTCATTAATATTCTCTTCCTCTCACATTTTCTCTCTCTCTCTCACTCATATTCTCCCACACCATCCTCTCCCTCCAATACCACCCTCTCGCTCCCACACCACCCTCTCGTTCCCGCACCATCCTCCCTCCCATACCACCCTCCCATACCACCCTCTCGAGGGTGCTAAAAAGTATGTCTTGTGACTGCTAGAAATGATGTCTTATGAGTGCTAGAAAGTTTGTCTTGTGACTGCTAGAAAGTATATCTTGTGAGTGCCAGAAAGTTTGTCTTGTGACTGCTAAAAAGTTTGTCTTTTGACTGGTAGAAAGTATGTCTTGTGAGTGCTAGAAAGTTTGTCTTGTGACTGGTAGAAAGTATGTCTTGTGAGTGCTAGAAAGTTTGTCTTGTGACTGGTAGAAAGTATGTCTTGTGAGTGCTAGAAAGTTTGTCTTGTGAGTGCTAGAAAGTTTGTCTTATGACTGGTAGAAAGTATGTCTTGTGAGTGCTAGAAAGTATGTCTTGTGAGTGCTAGAAAGTTTGTCTTGTGACTGGTAGAAAGTATGTCTTGTGGTTACTAGAAAGGTTGTCTTGTGACTGGTAGAAAGTATGTCTTGTGACTGCTAGAAAGTATGTCTTGTGAGTGCTAGAAAGTATGTCTTGTGAGTGCTAGAAAGTTTGTCTTGTGACTGGTAGAAAGTATGTCTTGTGGTTGCTAGAAAGGTTGTCTTGTGACTGGTAGAAAGTATGTCTTGTGACTGCTAGAAAGTATGTCTTGTGAGTGCTAGAAAGTATGTCTTGTGAGTGCTAGAAAGTATGTCTTGTGAGTGCTAGAAAGTATGTCTTGTGAGTGCTAGAAAGTTTGTCTTGTGGTTGCTAGAAAGGTTGTCTTGTGGTTGCTAGAAAGGTTGTCTTGTGACTGGTAGAAAGTATGTCTTGTGACTGCTAGAAAGTATGTCTTGTGAGTGCTAGAAAGTATGTCTTGTGAGTGCTAGAAAGTATGTCTTGTGAGTGCTAGAAAGTTTGTCTTGTGACTGGTAGAAAGTATGTCTTGTGGTTGCTAGAAAGGTTGTCTTGTGACTGGTAGAAAGTATGTCTTGTGACTGCTAGAAAGTTTGTCTTGTGAGTGTTAGAAAGTATGTCTTGTGACTGGTAGAAAGTATGTTTTGTGACTACTAGAAAGTTTGTCTTGTGAGTGCTAGAAAGTATGTCTTGTGAGTGCTAGAAAGGTTGTCCAATGAGTTCTAGGATATTATCTATCCAGTCATAGAAAGTCCATCTTCTGTTTCATCCAAATCATTCTGCTTGGTGCTATAATAATCTCAACATTTATCTTTACATTGCAGCAAGCTCAATCCTGGAACTGTCTGAAGACCGTAAGAGGGTGAGAGTGTCTCAGTGCCGCAAGACACTAACCTTGAGAGGTTTCCCAGCATCTGCCAGCGAAGAGGTCAGTCAAGCCACGAGTTTCATGTCTAGGAGCAGTATTTCTGTCTTGTTTTTTTTAGTAGGCAATTATGTGTCACGACTGATTTTATATTTAGTCACTCTAAGACACACTTTTGTTGTATTTTTAGCACAAGAGGATTTTATATTTCTGCATTCTTTCAAATTGAAGACAATTGTACACTTTATTTCTGCACTTTCTTCCAAATTAAGGACATTTGTACAATACATTTTTAGACTTTCTTCCAAATTAAGGACATTTGTACAATACATTTTTAGACTTTCTTCAAAATTAAGGACATTTGTACAATACATTTTTAGACTTTCTTCCAAATTAAGGACATTTGTACAATACATTTTTAGACTTTCTTCCAAATTAAGGACATTTGTACAATACATTTTTAGACTTTCTTCCAAATTGAGGACATTTGTACAATACATTTTTAGACTTTTTTTTCAAATTGAGGACATTTATTTGTACATTGTATTTCTGCACTTTGTAGGATGTTCGTCAGTTTATTTTGGAGATGGGAGCTTCTGTACCAACCCACATAGAGTTTGTGATGTACAAGGAGAAGTACTCAGTGTGGTATGTCAGTTTCAAGGATGAGACCGCAGCACTGAACAGCTTCTTTCAGTTTCATAACCAGAAAGCTGTGTACAAGGATCACAACATAGGGGTGAGTGTGCTACAGATAACGTGGTGGGGGAGGGGGGGGGGGGGGTGCGAGAAATAATGAATGTCATGGCTCACAACCAAACTTGCTTGTGTTCGGATTCACAAGAATTCGAGGTGACTTAATACAGGTTTATAAGATAATCAACGAAATGGATAAATTAGACTATAACAAGTTTTTTTCTTCAAAATATAACCACCTACAAGAACAAGAGGGCATAGCTACAGGTTAACTGAACAGATTTCCAAATTAAATATTAAGAAATATTTCTGTAGTCATATATGCTTTAGCAAGATTTTTTATATGTCATTACTGGAGAAGAAAGAATAGGACCAATATACCTCCATGCATGTCGTAAATGTTGACTGAAAAAAGTTGTCCATTGTGTAAAGCAAATTCCTACATAAACCACAATTGCAAAAGTCTGCAACGTCCTTTGGTGCAGGTTATCTAACAGACAACAACTGTAGGGATGCTTCTCGGCACCTGCTGGAGTCAAAAGGAGGCACATACGAAGAGTTAAAACGGCTTATTAGAGCTAGATACATGACCAAACGGGAAACTGAACATACTGGCTACACCAAAAACGATGCATATTACCAGTTGAACAGAAGAGAGCAGGTCGTGGTCTTCAGACTTCGCACTGGCCACAATAGACTGACGTACCACCTATTCAACAAATTGAAGATAGGTGGCACTGACGAATGCCCGTGTGGCACCGATACAATGACCGCTGAGCATTTGCTGCAAAACTGCCCGACATACGAGGATCAGAGAGAGCAGATGTGACCATCACCAGTGGCAACACTAGACAAGCTCTATGGCAGTGTCGACAGCCTGTGGCGGCTGCTTTTTTCGAAAAAATTAAGGTTGATGTCTGACTGCGTACGATGAAGAAGAAAAAAAAAGGAGGCAGAAACCCATTTCTCTTTGGTAAGATTACCAGTATTCAAACAGTTTGGCCACCCGATCCTCTATCAAAGCATATATACAATGATTAAAAGATGTATTCTTGTCTTTTGCTTTTCAGTGTTGCATTAAGTCATCAGGGACTCTAGCGGCCGCTGGTTACTTTCCTTCAACGGAAGAATCCAACCAGCGAAGGTTGGCCCACCAGAACCAGGCTGCCGTAGCTGCCCCAGTCCATGCAGTGCAGAGTGCCATGCCTCAACCACAGCCTCAGCAGGCACAAGCTTTAATGCAGCCATTCAGCACAATGCAGCTTCATTCGTATATGCCAGGCTCACCAACTGGAATTTACTACCAACAGGTGAATTGTCTTTAACCGTCTAATTCTCAGTTTACAAAATTACGTCTATTTCCTTTTATTTCATGCACATGTGTGTCTGTTTGTCTGTCTGTCTCTCTCTCTTTCTCTCTCTCTATCTCTCTCTATCTCTCTCTCTCTCTCAAACGTATTAGGTCTACTTTCTACTTTGTATGTTTGCTGTAATGGCTGTACCTGTCACTTTGGCTATAAATGTATTTATTGTAATTGTATCTACATAGACAAACTAAATAGATCTACCTTTGAAAATCCGTTGCAGGATTTTAACTCTCCCATTCTCAATAATGGGGGAATTGGAATCTTCAAATCTAAGCGAAAATCAGAAGAAATCCTTTCCAAAATCTAAAACAAATTTCACAATAGCCATTTTCTTCATCTAACCGTACATGACGGAAGCTGAAACTGTCTACAATCAAAACAATTAAAAGAGCAGTATGTTCAGGCGTTACTATAGCATTAACCGGTAGTTTATATATGATAAAGCGATGTCCCTAGAGATGGCTGCATGTAACGGAAGTGGAAAGTGGCCAAGTCGTCGTAATATCATGCCGTGGGGTCGGTAAAGGTTAAAGTATTTTAATGATATATATAAGACAAATATAACCAAATTCACTGTTTTAGAGTATATATGTATATGTGAATTGTCCTAAATTGTTCTGTGTCTTCCTCAGACACCGCAAGGACCATACATGCCATACATGACGGGGATGATTCAAGGCTGGCCCGGACCAACGGGTGCTATGGAGCCTGGATTAGTGAGTATTGAGGCCATCTGCATGGCATACAGGCAGAGACGAGCAGCCAGCCAGCAGGTAGAGCCAGCCGAGGCATGAGGAGAGCCCGGCATGGCATGGTGCTCTCAGCTCACACAGCTTGTACTACCACCAACACTAGCAGTTGTCTTGGGGGATATCCTTTCCTTTTGGGATGGGGATTAAGGCAGCTAAACAACACTAATCCAAATCTGTGCTACTGTTCACATTGCTGTGCTTTACTTGAATTAAGGCTATCTTAGTTCCTGTCTTTCGGGGGGTTACGCCTCTTCTTCGACCAAATCAATCGACATATTTGATTATAGTTCTGCACAGTTTCCTGCCTGCACTACTCTTACTTAATACTTTTGTTGACTTCTCTTTCATTCTTTTATAGTTAAACTGTCTAGTCCCTTTAATCCTGTTGTTGACTTTCTTCTATTCCCTAATGTTAAACTGTCTAGTCCCTTTAATCCTGTTGTTGACTTTCTTCTATTCCCTAATGTTAAACTGTCTAGTCCCTTTAATTCTGTTGTTGACTTTCTTCTATTCCCTAATGTTAAACTGTCTAGTCCCTTTAATTCTGTTGTTGACTTTCTTTCATTTTTTTTATAGTTAAAATGTCTGGTCCCTTTAATTCTGTTGTTGACTTTCTTTCATTTTTTTATAGTTAAAATGTCTGGTCCCTTTAATTCTGTTGTTGACTTTCTTTCATTTTTTTATAGTTAAAATGTCTGGTCCCTTTAATTCTGTTGATGACTTTCTTTCATTTTTTTATAGTTAAAATGTCTGGTCCCTTTAATTCTGTTGTTGACTTTCTTTCATTTTTTTATAGTTAAACTGTCTAGTCCCTTTAATCCTGTTGTTGACTTTCTTCTATTCCCTAATGTTAAACTGTCTAGTCCCTTTAATCCTGTTGTTGACTTTCTTCTATTCCCTAATGTTAAACTGTCTAGTCCCTTTAATCCTGTTGTTGACTTTCTTCTATTCCCTAATGTTAAACTGTCTAGTCCCTTTAATTCTGTTGTTGACTTTCTTCCATTCCCTAATGTTAAACTGTCTAGTCCCTTTAATCCTGTTGTTGACTTTCTTCTATTCCCTAATGTTAAACTGTCTAGTCCCTTTAATTCTGTTGTTGACTTTCTTCCATTCCCTAATGTTAAACTGTCTAGTCCCTTTAATTCTGTTGTTGACTTTCTTCTATTCCCTAATGTTAAACTGTCTAGTCCCTTTAATTCTGTTGTTGACTTTCTTCTATTCCCTAATGTTAAACTGTCTAGTCCCTTTAATTCTGTTGTTGACTTTCTTCTATTCCCTAATGTTAAACTGTCTAGTCCCTTTAATCCTGTTGTTGACTTTCTTCTATTCCCTAATGTTAAACTGTCTAGTCCCTTTAATTCTGTTGTTGACTTTCTTCCATTCCCTAATGTTAAACTGTCTAGTCCCTTTAATCCTGTTGTTGACTTTCTTCTATTCCCTAATGTTAAACTGTCTAGTCCCTTTAATTCTGTTGTTGACTTTCTTCCATTCCCTAATGTTAAACTGTCTAGTCCCTTTAATTCTGTTGTTGACTTTCTTCTATTCCCTAATGTTAAACTGTCTAGTCCCTTTAATTCTGTTGACTTTCTTCCATTCCCTAATGTTAAACTGTCTAGTCCCTTTAATCCTGTTATTAAATCTACCAGTCATATTACTGATTATAAATTTAACAAATCTACCAGTCATATTACTGATTATAAGTTTCACAAATCTACCAGTCATATTACTGATTATAAGTTTAACAAATCTACCATAGTCAGGTTACTGATTATAAATTGCAAATCAATTATTTGAATTATCATTGCTCCATTTGTTAAAGCATAGGTCCAGACATTGCATTAAGCTTACCCTACTTAACCAGTTTCTAGAAAAACCTGATCCCAGACATTTTCGGTGTGATTTCAGAGTAATGGTTTTTAATATGATGAGGTTGACAGCCCCATGTACAACTCTCTTTAGTCGTCTCTTATAACATACAAGCAAGACAACAGTGGTCCTATTCTGTTTGTCCCACTCATGTACAGAATGCTATTCATCATTCATTTTGTCGCTTCAATGTGAAGCATAGGCCACCTCTGCAGCTGGCCCCTTTCAAAGGAAGCCTGTTTCCAATCATTCACCTTTTCTCTCCAATGTGAAGTATAGATCGCCTCTGCAGCTGGCCCCTTTCAAAGGAAGCCTGTTTCCAATCATTCACCTTTTCTCTCCAATGTGAAGTACAGATCACCACTGCAGCTGGCCCCTTTCAAAGGAAGCCTGTTTCCAATCATTCACCTTTTCTCTCCAATGTGAAGTACAGATTGCAGCTGGCCCCTTTCAAAGGAAGCCTGTTTCCAATCATTCACCTTTTCTCTCCAATGTGAAGTACAGATCACCACTGCAGCTGGCCCCTTTCAAAGGAAGCCTGTTTCCAATCATTCACCTTTTCTCTCCAATGTGAAGTACAGATTGCAGCTGGCCCCTTTCAAAGGAAGCCTGTTTCCAATCATTCATCTTTTCTCTCCAATGTGAAGTACAGATCACCACTGCAGCTGGCCCCTTTCAAAGAAAGCCTGTTTCCAATCATTCACCTTTTCTCTCCAATGTGAAGTACAGATCACCACTGCAGCTGGCCCCTTTCAAAGAAAGCCTGTTTCCAATCATTCACCTTTTCTCTCCAATGTGAAGTACAGATCACCACTGCAGCTGGCCCCTTTCAAAGGAAGCCTGTTTCCAATCATTCACCTTTTCTCTCCAATGTGAAGTATGGGTTTTAGCTGCATCTGGTCACTTTACAGGAAGTCTGGGCCTGAGCTTTTGCTGTGGCTGGTGATAATTGCATGATTTTTTTTTTTAACAGGATGAGGTTGCCAGCTCCATGCATAACTCTCCTTAGTTGTATTTTACAGCATGCCTGAGAAATGGCAGTGGCCTTCTTTTCATTGCTGGTACCACTCGGGTAGTGCCATTACTAACTAAAAATTGAAAAACTCACAACATTAGTACCATCACTATTTATACATTAAAAACTGCAACGTTAGTCCAATTTCTAATTATAAATTGTGAAAACTTATTGTACTACAATTTGTAATTATAAATTTTGAAAACTTATTGTACTACAATTTCTAATTGTAAATAAATGACTATGTTAGACCATTACCAAATATATTGTAATCCCAAGTCTCAGATTTGTAAGCAACAAATATGTGCATAGTAATCTACGTCTCCTTCAAGATCCTTTAAATATAACATATTCAGAGACTGACGATAAATAGCAACTGACCACAGATCGTGTATAACTAGACATGCCGTTGACTGGGGACTCGATGGTCTTGAGGTAAGGTGTCCGCCTCGGGTGCTGAAGGTCGCGGGTTCAAATCACGGTGAAGAGCGGGATTCTTTTCACGTGACTCTTTGGTAAAAATTATCATGATCTCTGGGTAGTGAGATCGGACTCCCGTGTTCAGTGTCGAGCATATTAAAAATTCCTTGGCAGTTTGAAATATAAACGAGTAGACTTAACGGCCGCTGCCCGAACAAAATTCAAGTTACAAATCTACCATTTTTTTTTTTTTACCTTTCCTCGTTGGTTTGTTAAGTGCAGCTATAGGTGGTGCCTAGGATGCAGATTTTGCCTCAGGGTTACCACCGAAGCCTTTCCATAAACATGTAACCCGCAGGGTGGAAAGGTGGGAAGGCATCTAACGCAGTTTGTCGTGCCTTTTCGATAACCACAAGAGGTCGTTTGGACAACACTCAGCGTGTGAGTGAGTCTGGCATCTCTCCCCAGCTGTATTCAGTTCATCATAGTAGCATCTAAAATCCCCACACGCCAAATTCGTGAAGGTGAACCGGCAGAACTAACCCGTGAGATACGACACAGGTATAACTTAAACAATTTTAAGCGTAGCGCCATTCAGCCGGCGTCCAGACCAGGATAAACGGATGGAAGAAATCACAAAAAAAGAACGAAATAACAAGTCCAGACGGAAAACAATTCCACGTATCCGTGAACACAAGTGTAAGTCGTCGACTAGTGTGAATTCCAGGCAAATCCGTGGTCTGGCGGCATCCATAATGATCCAAAACAGTAGAGAAATGTAGACTCGCAGCCAGTTACGGCGCCATCTTTGCCAGATTTTCAAGTTAATACTAGACGGATTTAGACTAGAATAGTTGCTGCAGTGGCACAGAGGTTAGTGTGCCCTATGTCCAGTCATGCGGTTTATGTTCAATCCTCAATTGTAGAATATTTTTTTATAACTAAATGACTTTGGGGTCTGCGCAGCCTCAAACATTGTGTCTAAGGTCAAGTATGATCACATTCACCCATAGTGTGCCATTGATCAAGAAAATATGGGTCTAACACCATATTCCTAATATGTCACACGACGTGCAAATTAGTTTTTTACCTTTTTAAAAAAAGGGTAAACTAGAAGAATTAAATCAAGTCTATACTAGAAGAGTTCATTCAAGCCAGTACTAGAAGGATTAAGTCAAGTCTAAGCTAGAAAGATTGTCAACTTTGTACAAGAAGAATGCAATGTTCTAAATTATAAGGATTAGATTAAGTAAAGTTTAAACTAGAATTATTGTCAAGTTTACACTAGAAGAATGCAATGGTTTAAATTATGAATTAGGTGGCTTTAATCAAGTCTATACTAGATGAATTAAGTGCAGTCTAAACTAGAAGGATTCAATTAAGTCTAGCCTATATGGTATTGTCATCTATATGTTAATGAGAAGTTTTACCAACCTGCTTTTCAATTGTGTGTTTCCATCAACTGCGAATGGTTTGTCCGTGCTGTAACATGTTTGGTTTTGTGTGCATTCAACTGTAACATATCTCAAGTCTGGATTCAAAGTTTGGTTTAACCTTCTCTTGTTTTAATAACCAATGAGTTTTTTTCCCCCTTCTGTATTGTGCTCAGGGACCATTGCATTTGTCTTCTAGTCTGTCAATCAGTCAGCTCAGTCTTACCTGAACTCAAGCATAGCTTATTGATACCAAATGGTAATGGTGAGCTATGTTTCAGTCTGTGTTGTATAAACACATTATCTGCACTTCAAGGTCTCAAGGGAGTTAAACTCCCGCATGAACTAAGTAAGGTGGCTTTCAGTAAACGAATCATACTCCAATGGTTTGCAGACACGCTTGCAAAATGGGGGAGTAGAATGTCAACAGGAAGATAGTGAACTCACATACTTTGAGAAAATGAGAGCTATCCAGGTGGTTAGAGGAGATCAGAACTAAACAGTTGATGACTGCCACAATTATGACTGGCAGGGACAGATCACTATTCTTAGAAAACCATACGTTCAGATTTGGTTACGACGACTGCCACACTCTTGACTGATAGGGACAGATCACTATTCTTAGAAAACCATACGTTCAGATTTGGTTACGACGACTACCACACTCTTGACTGGCAGGGACAGATCACTATTCTTAGAAAACCATACGTTCAGATTTGGTTACGACGACTGCCACACTCTTGACTGACAGGGACAGATCACAATTCTTAGAAAACCATACGTTCAGATTTGGTTACGACGACTGCCACACTCTTGACTGATAGGGACAGATCACTATTCTTAGAAAACCATACGTTCAGATTTGGTTACGACGACTACCACACTCTTGACTGATAGGGACAGACCACAATTCTTAGAAAACCATACGTTCAGATTTGGTTACGACGACTACCACACTCTTGACTGATAGGGACAGACCACAATTCTTAGAAAACCATACGTTCAGATTTGGTTACGACGACTACCACACTCTTGACTGATAGGGACAGATCACAATTCTTAGAAAACCATACGTTCAGATTTGGTTACGACGACTACCACACTCTTGACTGATAGGGACAGACCACTATTCTTAGAAAACCATACGTTCAGATTTGGTTACGACGACTACCACACTCTTGACTGATAGGGACAGATCACTATTCTTAGAAAACCATACGTTCAGATTTGGTTACGACGACTACCACACTCTTGACTGGCAGGACAGACCACAATTCTTAGAAAACCATACGTTCAGATTTGGTTACGACGACTACCACACTCTTGACTGGCAGGGACAGACCACAATTCTTAGAAAACCATACGTTCAGATTTGGTTACGACGACTACCACACTCTTGACTGGCAGGGACAGACCACAATTCTTAGAAAACCATACGTTCAGATTTGGTTACGACGACTACCACACTCTTGACTGGCAGGGACAGACCACAATTCTTAGAAAACCATACGTTCAGATTTGGTTACGACGACTACCACACTCTTGACTGGCAGGGACAGACCACAATTCTTAGAAAACCATACGTTCAGATTTGGTTACGACGACTACCACACTCTTGACTGGCAGGGACAGACCACAATTCTTAGAAAACCATACGTTCAGATTTGGTTACGACGACTACCACACTCTTGACTGGCAGGGACAGACCACAATTCTTAGAAAACCATACGTTCAGATTTGGTTACGACGACTACCACACTCTTGACTGGCAGGGACAGACCACAATTCTTAGAAAACCATACGTTCAGATTTGGTTACGACGACTACCACACTCTTGACTGGCAGGGACAGACCACAATTCTTAGAAAACCATACGTTCAGATTTGGTTACGACGACTACCACACTCTTGACTGGCAGGGACAGACCACAATTCTTAGAAAACCATACGTTCAGATTTGGTTACGACGACTACCACACTCTTGACTGGCAGGGACAGACCACAATTCTTAGAAAACCATACGTTCAGATTTGGTTACGACGACTACCACACTCTTGACTGGCAGGGACAGACCACAATTCTTAGAAAACCATACGTTCAGATTTGGTTACGACGACTACCACACTCTTGACTGGCAGGGACAGACCACAATTCTTAGAAAACCATACGTTCAGATTTGGTTACGACGACTACCACACTCTTGACTGGCAGGGACAGACCACAATTCTTAGAAAACCATACGTTCAGATTTGGTTACGACGACTACCACACTCTTGACTGGCAGGGACAGACCACAATTCTTAGAAAACCATACGTTCAGATTTGGTTACGACGACTACCACACTCTTGACTGGCAGGGACAGACCACAATTCTTAGAAAACCATACGTTCAGATTTGGTTACGACGACTACCACACTCTTGACTGGCAGGGACAGACCACAATTCTTAGAAAACCATACGTTCAGATTTGGTTACGACGACTACCACACTCTTGACTGGCAGGGACAGACCACAATTCTTAGAAAACCATACGTTCAGATTTGGTTACGACGACTACCACACTCTTGACTGGCAGGGACAGACCACAATTCTTAGAAAACCATACGTTCAGATTTGGTTACGACGACTACCACACTCTTGACTGATAGGGACAGACCACAATTCTTAGAAAACCATACGTTCAGATTTGGTTACGACGACTACCACAATTATGACTGGCAGGGACAGATCACTATTCTTAGAAAACCATACGTTCAGATTTGGTTACGACGACTACCACACTTTTGACTGGCAGGGACAGACCATTATTCTTAGAAAAAACCATACAGATTTCATGGCATATCTACATTGGTCATAAGGCCCTTATTAAGAGAAAAATAAATGGTCCATTACACCCTACTAGTGAGGGTTGTGCATGGAACTGGTAACATCGTGTACAAAATGCTGCTAAAGAAACAGCCACTGTTAGAATATAAGTGTTTTGGAGTGTGCATTAGCACAGACAACGAAGAGAAAGAAACTAAAGCTGGTGACTGAAATATGAGTCAAACCTGGTACCTTGTCCATGACATGCAGAGAGTTGTTGTGGAACCAGCAGCACTTGAGTTCACACCTATCAGTAGTGCCATAACATGAAATAGTACCTACTCATGTTTGTTAGCGGGGACGGCGGGGCCTAGTGGATAAGTGGCACGGCTCACACCCCGAAGGTGCTGGGTTCGATCCCCATCACAGCACCGGCCGTTACCCCGGGGAAGCAAACCCTTAGAAAATGCAGGAGGAAGCAGACCCTTACATAAAATGCATGCTGAAGTCGGATGCATTGGGCTGACAGGCGCAAAATAAAAACCACAGTGCGGCACACAGCCTTGGGGATTAGAGAAATAAGGCAACCGCAAAAAAAAAAAAAAAAAAAAAAAATGTTTGTTAGCTATTGTGGAGACTTCAGTTCAATATTAATACAATGAGCCAGACTCCAAATTTAAACAACCTGTCATTCTCACTGCTGTGTTTTATTAATATTACAGTTTTATTTCTTTTTCGTGCTATACCCTCTTTGTAAAGACAAAATAGAAGTGGACATTAGTGAAATGTTATTATGTGAGCACTATATTTACACGTAAATTATGTTAGTGTATCACAATGCTACTCAAATAGTGGTTTGCAGGCCAGTATAAAATTGAGCATGAGGTTTGAGTCAGAAAGTAACCTTAATATGGCAGTAGCAATAAAAGATAAAAATATGAATTGCATTTTGAGTCCACCTGGTACACCGCATCTATGTGGGTTTCTTTTCCTTTTTTTTTTCAGTAACATGTCATCTAATTTCAACTGATAGTGTAGTGGTAGAGTCCTCACTTAACAGCAATGGTATGGAGTTCAACTCCCATTACGGCATGCTCCAGTTGACCCAGCTGTAAATGGGTACCTGGCTTACTGCGAGGAGGGGAACCGGCCACACCACCTTATAAACAGGTTGTGGCCTAATACAATTAAGTTTATTAACACTTCATCCTCAACAGCAGTGTATGCGGCGCGAATACCTTAACCTTCACCTGTCCACGAATGTCGTTAGGAGTCATGGGGTGATACGGTCTTCTTGCGTGTCTCATCTGTGCGGTTGTTGATATTTTCAATCCATGTCTCTGTAGTGTTTCTTTAAAATCAATAAACCTTTTTTTTTTTTTTGGTCTGAAAACTGGCTGTTTTATTACACACAGTGGGAAGATTTGCAGATATTTCTTTTAAGACCAAACTGTTGAAATCTCTGTCTATATATAGATGTCAATTGTTCTCTCTTATAGTTACCCTGACTGATTTTTGCAAGCATATAATTTCACATATTGTGGGTTTTTTTGTTCTTGTTCTTGTACTTTGGTCAGGGTCCATGTCTGACACTGATAACAGAGAGTTGGTCAGGGTCTATGTCTGACACTGTTAACAGAGAGTTGGTCAGGGTCCATGTCTGACACTGATAACAGAGAGTTGGTCAGGTCAATGTCTGACACTGATAACAGTGAGTTGGTCAGGTCCATGTCTGACACTGATAACAGAGTTGGTCAGGTCCATGTCTGACACTGATAACAGAGTTGGTCAGGTCCATGTCTGACACTGATAACAGAGAGTTGGTCAGGGTCCATGTCTGACATTGATAATAGAGAGTTGGTCAGGTCCATGTCGGACACTGATAACAGAGAGTTGGTCAGGGTCCATGTCTGACATTGATAATAGAGAGTTGGTCAGGTCCATGTCGGACACTGATAACAGAGAGTTGGTCAGGGTCCATGTCTGACACTGTTAACAGAGAGTTGGTCAGGGTCCATGTCTGACACTGAAAACAGAGAGTTGGTCAGGTCTATGTCTGACACTGATAACAGAGAGTTGGTCAGGTCCATGTCTGACACTGATAACAGAGTTGGTCAGGGTCTATGTCTGACACTGATAACAGAGTTGGACAGGGTCTATGTCTGACACTGTTAACAGAGAGTTGGTCAGGGTCCATGTCTGACACTGATAACAGAGAGTTGGTCAGGTCTATGTCTGACACTGATAACAGAGAGTTGGTCAGGTCCATGTCTGACACTGATAACAGAGTTGGTCAGGGTCTATGTCTGACACTGATAACAGAGAGTTGGTCAGGTCCATGTCTGACATTGATAACAGAGAGTTGGTCAGGGTCCATGTCTGACATTGATAACAGAGAGTTGGTCAGGGTCCATGTCTGACATTGATAACAGAGTTGGTCAGGTCCATGTTTGACACTGATAACAGAGTTAGTCAGGTCCATGTTTGACACTGATAACAGAGTTGGTCAGGTCCATGTCTGACACTGATAACAGAGAGTTGATCAGGTCCATGTCTGACACTGATAAGAGTTGGTCAGGATCCATGTCTGACACTGATAACAGAGAGTTGGTCAGGTCCATGTTTGACACTGATAACAGAGTTGGTCAGGTCCATGTCTGACACTGATAACAGAGAGTTGATCAGGTCCATGTCTGACACTGATAAGAGTTGGTCAGGATCCATGTCTGACGCTGATAGAAAGTTGCTATGATGATACTGTGGATAATCTGCGTTGTCTACATTGAAATGTTTGAGTTTATTCAGTAAAACTGTATGTTCCATGAAATAATATTATTTGTTGACACCCCATAAGTTAATGATAGATTTCACCAAAAGCTATCGTCATGTCCCACAATAAATTATCGACTGTTCCACCATAAGCTATCGATGGGTCTACCATAAGCTATCAACAGATTCCACCATAAGTATCAACTGACCCACCATAAGTTAACAACCATGCCAACACATAGGAAAGATTGTCGCTGCTCCATTGTGTATGTCTTTGAGCGGATGAAACATCCGAGCATGATAGTATTGTGAGTATTTCTTGATCTTACTTATATCTAGTTATTATATACATTATTGAAATGTTAGTAACAATGGTCATATATTGACATCTTGTCCCTCCCTACCTTTGCAGATTATGCAAAACAATGGACTCCAACCACAACATATACGTACGTCTATGCCGAGACCTCACCTGATGCCAACAGGGGCCAGAGCTCAACATAGGTTTAACAGGTAAGCAAAGAATAGTAACACTGTAACCTGACATACTTGCTGTAAGAGGCAGCTAAGTAGAGTTTTGGCTACAACCATCTTGTAGAAAGTACGAGTCACAAAAACTAGAACAACCATGGACAACTAAACTAAAATGAAAAATACAGTTCAACCACCAAGGACAGGATGATTGGGCATGTATTTGTGAAGACCTGTGCTCCACAGGGAGCTGAAAGGATTTGATTGATTGAAGTATTTTTCAATAAAGCAATTAATGTGTTTGTTTTTATTTTGTCCCCATGTCACTACTAATGAACAAATTTAGGGTCACACATGCAGAGCAAAACATTTTTTGTGCCTTCACAGTGGTAGTGGCTTATGTGTGTGTTTTTGTGTGTACCTTCGCAGAGTTTTCTATAGGGCATTGTACTGTGTTTTGTGCCCTACGAACTGGTTCATCAAACTTAATCATGCATTTTTTAAACGATTTACTTCCCATAGGGGCATTACCCTGCTGGGGACTGCGTGGGCTAGTAGTTAAGTGACATGGCTCACAAGCTGAAGGTGCAGGGTTCGCTCTCCATCACAGCACCGGCCATTACCCTGGGAAAGCAAACCCTTAGAAAATGCAAGATGAAGCAGACCCTTACATAAAATGCATGTCGAAGTCTGATGCATTGGGCCAACAGGCGCAAAATAAAAACAGTGCAATGCACACAACGCCTTGGTGAATCAGAAATAAGGCAAACTTAAAAAAATAACCATGCTGAATACAGACATGTACATATTACTGCTTCACTGTATTTTTTAACTCTGTTGATTATTTGTAGAAATGCCCTACTAACCATAAAATCTTGCTCACACAGGCCACAACGTCCCAGACAGAACAATCTAGAACGTAGTGCCTCGGAGCGCCCTAGTGATCGACCCCCTATTGTGTCCGTGTCCGGATCATCTCGATCTAGCCCTCATAGTGCTGATGGTAGCACAACTGCCACGATAATTCAACAGGGAGCATATGTGCAACGTCACAACACTGGCCGAGAGGACATCACCCCACAGGTGCTACCCCAGCCCCAGGCAGTGCCTCACCAGTTCGTCACACCTATGGTGACACAGCAGCCTCAGCAACATATAACATCTACTCCTCCTACGGCCGTAGTCAACCTTGAGCCCATGACTGTGTCACACTACCAGCCAGCCCCTCAACAGCACCACCCGCAACCTGTCTTGGTTCACACCACAATGACTGGTACCTCCACAGCTCATCCTCCACCAGCACCACAGGCTACAAACAATCCACACCCTAGCTCACAGCAACAGATGCTTCACCACCATAGTCAACCACCCCCTCAAATTCACCCACAACAACAGCATCACCACCACCAACAACAACAGCAGCCACCTCTGGCTTCACATCACCAACATCAGCAGCAACAGACCCACCACCCTGTCCAACACAGTAACCCGCACCAGCAACAAACGCATCACCATCAGCAGCAGGCCAGCCAACCTGCCCCCCACCACCACCACCAACAGCACCATCATCCACATCAACACAGCATGATGGCTCCCCACCCCAATCACCAGCAACAGCATCATCATTCAATGCCCCCACCACAAGTTCAGCAGCATCATCATCAACAGCCTTTACTGGGCAATCGTCCTGAGAGGTAAGTTCTCATCTTTTGTCATAATAATAGCAGAGTAGCTCCATTTATAATTAACAATGGGGACTGCCAAAAAGAAATCAGGAGAAGAATAACAATGCAGAGGTTAAATAAAATTAAACGTTTGACAGAACGCAAATAAAACAAAAAAACAATTCTGAAGACATTCATCTTCGCTGTAGCAATGTATGAATGCAAAACATGGACCATCACACCAAAGAAGAAAATTGAATCCTTCATAGCTAAAATTCTATAAGAAAGTTTGCAGAATACCATGAACAGTAAAATAAAAGGACATACATCCTTTTGTCCTAAAAGAGCTGGATATAGAACAAAAATGGCTGGTCAATGAAACTAAAATACTTAGATCACATCAAATTCCACAATGTTTTAAAAAAAACTTTGCTGTAAGGTATGGTACCTGGAAAACAAGGCAGAGGTAGACCAAAGAGAAGATAGACACACGACATTAAAGATGTCCCAATGGTGATTAGAGTCGGAAGAACTGGCTGAAGATTGAGATCCTTAACAGGGCAGCTGTGATGTAGAAACGTTCTGTCATGGCAAAAGGATCAGGATCAATCCCTTATCTAGAAATGCTGCAGTTTTCTTCCTGCTCCGTGTTGGCTCCTTATAAATCATAAGACCACCAGATGGCTACTTACAGAAAGCATGTATGAAATGTGCATTCCTGCCAAATGGTTTCTGTAGTATTTCTATGACATGATCTTTGCCCAGGAATCCCTTTACAATGGGTGTGGAAGGCTGCATTAGGTTTTTTTATCACTACTCAGGATCACAGGTTGAACTTCAGTCTACACAGCCGTAAATGGGCACCTGAGTTTACAGATATGGAATTGCACTTCATTATTTGTCTGTGGCTGTATTAAATGTGTATGAATGGATATACACACCTGTGAATTGGCAAAGCAGGCTGCAAGGAAAGAATGTATATTCTCTTATCTTATGGTATGATGTTTCGAGTTCCTTCATTAAGTTTTTTTGTTTTGTTCTCAGAAGAGGCCGGAGGAAAAGAGAGGATAATGTCAGAAATCAGGTGTGTATGGCCATTTGGTTTGCTGTTAGAATGAATATATGTTCAGAGTGAGGTCTGTATTGTGTAGAATAATTTATAAGTTGAAAGTGGTGTACTTTTTTATATAAAATAATTTATGTTGAATCTTCTTCTTCTTCGTTCGTTCTCAATCTCTAACTACCAAACCATGAAAGGGCTTAAGTAGCAGAATGTAGTCCAGAGAACAGAATGCATTGTGTCGTAGTTTACAGCTTGGCTGTGATATTTGCACCTTTCGGTCCAACACATCCAACTTCAGCAAGCATTTTTTTAGTACCGGGTTAGCATTCCCTCTTCGATCCCTTCTCCTTAGCCAGTCTGCCCTGCTGCAGCCTGTTATCCAGGATCACAGCTAGGAGGTGTAGAAGGGTCTTGGCAGCTATGGTTCGCTGGCCCTGACGCTAGCAGTCAGCTATGGGTCGCTGACCACTGCAGCTAATGTGCTGCTCAGCATCTTGATCCCTTATGTTGAATAATTTAAGTTAAGAGTGGAGTCCTATTTTATATACAATAATATATACGGGGCGTGTTCAAATGAAACCGGACCAAACTGCAACAAGTGAACATACGTACAATGCACATTATGCCGTCACTTGGAAACAGCACATACCATCAAGTTTGCAAAATTTCATTATCCTCCGACTCATAGTTTTCTTAACAGACCGTTGAAAACATGGCAGTTGTGTTAAGGAATCCATCCAGAGTTGATCAGCGAGCTGTGGTTCAGTTTCTAACATCTGAAGGATGTCAACCAGTAGACATTCATTGCAGAATGCAGGCAGTGTATGGGGACTAAAGTGTGTCGAAGACAACAGTGAAGAACTGGACAACGATGTTTAAAGAAGGACGTGAGTTAACGAAAGATTTTCCGAGATCAGGTCAGGCACATATTGTTGCGTCAGAAGATGCCATCAGAAAAATTGATGCTGCAATTTGGGTGGACCGTCACCGGAGCTTATGTTTGCTAACCGAGGAATTTGCTGTGTCGCTAGAGACAATTTAAATGGTGGTTAGCAAGAAACTAAAGTATCGGGTATCTGAAGATGTGTTCACAATGGATACCTCGGTTGCTGACCAACCACCATAAGGAAGAATGCATGGGATGGAGTTTGAACCACTTGCTGCGATACGAAGAGGAGGGTGATTCATTTCTCTTGTGTATAGTGGCAGGTGATGAATCGTGGTGCCACCACTTTGAGCCGAGCAGCAAAACTGCTATCATGCAATGGAGACATCCTGGATCACTGAAACCAAATAAATTCAATTCACACATTTCTGCTGGTAAGGTTATGCTGACAGCATTTTTTTACCATGCGGGACTTTTGTTGGTAGGCTTTGAAGAACCTGACTTGAATATCAATGCCATCTGCTACAATGGCACACTAGACAAGCTGCATACAGCAATCAAGAATAAACGACCCGGCATGCTTTCGCGTGATATGATTCTGTTCAATGCGCGTCCACGTGTTGCGAACATTGTCCGGAAAGCGTTAGCTCAGAAAAGGTGGGAAGAACTGCCACACCCATCCTGTAGCTCCGATATGTCCCCTTGTTACTTCCATTTGGGAAGGGACAGATTCAACTTCGATGCAGACGTCATGGCCTCAGTGACCAAGTTGTTCAAAGAGCAACCAGTCATTTGTTTTGGATGGCATCCGCCATCTACCCAAGCAGTGGGGTGTGTGTCTGAATGCCTATGCCGACTTTTTCTAACTAAACCTGTTATATGTTTGCTTCATAACAATTGCTATATTTAATTCTATCACACCAGATAATATAACTTTCATATAGCCACTGGGTCCAGTTTCAGTTGAACATGCCTCGTAGGTTGAAAACGTAGTCTTATTTATATAGAATAATTTATGTTGAAAATAAAGTCCTATTTTACGAAGAACAATTGATAAGTTACAAGGGGAGTCTTATTTTATGTAGAATAATTAAAAGTTAAAAGTGGATGTGCTGATTGAGGTGGTACAGAGTCGGTCATGTCAGGGTCTGGTGCAACATACTGACCAAAACCCCTATTTCACTGCTGTGTTAAAACAGTCAGCAGGCTGACAAGGAAGGTATCGGCACTGATCACTGTAGTGGGGAGTGCTGAGAAGCCCAGCATTGCACTATAGTCAAGAGGGCCCAGACATACCTTCATAATGATGTAAGAAGAACCACTACAACTGTCTATTATTCTGGGTACGCCAAGAATGAAGAACTTGTCATGAGTGATTATGAGTAGCTTAACTAATTATGAGTAAGTTAGGTAATTATGAATATGCTTAGGTAATTATGAATATGTTTAGGTAATTACAAGTAGTTCTAATTAATTACGAGTAGCTTAGCTAATTACAAGTAGTTTAGTTAATTAAAGAGTAGCTTAGCTAATTACAAGTAGTTTAGTTAATTAAAGAGTAGCTTAGCTAATTACAAGTAGTTTAGTTAATTAAAGAGTAGCTTAGCTAATTACAAGTAGTTTAGTTAATTAAAGAGTAGCTTAGCTAATTACAAGTAGTTTAGTTAATTAAAGAGTAGCTTAGCTAATTACAAGTAGTTTAGTTAATTAAAGAGTAGCTTAGCTAATTACAAGTAGTTTAGTTAATTAAAGAGTAGCTTAGCTAATTACAAGTAGTTTAGTTAATTAAAGAGTAGCTTAGCTAATTACAAGTAGTTTAGTTAATTAAAGAGTAGCTTAGCTAATTACAAGTAGTTTAGTTAATTAAAGAGTAGCTTAGCTAATTACAAGTAGTTTAGTTAATTAAAGAGTAGCTTAGCTAATTACAAGTAGTTTAGGTATTATGAATAGCTTAGCTAATTACAAGTAGTTTAGTTAACGAGCAGCTTAGCTTATTACGAGTAGCCTAGAACAAACAACATGTACTGATCAATGTTTTCTCTTGTCGTTGTTGAAACTCACCAGAAATATGTTATGTAATATTAAGCAGACACAACATTCCAGCCAACACAATAGATAAACAGACTCAACATCACAACATTCCAGCCAACACAATAGATAAACAGACTCAACATCACAACATTCCAGCCAACACAATAGATAAACAGACTCAACGTCACAACATTCCAGCCAACACAATAGAAAAACAGACTCAACATCACATCATTCCAGCTAACACAATAGATAAACAGACTCAACATCACAACATTCCAGCCAACACAATAGATAAACAGACTCAACATCACAACATTCCAGCTAACACAATAGATAAACAGACTCATTCAGAAATACGTGGGGGCTTCAAATGGAAACCTTAAAATTGTGATAGACATTAGAAACACATCTTGCCATTGTTGTGTAAGTTGATGGTGCCATTGTTGTGAAAGTTGATGGTGCCATTGTTGTGTAAGTTGATGGTGCCATTGTTGTGTAAGTTGATGGTGCCATTGTCGTGTAAGTTGATGGTGCCATTGTTGTGTAAGTTGATGGTGCCATTGTTGTGTAAGTTGATGGTGCCATTGTCATGTAAGTTGATGGTGCCATTGTCGTGTAAGTTGATGGTGCCATTGTTGTGTAAGTTGATGGTGCCATTGTTGTGTAAGTTGATGGTGCCATTGTTGTGTAAGTTGATGGTGCCATTGTTGTGTAAGTTGATGGTGCCATTGTTGTGTAAGTTGATGGTGCCATTGTCGTGTAAGTTGATGGTGCCATTGTCATGTAAGTTGATGGTGCCATTGTCATGTAAGTTGATGGTGCCATTGTCATGTAAGTTGATGGTGCCATTGTCATGTAAGTTGATGGTGCCATTGTCATGTAAGTTGACGGTGCCATTGTCGTGTAAGTTGACGGTGCCATTGTCGTGTAAGTTGATGGTGCCATTGTCTTGTAAGTTGATGGTGCCATTGTCGTGTAAGTTGATGGTGCCATTGTCATGTAAGTTGATGTGCCATTGTCTTGTAAGTTGGTGGTGCCATTGTCGTGTAAGTTGGTGGTGCCATTGTTGTGTAAGTTGATGGTGCCATTGTCGTGTAAGTTGATGGTGCCATTGTCATGTAAGTTGATGGTGCCATTGTCATGTAAGTTGATGGTGCCATTGTCATGTAAGTTGATGGTGCCATTGTCATGTAAGTTGATGGTGCCATTGTCTTGTAAGTTTGTGGTGCCATTGTCTTGTAAGTTGGTGGTGCCATTGTCTTGTAAGTTGGTGGTGCCATTGTCGTGTAAGTTGATGGTGCCATTGTCATGTAAGTTGATGGTGCCATTGTCATGTAAGTTGATGGTGCCATTGTCTTGTAAGTTGATGGTGCCATTGTCGTGTAAGTTGATGGTGCCATTGTCATGTAAGTTGATGGTGCCATTGTCTTGTAAGTTGATGGTGCCATTGTCGTGTAAGTTGATGGTGCCATTGTCATGTAAGTTGATGGTGCCATTGTCTTGTAAGTTTGTGGTGCCATTGTCTTGTAAGTTGGTGGTGCCATTGTCTTGTAAGTTGGTGGTGCCATTGTCGTGTAAGTTGATGGTGCCATTGTCATGTAAGTTGATGGTGCCATTGTCATGTAAGTTGATGGTGCCATTGTCTTGTAAGTTGATGGTGCCATTGTCGTGTAAGTTGATGGTGCCATTGTCATGTAAGTTGATGGTGCCATTGTTGTGTAAGTTGAAGTTGATGGTGCCATTGTCGTGTAAGTTGGTGGTTTCATTGTCATGTAAGTTGATGGTGCCATTGTCTTGTAAGTTGATGATGCCATTGTCTTGTCAATTGATGGTGCCATTGTCTTGTAAGTTGATGGTGCCATTGTTGTGTAAGTTGATGGTGCCATTGTTGTGTAAGTTGATGGTGCCATTGTTGTGTAAGTTGATGGTGCCATTGTTGTGTAAGTTGATGTGCCATTGTTGTGTAAGTTGATGGTGCCATTGTTGTGTAAGTTGATGGTGCCATTGTCATGTAAGTTGATGGTGCCATTGTCATGTAAGTTGATGGTGCCATTGTCATGTAAGTTGATGGTGCCATTGTCATGTAAGTTGATGGTGCCATTGTCATGTAAGTTGATGGTGCCATTGTCATGTAAGTTGATGGTGCCATTGTCTTGTAAGTTGATGGTGCCATTGTCTTGTAAGTTGATGGTGCCATTGTCGTGTAAGTTGATGGTGCCATTGTCTTGTAAGTTGATGGTGCCATTGTCTTGTAAGTTGGTGGTGCCATTGTCTTGTAAGTTGGTGGTGCCATTGTCTTGTAAGTTGGTGGTGCCATTGTCGTGTAAGCTGGTGGTGCCATTGTCATGTAAGTTGGTGGTGCCATTGTCTTGTAAGTTGATGGTGCCATTGTCATGTAAGTTGATGGTGCCATTGTCGTGTAAGTTGATGGTGCCATTGTCATGTAAGTTGATGGTGCCATTGTCTTGTAAGTTGATGGTGCAATTGTCTTGTAAGTTGATGGTGCCATTGTCATGTAAGTTGATGGTGCCATTGTCATGTAAGTTGATGGTGCCATTGTTGTGTAAGTTGAAGTTGATGGTGCCATTGTCGTGTAAGTTGATGGTGCCATTGTCATGTAAGTTGATGGTGCCATTGTTGTGTAAGTTGAAGTTGATGGTGCCATTATCATGTCAATTGATGGTGCCATTGTCTTGTAAGTTGATGGTGCCATTGTCTTGTCAATTGATGGTGCCATTGTCTTGTAAGTTGGTGGTGCCATTGTCATGTAAGTTAATGGTGCCATTGTCTTGTAAGTTGATGGTGCCATTGTCTTGTAAGTTGATGATGCCATTGTCATGTAAGTTGATGGTGCCATTGTCTTGTAAGTTGATGGGGCCATTGCTAATGACTTCTCAACCAGGTCAGGCAGTATGGTACTGAGAACAGTCTGTCATAGAACTCACACCATTTCTGTTCTTCCTATTCCACTAGTACAGTTGTTGGAACCACAAGCAAGCTTTACCATACTGAACCTTCATTCACCAATGATTTTGATAGGTTCACTGCTCCTCATTTGGTGCATATCACAAGTGGGGATGCCATCATTAAACCACTGCGATGACATCACATGGCTTGGCTGCACCATGATACAGCCTGCGGGGCAATCCCTAGAAACTATACTCCAACTTACCTGACAATGCCATGGTGTTTAGAATTTCTATCACAATTTTCAGGTTTTCATTTGAAGCCCCCTTGTATAAACACTTTGGGGATACAAATCTGGCAGCCCAAAAATCTGGACATTTTTCAAAACTCAAAACTATTTAAATGTCCGAGCTTTTTGTATGCAAGTGGGCACAGATCACATGAACACCATTACGAGAAGATCAATCAAACTGATAGTTTGTGCCATATGTATGTGCACACTCCATATTTCTATTGTAACACAAACCTTTGATAATGTCACCTAAAGTCAATAAACTTAGTTGGAGAAGAAACAAAACACATTGAAAATGTGGGAGAATTCATTTCAGCTCTTGATGACATTTCTTTAGTGGTGAGTTACAGTGGCTCCGCTTACATCTCGAAGCATACTTCCGAAAGTGGACTGGGTGCTCTATTGTCCTTTCTTTGTTGATATCTGTCATCCCTCTTTTCTTCGGTGTTCTCACTGTGTTTTTTAGAAAATGTTACAATGTGAATACCAGATTATGGTTTCCATGTTTACTGTTTCAGCGTGCTGAGCGCAACCAGTCAAACAGAGCCAATTTTGGTTCTCAGGCTGCGGTTGCTGCTGATAATTTTACAATGGAGGCCAACTCCTTTCCACCCCTGCCAGGAGCTTTAGTAAGTCATGTGTGGTTATATACTTTTTGCTGATAGAACAAGGGTTAGTCAGTCACACACTGAAATGGGATAGCTGAGAAATGTATTTGGTAGTTTCTAAAGGTGTCATTAGGAGGCAACAACATCCAGCAGTTTTATTATTATCGTAGGTAGAAGAGGCTAGCTGACACATGCACCATAGGTAGAAGAGGGTAGGGGACGCACCATAGGTAGAAGAGGGTAGGGGACGCACCATAGGTAGAAGAGGGTAGGGGACGCACCATAGGTAGAAAAGGGTAGGGGACGCACCATAGGTAGAAGAGGGTAGGTGACACGTGCACCATAGGTAGAAGAGGGTAGGTGACACGTGCACCATAGGTAGAAGAGGCTAGGTGACACGTGCACCATAGGTAGAAGAGGCTAGGTGACACGTGCACCATAGGTAGAAGAGGCTAGGTGACACGTGCACCATAGGTAGAAGAGGCTAGGTGACACATGCACCGTAGGTAGAAGAGGCTAGGTGACACGTGCACCATAGGTAGAAGAGGCTAGGTGACACATGCACCGTAGGTAGAAGAGGCTAGGTGACACATGCACCGTAGGTAGAGGAGGCTAGGTGACACATGCACTGTAGGTAGAGGAGGCTAGGTGACACGTGCACCGTAGGTAGAAGAGGTAGGTGACACATTACACGCAGCTTGAATACATTATTGCTTCCGTGCCCACGGAGTGTAAAATTTGGGGGGGGGGGGGGGTGTGTGTGTGTGTGTGTTTGATTGGTGCACTTCCTGCAAAATATATTCATAAAGAAATGTTTCCTATCTATTAATGTTCTGAAGTGTTTGGGCATGACTGGATTTATCCAAATTATGCTCACAAATGTCTGATGAATTCTGACCTGGTCACCTTGTTCAGGTTGCAACAGGAGCATCAGAGTGGTGGGTAGGGGAGATGATTTGAGTTTCATGCCAGTAACAATAGACAGTATAGTAACTGCAATAGGGTGTTTGCAAGGAACAGCATGATCGATTGAACTTCTGAAAAGTGTGCTCACAGTGGATACCTAGACAACTGACTGACAAACATAGAATTAACCGAGTGGGTCTGTCCTTGCACTGATCAAGCATTGGGATAAGTCTTATCTACTTCGTGATTCGTTCTCAAACTCCTGCTACCAGCCCTAAAAAGAGCTTCGCAAGAAGCAGGATGTAGTCCGGAAAACAGAATGGATTTTGTTGTAGTTTACAGCTTGACAGATGTTTACACCTTTCGGTCCGACACATCGGACTTCAACATGACATTTTTGGGTACTGGGTTAGCTTTCCCTCTTTGATCCCTTCACCTTAGCCAGTCTGTCGTGTTGCAGGCTGTTATCTAGGATCACCATGTGGAGGTGTAGAAGGGTCTTGGCAGCTCCGGGTTTCTGGCCCTGACGCTAGCAGTCAGCTTTGGGTTGCTGACCGCTGCAGCTCCGGGTTTCTGGCCCTGGCGCTAGCAGTCAGCTTTGGGTTGCTGACCGCTGCAGCTCATGTAGAAGGGGTCTTGGCAGCTCTGGGTTTCTGGCCCTGACGCTAGCAGTCAGCTTTGGGTTGCTGACCGCTACAGCTCCGGGTTTCTGGCCCTGGCGCTAGCAGTCAGCTTTGGGTTGCTTACCGCTACAGCTCATGCACTACCTCAGCATATTGATCCCTAAGTCTATCAATATTGATGAAAATTTTATTGAGATATAAAGGGACAGTGTAAGTGCAATGATAAATGGTTTTCAAGTTTGTATCTAATTTGTGATCTATTCACTGACTAGCCATGGTTTAATAGATAGGAGGTATTGTGGAAGAAATGGTTTAACAGTGAAAAGTCATGTGATGTTGTTATCTGGTTTGGTTAGTTCTTGACCTTTAGCTTCCCAGATTTAAAAAGTACGTCTGTTTCCTGCAGCTGCTTGATTTTTCAGCAAGTCAGTTCACGACATGGCTGTTGATTTTTAGAACTTCTAATCTTTTTTTAAAATTTATTTTATTTTTATTTTGTGAGACTTAATGTGTATATGTCTAGAGACATATGTTAATAAAGAACTTGTTGTTGTTATTGTGTGTATGTTAGTTTCTGAGCTACAAAAAGATGAAGGTCATAGTGGTGAAAAATAGCACAAACAAATAGGCTCAACTGCTAGCAACGTCCCTTAGTTAGGAAATAAACCTACTATTACTACTACCGATATTTACTGTAATGGCCATGTCTCACTTTGACTATAAACATAATTATTGTATCTACATAAACAAACTAAATAGATCTACCTCAGAAAAATATGTTGCAGAACTCCCCCATTCTCAATAATGGGAAAATCTTCAAATCCAAGTGAAAAACAGAAGAAATTCTTTTAAAACCTCCCAACAAATTTTAAAACCGCCATTGTTTTCATCTAACCGTACATGATGCAAGTTGGAACTCTTTACATTCAAAAGAGCAGTATGTTCAGACATTTCTTTGCATTAACCTGGTAGTTTATATACGATAAAGCGATGACCCTGGAGCTGGCGTAGAATTTTGACGGTACGTGATGAACGGGTCATAATCTCACGTCATTAGTACGGTAAAGGTTAATGATAGTACAATAGATAGAGATTGTCAAAGAAAGAAATGACGGTGGAATTATTAAGATATGTTTTGTTGCTAACAAGTTACTGTCATGCATATCGTACAATAGATAGGGATTGTCAAAGAAAGGGTTGACAGGGATTAGTTATGTCCTGTTGTTAGGCACACATATGACAGCCTAACTGTAAAATGTGCCAGACCAAGACACAACCAATCACAGCCTAACTGTAAAATGTGCCATGCCAAGACACAACCAATCACTGCCTAACTGTAAAATGTGCCAGGCCAAGACACAACCAATCACAGCCTAATTGTAAAATGTGCCAGGCCAAGACACAGATATCAATTACAGCCTAACTCTAAAATGTGCTAGACCAAGATACAACCAATCACAGCCTAACTGTAAAATGTGCCAGGCCAAGACACAACCAATCACAGCCTAACTGTAAAATGTGCCATGCCAAGACACAACCAATCACTGCCTAACTGTAAAATGTGCCATGCCAAGACAACCAATCACAGCCTAACTGTAAAATGTGCCAGGCCAAGACACAACCAATCACAGCCTAATTGTAAAATGTGCCAGGCCAAGACACAGATATCAATCACAGCCTAACTCTACAATGTGCTAGACCAAGACACAACCAATCACAGCCTAACTGTAAAATGTGCCAGGCCAAGACACAACCAATCACAGCCTAACTGTAAAATGTGCCATGCCAAGACACAACCAATCACTGCCTAACTGTAAAATGTGCCATGCCAAGACAACCAATCACAGCCTAACTGTAAAATGTGCCAGGCCAAGACACAACCAATCACAGCCTAATTGTAAAATGTGCCAGGCCAAGACACAGATATCAATCACAGCCTAACTCTACAATGTGCTAGACCAAGACACAACCAATCACAGCCTAACTGTAAAATGTGCCAGGCCAAGACACACACACACACACACATATATATATATATACATATATATACATATATATATATATATATATATATATATATATATATATATATATATATATATATGCACACACACACATAGAGAGAGTGTGTACACTAGTTTCGGAACACCTGTTGTATATGTGTTTCCTACAAACCAATAATATCCAGGAATGCATATACATTTTGTTGTACTTTTATTTTGAGCTTACTTAGTTGCTTCTCTTCTACACTGCAGTGTAGAGGTTTACCAGATAGACTACTCTATGAGCTGTCTTTCTTTTGGCCGGTTCCAGTCTTTTTTATGTTGTCATCCCAATGTGCTTCGGGTGATTCTGGGGGTCTGGATCCTTGGCTCTTTGCTGTTGTTGTAACTGATGTTTCATTTTGCAGAAATGACAAATTATGGAAATTAAGATTACTCCACTTAAGTCTGCAAAGGTTACGAGATCATGCTGTATTGTCTGATTGCAAAACTTGTGTTTTTTTGTTATTTGGACTACTGTGTTTTGATATTTCATTTGAGAGGCTTGTAGCTGGCTTTTCTGGGCTGTTGTCATTGCCATTGATTGACATCTGTTAATCAAGAATGTTTACTGGTACATAGGTGAATTGTTATACAACCAATCTTCGTTTGCATACTTCTTTTTCTTTTGCTGCAGAATCCTCCGTTTATGACATAGAAAAGTCTAGCCGTTGCCGCCCTTCGAGTAACCAACGCTTTGATGCCTCTCCTCTAGTCCATTACAACACCAATGTATTTGAATTGCTTGACCTGTTCCAGATATTGTTCTTCCAGCATATTGTGATATCTTTTTGCTTTTCTCAGGACTGCCCAAATTTAATGTCAGTCATTTTTGTAAATATTTTTTTTATTTCACCCAACAGAGCAGTATAGCCAGTTCTGAGATTTCACACGAGAACAGAATGTCTGATATTGTTCGAGGTATATCACGTATACCTGGCTTGAGCAGCTCTGGTGTTCCAAGGGCACCATCTAACACTCCAAGCCCAGTGACGACACCTGTTCCTCCCTCTGTATCTTTGGGAGCCTCTTCTGACCAGCACCATGGACTCTCAGCGTCTGCCCTCCTGGACAGCCATAGTGTGGACGATGGAGATTCAGCCCTGGATGATGATACAACTTCTTCATCTCAAGAAGAAGTAGACATAGATGTCAACACATTGGAGTCTAGATCTCTCCGATCAGAGCCACAGACTTTTGTTACTGAGCCATCTGCACTTCCTGCACACCCTAGGTATGTGAATGTACTCAGTTGCCGTTATATAAATAGATAAAGAAGCCTCCATATAAGACACTGCTGTCAGGGATAAAGTGTTAAACTTTATTGTACTGTTTCAGTTTTTTCTGAGGTGATCAGTACCCTCCCTAGCTACCTTGTATTCCCTGGCTGTATGTCTGGTACCTATTTACAGCAGGGTATACTGAGGGGTTCAGTCGCATGATACCCACAGGTTGAAAAGAATAGGACCACTGTAACCTTCCAAGCATGTTGTTAAAAAGGTAATCAGAGGGTTGTTCATGGGACTAGCAACCATTTCAAGTATTAAAAAAACATTGCTATTATAATCAGCCACTGCAAAATCTCAAATACAAGCTTGTGGTAAATGGACACTTTAAACCTATGCTTTACATTGGAGCAAAAATACGAATGTCTGCACAAGCTTGGAATCAGGCCAACTGCAGCAGTAGTCTATACTTCACATTGATGCTAATAGGTGAATGATGAGGATCTAAAGGAAGTATGAGATGATGGCTCTACAGCCTAGATATGATACATGCCAGATGATGGCTCTACAGCCTAGATATGATACATGCCATCTTGTGAGCCATGTAGTTAGTGTTGAACACCCCAATTTTATTTTCCCTGGAGAATGCTGCTATTCGCGAAATAAACTGCTTGTACATTCTTTCTTTCTGCCACCATGGTACCAGGTCTCAGAAAGCTTACACACCTAATGTTTCCCCTGCTCCAATGTCGGCTCAGAGACAGACAGAAAACCGTCAGGGTTCGGCTCCAGCACAGGCACCAGGGAGAGGACCTCCGCATGCAGCTCCTCCCCCTCACCACCACCAACAACAATACCAAGTGTCACCAATAACTGTCAGTGCCACCAACTCTGCATTTGTAAGTGATATTTTATGTATGTTATGAAGAATTGATATTATTGCACCTCTGCCAGACCCACAGGTATCTTCTTCTTCGTACTCTGTCAGACGTCAACCTTTATTTTTTTTTAAAAAGCAGCGGTCATCCTGAGGCTGTCGACACTGCCAGACCCACAGGTATAATGCCCATACAAATCAAGAAAGTTAATCTTGAATTCTTTTTTCTTTCTTTTTTCTCATAACCTAGGAAGTTATTGTTGTAAAAATCAGTTTCCCTAAGTGATTTGCTTTTGTGGAATCTGGAAACAACGCTGAAGGGTCTGTATTTTTCCTTTCCATCTTGGACAGACTATTTAAGAGAATTCATTTTCTTTCTTTTTCCTCATAACCTAAGTAGTTATTGTATTAATCAGTTTCCTTAAGTGATTTGCTTTTGTGGAATCTGGAAACAACGCTGAAGGGTCTGTATTTTTCCTTTCCATCTTGGACAGACTATTTAAGAGAATTCATTTTCTTTCTTTTTCCTCATAACCTAAGTAGTTATTGTATTAATCAGTTTCCTTAAGTGATTTGCTTTTGTGGAATCTGGAAACAACGCTGAAGGGTCTGTATTTTTCCTTTCCATCTTGGACAGACTATTTAAGAGAATTCATTTTCTTTCTTTTTCCTCATAACCTAAGTAGTTATTGTATTAATCAGTTTCCTTAAGTGATTTGCTTTTGTGGAATCTGGAAACAACGCTGAAGGGTCTGTATTTTTCCTTTCCATCTTGGACAGACTATTTAAGAGAATTCATTTTCTTTCTTTTTCCTCATAACCTAAGTAGTTATTGTATTAATCAGTTTCCTTAAGTGATTTGCTTTTGTGGAATCTGGAAACAACGCTGAAGGGTCTGTATTTTTCCTTTCCATCTTGGACAGACTATTTAAGAGAATTCATTTTCTTTCTTTTTCCTCATAACCTAAGTAGTTATTGTATTAATCAGTTTCCTTAAGTGATTTGCTTTTGTGGAATCTGGAAACAACGCTGAAGGGTCTGTATTTTTCCTTTCCATCTTGGACAGACTATTTAAGAGAATTCATTTTCTTTCTTTTTCCTCATAACCTAAGTAGTTATTGTATTAATCAGTTTCCTTAAGTGATTTGCTTTTGTGGAATCTGGAAACAACGCTGAAGGGTCTGTATTTTTCCTTTCCATCTTGGACAGACTATTTAAGAGAATTCATTTTCTTTCTTTTTCCTCATAACCTAAGTAGTTATTGTATTAATCAGTTTCCTTAAGTGATTTGCTTTTGTGGAATCTGGAAACAACGCTGAAGGGTCTGTATTTTTCCTTTCCATCTTGGACAGACTATTTAAGAGAATTCATTTTCTTTCTTTTTCCTCATAACCTAAGTAGTTATTGTATTAATCAGTTTCCTTAAGTGATTTGCTTTTGTGGAATCTGGAAACAACGCTGAAGGGTCTGTATTTTTCCTTTCCATCTTGGACAGACTATTTAAGAGAATTCATTTTCTTTCTTTTTCCTCATAACCTAAGTAGTTATTGTATTAATCAGTTTCCTTAAGTGATTTGCTTTTGTGGAATCTGGAAACAACGCTGAAGGGTCTGTATTTTTCCTTTCCATCTTGGACAGACTATTTAAGAGAATTCATTTTCTTTCTTTTTCCTCATAACCTAAGTAGTTATTGTATTAATCAGTTTCCTTAAGTGATTTGCTTTTGTGGAATCTGGAAACAACGCTGAAGGGTCTGTATTTTTCCTTTCCATCTTGGACAGACTATTTAAGAGAATTCATTTTCTTTCTTTTTCCTCATAACCTAAGTAGTTATTGTATTAATCAGTTTCCTTAAGTTATTTGCTTTTGCGGGATCTGGAAACAACGCTGAAGGGTCTGTATTTTTCCTTTCCATCTTGGACAGACTATTTAAGAGAATTCATTTTCTTTCTTTTTCCTCATAACCTAAGTAGTTATTGTAATAATCAGTTTCCTTAAGTGATTTGCTTTTGTGGAATCTGGAAACAACGCTGAAGGGTCTGTATTTTTCCTTTCCATCTTGGACAGACTATTTAAGAGAATTCATTTTCTTTCTTTTTCCTCATAACCTAAGTAGTTATTGTATTAATCAGTTTCCTTAAGTGATTTGCTTTTGTGGAATCTGGAAACAACGCTGAAGGGTCTGTATTTTTCCTTTCCATCTTGGACAGACTATTTAAGAGAATTCATTTTCTTTCTTTTTCCTCATAACCTAAGTAGTTATTGTATTAATCAGTTTCCTTAAGTGATTTGCTTTTGTGGAATCTGGAAACAACGCTGAAGGGTCTGTATTTTTCCTTTCCATCTTGGACAGACTATTTAAGAGAATTCATTTTCTTTCTTTTTCCTCATAACCTAAGTAGTTATTGTATTAATCAGTTTCCTTAAGTGATTTGCTTTTGTGGAATCTGGAAACAACGCTGAAGGGTCTGTATTTTTCCTTTCCATCTTGGACAGACTATTTAAGAGAATTCATTTTCTTTCTTTTTCCTCATAACCTAAGTAGTTATTGTATTAATCAGTTTCCTTAAGTGATTTGCTTTTGTGGAATCTGGAAACAACGCTGAAGGGTCTGTATTTTTCCTTTCCATCTTGGACAGACTATTTAAGAGAATTCATTTTCTTTCTTTTTCCTCATAACCTAAGTAGTTATTGTATTAATCAGTTTCCTTAAGTGATTTGCTTTTGTGGAATCTGGAAACAACGCTGAAGGGTCTGTATTTTTCCTTTCCATCTTGGACAGACTATTTAAGAGAATTCATTTTCTTTCTTTTTCCTCATAACCTAAGTAGTTATTGTATTAATCAGTTTCCTTAAGTGATTTGCTTTTGTGGAATCTGGAAACAACGCTGAAGGGTCTGTATTTTTCCTTTCCATCTTGGACAGACTATTTAAGAGAATTCATTTTCTTTCTTTTTCCTCATAACCTAAGTAGTTATTGTATTAATCAGTTTCCTTAAGTTATTTGCTTTTGCGGGATCTGGAAACAACGCTGAAGGGTCTGTATTTTTCCTTTCCATCTTGGACAGACTATTTAAGAGAATTCATTTTCTTTCTTTTTCCTCATAACCTAAGTAGTTATTGTATTAATCAGTTTCCTTAAGTGATTTGCTTTTGTGGAATCTGGAAACAACGCTGAAGGGTCTGTATTTTTCCTTTCCATCTTGGACAGACTATTTAAGAGAATTCATTTTCTTTCTTTTTCCTCATAACCTAAGTAGTTATTGTATTAATCAGTTTCCTTAAGTGATTTGCTTTTGTGGAATCTGGAAACAACGCTGAAGGGTCTGTATTTTTCCTTTCCATCTTGGACAGACTATTTAAGAGAATTCATTTTCTTTCTTTTTCCTCATAACCTAAGTAGTTATTGTATTAATCAGTTTCCTTAAGTGATTTGCTTTTGTGGAATCTGGAAACAACGCTGAAGGGTCTGTATTTTTCCTTTCCATCTTGGACAGACTATTTAAGAGAATTCATTTTCTTTCTTTTTCCTCATAACCTAAGTAGTTATTGTATTAATCAGTTTCCTTAAGTGATTTGCTTTTGTGGAATCTGGAAACAACGCTGAAGGGTCTGTATTTTTCCTTTCCATCTTGGACAGACTATTTAAGAGAATTCATTTTCTTTCTTTTTCCTCATAACCTAAGTAGTTATTGTATTAATCAGTTTCCTTAAGTGATTTGCTTTTGTGGAATCTGGAAACAACGCTGAAGGGTCTGTATTTTTCCTTTCCATCTTGGACAGACTATTTAAGAGAATTCATTTTCTTTCTTTTTCCTCATAACCTAAGTAGTTATTGTATTAATCAGTTTCCTTAAGTGATTTGCTTTTGTGGAATCTGGAAACAACGCTGAAGGGTCTGTATTTTTCCTTTCCATCTTGGACAGACTATTTAAGAGAATTCATTTTCTTTCTTTTTCCTCATAACCTAAGTAGTTATTGTATTAATCAGTTTCCTTAAGTTATTTGCTTTTGCGGGATCTGGAAACAACGCTGAAGGGTCTGTATTTTTCCTTTCCATCTTGGACAGACTATTTAAGAGAATTCATTTTCTTTCTTTTTCCTCATAACCTAAGTAGTTATTGTATTAATCAGTTTCCTTAAGTTATTTGCTTTTGCGGGATCTGGAAACAACGCTGAAGGGTCTATATTTGTCCTTCCCATCTTAGACAGACAACAGAGATAGTGTACCAGTCCCACTCAACCTAACTAGCAATCCTGAGCTTTGTGGTCAATGGATTGTGACATATCCTCCTTAGCCCTAATTATTTCTCCTCTCACATAACAACACAAATGAAGCACAAAAACATATTCTTTCACAAAAATAGTTGTTCATTTATTTAAATAACTGGAGATGATCACATCAATTACAGTCTTCTTCTTCTTCGTTCGTTCTCAATCTCCCACTACCAAACCCTGAAAGGGTAAGTAGCAGAATATAGAACGGAATGCGTTGTGTTGTAGTTTACAGCTTGGCTGCGATATTTGCACCTTTCGGTCCTAAACATCCGACTTCGGCAAACATTTTTTGAGTACCGGGTTAGCATTCCCTCTTTGATCCCTTCTCCTTAGCCAGTCTGCCTGCTGCAGCCTGTTATCCAGGATCACCGCGTAGTGTAGAAGGGTCTTGGCAGCTCTGGTTCGCTGGCCCTGACGCTAGCAGTCAGCTATGGGTCGTTGACCACTGCAGCTCATGCGCTGCTCAGCATCTTGATCCCCAATTACAGTCTAATCCATCTCTATCCAAGTTCTCTTATCAGAAGCTTTCGGCACTTAGCCAAATGGTTCCTCTGGTTCTAAACCATTTTTCTCCTTGATGATTACCTAGCTCTTTTGTCTTCATCTAATATCTAACAAAAATCTTGAGTCTTGGGATTCTTATCTCTTGTATCTGATCTCTGGCGTTCTGGAAGCTTCAATCTGTCCTGTTTCCGCTGTGAAGTAAAAATATTGAATTTGTGCGGTGGGATGTGATCCCTGGTGTCTGTGGTACACTTGTTCTTCTTCTCGCACACCCTTCTGACAATGTTTGAGATATCGGCCGGTCTTTGGTGTCTGGACTACACCCGTGCTTCTGTCATACGGGTTCACACACCGATCTGACCACGTTCGACAGACACTTGAGTCAGGCTACCGAAGTTCTACCTCGAGTTGCCTTCCTGCCAAATCTACCTTGAAATCTCTCCTGCATCATTTTTTTGTATCTCTCCTTAAACTCGTGGAACCAAAGTCTCCTGTGCGTGGACAAATTCGTGTGACAGTTTTTCTTGGCCTGATCACTAATGTGCCAGCACTACATGTCTGGATTACCCCTCTCCCTTAAAAATCTCACTACCCACATTTATCCTTGGACAGCTCAACACTACAGAACTGATGGTTTCGCTAATTCCCCCACCATCCTGAATCATGCCTTTCCCCACAAATCTATCCAAAAGTCTTAGAGTCAACCCCAAGTTTAACATGCCATGACACGTGTCCAACATTTAGAACAAATGTGGCTAAACTTTTGATAATAAGCGTCGATGATAAACTACAGTAATTCTGACCAGCTAACTTTCCCTTGACCTGATTTCCAGACAATGAAAAGTTGCATTTAGGAACCATGCTAGCTTTGTTCGAAATGGCCGATACAAACTAACCTATGTCTGAATTCCGACGTTCTGTCATTATTTCTCCCTGATCTCCTTGCTTCCTGCCAAGTTACAATGAGCTTTCAAGTACCCAGTTACAGTTAGCTTTTCAATGGCCTCCCTTGGTTCAGTATCATGATTGGAATCATTCCTGTGATCCTGTCGAGATCCCTTCAGAATCCCTGACCTTGAAACCCCTGACACTGTCACAAGAGACTAGCAACTTCATCATGCTCTTGTTGCTGTAAAAATCAGCTTCCCTAAGTGACTAGTTCTTGTGGGGTCTAGAAACAATGCTGATAGGTCTGTAGCTTTCCTTCCCATACTGGGCACCTTAAATGTTTCAGTTTTGCAATAGGCCCTGTGGAACAACTCAGTATAGGGTAATGTCGAGTTGGGCACAATTAACACAGTGCAATGGTGAGTAGGGCACACTCAACACAGTGCAATGGTGAGTAGGGCACACTCAACACAGTGCAATGGTGAGTTGGACACACTCAACACAGTGCAATGGTGAGTTGGGCCGTGGCATATATGACTCAGTCTTTGAATGTAAATGTGAATGCCAGCTGGGCCGTGGCATATATGACTCAGTCTTTGAATGTAAATGTGAATGACAGCTGGGCCGTGGCATATATGACTCAGTCTTTGAATGTAAATGTGAATGACAGCTGGGCCGTGGCATATATGACTCAGTCTTTGAATGTAAATGTGAATGCCAGCTGGGCCGTGGCATATATGACTCAGTCTTTGAATGTAAATGTGAATGCCAGCTGGGCCGTGGCATATATGACTCAGTCTTTGAATGTAAATGTGAATGCCAGCTGGGCCGTGGCATATATGACTCAGTCTTTGAATGTAAATGTGAATGCCAGCTGGGCCGTGGCATATATGACTCAGTCTTTGAATGTAAATGTGAATGACAGCTGGGCCGTGGCATATATGACTCAGTCTTTGAATGTAAATGTGAATGCCAGCTGGGCCGTGGCATATATGACTCAGTCTTTGAATGTAAATGTGAATGCCAGCTGGGCCATGGCATATATGACTCAGTCTTTGAATGTAAATGTGAATGCCAGCTGGGCCGTGGCATATATGACTCAGTCTTTGAATGTAAATGTGAATGCCAGCTGGGCCGTGGCATATATGACTCAGTCTTTGAATGTAAATGGGAATGCCAGCTGGGCCGTGGCATATATGACTCAGTCTTTGAATGTAAATGTGAATGCCAGCTGAGCCGTGGCATATATGACTCAGTCTTTGAATGTAAATGTGAATGCCAGCTGGGCCGTGGCATATATGACTCAGTCTTTGAATGTAAATGTGAATGCCAGAGTCTCATTTAGCTGTCAATAGGCAGGCTGAGCCGTCGACTACTTGGATCGCGACACAATATGCTCTACACTGCCTGCTTTCATCGCATCAGGCAGACTGACAGCTTTTCGGTAAAGATAAGCACACCAACACGACCAAACACAGTCTTGCTCACTTGTGGCAAACCCCGCACAGACACACGCTGCTGCTCTAGATGCATAGCGATGTTCATACATCAGATTTTCTCAAGGGTTTTCTAGAGGAGAGCTCCAGATACCTAGCAACTGTATTAGATAGATAGTTTTCTTTCCACATGTTGTTGAGTGACGTGTGGAGCTTAAGCTGTCTGTCCGGGATCAAGATGCTGAACAGTGCAGGAGCTGCAGTGGTCAGCGACCATAGCTGACTGCTAGCATCAGGGCCAGCGAACCAGAACTGCCAAGACCCTTCTACACCTGAAAAACAGGCTGCAACAGAGCAGACTGGCTAAGGAGAAGGGATCGAAGAATGAATGCTAACCCGGTACTCAAAAAATGTTTGCTGAAGTTGGATGTGTTGGACCGAAAGGGGCAAATATCGCAGTCAAGCTGTAAACTACAACACAACGCATTCTGTTCTCTGGACTACATTCTGCTACTTACGCCCTTTCAGGGTTTGGTAGCGGAAGATTGAGAACGAACCAAGCCAAGCCAAGCTGTCTGTCCTGTGCTAAATGCGTTGTGCTTGTCAATGTGAGCCCTTGCAAAATCATGTGTCATCTATCTACCTTTCTCTCTGCGCCCTCTTGCCCTGTAGTCAGATCTCCCAGCATTGTAAGCGATTAATGGAAGTTGATAAGGGTGCATTCTCACAAGATGACCGAATCAGCATATTTTGTGCCTGAAAATGTACTCTGCACAAGATGCAGTGCCGACCATACTTCGAATGTCCTCATTTTGCATTCTGTCTTTCCTGGTAACACTGATAGCCTTCCTTAAACACTTTGTTTCACACATTGAAATTTCGCTCTCATGCGCCTTGAAACAGACACGTTTGGCACTGGTAGTACAGTCAGCATAAGTATACTGTTTATCAGCTGTTGCTTTGTAGCCAAACTAATGCTCGGGTGCTTAAGCAATGGTGACAGTTCATAAGTTACCACAGATGCTTTCTTATATCTAGTCTCGATTTACCTGCCGAGCCTATCGTCTGCCGAAAAAATACTGCTCAAATATTTGAACTCATCGGCCTGTTGAAGAGAAATCATTTACACTTTTGTTCAGTGGCACATGTATTCTGATGATCCTCATAGTTTCTGTTTTCGTCTCGTTATTTCGCAGATTGTAATTAGAACAGGTAGTACAAGTCGTTTTGCAGCGTATTTTCATCATATTGTATTGTCAGTTGTTATTTGTTAAGGTTCTATAAAACATTTTAGAACTTCTCGTATGTTCTGGTGATAGGACTATTATTGTTTCAAGACAAATACACATTAAACATTGAACTATCTGGGGTAGTTGTCTCGCCGCGGCGACTCAATTTCAACCAGTGTTCGTAAAGCGATCTCAGTCCCGCCAGGCGGAGCGATAGCGCGGGCTTGCGGAAAACGCTCGCCTGCCTTTCCCCGTAGTGCGAATTGGGTGCGGTTTGTGGTAGTGGCTCCTCCACCGAGGTGCGCTAGTCTGGTCCGTATCAGGAAACGTGGTCCGTCCGTGGTGATTTATCTAAGGCTTATAGCAGAGCTCGACAGTACGTCTCGCTGGTGGTCCGACTCTCGCAAAGAGCTTGTGACCGGCAAATGGGAAGCAGGAATCGTTGCCCCCGAGGGCAGGCCGGCAGGCCAAATTGTCTCCAGTCCCAGTGAAATTCATCGCCGAGGTCGTTGGGATCCGTTCTGCACAGAGCGCTGCCATCCCTCCTCGAGCGAGCCCGGTCGGTCGGTCGTCTGGTGCGTGTGGGAGGCCCCTGTCAGGCGGTCCTAGGTCGACGGAGTGAGGGACGGGTGGAACAAACCGTCCGTCCCGTCAGTCGGTCCCTGCGGCCGTCGTCCCAGCGAGGCCTTTTACAAAAACACACCCTTCCTCCGCCGACCGGTGTGTGGCTGTACACAGTACGTCTCCGACAGATATCTGGTTGATCCTGCCAGTAGTCATATGCTTGTCTCAAAGATTAAGCCATGCATGTCTAAGTTCACACTGTCTCACGGTGAAACCGCGAATGGCTCATTAAATCAGTCGAGGTTCCTTAGATGACACGATCCTACTTGGATAACTGTGGCAATTCTAGAGCTAATACATGCTTACCAAGCTCCGACCCTCGCGGAAAGAGCGCTTTTATTAGTTCAAAACCAATCGTCGTTTCCCCTCGCGGGGTTGCGGCGTCCCCACTGGTGACTCTGGATAACTTTGTGCTGATCGCATGGCCTCATGTGCCGGCGACGCATCTTTCAAATGTCTGCCCTATCAAATGTCGATGGTACGTGACATGCCTACCATGTTTGTAACGGGTAACGGGGAATCAGGGTTCGATTCCGGAGAGGGAGCATGAGAAACGGCTACCACATCCAAGGAAGGCAGCAGGCGCGCAACTTACCCACTCCCGGCACGGGGAGGTAGTGACGAAAAATAACAATACGGGACTCTTTCGAGGCTCCGTAATTGGAATGAGTACACTTTAAACCCTTTAACGAGGATCTATTGGAGGGCAAGTCTGGTGCCAGCAGCCGCGGTAATTCCAGCTCCAATAGCGTATATTAAAGTTGTTGCAGTTAAAAAGCTCGTAGTTGGATCTCAGGCGCAGGCGGGCGGTCCGGCTCGCGCCGGTTCACTGCCCGTTGTCTCCTGCCCTACCGTCTGCCGGCTCTCTCCCACGGGTGCTCTTCGCTGAGCGTCCTGGGTGGCCGGCGCGTTTACTTTGAAAAAATTAGAGTGTTCAAAGCAGGCCTCGGCTGCCTGAATAATGGTGCATGGAATAATGGAATAGGACCTCGGTTCTATTTTGTTGGTTTTCGGAACTGGAGGTAATGATTAACAGGGACAAACGGGGGCATTCGTATTGCGGCGTTAGAGGTGAAATTCTTGGATCGCCGCAAGACGAGCTACTGCGAAAGCATTTGTCAAGAATGTTTTCATTAATCAAGAACGAAAGTCAGAGGCGCGAAGACGATCAGATACCGTCGTAGTTCTGACCATAAACGATGCCGACTAGCGATCCGCAGGAGTTGCTTCGATGACTCTGCGGGCAGCTTCCGGGAAACCAAAGTGTTTGGGTTCCGGGGGAAGTATGGTTGCAAAGCTGAAACTTAAAGGAATTGACGGAAGGGCACCACCAGGAGTGGAGCCTGCGGCTTAATTTGACTCAACACGGCCAACACCGAAATGATTGACATGCCGAGACCACTCTTCTGGAGTCTAATAAGGAACTGGTGCTGGACTTAGACCCCCAGAAATCTGGGGTTATGTCCCCTGTGGCTCGGTTTTGTCTGCATCCAGTGTTCAATAAAGGAATTGACGGAAGAGCACTATCAGGAGTGGAGCCTGAGACCTAAGTTAACTTACCACGCCAATACTGCAGAATGACTATCAAAAAGTACACCTTCGTGGGGTCTAATAGAGAACATGTGCTGGAATTAGACCCTCGAAAATTTTTGGGGCTACCCTTTAAGAAACTTGATTGTCTCGCTAAGGGAATTGACGGAAGGGCACCACCAGGTGTGGAACCTGCGGCTAAATTTGACTGAACACGCCAATACTGTAGAACAACTGACAAATTGAGAGCAGTGCCGTTTGGGTCTAATAATGAACGTACGCTGGTATTAGACTCACGGACGACAAGTGAGCTCTCAAACACTCAAATGAAAGAACGCTACGGAAATCGTGTTTAACTCCGCAGAAACCGCAGATTTCAAATACCTGGTCATTGACAAACAAAAGCCCTCAATAAATTCGTCTGACCAAATAGTGAACGGGTGCTGGAAATAGATCTGAAGACAGGTCAGTTTTACCCTACAAATGACAGGGCGTTGCTACGGAAAACCAGCTCAAATCGAGAGGAGCCGCAGACACTTCGGTTCACGTACCAGGCTGATAAGCCAAGGGCGCGAGGCTACCATGTGGGGGATTACGGCCGAACCCTTGTAAGCCGCAATCCCGCCCAAAATCTCAGCACCACTGCAATGGGAGGCTCCTACATGCTCGGGACCTGGGGCTTGCGCCCCAGCCCTATCAGGTAGAGCCACAGTAAGAGGTCCTTGCCGCCCGCAAATCAAAGCGGGCGGACAACTGCTTGATACTCACCCTATACGGCGATGGGGTGCGAAAAACACCAACCAAAGACTTAGAACCTGGTCGGGGTGTCGAAAACAGTAGAGCAGCCACCACACTGTGAACTGTCAAGACTCAACCACTGACCATGAGAGTTGTCCGCACACCAGGCGATCAACATCTCTGTGACATTACCAGGCTTGTCCTCTGGCTAAATGCACTCCGGTTACGATATCTACCTCTGTACGTTATCAGCCATAACTATCATGCTGGACGCAGAAGAGATGCAGACCAGCGGACATTGCACACCTGCCCCACTGTGTCAACACCCCAGGTGGCGGGGAATGCTAGGCGTACCATCCCTGCATAGAAGCCAAGAAAATAAAGGGAAAAAGAGATACCCCACTCACATGCAAATGCTACGTTTCTGGCAGGACGTGACGATCCTGGGATACAGACACACTGGACTGCCTCTCTTCCGGGTAAACCAGTCCATCTCATATATCACATATCATCATTGCACCCTATAGACACGAGTAGTGAAGACTCGATAGTCTGGTAAGACAACTTCCATAGGAGAGAAAACTCCGATCGTAAACAACTGCTGCCTTGCAGATAGGCTGGGGACAGCCAAAGGCTAAGGAGGGCATCCCTACAGAAACGCCTGTTGAAATCGGATGCACGGGGCCGCAAGCCTAACAAAACAGTGCAACGTAAATCACAGTATGATGGCAGCACAACCTATTCGAAAAACGCATGGCGCTCATCCTGAGGAGACCCGCCAGGCAGCGATAGCGCCGGGCCCCACGCCTCGAAGGGGCCCACCCTTGACTACTGGTGGTCACCCACCCATGTGTCGTGGAGTCAAGGCACATGGCTATGGGGTAACGTCTATTGGCCAAAACCTCAAGACCCTCAAAATATTACAGTGGAATGCGGAGGGAGTCATTAACAAAAAACTTTCCCTAACACACCACCTGCATGAAGGTAAGATTGACGTGGCATGTATCCAGGAAACGCACCTCAACAATAACCATAAATTCTCAATCAGAGGATACCAGACCTTCCGTCTAGATAGAGAAGGCCACAAAGGAGGGGTCCTGATACTGACCAGAAACAGCATACCGAGTAGCGCGGTACCTGTCAATCACACCGGACAAGCAGAAATTGTAGGAGTTGACATAATGGCTCAAGAGACGAAGCTCCGCATTTTCAATCTGTACGGACCACCAAACAGAGACCTATCGCTCTCGAGTATGGAGGTCAGAGACTCCAACTGCATAGTAGTTGGAGATTTCAACAGCCACTCGGAGAGATGGGGATACTCTGACACAGACAGCAGAGGTGACGAAGTGGAAGATTGGGAGATAGATGCAAATCTATCCCTAATCAATAGGCCGGAGGATAGCCCTAGCTTCTATTCAAGAACATGGCATACAACCTCGACTCCAGATTTGGCCTTCTCCACACAGGACATACACTATAAAATAGACCGCCAGGTGCTAAACCAACTGGCAGGTAGCGACCACAGGCCGATCAGGCTAACCATTGACATGGAAGTAGGCCCACAGGAAACAAAACCGCTCCCACGTTGGAATTACAAACGAGCCGACTGGGACAGTTTTGCAATCCTGACAGATGGGCTGTGTGAAACCATCAACACACGAAACACCAAAATGAAGCCCATGGTAGAGAGCCTAAGCAAGGCAATAATGCAAGCCGCCACTGAAACCATCCCAAGAGGAGCTAGGAAAAACTATAAGCCCTACTGGAATGATGAGTTGCAGAAAGTGGAAGATGCAGTAACAAATGCTAGGAACATGGCAGAGCGTGAAAAATCCATGGAGGCAAACATCGCCCTCAAAGCCGCCACGGCGAAGTACAAACACACTCTCAAGCAAACAGCAAGAGAAAGTTGGAAAAATAAAACGGAAAGTTTAAACCTGGACAAAGAAGGGAACAAGCTATGGAAGCTAGTCAGAGCCATGAACGACGAAACCCCGTCAAATAAACAAATTACTATCAAGCAGGGCGAGAACTTGATCACAGGTAAGAAAGCCACAAACGCCTTTGTCGATCACTATGCCAGAGCAAACCACATCGAGGTCCCTGCAGAAAAGCATACAGACATTAGCGAAGAGCTAAAGGGACACGAAAACATAAATACGGCTCCTGAAGAGCACATGATGGCCAAACTAACAATGCGCGAAATGGAAGAGGCTATGAGAACACTTAAGAAAAGGAAATCTCCCGGAAAAGACGGGATAACAAACGAAATACTGATGGGGCTGGGCCAAACAGCGAAGAAAAAACTACTATCAGTCCTGAACCAAAGCTGGAAAAGGGGTATTGTACCCCAGGCATGGAAAGATGCAATACTGGTACCAGTACCAAAAACAGGAAAAGACAAAACAGATCCGAATGGATACAGGCCCATAAGCCTACTGAGCTGTGTCGGCAAGCTGATGGAACGGATGATAAACACCAGACTGATGTGGCATCTGGAAGAAAAACGAATACTAATTCCACAGCAAGCCGGCTTTAGACAGCACAGATCCACTGAGGACCAGGTCATCCTCATAGCCCAGGAGATAGAAGATGCCTACCAGGCACAGAAACACACAGTAGCTGTTTGGGTGGATCTGGAAAAGGCATTTGACAAAGTCTGGAAGGATGGACTTAGAGTCAAGCTAAGGAGAAGTGATGTTTGTGGGAAGATGTACAAGTGGATCAACCACTACCTCAAACAAAGAACGGCCAGAGTCCAAGTACAAGGGCAGATGAGCAAAAAGGTGACACTCGAGCAGGGAGTACCCCAAGGGGGAGTACTGTCACCCACACTCTTCCTGGTATATATAAACGACATTACAGAGAATATACCAAGAAGAGTCCATAGCTCAATGTTTGCAGACGATCTGGCTATGTGGACCTCTGAAAAGAATCTCACCATAGCAAGAAATCGGATGCAAACGGCCCTAACATCGCTGGAAGAGTGGGCGAACTCATGGCTGGTCAAAATAAACGAGGAGAAAACCACGTGCACAATATTCTCGCTCTCATTAAAACCCCAAAGTACCAAATTAAGCCTAAATGGCAAAATCCTGCAGCCAAACGACAACCCAACCTATCTGGGAGTCACATTTGATCGGCGCATGACATGGAAAAGTCAGATTGAGAGAAACCGAATGAAAGCCAGAGAAAGAATGGCGATCATGAGGAAACTTGCTGGCACAAGCTGGGGAGCAGACGAAGGCATACTAAAGAAACTGTACACTGGAAGAGTGAGACCAGTTCTCGAGTATGGCATCGCGGCATGGACAACAGCAGCGAAGGCGAACTTCGATAAAGTTAACAAACTTCAAAACCAAGCCATGAGAATTATAACAGGTGGCATGAAGTCAACGCCAATTGTAGAACTTGAAAAGATTACAAAACTGCAATCCATGACCGACAGAAGAGACTGCAGAGCCCAGCTGCAGTCAGAGAAACTCCGAAGACTGACGGACCATCCAATGTACCAGAGGCTAAACAATTTGGGAACTGGGAAACTAAAGCGGAGAAACTTTGCAGAAATAGCCAAAGCAAAGATGCACGAAGATCCCATAAATGCACTAACAACACCAAAACCCATCACTACTGTACGAAAACCTACTTGGAGGCAGGATATATTTCCAGAGGTGGTAGAAAATATACCAGGTATTGCAAACAAAAACTGCCAGAGTGAAAAAGAAAGGAGAGACACTACCCTAAGCTTCATAACGAAAAGCTACCCAAGCATGGACTGGACCCATGCATACACCGACGGTTCTGTAACAAACACTACACAGAACGGAGGGGCAGGAGCATTCCTGAACCTACCAAATGGCAGAAAAATAACAATGTCATTCGCTACTGGTAAGTACACGAGCAATTTCAGAGCAGAGGCAGAGGCACTGAGGGCGGCAGTGGAAGAAATGGTAACACACAGTGAAAATGAGAGCCATATAGTCCTGCTGACAGATGCTCTCGAAGTAGTCACAGCACTAAAAAGCCAGAAAAACACTGAGCTTAATGACTTAAGAGCAGCACTCTGCAAACTGTGCCAACAGTCCGCACCAAAAAGGGTAGTGGTACAGTGGGTTCCGTCACACTGCAACATCCAAGGCAACGAGGAGGCAGACAGACTGGCAAAAGAAGGTGCAAGGCTACCACAAATAGATACCAGTATGACGTACGAAGAGTCAAAACGGCTTATCAAAGCCAGGTACATGTCCAAATGGGAAACCGAACATACTGGTTACACCAAAAACGATGCCTATTACCAGTTGAACCGAAGAGAGCAGGTCGTTGTCTTCAGACTTCGCACTGGCCACAACAGACTGAGGCACCACCTCTTCAACAAATTGAAGATAGGGTGTACCGACGAATGCCCGTGCGGTACTGGTAAAATGACCACTGAACATCTGCTGCAGAACTGCCCGACATACGAGGATCAGAGAGAGCAGATGTGGCCATTGCCAGTGGAACTGCAAGACAAGCTCTATGGTAGTGGCGAGAGTCTCAGGATGACCGCCGCTTTTTTCGAGAAAATAATGGTTACTGTCTGACTGTGTACGCAGAAGAAGAAGAAGAAGAAACATTGAACTTTCACCTTCAACTTTGTCTAATTATCAGTTCTTACATTTTCCCAGGAACCCATTTTTTTTCTTTATACAAGCGTTGGTTTTTAGCTGAAATATTTTTAGAGAAACCTAATGTAAAAGTACAGATCAATAGCTCTTTCAACTAAGTTTATGTTTAAAAGTTATATCATTAGGAAAAATGAGTTCTGTTCTGCACTCATTAAAGATGTCTCAGAACTGAAGACACTGCCCCAAGCTCCATTCTTATACTGGAGTTAGTCATGTATGCCCCTCTCCGCTCAATAACGACCTTGCCTCTCGGTCTAGCAGAGAAGCACCAGCCTAATCTGTAACTGAATAGTACACATCCATCTGTATGCCTGGCACCATCGGCATTCAGTGTGGATACAGGGTTATGGTCTTGACAGTGGTCAGCTGACTTATCTCTACCTGTGTCATCCATGACACCTCTCCTGATTCTTGTTCACTTAATAACTGCAGTGTTCATGTGCTGTGGGTGCCTCTTGTCTGCAGCTACTTGCATGTAGGCTTTGACCTGGGCCAATGTAGGCTTTGACCTGGGCCAATGTATACTTTGACCTGGGCCAATGTAGGCTTTAGTCTGTGCCAGTGCATATTTCAATTTTATAAACAAAAGTAGAGGCATGCATCTCATTTTTACAAAGAGGGTATCTGCGGTGCAACCAAAAACCAGTCACATTCCTTCATCCAGGATTCGTTCCGACCTTCCACACCTCAATCCTAACAGTGTGAGTATGCCCAGCCCATAATCGATAATTGACAAGACCAATCATTTGAATAGATCAAATCAGTGTCGCAACAAGTATCTCTGTATGGTGTTATTAACATGCCACTTATAAGACTACCGAACAAATCAAGCCATATAAAAAGCGTGGAACAGTGGGTGTTCGAATCCCACAAGTTTCAAGCATCATGGGAGGTGAGATTGGTACCTAGTCCTATCTGAGACAAACGATAAATTTGAAGGTCCCATGTATAGGCTGTTAACCGCTGTCCAATTCAAAATTCTAAACGTATCAAAATTCCAGTTCAATAGTGGCCTCTCCGTCTGCCTAGACTTAGATCACTCACCTGTTTATCTGCACACTCGATTACAAGTTTCAACTCAAAAACTACGTCTACATCTCCAGGGTCGAAGAGAAATGACTAAGTTATGTGATGGACTAATCTTGATCATTTCTTAACACACACTAAAACTCCAATCATTGCACAGGTGGTAGAAAACAGCTTCATGGGCCCGAAGTTTGTGAACCCTGGCTTACACCAAATAAAAATGGCTCATAGGACCAACTTCATTGCATCTGGGCCTATATGTGCCAATCCCTTTTATTGCGGAATGTGCCGATGACGGATAACAAACTCTGTAGTTCCTGGCGATAGCTCTGAAATTGTTCCCTGATTTCATCAGGTACCCATTTATAACTGGGAGAAGTGGTGATGCCATGAAAAACCCGAAACATGCCCAGCGGCCTGTTGAACCAAGCACGATGTGATTTGAAGTTTGGTATGTTGAGATTGTAATCTAAGCTGACAACCCCTAGGCTTGTTCCACATTTTTAGCTACAATTTTTTGCTTTCAAATGTAGCTTTAGCAGAAAGCAGGGTTAGGTAGAAGATAAATTTATCCAGGATCTTAGCAAAATTTATTTGCTTTCTGAGACCAAATAGAGTTAAAGTTGTGAAGAAAACAGGGTTTGGTAGAAGATAAATTTATCCAGGATCTTAGCAAATGTTTCAAGCCTTTCTTTTGGTGTGAAGAAAAAATGGTTGCACCCTTAAATACAGTGTTATGTGGGAGGGGGTGTGTGTCTGTGTGCGTGTATTCTCGGTACCCCTAAAAAGAACTGTCTGTTACCCTGAAAGTAGTCCTAAAAATGGGACTGTCTTTAGCCCTGTATATAGGACTATGAGAACTCCTGTATCTCTGGAAAAAAATGTGTGTAGCCTTAAGTAGAACTTGTATCGATTGCCTGATACTCTTGCAAGTTGTTTGTTATGATGTTCCATGAAGATCGCTTACTTCAGCGCTAGTCAGATTTGTATATGTCTGGTCTTGGTTTTTACAGGAGGCTCCAAAACTGTCCTACGCACAAATTCTGGCACTAAAGAATCGTGAAGCTGCAAACAATGCTGGAGCAGGAGAGAGCACCCTTACTGGAGGACTGTCCTCCAATCCTAACTCAGGAACTCCAAACGGGCCTAACTCGGCCCACACTAGCAACATTGCCTCCACCTCTGCAGTCGGTCGCCCATCCAACCAATCCACAAACACCTTTCAAGAACACGGAAACTACCAGGGTGGACAGCAACAGCCGGGCTTCCGTTCATCTCAGCGTGGTCTATCGAAAGACTTACCCAGATCTGATGGACCACCATCGTCTCGGCCGCCTAATGGTAGCCGTAGAAATTCAAAAGAAAACAGAACGTCTACCAGTTTCGATAGAAGAAAACCAGATTCTCGTCAAAAGTAATTCTAGTCGTCTATAACTGAATTGGATATCATTTTATGGATATACAAAACAGATATCATGGTATCCTGCTGGCTTGATTCCACTTTCTTGTATACCTGGAGCATGCTGATATCACACAGGATACATTTATAACAAGTCAGGTGATCATGTGCTATTTAATATTGACTCATCGACGTCACTGCCAGAGAGTTGACTTACTTCAGGTCATTACAGTTTCCGTCTGCGTGACCACTGCCACCAATCATGCTGAGGATGTCTGGTGCACTGACTTCATCATCAGCTCCTACATATTTTGTGTTGTCAGATAATCACAGCTTCTAGAGTCATCATCATGTGTGCTTGTATTCACATCTTTGTAGGAATTCACTCTCTCTTTTTTCCCCCCTCTCTCTCTCTTTAATATATATAAATATATATATATATATGAGTCTGAGAGGGAGAGAGCTAGAGAAAAAAACAGTAAAGACCAAAAAGTACATGAGTAATTACATTCTTTTTCAAGGCCGCAAAGTTAATTTTATATAGAAATGGCATAACTGCGATCGAGGCAGACCCACAGGCTCTTAGTCTCTTTCAGCAAATCTGTTGATTCATCAATTGTGTCATCATTCAACAGATGACCATTATATCATTGATTTCAATATGGTATTGGGCCCCACACACACACACACCACCACCAACACCACCACTATGGGTGCCTTCGAAGTAGAAGCCATGATGTCAACTCTTTCAGATTTGTAAATCAGTGGAAGCCTCCTATGAATGTTTCTGCTGTATTGCAGACTAATATTTTCTTTAAAAATCTAGCAAAGATGGCACCGTAACTGGCTGCGAGTCTACATTTCTCTACTGTTTTGGATCATTATGGATGCCGCCAGACCACGGATTTGCCTGGAATTCACACTAGTCGACGACTTACACTTGTGTTCACGGATACGTGGAGTTGTTTTCCGTCTGGACTTGTTATTTCGTTCTTTTTTTGTGATTTCTTCCATCCGTTTATCCTGGTCTGGACGCCGGCTGAATGGCGCTACGCTTAAACTAGTTATACCTGTGTCATATCTCACGGTTTAGTTCTGCCGGTTCACCTTCACGAATATGGCGTGTGGGAATTTTAGATGCTACTATGATGAACTGAATACAGCTGGGGAGAGATGCCAGACTCATTCACACGCTGAGTGTTGTCCATACGACCTCTTGTGGTTATCGAAAAGGCACGACAAACTGCATTAGATGCCTTCCCACCTTTCTACCCTGCGGGTTACATATTTACGGAAAGGCTTCGGTGGTAACCTTGAGGCAAAATTTGCATCCTATGCTATCTCCAGTCATCTCGATGAATGTCTTGCCACTGGCAAAAGGTAGCTTAGGCTCTGTGAGTGAGGTTGACAAAAGGCGCAGTTTCTTCCTCACTTTAATCCAAATCTCCGCGCAAGTCACCCATTTCAGCGGACACAGCAAGAGATACGACTGTCCACACGGCTGAACAAAGAGAGTGGTCTTCATCACTTGTGATGACAAAAAAACTATTTTCTTCTGCATTTTCCTCGAGTACGCTACACGTCATTTCTATTTTTTCCTCAAATGTCAGAATTCTGCCAGAATGGTTGGCAAAATTGAACATATATTTAGGAGTACCATTATATTTTTCTATCACTGTTGCAGTTTGGTTTATGGTTGTCCAAATGGCATTGCTAATGCATTCATAAACTTATAACCAGAACGGTAGAGAATGCGTGCTGGTATTGTGTAGACATCTGTCCATAAAGTGAAAGTGTACGCAAGCTTATCAAAGAAAGAAGAAAAAATACAATTTAAAAAACAATTTTTTTTAAAGGATGTTTGCAGTTATCCTGGTTTGTGAAAACTAGTTCTCTCTCTGATATAATGTAGACTTATAAAAGTGACCATCTCAAAGTTTCTTGTAAACTTATTAAAATGGTCATCTCAAGTCTCTTGTAAACTTATAAAATTGACCATCTGAAAGTCTCTTGTAAACTTATTAAAATGGTCATCTCAAGTCTCTTGTAAACTTATAAAAGTGACCATCTCAAGTCTCTTGTAAACTTATAGAAGTGAACATCTCAGATTTCGATAAACTTTTAAAAATGACCATCATAATATCTTTCATTTAGTAAATATGTGTTGCAGACAGTGACCATGATATGCAGCATATTTATCTCTATGACAGATTATATTTCATGGTATTGAACACCATACAATTACATGGGCCAACTGCTAAATGCAAGCTGAATGAGCAAGGATTAGCTTTCTGTGTTTGAAAGAAAGCTCTAGAAACTGACTTCCACTTGTGATGCAGGGGATCTATAAACTTGACCTCTGCCTGTGATGCCATTATTCCAGAGATTGGAAAAAGATTATAATTTGTACACACACACACACACACACACACCCCCCCCCCCCCCCCCCCCCTCCCCCTCCCTTCCCCTCCTCATTAATTTCATTGTACAATCTGCCACAAAAGGCATATTTTTCTTTCCTTACATTCAGACAGGTCAGAAAGACAGTTGTCTGTGGCTGATCCTGTTAATCATGAGGGGTCACGGAGACATGACATATAACACAAAGAAATAAATGTAGCGAGGAGACATCTTTATTAAGTGATGTTTCTTGGCACTTGTTTCGTTTGACATGTGGTCCAATGCAAAAATTTTGGACAGGCTTTTCTGTTGGACTTAGTCCTTGACTGTCCCTCACCTGCCTTCAGACAATGGCTTTGTGAGTGACTTGACCCACACATCTTGGGAGAACTCTGTTGGGAGCTAAAGTCCTACCAGCATTGACCCACACAGTCTGGGAGAACTCTGTTGGTGGCTAAAGTGCATTGACCCACACAGTCTGGGAGAACTATGTTGGTGGCTACAGTGCATTGACCCACACACAGCCTGGGAGAACTCTGTTGGTGGCTAAACTGCCACCAACATTGACCCACACAGTCTGGGAGAACTATGTTGGTGGCTAAAGAGCATTGACCCACACACAGCCTGGGAGAACTCTGTTGGTGGCTAAACTGCCACCAACATTCTTTCCAGGTCATAGAGTCACACATGATCTTCTACTGCGACGAGATGGAGACACGAGAGGAGAAATAGTTTGAGGATATATAGGAGGAATATTCAAAATGTAATCTAAATATATTTTTATGGACAAATAGATCACTTGTCTATCAAGGTTCATTTGTTTACTTCCTCTTGTATTTTGTGGATAACTTCTGACAGCTTGTGTCCATGAAAGACCAGTGCTGTTCACATTCATGTGTTGTTTGTTGTTTTAAAATTTCATCTGTGATGATCCAAGCTGTGCTACCACCCTCTGCATTAACATTTCCATGTCTACTATATGTTTTTTTGTTTGACAACATTTTCTGTACATGCCAGGTAGCATGAGGTTATGATGCATCATGGGATCGCTTGTAGCAATTGCACTGGACTGACAGCCGTTGGTAGGGAGGGTTAGACCATGTGTGGACTGTAATACAGGGTGGTCCTACTGCAATTCCTATGGGTCATATGTGTCCAATTTTTGTGGCCCATCCTCATACAAACAGCTAGGAATGCACCAAATAGCACTTTAACTATTCAGCTGAATTAAATAGAAGGCTTTCACAATTCAGCTGAATAAGAATTGAGTGTTTTCACTATTCAGTTGAATACTAATACGAAATAGATGGTTTTAACTATTCAGCTGAATTAATTAGAAGGCTTTCACAATTCAGCTGAATAAGAATTGAGTGTTTTCACTATTCAGTTGAATACTAATACGAAATAGATGGTTTTAACTATTCAGCTGAATTAATTAGAAGGCTTTCACAATTCAGCTGAATAAGAATTGAGTGTTTTCACTATTCAGTTGAATACTAATACGAAATAGATGGTTTTAACTATTCAGCCAGATATGAATAAAACATTGAGTGAAAGTTTGGCTGAAAAACGTGTTGAATATGTCTGCCAATATTATTTTATAAACAAATGATGTTTCAAAGTGTTAATGGTTACAAAAATATGGCAAACATTTATTTACTTGAATAATCATCATAAAGTGTTGAGAAAACAATAAGGCATAATGTAAATCAATACAGCAATCACAATGCAAGGATTAGCACAGATGCTGATATCTGCTTGTTTGGTTTCAACCAGCTGGCTGACTATCCTCTGCCCTAGTCAGCTGATGCAACACGATGAAGTGTACTCATAGGCAAGGTTGTCGTACGGAATTGTAACTGAAAGTTACCCAACCATTGTTTAGTATAGGATTATCACAACACTCTTTGACCTATTCGTATTCGATTGCAGAGTACTAATCCATTACCGGTACCAATAGTTAATTTCATGCACAATTCAGCACTGGATCAAATACAAATCAAATATTCGGTGCATCCCTAGAAACAATATTTCATTATTGATGTGTATAATTACCATATTAACTATTACGAGTCGCAGCTCACATAGCCAAGCTTTGTGTATCAGTTGTCTGTTGTTAGACTTTTTATAATGTTGTTGGATATCATCATCATTTGCCTCTCTGTTCCATTTAGTAAAGCGTATGGCCACCACTACAGCTGACCCCTTGCAAGAAGCCTGTATCTGAGCATTTATAGTTGCGGTTTTAATAGCATTTGTTTACATGATTAGGTTGCTAGCTCCATTACACAATCCTTTTAGTCCCCTTTTGCAGCATTAAAGTATTATTGGATATACTGCGTGATAGCTGCCAAGAGAAAGACATTAGATTAGTTAGGGGGATAGGGGATCAGAGTTTCAAAGTAAGATAATTTTTATGCTATTTTGTTTTTTAATCTAGTAAAAAATTATCACAATTGTGTTTAATCTCATTGATGAAGTTGTCCACCGTGAGGATTTGTAGGTCTTACATCTTATAAGCTACCATACCGAAGTATGGCTGAGATACTACATCAGAATAAGGACATGTTGTTATTTTGAATGTCACAACGAGTAGATTACTCTTCTGTGCACCCTGAAAATGAAGATAAGTGGCGGGTTACAGTAGCTTATCTCACATACCGAGCAAGCTAATGAAGGTGGACGGGGGTCCTCCAGGCAGTTGTGCTATGCTTGGCTTCATCTGCGTATCGCTCACTGCTACGGAGATGATGTCGATCCCTCACCTTGTTAGCCATGCTGCCATGAAAACAGCCCGCTTCCAGGGAAGGCTACTAGGAAGCCAAGGTGAGAGTCTTGACCAGTATGTTTTGCCTGACCCTGACAAACATGTCTGACCAGTATATTTTACCTGACCAGACATTAGTCTTCCTCCCCGAATAAGGACATGAACTAAACCTACGATGTAGATTAAACTAAATGGCTTCATTGGGGGGCAAAGAACAATACAAATGAAAGCAGCCAACAGATGATGAGAGTAACGACTGACACAGCCTACTTAACTCAGTCCTGTCTCTTTGAGAGTTAATGCTAGACGGAGGCAGAAGTGACTTTCAATTCATTCTGTGTTCTATTATCAACTAAACATAACGTATTTATACTGGTTTAGAAAACTCTACAGTCTGTATACAACCAGTTTTTTTGGGGGGAGAGTGGTTTAACCGATGTGAGAGTCCATCTTATTAGACTCAAACACTAGAGCTAAGTAGACCCACAGCCAGTTAGCCGCCATCTGAAGCTGCTCTTAACAAATCACCTGGGAAAAGGTACAAATAATTTGGATAGATTTTTAATTATAATTTTGTCCTGTCAGCGGCCGTTAAGCCTACTCTTTTCGATTTCCAACTGCCAAGTAATTTTTGATGTGTTCGACAAGGGAGGAACAACGAAGGCCATCTACATAAGTGAGGAACAACGAAGGCCATCTACATAAGTGAGGAACAATCATCATTGGCTCTGTTTGTCTTGTCAGACGATAGTAAATGTGCTTTTAGCACAAAAGCAAAAGGCAGAAATAGACTTTGTGTTGCCCAGGCAGTATGGTACCTCTCTCGGTCTGCCTTGTTTGCTCCCAGGGAAAGGTGATACCAATACAATTTTAACAAGGCAAGTTGCAGAAGCTGCCAGATTAGCAGAGCAATGCTCTATCTGTTCGCCTGTCGGGGCTTCACTTCTAGACCAGTCGCCAACCAAGTCTGGTACGCCCTGCCACAACACTCAGCTGAGGTTGCCTTTCCTCACTCTAGGATAAGGCATTGTATCCGCTTCCGTGTGCTCCTTCGCATATTGTCGGTTGTCAGGTTTGGTAGACGCTGACCAACTTTCAAAGTTATCATCAGAAAACAGGTTGCACAACCATATCTGACAAAACCTGACAAGATACACCAGTATCTTGTCTGCAAGGCTTCAGGTGGTTTGAAATCAGAGTTTTCTTTCTCCTAGATGAGCTGCCTTCCTAGGCTGCCCAAAACTACTGGATTTAAGGCGCCAGTGGCTCGCCATCTGTCCCTTCTCATCTCATGTTAGTCAAAACAGTTCTGCCAGGAGATGGACTTTGTTGTCAGAAGCTATATGAGATGCACGCCATGAGAGCATTTAGTTGGTGTTGAGAGCTCAACCTCAACCACACCCCCGGCTATAACATTTTGAACCAAGAGGAACAATATAGGTTATGTAAATAAGTGAGAACAACATAGGTCATTTATATAAGTGAGGAACAACGTAGGTCGTTTATATAAGTGAAGAACAACGTTAATCATTTATACCTTCTTCTTCTTCGTACGTTGTCAGACGTCAACCTGTATTTTTTCGAAAAAAGCAGCGGTCATCCTGAGGCTGTCGACACTGCCATAGAGCTTGTCTAGTGTTGCCACTGGTGATGGCCACATCTGCTTTCTCTGATCCTCGTATGTCGGGCAGTTTTGCAGCAAATGTTCAGCAGCCATTTTCCCGGTACCACACGAGCATTCGTCAGTGCCACCTATCTTCAATTTGTTGAATAGGTGGTACCTCAGTCTATTGTGGCCAGTGCGAAGTCTAAAGACCACGACCTGCTCTCTTCTGTTCAACTGGTAATAGGCATCGTTTTTTGTGTAGCCAGTATGTTCTGTTTCCCATTTGGTCATGTATCTAGCTCTAATAAGCCTTTTTGACTCTTCGTATGTCACACTAGTATCTGGTTGTGGTAGTCTTGCACCTTCTTTTGCCAGTCTGTCTGCCTCCTCGTTGCCTTAGATGTTACAGTGGGATGGAACCCACTGTACCACTACTCTTTTTGGTGCGAACTGCTGGCATAGTTGGCAGAGTACTGCTCTTAAATCATTAAATCATTTATATAAGTGAGGAACAATGTAGGTCATTTATATAAGTGAGGAACAATGTAGGTGACAGAACTACAGTCAAGATGACATGATTGAGTTAAGTACTATGGTTTGAAACTCTCTGTTTTGACTTTCAGTAGCTCCATTCAGTCTACCATAACACATAAATACATCATTCTTTGTTCTGGTCAAATGGGATCTTCAAATGGGTCTCTCATTCCTAACAATCTGCATAATTTGTACACTCACATCTGAATGAAAAAAAGTGAACTTATTGTGCTGCTGCAAGTTAATCCGAGGGACCCTTACTGGGGAGGAAATAATAGGACCATTGCATCTTCATGTTGTAGAAGGGGACTAACGAGAGTTGTGCAGGGTTAGTGACCTTTTAGTTTAAAACAAATTGCTACAGAAACCACCACTGCAAAAACAAGCAAAGTGGTTTGATACAGTCTTTTTAAAATAGATCAACTGAGGTGGTGACCCTGTACTCCATCTGGAGTCAAAAGGGACAAGATGTTTTGATATTTATTCGTTAATGTGTTGATATATGTTCAAGTTTTGACCAGAAATGTCCAGCAAAAGTAATCTTCTACTGCCTGATGAAGTCACCTGTTTGTTCTAGGAAAATGTTCTTAGTTTCATCATAGCCAAGAAAATCTCACCAGATATCATTGTTCTTGACTTTCACAGTAGAGAAGTTTCTGTAGGACGAGCATACCTGAAATGATATTGCCTTTTAAAATTTTATATGGGCCTTTGTGAACTAGCCTGAACACAATCGACTGCTATACTTACCGCACCCACTTTCCATGTTATTTTTTATTTACAATGTTCATCGACATGAATTGCCTTATCTCTCTGCATATTTCCAGAAGGTATTGCACAGAGTGCTTATTCTCAGATAGTAGTATTTCTTTAACATTAGTGAGTCCCTAGATGTTGATTGGAATCAACAGGAGGCCTGTTTTGTTGTCCATGATCCTTCGGTAGTGAAAGGATATGCTGATTGGAAAGTCGTTAATTACAATCTACTTGGAGGCTCCTTCTATGTCCCCCAATCGACTGCTGTGAAAGAGGAAGTGTGGTAGAAAAAGGAATGAGGAAACTGAGGTAGTAAGTTTTCCACAAGGTACGCTGGTAGAAACAAACGTTTGTTTCGTTTTGGGCCCTAATCTGTAGGTCCATAGTTTGAATATGGGTTGCTCTATTAACCTGTCTTTTCTGTTGTTGATTGTATAGGTTTTCAGGGTGTAAAAACAATGACTTGTGATTGTTGTCAGTTACAATCATATGTATGATAGATAAGGAGATAGTTGGTTGAATATTTGTAAAACCATCATGTCTTCAGACTCACGGCAGGTTCACCTTTATTGTGTCGAAGTCCTCATATATACAAAGTTATTTTGAATGGCCCATAGGCTTTACATTATTCATCCATGTGGCCCTTGGAAGATGAAGAAGTTGGCCCACCCTGGTGTAGTTCTATATATATATATCCATGTTATGAACATTTTGATATATTTGTGTAAGTACAACCTATGATAATAACTGTAAGGTGGTGTGGTTATATCAAATATTTATATAACTTAATAATGGTGGAGGTAGCTAAAGTTATCTCGGCCTGTAGACAAGAACTGTCACAGGAAGCTGTTAGTGTGTGAGAAGTTATTGTGTTTTTTTTCTGCCGCTGAGAATCTTACTTGTTATTGGACAGCTGAAAAATATATGTTGCTTTATTGTTGCATGGATGTTTTGTCATGTTCATTTTTCATTTATATGCATGTGCGAATAATGGCAAGATCTCCCATAACTACTTAGATACGGACTTCCCTATGCCTTGTATGAAGCAAAATGGAGACAAGATAAGTATGTTCGAGTCTATGTATTTTTGCAAGTCTTATTTACCAAATTGACAGTTTAAAAAAATGATGATGATTGTTTAACAAATATTTTTTAAACAATCTTTCTCTCTCTTTCTCATAAACACACACGTATGCATGCATGTGCAGAACCATATGTAACATGTGGGACTTATTGTTATTTAGCTGTCCAAAGTTACCCTATTCTGGATTGACAGTTCTATTTGTACTTTCTTCGATAATTTAATCCTGACATGACTTAGTCGAGATGGGTCGATCCTATTCTGCCATGGGGTGTAGAGGTTTCTCATTGCTTCTTCTTGTGGGCTACAGTTTTTGTAGGATTGGGTAGCTGATGCCATACTCAACCCTCCTTAGCCACCTATTATGATATGCCTGGCAGTGTACAGTGTTACTAGTCTTTGTTTCCCTTCCAGGCCTCACTCTAACACTGATGTGGTATATGGCAATAAAGTTTGTCTGGTTAGTTTAAAAATCGATTAGATTGGTGTCAACACCATCCTTCCTTAGTTCCAGTAGTAGCACTCCTGCAATTGGTCTCCATGCAAGAAGCCAGGGACCAATCAATGATCTGCTCCTGCTGTAGTTGATGATGTTGCCAGCTACCATCCTTTGTCATGTTTGATGACATGTATAGTAGCGTGCTTGCCATTGATGTGTACAAGGTCTATTTAAAATGTTCCAGAACGTTAACACAATGTCGTAGCAACTTCCTGTCAATGTCACTGCTTATTGATGACTTTCTTAAAAGTAACCTATTTTCTATATTTTTGTGTACCTGATTGTTTATTGTCCTGTACCTGATTGTTTATTGTCCTGTACCTGATTGTTTATTGTCCTTTACCTGATTGTTTATTGTCCTGTACCTGATTGTTTATTGTCCTTTACCTGATTGTTTGTCGTTATGTAGCTGATTGTTCATGTATGTGCAGATTGTGTTTTGCGTTTCTCAAGATGTCTGAATGTCATGAGCAGTGAATTAAGGTTACGTTTTGCTTCAAGCTTGAGATGTTTGAGAATGATCATGAAATGTTCCAACAAGTTTATGGGGATCACTGTATGCGTTGTTACGAATTGTTTTAAGGGTGGTTGGCAGTCCACATAATGCAGATTGCCCACAGGACAACCAAGGACATCATCTTATGTTGCTTATGTTGCCCAGGCTCATGAGATGGTACGTTCGAATCATTATCTAACACTTCAGGAAATAGATGAAAGTAATATCTTCATAGGATCAATGCCATGATATTCTAACAGAAACTTCAGGAGGAAAAGGTTTCAGTTGCAGAGAGGCCTGCATTGCGGAGAAATAACTGCTGGTTCCTCCCTCCACCATGCAGATGTGCCAACCCACACATCACTGCTCATTTGAGAATATTTGATAAAAACAAAGTGTACTTCCCCAGCCACCGTACTCACCTGACCTAGCCCCCCTACTCTTCCTACCTCCCCAATCCACCGTACTCACCTGATCTGGCCCCAGCCACCATGCTCGCCTGACCTGACCCCATCCACCGTACTCACCTTACCTAGCCCCAGCCCCCCCTACTCTTCCTACCTCCCCAATCCACCGTACTCACCTGACCTAGCCCCCCTACTCTTCCTACCTCCCCAATCCACCGTACTCACCTGACCTGACCCCAATCCACCGTACTCACCTGACCTGACCCCATCCACCATACTCACCTGACCTGACCCCATCCACCATACTCACCTGACCTGACCCCATCCACCCTACTCACCTGACCTGACCCCATCCACCATACTCACCTGACCTGACCCCATCCACCCTACTCACCTGACCTGACCCCATCCACCCTACTCACCTGATCTGGCTCCAGCCACCATTCTCACCTGACCTGACCCCATCCACCCTACTCACCTGATCTGGCTCCAAACTTAAATCCAGCTTGGAAGGACAAGGATTTCAGACAGTTAAAGAAATGAAGAGAGAAATATTTCAAAGGATACTAAGCTGGCTAGGTACCGGTTAAGACCCCCAAAAAGTTCTGGAACTTTTTTTATTATATATATAAATATATATATAATAAAAAAAGTTCCAGAACTTTTTGGGGGGCTTACATGGTACCTAGCCAGCTATATATATATGTGTATATATATATATATATATGTATAGAAAAGACATTGCAAAGCACGGATGACTTATTATCATTACTATATGTCTTAGATTGGCTCTGACAGATGTCCATGTCGATGAAACAAGACGTACAGACTACCAAAGTAAAGACACTGAAAGCATAAACATCGAAGAATAGAACAGAAAGTCAAGTAATAGGCACATCATAATTTATTCCTCTCTGACCATGTGATGAATGCACCTCATTGAAAGAAGAAGTCAGCCAGATGAACAACAGAGAAAAACTCACTGCTGATCTATCATGTCTCAATGCTCAATTTGCAATTATGGATTGAATACAGACCTAATCCCTACCAGGATGGTTAGGTTTGGTTGGTATGGAATAACCGTGTGGTCTTGTATGTACAAGGATATAACCGTGTGTCTTATTCTGTCTCGTATTTACAAAGATTGCTCCTCTTCCCTGGTTTACATAGGCTTGCTAAGACTGTCTTATAATATTGCTCCAGCGGACTTTCGGTTTTCATGGAGGTCTGGATCCCTAGCAGACTGGGTCATCATGGAGGTCTGGATCCCTAGCAGACTGGGTCATCATGGAGGTCTGGATCCCTAGCAGACTGGGTCATCATGGAGGTCTGGATCCCTAGCAGACTGTGTCATCATGGAGGTCTGGATCCCTAGCAGACTGGGTCATCATGGAGGTCTGGATCCCTAGCAGACTGGGTCATCATGGAGGTCTGGATCCCTAGCAGACTGGGTCATCATGGAGGTCTGGATCCCTAGCAGACTGGGTCATCATGGAGGTCTGGATCCCTAGCAGACTGAGTCATCATGGAGGTCTGGATCTGTAGCAGGCTTTGAGTTGTCTCGAGGGTCTAGAATTCTCATTATTGTTGTGATGTCTGGTCTTCTTTCACTCTGCATTGTGTTGCTCTCACACTCTGCAATATCTTTATTTGTGCAATATCTTTATTTGCTTAGAGGTAGCAGAAATACAAAGGTATTATGCCATAGAAAGAAAGAATTAAAAAGTGTAGAACAGAGAAAACACATATATCCATCATCAGGGCCACTCCTGGTCAAACTCTATTGATTTACCAGAAACCTCATGCTGACCACTGCTGTCTGGAGATATTTTCAAGTTGATGCATGAAAGTACATTATCAAAATATAATTGACCGTTTAATCATAAATTGCAAGAAAGTTACATGGAAGACCATTCTCGTATCTCATTCATCATGATTTTGGACTGTTTGTCCATTGACATGTTCCCATCATTTAGTGTAGTATTATATAACGGCCTGTGTTATCGTACTTTTGATATCAATTAATAAATGATTGGTGAGACTGTTGACTGGATATCATTTGTTCCAATTGTTTGCAATAATTTGCTGATGTACTGTGGCTCACCTTGATAAGATAACTCACACGAAATAGCTTGTTACAGTTTGGTCTGACATGCAATAATTTGCTGATGTACTGTGGCTCACCTTGATAAGATAACTCACACGAAATAGCTTGTTACAGTTTGGTCTGACATGCAATAATTTGCTGATGTACTGTGGCTCACCTTGATAAGATAACTCACACGAAATAGCTTGTTACAGTTTGGTCTGACATGCAATAATTTGCTGATGTACTGTGGCTCACCTTGATACGATAACTCACACGAAATAGCTTGTTACAGTTTGGTCTGACATGCAATAATTTGCTGATGTACTGTGGCTCACCTTGATAAGATAACTCACACGAAATAGCTTGTTACAGTTTGGTCTGACATGCAATAATTTGCTGATGTACGATGGCTCACCTAGATAAGATAACTCACACGAAATAGCTTGTTACAGTTTGGTCTGACATGCATTAGCTGTTTTTTATCAGTTATATCAACGTTATAACCAAATCTAGATATGGAAATGGAGAAGTGGAATGATGCAATTAGTGATGATGAGGAGGACTGCAGATTATTAAAACTGATGCAGAGAAGATATAAGCTTAACTCTTTGAACCCTGGCCAGCCGGTCGGAAAAATCCAATTCCCCTGTGCTCCTGAGAAAATACGCACACGGTAGACATCTGAGGAAAAATATTTACTATGAATACTTTGTGCTCTGTCATTATTATTCTATCTCAGATTGACTAACCTGATCATCTCCAATGTTCCTACTTGTTATGCCAGTAAATTGTGGAATATATTTATTGAAGATCATCCTGTATCAAATGTACTTGATACATTACGTCAGATACGCGCCACAACCTACCACCACACACACTCAAATCACAAATTCATCGACACAATTTCCTATTTCGTAAATGTTGCCATATTTGTTATCTCCGGAAATGAGTGTACTGTGTAGACGTCACGATAGTATGGCCAAAATCTAAGCAGTAGATCCCGAAATACGCCTTAGAATAATGGACCCGCTATACTGATTCATGGGTGTTACGAAGAGTGGGGTATTTACACACACAACGGTGCATCGGTGTCATGGGTTCAAATGGTTAATACAGGCAGGCAGAGATGGCACAGAAGGAAGTTTTATAGTTCACTTGACGGAGCTGGACGTATTTGGGGAGATATCATTTATTGTTGGGTATGATAATTTGAGTAAAATTACAAGCCAGGGTATAGTTACAGAAATGCAGGTGAGGTTAAAATATAGTTTTTTCATTAGGACATTTATCAACAATTATCACATAGCAGACAACATATCACTGATGAAGTGTTAGAGACTTTGTTGTAATAGGCCTCAGCTACTCATTCTTCCACAACAGTAGTACTCATTTACAGCTGGGTCAACTAGAGTGTCAGTAAGAGGAATTGAACCTGATACCTTTTGCTGTGAAAAATGATGGCTCTACACTCAAATACCTACATGAGAACAGTAATCAACATAAATAAGCTTTATGGACTTCTCCATTTGGTTCCTTAAGAGGCATAGTAGCACCCCTGTAGATGGTCCGTTACAGGAAGCTTGTACCGAACCACATTATCTGCTCTTGTAATGGTGGTAGTTGTAGCAATCTATTTAATATGATCAGGTTTCTAGCCCAATGCACAACCATCTTTTAGTCACCTTTTACGGCTAGCATGAAGTGGCGAGTGCTCGTTACCATTTCTCCCTAGAAAAGAGTCTCAGTATCCACACTGACTGTCAAGGGAGCACAAAAATAACCTGAGATTTCTGTTAATCTAAAAAATATTCAGGTTACTTTTTGACTCCTCATCGTAGAGAAAGCAAATCTTGAATACAATCACAATCCTTAAACTGTGTTGGCAAGGATAATGTGCACCAACCACCAATTGTGGTCAAGCAATGACTTTGACTACCACTGGCAGCTGGTAAACAGTATCCTTGGATGTTATTCATGTTTTGTTCTGTGCTTTTATAGTTGATAAACACAAATGGGTATGGTTCAGTTACCACAGTGACACTGAACAAAACCAAACCTTCTAGCAGTCATAAGGTCTTCTTCATTGACTAACACCACAAATGGAGAAGGCAGCTATAGCAGATAGGTAACATGCTCGTCTCTCAGGAAATCAATGAAACAGTGGGCATTCAAAACCAGCAAGATTCAAGCCAACTCAAGTGAGGGGAGATCAGTGCCTAGTCCTATTGTCGATGGGCGATAAACTTGGCTCCGTGTACATGCTGTGCATTTAAAAGTACCCATGCCAGTTGGAAAAAAAGAGGCTGTTAGCTGCTGTCTGGGCAAAGTCATTCTTCTTCTTCGTTCGTTCTCAATCTCCCACTACCAAACCCTGAAAGGGCTTAAGTAGCAGAATGTAGTCCAGAGAATGGGATGCGTTGTGTCGTAGTTTACAGCTTGGCTGTGATATTTGCACCTTTCGGTCCAACACATCCAACTTCAGCAAGCATTTTTTTAGTACCGGGTTAGCATTCCCTTTTCGATCGCTTCTCCTTAGCCAGTCTCCCTGCTGCAGCCTGTTATCCAGGATCACCGCGTGGAGGTGTAGAAGGGTCTTGGCAGCTATGGTTCGCTGGCCCTGACGCTAGCAGTCAGCTATGGTCGCTGACCACTGCAGCTCATGTGCTGCTCAGCATCTTGATCCCGGGCAAAGTCATTAAATTCCTACCCAGATCAAAGGGAGAAGACATAACCCATTCCCAAACATGATGTGCTCAGATGTTGATTTTTTTTTGCAGATGCAGATTTTGCGGCTTCATCTTTAAACTGCAACATAACGGTAGCAAAACATCCATTTCAGGACAAACTCAGAAAAAGAAAAAAAATACCTATCGAATGACAACAAACTTCATAGAATTGTCACAAATTACAATAGAATTTCTTTGCCACTGAAAAAAACCTTGTGCCCATAACATATTTTTGGTTTCTTGTTCAGTGCAGCAACTGAACTATATTTGTTTGTCATTATCAGCTTTTGACCTTCAAGACCACGCAGCTTTGATTTATTTGTATTCTTCTTCGTCGTTATCAACTTGGCTGCATACTCTATCAACCAATCCTCTCTCTTCACCCTTATCACCTTGGAGTACATACTCTATCAACCAACCCTCTCTATTCACCCTTATCACTTTAGGGTGCATACTCTATCAACCAACCCTCTCTATTCACCCTTATCACTTTAGGGTGCATACTCTATCAACCAACCCTCTCTCTTCACCATTATCACTTTGAAGTACATACTCTATCAATCAACCTTCTCTCTTCACCCTTATCGCTTTGAAGTACATACTCTATCAACCAACCCTCTCTCTTGCCCATTATCACCTTGGGGTGCATACTCTATCAATCAACCTTCTCTCTTCACCCTTATCGCTTTGAAGTACATACTCTATCAACCAACCCTCTCTCTTGCCCATTATCACCTTGGGGTGCATACTCTATCAATCAACCTTCTCTCTTCACCCTTATCGCTTTGAAGTACATACTCTAACAACCAACCCTCTCTCTTGCCCATTATCACCTTGGGGTGCATACTCTATCAATCAACCTTCTCTCTTCACCCTTATCACCTTGGGGTGCATACTCTATCAACCAACCCTCTCTCTTCACCCTTATCGCTTTGAAGTACATACTCTATCAACCAACCCTCTCTCTTGCCCATTATCACCTTGGGGTGCATACTCTATCAATCAACCTTCTCTCTTCACCCTTATCGCTTTGAAGTACATACTCTAACAACCAACCCTCTCTCTTCACCCATATCACCTTGGGGTGCATAAGCAGACCTGTCCTGTGTTACTTTCTCCAGTTCTTTCCAGCTTCTTCCTCTTCCATGGGGTAATGGACTCATCCCTCTGCCCCAACACACTAGGAAAACAGATTTCACCTGAACCTCATCTGCTGTCCCTTCCAGCTTGCCTCAAGGAGTTCAATATATAACCTTCAGCTGAATATTGGGAAAAATAGGGCCCACCAATCTTGTATGCTTGAGAATGAGAGGCTAGGAGATAGACATTGTGACTCTTGTATTGCGCACCATGTCCAATTAAGATCCGTGATATATGAGGAGGAGTCGGCAACTAACCTTAATGTAACGTATTCTGTTCTTAGAAAATATGAGGATAACTCCTCATAAAAGTGTACAGGGAGCTCTTCACACATTAAAGTATACGTCAGACATGAATAGTCTTGGTAGCAGAACGGTTGCAGCATCTTGCTCCCATGGCAAAACTGACCAGGTACATACATTGATGACATCATGCTACAGTTTGCCCAGCTGGATATTGACACCTGACTTTTAGAATTAGGTTGGAGGACACGGGAGAAGGGTCTACAAAAAGATTAGACCTTCCACAAAGAAGTCCCTATGAATTCATCATCCACTGAGGCAAAATCTACTATGGTACTTTTATTTAAAAACAGATATACCTACTCTGCAGATTATGTAGTTTGTCCTGTTGTTTTTTCTCCCACATATGAGTTCATCATTTTAACAGCCTAGTTTAGACAACAAAAATCTTCACACCTATAAATGTCAGGATTTTAAATATTATTTGTTTGGTTTGGTAGATGTCCATTACAACATTGTCTTCACCATCACAATTGTCATTCTCATTGAAAGCTGAATCTTCCATTTCAATGCCAATGTAAATAGTCAAGTTTTTTGTTGTTTATTTTTATTCTTTCAAGAAGAAAAATTATGTCAAAAAGCAAAAAATAATGTGGTTAATTGAATGATAAATAATGGTGTAATATATAACTAATTGTATATTTCTGTCATGGCTTATCATTTGACTGTTCAAACATTCAAGGTTTATTGTTATGTTTGTTGCGCACCGATTGTCTGTTGTTCCATTAGTTTGAGATATTACATTGACGTGGGTTCAGATGAGAATTTCTTGTATGGCCATTCATCTTGTTGGCATGTTTGTTTTTTTTCAAGTTGACATTTATCATTCATCACGTTTCATATTGAGCTCTGGGCATCGGATACGGAAGCCTTTTTTGTTTGTTTAAAGTCCAAAAGAATATAGAAAGTGGGAGTTCAATATGTTATGGATGCTCAGATGTTACAATAACATTGATGGTTAAACCAAAGCATTTTTTGTTGAATGTGAAGATGTATTAGAAAACCAGGTGGAGGGTTAGTCTGTCATGGTGATGTACTTTCTGCTTGGCTTTGTCTTAATTAGGTCATTGTACTTTCTGTGTGAAAAAAATAGAGCTGACTTCATTGCACAGGATCCCCCAGATGTGCTCAGTCCCTCTCATTGCTGAAAGTGCAGACAACAGAGCACAACATCCGTAGCTTCAGCGGCAGCTCTGAAATTTTCCCCTGACTTTGTTAGGGAACAATGTACAGCTGGGAGAAGTGGTCATACCCTAAGCCTGGTGTGATTTGAATATGGTACATTGGGATTGTAAACCAAGCTTCAAAACCCATAGGCCAACATGTTTCTTCTCTCCTCCTCTCTTTCCTCCCCCCCCCCCCCCCCCCCCCTTTTTTTTTTTTTTTTTTTTTTTTTTTTTTTTTTTTTTTTTTTTGTGTCCTTGGGTAAAATCACTGTACTTTCTGTGTGGGTTTGTGTTAATTAGGGCATTGTACTTTCTGGATCAGAATTATGTATCAAATGTCAAGATATGAAATACAACCAATCAGAATTTCGGACCATATAAAGACAAACTGACTTGCAAAAATAGGTAAAATCCAGTTGTACCGGCACGTGTCAAAATCAAATAGACTACCCAATATTATACTCAAGGGTACAGTCTGGGGAACAAGAAAGAAAGGAATACCCAGGATTCACTGAACAGAGGATGTCCAGAAATGGGCTAGGGAGACCTACAACAGATAACAGTAGAAACAGACAATTCATAATTGAGTGACATGGGATGCACCAATCCCTGCTAGACTATAGGAGTCACAAGATGAGACTTTCTGTATTATGCAGGAATTGGATTGGTCATGTCCTACGAAAATGCTGGTACCTTCATTAGATCCACCATGCCATGAACTCCAGAGGGAAGGCAAAAGAGAGGCCAACATAAGACAGTATGATGAATAACCATAGAAGTCTAAATGGAAATCATGAACTAGAACTGGGGCACCTTTTGGAAAGATGACAGCAGACCAGGTGAAATGGAGGAAGTTTGTTGCTGTTCTTAACAGCGCTATAATTTGGTCAATGTACTTTCTGCGTGATTTGGTGTTAATTAGGTCAATCTACTGTATACGTGCCTTTGGTGTTAATTATGTTAATGTACTTAGTTTCTGTGTGGCTTTGGTCTTGATTAGGTCAATGTACAATCTGCATAATTTTGTGTTAGCCTAGTCAGTGTACTTTCTGTTTGACTTTGTGTAAATGCAGTACTTTCCGTTCATTGTTATATGCTCATTGTTAGCACATTATAAGAGGTTTACCTGAGAATGGTGAAAAAAATTACTCGTTTCTGATGTACTAAACCAGTTTATGTTTGAATGTTAGAAATACCTTTTTGGTTTCTTTTTCTCTGTCTATCTGTGTCACCTTTTGTCAAATGTGCAGCACTGGTGCATTTGCCATTCAAATATGCTTACAAAACTACTTAAAATACTTTTAGAAATTCCAATTGGTAGATTTTGCTTTGGGAGACTACTAAATGTGTAATTTACTAATTTTGTCTATTGCTGGTGCATATATTTTTCAAAGCTCTTTCTGTTCCTTTGTTTTGTTTGTTTATACATGTAAACAAAGTGACAATTCTAACAAGTACATACAAAGTGAGAAGTTAGACCAGTTCTAATAGAATATAAGTTCATACAAAGTGACAAGTTAGACCAGTTCTAATAGAATACAAGTTCATATATACAAAGTGACAAGTTTGGACTAGTTCTAATAGAATATAAGTTCATACAAAGTGACAAGTTAGACCAGTTCTAATAGAATACAAGTTCATACAAACAAAGTTACAAGTCACAACAAGTATGTGATGATCTATAGCACAGAAATTAGTATATTATACACTTTATTGTTCTAACTGTTTAATGTTTTGATCATTTCCAGATGCTGGGTTTTATTGCGATAGAAATCTCCCATGATATATAGCATCTTAAATGTCAAAGGTTGAATGGCACAGAAAGTAGTCCTGACCTACTTTGAGGCCTGGTCTTTCACGGGAATATCTTAAAGCTAAATGTCCAAACACTTGCCTGTCCGGTGAAATCACATCTGATGATCAGATTACCTCCTATTAGGTTCAGCCTCCACAGTCAAAGTGTGGATGATCCTCAGAAAAACTATATACATTCAGGGGGAATCAATGCAAAATAATTATAACTATACTGTTATCTGCAGTTGCCTCTCTTGACAAAATAAAGAAATTTTACTTCCCCTTGAATGTATATTCTCTGTAGTTCTTAACTAGTTCAGAAGTGTTATCTGTAAGCATGTGTGTGTGCATTAGCTGGGATGTATAGTGCTGATTTGTTTATATTATCGCACTGCACTCGTCAGGTTCATAGAAGGAAAAGGTGAGCCCCAGAACATCGTGAGAATGACAAGCCCAGTCAGTTGTATGTTTTTTGTGTGTCATCCTTATGTGCACGTGGGGTTCAGCGAGTTGGTTGGGACATTTTGTCAGATGATATATCAGCACATTGTCACATGATCTTTGTGGAACTGGGTCACCTTGCTACATGGTCAGTTGGCACATAGAACGAAGTCAAATCCTTTCAGCTTGATAATGAGAAAGATCTTTGTTCGCGATTTAATGTTTATATTACTGTGCTAATCAGGACGAACTGCATTACTTGAAGAAAATCAAAAAGGACTGCATTGTTTATTTTTTTTTTACTATAAATTTTGAACTGTGTTTTAATATAGAAGACTTTCCAACACATGGCATTACACACCCAATTGTTCACATAGACCAAAAGCCTACAGAGTGTGGAGTTGCCTACTGGGTTGGAAGAAATATCATATACGATTTTAGAAAGGTGAAGAAAGCCCCATAGCCGACACTGATGTCAGGGATGAAGTGTTAGAGACTTTACTGTACTAGGTCTCAACATTTCCTTCTCTAACATTTAGCCATTTACAGCTGGATTGACTGAAGCATGGCATGGATCGGACCCAGTACTTTGGTCACTTCAATCTATGATACAGTATTAAAAGAGTGGAGGACTTTGTATAAGAAGAAGAAAAAGTAAGTGCTTGTGTCCGATAGAGCAAAGCCAAGTAACATTTCCCAAATACTTATTTGATTACAGAGCAGAGTCAAGTAACATTTCCCAAATACTTATTTGATTACAGTACAGAGCAGAGTCAAGTAACATTTCCCAAATACTTATTTGATTACAGTACAGAGCAGAGCCAAGTAACATTTCCAAAATACTTATTTGATCACAGTACAGAGCAGAGTCAAGAAACATTTCCCAAATACTTAAATACTTATTTGATCACAATACAGAGCAGAGTCAAGTAACATTTCCCAAATACTTATTTGATCATGGTACAGTTGTTAGTAAGCTGGATGGCAGCTGTCCTCATGGAAATAACATTTGCACTCTGCTTGGTATCACGGACATCTGCACTGAGTCACATTTGGTCTATGCTGCCACCCCTGTCCTGTTCTATGTCTACACAATAGAAGTGGCACCAAACAACCCACATGACATGGCCAGGATGCACATAGACATTTGCTGATAACATCCTCACATACAGGAATGGTTTGGATAGACATGAGGTGCTTGAATACATACAAGAAGTTTACGTGCACTCACACAGTGGTGCGAGTAATTAAGTGCTCATATCTCACCTGACAAGGTTGGTATGATGTATGCTCCTTGAACAACTCAATAGTAAACATAACCCTTGGTGGATGTGTTATCGAGAGGTGGGAATCCAGAGATGTGTGTGATTTACCTTTGATGACAACTTGTCTTATAAATAGCATGTGACATCATATAGAGTTGCTAGCAGGCTCTGACAACATCAAGGTACAATAATAATGTTTGCCTAGGCATCTAGGGTCTGTTGCGTCGATCGACCACTACTATGTCCCACTGCTGAGGCTTGTAGCCAAACCTCGTTTAATGTAAAAGGAGAGACTACTATCTGTCGGAGCCATGTAGAATGAGGGCGGCCCCTCCAGCCGGCCAGTGGGAGACAGTTGTTACACTTAGCTGACTTGGGCATTATCTGGTGAGCCAGAACTTCCTGGTCCAGTCAAACCACGTGACCAAACACAGACAGGCAGTGGCGGACCAATGTGTCCAGGATGGAGGGAAGACTCATCTTTGCAGACACCTCGATATTACGGACGAAATCGAACCACCGGATACTGAGGATGTGCTGCTGGCTGCACGTATGAAAGGCATCGAGTCTTGATAAGTCCTGTTTAAGTAGGGCCCAAGTTTCTGAACCATACAGGAGGACAGGAATCACACGCGTCTGATAAATACAAATTTTGTATCCGAGAGAGAGTCTGCCATTATTCCACACCCATTATGATAACTGCAAACTTGGTGCAGTAAATGATTTTCATCATATACAATCAGTTGGTTCTGTCAATTATCGATTATGGGCTGGACATCTTCAAATGTTCATGGTCACAGTGTGAAAGGTTGGAATACATCCAGAATGAAGGAATGTGTCTGACCCGTAGGCCTACCAGGGATTTCCTGATCGTGAAGATGAGATTAATACTTGGAATTCTGTCTTAAGGCTAGTCATCGTACTAGGCTAGGCCAAAGCTTACATGGGAGTAGCTGTAGAGACATCCACTGCACATAAACACTAGATATCCAGGGGTTGGATATCATGGATGGTACAGATAGAGAGGATTATTAATCAACTGACCACAGTGGGGACCATATACAAAGGGAAGAATGGTTCCAAACAATGAGATACTACCACTGAATCATCACCACCATGAGGAAGGGATGCAACCTCAAGCAGACCTCCAGGTTATACAACAGCTAAGTGATAATGCTCAGGATGTTGATGATGTGATTTATACCAATGGATCTGTGCTGCGTAGTAAGACAGCTGGTTGAAGATAGAGTGAGAGGCGGGTCGTTGCTGGGCAGAGTGGGGCATATATGACAACAACTTTCAGTATGAGAATGGAGATAGAGGCATTGACTTCAGCTCTGAGGTGGCTAACCGAGACCTTTTTAATGAGTGCCATAATCGTTTCTGATTCTCAATCTTTGTTTCGGAAGGTACAAAAGGGCTGGCTATGACATGAGGGGATAGCAGACTTAGAGGTGTCGGGTCTTTGTAATCTGCAGCAGATCTATTGTCCTGGTCATGAGACTGGCTTCTGAGAATGAAAGAGCTGACATCCTGGTTACAGTAGTGGAGACATTGACGATGAGTAGAGGTGACATTTTGAAATTGATCAACGATCCCCTCTTGGATGAAAACAATGCAATCATTGAATATGAAATGCACAGGTTGCAAAGTTTTGAAATCATACACGGATCCATCAAAGAAGAATGCCTGAAAGGACTAAGCAGGAGTGGGTAAAACCTGCAAGCTGCAGGAACCATCAGTAACAACTACACTCTAAGCCATTTTCTGAAAGAGACTGATCACCTATGAGTTTACCTACAGGGCAATGATTGAAGTTCTTAACAAAATGCTAAATTCTGCTCTAGTCAGGGCATTTTCTCTTTCTAGAGGAGTCGGGAGAGGAAAGCAAACATCTGGTCAGGCAAAATATACTGATCAGACATGTTAGTCAGGGTCGAGCAAAATATACTGATCAGACATGTTAGTTACGGTCAGGCAAAATATACTGATCAGACATGTTAGTTACGGTCAGGCAAAATATACTGATCAGACATGTTAGTTACGGTCAGGCAAAATATACTGATCAGACATGTTAGTTACGGTCAGGCAAAATGTACTGACCAGACATGTTAGTTACGGCCAGGCAAAATATACTGATCAGACATGTTAGTTACGGCCAGGCAAAATATACTGATCAGACATGTTAGTTACGGTCAGGCAAAATGTACTGACCAGACATGTTAGTTACGGTCAGGCAAAATATACTGACCAGACATGTTAGTTACGGTCAGGCAAAATATACTGATCAGACATGTTAGTCAAGGTCAGGCAAAATATACTGATCAGACATGTTAGTTACGGCCAGGCAAAATGTACTGACCAAGACCCTCACCTTGGCTTTCTCGAAGTCCTCCCTGAAAACGGGTTGTTTTCATGGCAGTCTGGCTAATGAGGTGAGGGATCGGCGCGCAGATAAAGCCAAGCATAACACAACCGCCTGGAGTACCTCAGCCCACCTTCATCAGCACGCTCAGGATGTGAGGCGAGCTACTGCAACCCACCACTTAACGTTCTTTTCAGGGCGCACAAAAGAGTAAACCTACTCGTTATGGGCATTCGCAACAACAACTAGAGGTGTCCGTATTTGATAGCCACAGCACTCTTACGACTGAAGACTGTCAAATCTTGATGTCTACACCGGTCCTGGTAGTTTGTTTCATGCTTCCTGTTTCACTTAAACAGAATCATGATGGTACTACCACAGTTGGCCTCCTCTATAAGGACTCTGCACCATGCCCTTCTGTAGTATCTTTCATACACAACCCTTCTTCATAGTAAAATGCAATGACTATTCTTTCTTACCCAACCATGAATTTTTTAGTTGCATTTTACTTCAAATGAAAACCTTAAAAAGTGGAACAGAAATTTGTTTAAACCATGTCTTCGTATTGTAACTTGTTAATATGGTTGTTAAGGATGTCAATAGTGTCCTGCACATGCCATCACGGTGCAGACGAACAACATGACACAATAAGTGTATGAGGAGTTGAGTAGAAAGTTCCAAAACTGCATGAGTTCTGTCACAAACTGGGGCAGGTGATGAACAAGATGACTTCATAATAAGTGTATGATTGAAGTAGGAAGTTCCAAAAACGAGTGAGTTCTTTGACAGACTGTCCACGACAGAGTAGTGACCACAGAGTTTATTACAACCGTTGACGCCTCGTAAAAGAAAACAGCTGATTGACTGGGAACGACACTTGCTGGAGTTAAAGGCATGCATCACCTTACTGAACATTCATTCGCCGATGAATTTCAATAGGTTTTACCCCTTTGTTGCTAAAAAAAAATAGATAACAGAACGCTGCCCCTCTTTTGTGCATATCAATAGTGGGACAGCCATCTTTTAACTGCAATTATGTCATGCTCAACATTAAAGGACAGCCATCTTTTAACTGCAATTATGTCATGCTCAACATTAAAGGACAGCCATCTTTTAACTGCAATTATGTCATGCTCAACATTAAAGGACAGCCATCTTTTAACTGCAATTATGTCATGCTCAACATTAAAGGACAGCCATCTTTTAACTGCAATTATGTCATGCTCAACATTAAAGGACAGCCATCTTTTAACTGCAATTATGTCATGCTCAACATTAAAGGACAGCCATCTTTTAACTGCAATTATGTCATGCTCAACATTAAAGGACAGCCATCTTTTAACTGCAATTATGTCATGCTCAACATTAAAGGACAGCCATCTTTTAACTGCAATTATGTCATGCTCAACATTAAAGGACAGCCATCTTTTAACTGCAATTATGTCATGCTCAACATTAAAGGACAGCCATCTTTTAACTGCAATTATGTCATGCTCAACATTAAAGGACAGCCATCTTTTAACTGCAATTATGTCATGCTCAACATTAAAGGACAGCCATCTTTTAACTGCAATTATGTCATGCTCAACATTAAAGGACAGCCACTAAAATGGTTTGGCTACGTAACAAGACTACCACCACTCAGTACCCCCTCTACAAGCAATGCTATTTAGATACAATGGATTCGAGACCAACCTCGAAAAAGGTGGCGTACAGAAATATCTGAGACGGCAGTCAATGCTACTGTGCATGAAGCATACAGACTGGCTCGTTCTAGAGATCTCTTCATAACCTGATGCTGAACGGCATAAAAGGATAAGCAAAAAGCTGTTTGTCTGCACAATGATGGGACTCTAGACATCCTAGGAAACCATATTAACAAGTTACAATACAACGGCATGATTTTTCTCATTTTTATCCCATATTTAAGGTTTTCATTGGAGGCTCCCTCGTAGATGCTCAGTGTCTGCTCAACAGAAAACATCAGACAGTCAAATACTGGGACATGTCAAACTCTTCTAGCTTGATAGTCTGATCATGGAAAATGAGAGATGCATGATTTTTCTCATTTTTATCCCATATTTAAGGTTTTCATTGGAGGCTCCCTCGTAGATGCTCAGTGTCTGCTCCACAGAAAACATCAGACAGTCAAATACCGGGACATGTCAAACTCTTCTAACTTGATAGTCTGATCATGGAAAATGAGAGATGCATGATTTTTCTCATTTTTATCCCATATTTAAGGTTTTCATTGGAGGCTCCCTCGTAGATGCTCAGTGTCTGCTCCACAGAAAACATCAGACAGTCAAATACCGGGACATGTCAATCTCTTCTAACTTGATAGTCTGATCATGGAAAATGAGAGATGCATGATTTTTCTCATTTTTATCCCATATTTAAGGTTTTCATTGGAGGCTCCCTCGTAGATGCTCAGTGTCTGCTCCACAGAAAACATCAGACAGTCAAATACCGGGACATGTCAAACTCTTCTAACTTGATAGTCTGATCATGGAAAATGAGAGATGCATGATTTTTCTCATTTTTATCCCATATTTAAGGTTTTCATTGGAGGCTCCCTCGTAGATGCTCAGTGTCTGCTCCACAGAAAACATCAGACAGTCAAATACCGGGACATGTCAAACTCTTCTAACTTGATAGTCTGATCATGGAAAATGAGAGATGCATGATTTTTCTCATTTTTATCCCATATTTAAGGTTTTCATTGGAGGCTCCCTCGTAGATGCTCAGTGTCTGCTCCACAGAAAACATCAGACAGTCAAATACCGGGACATGTCAAACTCTTCTAACTTGATAGTCTGATCATGGAAAATGAGAGATGCGAAATAGAAATCAAGAAGACAATAGGGACAGCCCGATCCATTTTCACCGACATGAGTCATTTATTGACATCCAAACAGGCCACTCAAACTGTAACCAACGTGAGTGATTAGATGTTTTGTATACTCGTCTTTACTGTACAGCACAAAGAATTGGACAAAAGAATTGAAATATTAATATGTATAAGAATGGTGTGCGTTCTTGAAAGATAAAACAAATAGTGAAGTCTTGGAGAAATTATGGATGCAAAGAGAATTTATGAACGAAATCAGTCTGACAGTTCAGATATTTTGGTCATAAAATCTTGCTGGAGGGCAAACATGCCAGAGGTAAACATTGCTGGCTGGGGGGCAAACATGCCAGAGGTAAACATTGCTGGCTGCGGGGCAAACATGCCAGAGGTAAACATTGCTGGCTGGGGGGCAAACATGCCAGAGGTAAACATTGCTGGCTGGGGGGCAAACATGCCAGAGGTAAACATTGCTGGCTGGAGGGCAAACGTGCCAGAGGTAAACATTGCTGGAGGGAAGGCTGGAGGGCAAACGTGCCAGAGGTAAACATTGCTGGCTGGGGGGCAAACATGCCAGAGGTAAACATTGCTGGCTGGGGGGCAAACATGCCAGAGGTAAACATTGCTGGCTGGGGGGCAAACATGCCAGAGGTAAACATTGCTGGCTGGGGGGCAAACATGCCAGAGGTAAACATTGCTGGCTGGGGGGCAAACGTGCCAGAGGTAAACATTGCTGGCTGGGGGGCAAACGTGCCAGAGGTAAACATTGCTGGCTGGGGGGCAAACATGCCAGAGGTAAACATTGCTGGAGGGCAAATGTGCCAGAGGTAAACATTGCTGGCTGGGGGGCAAACATGCCAGAGGTAAACATTGCTATAAGGGGGAGGATAACATCAAAAGATGGACTGGGAAAAGACGTGGATTGAACTATCATGGAAATCTATTGCAGCTGATCTACACTTTGGATCTCTGCTTAGCTGACCAGCTTAGCCTTGCTGTGGGGATGGTTGGTACTTGAACTGAACTGTTGATGTGGAGATGGTACTGGTACTTGAACTGACCTGTCACTGTGGGGATGGTTGGTACTTGAACTGACCTGTCGCTGTGGGGATGGTTGGTACTTGAACTGACCTGTCGCTGTGGGGATGGTTGGTACTTGATCTGAACTGTTGCTGTGGAGATGGTACTGGTACTTGAACTGAACTGTTGCTGTGGGGATGGTTGGTACTTGAACTGACTTGTCACTGTGGGGATGGTTGGTACTCGAACTGACCTGTCGCTGTGGAAATGGTACTTTAACTGACCTGTCACTGTGCAGATGGTACTTTAACTGACCTGTTACTGTGTAGATGGTACTTTAACTGACCTGTCACTGTGGAGATGGTACTTGAACTGATCTATCACTGTGGAGATGGTACTTTAACTGACCTGTCACTGTGGAGATGGTACTTGAACTGATCTGTCACTGTGGAAATGGTACTTGAACTGACCTGTCACTGTGGAAATAGTACTTGAACTGACCTGTCACTGTGGAAATGGTACTTGAACTGACCTGTCACTGTGGAAATGGTACTTGTGAACTGCCACTGTGAAGATGGTACTTGAACTGACCTATTGCTGTGGAGATAGAACTTGAACTGAACATACTTAGTAGTATGCAGGATGTGGTGCACATGCATGACAACAGCTGTAGACAAAAAGCGACACTTTGGTAACCCTAAAACATTAAGCGCTCACTAGGACGTCCACCAATGATATTTAAAGATGTCCTGAGTTAAGTCCATTGCCCAACATGGTACTCCAAGACCAAAATAAGTTTGATTTAGCTAGCTGACATTAGACACCTTTTCAGCATGATTGAATGCCAGGATTACATGTAGCAGTAGCCTGTTACTCTATTATGTCCCACATTTTTTTTGCTTCCTTGTGTTGTTTTTTTTAAAAGGCGCTATAATACATTTTGCCTTTCGTCTTATCACACTAGCTGTAGACAATTCTGCAAGAGTTTTCCTTTTCCTAATTGAATTGCCAGCGATAGTTTATAAGGTTCATCAACTCTGAACATATGAGGTAATAATTAAGGCTAGACGTCTATCCTGAAAGCTGCTTATGACAGCTTGGTGGTCCAATGGCTGCATGAAAACAACTTTAGAACCCAAGGACTTCACCACATAAAAATTTGACATATGCAAAAGACATTTGTGTTCATCAAAAACATAGTCTTTGGTTTTACCTTGTTATTATTTCCATCATTTTACTTTAGTCAACCCTGTGTTATCTCTTATTCCACCTTGTAAGAACCCCTCTAGGTAAGAAGACTTTCCAATTTATGAATTTGCACACTTCATCATTTGTACTGGTCAGACATCTGCTGGGGTTTTAAAGTAAGCTCTAGGAGCAATACCCCACGTATGGGCAGGAATATGAGTGATACCCCATGTATGGTGCAGGAATATGAGTGATACCCCATGTATGGTGCAGGAGTATGAGTGATACCCCACATGTGGTGCAGGAATATGAGTGATACTCCACATATAGTACAGGAAATATAACAATGATGCACCATACATGATACTGGAATATAAGTAGAGCCTCACCACACTTATAGTACTGGAATATTAGAATTATACTCCAAACATGATACTGGAATATTAGAATTATACGCCATACGTGATACTGGAATATTAGAATTATACGTGATACTGGAATATTAGAAGTATACTACATACGTGATACTGGAAAATTCGAATTATACTCCATGCATGTTACTGGAATATTAGAATTATACTACATACGTGATACTGGAATATTAGAATTATACTACATACGTGATACTGGAGTATTAGAATTATACTCCATATGTGATACTGGAATATTAGAATTATACTCCATATGTGATACTGGAATATTATAATTTTACTCCATATATGATACTGGAATATAATTAGTGCCCCACCACACATATCGAACAGGAGTACAAGGGCAGTACCTCACATTTCTGAGTGCTTTCCAGAGAAAACAAAGTAGAACCCTTGCTGCCTTTCATGCATGTCATAAGAGGCAACAAAGGAAAGTTGTGTTGGTGCTCGCAGTTTAATAAATCCCATTGTCAAAAAGCCACATTGCAAATTATTGGAACCAGGCCTTCCTGAAAGCTGGTTAGGAAAGGCAAATGCAGTGCTGGACCTATGCTTCACAAATGTAGAGATGATATGAAAAAGGATGAGATATCACATATGGTACAGGAATATAAGAACAATACCTCACATATGGTACAGGAATATAAGAACAATACCTCACATATGGTACAGGAATAGACCATAATAATGCAATACCCCACATATGGTACAGGTATATAAGGAGGAATACTCCACATATGGTACAGGAATATATGAACAATACCCCACATATGGTAAAGGAATATATGAACAATACCCCACATATGGTACAGAAATATAAGGGAGAATACCCCACATATGGTATATGAATATATGAACAATACCCCACATATCGTACAAGAATATATGAACAATACCCCAAATATGGTACAGGTATATAAGGGAGAATACCCCACATATGGTACAGGTATATAAGGAAGAATACCCCACATATGGTACAGGAATATATGAACAATACTCCACATATGGTACAGGAATATATTAATAATACCCCACATATGGTACAGGTATATATGAACAATACCCCACATGGTACAGGAATGTAAGGGCGAATATCTCACATATGGTACAGGAATATATTAACAATACCCCACATATGGTACAGGAATATATGAACAATACCCCACATATGGTACAAGAATATATGAACAATACTCCACATATGATACAGAAATAGACCATAATAATACCCCACGTATGGGTGGCTGCATGTCTGACATCACTGTTGTAGACCGTTTTAACTCTGTTTTTTTATATCAGTTCATTTCATTAGGTGTGAGAAGAATTTGAGGTGACATAATACAGGTTTATAAGACGATCAAAGGAAAGAATAAATTAGACTATAACAAGTTTTTCAAAATACAATCACTTACAAGAACAAGAGGTCATAGCTACAAATTAACTAAAGAGAGGTCCAGATTAGATATTAGGAAATATTTTTTAGTCAGAGTGGTGAATGCTTGGTATGCATTGCCACGAGAGGTGGTGGAGGCAGGGACAATTAATGCATTTAAGAATAGATTGTATGCGTATAGCTTTTAGAGCAAAGAAATGAAACTGGTTGTATGCAGAGTCTTCTAAAGTAGTATAAAGATGTTAAGAGTGCCTCTTTATATATTCAGTACACAAGGGGCGCTGCGAAGTGGTTAGTGACATGACTCACAACTTAAACATATATACGTTCAGCCAGGTAGTAATCCTATTTTTTAAAATATGTACTGAAGTCGGATGCACTAAGCCATATGACACAAAACACAGTACAATGCACTCTGTCTTATGGGATGGCACGGGCTAGTGGTTAAGTGACACGGCTCACAACTCGAAAGTACTGGGTTCGGTCCCCATCACAGCACTGCCTGTTACCTTGGGGAAGCAAACCCTTGGAAAATGCAGAAAGAAGCAGACCCTTGCATAAAATGCATGCCGAAGTCAGATGCACTGAACCAACAGGCGCAAAATAAAAACAGAGTGCAATGCACACCGCCTTGGGGAATAGAGAAATAAGGCAAATGCATTTAAAAAACTCTGCCTTAGAAAACAAGACAAATGGACACAAAAATAAATACATCAAATATTCAATGCACACAAAACCTTTAAAAGGCCAGAGAAAAAAATAAAATTAACCCTGCAGATTGTGAGGTCCCCTAAGCTGTAGTTTGTCTGATATTAACCCTGCAGATTGTGAGGTCACCTAAGCTGTAGTTTGTTTGATATTAACCCTGCAGATTGTGAGGTCCCCTAAGCTGTAGTTTGTCTGATATTATCCCTGCAGATTGTGAGATCCCCTAAGCTGTAGTTTGTTTGATATTAACCCTGCAGATTGTGAGGTCCCCTAAGCTGTAGTTTGTTTGATATTAACCCTGCAGATTGTGAGGTCCCCTAAGCTGTAGTTTGTCTGATATTATCCCTGCAGATTGTGAGGTCCCCTAAGCTGTAGCTTGTCTGATATTAACCCTGCAGATTGTGAGGTCCCCTAAGCTGTAGCTTGTCTGATATTAACCCTGCAGATTGTGAGGTCCCCTAAGCTGTAGCTTGTCTGATATTAACCCTGCAGATTGTGAGGTCCCCTAAGCTGTAGCTTGTCTGATATTAACCCTGCAGATTGTGAGGTACTAAGCTGTAGCTTGTCTGATATCATCACTGCAGATTGTGAGGTCATAAGCTCTGGCTTGTCTGATATTGTCCCTGCAGATTGAGGTCCCCTAAGATGTAGCTTGTCTGAAATTATCCCTGCAGATTGAGGTCCCCTAAGCTGTAGCTTGTCTGATATTATCCCTGCAGATTGTGAGGTTCTAAGCTGTAGCTTGTCTGATATTATCCCTGCAGATTGTGAGGTCCTAAGCTGTAGCTTGTCTGATATTATCCCTGCAGATTGAGGTCCCCTAAGCTGTAGCTTGTCTGATATTATCCCTGCAGATTGAGGTGCCCTAAGCTGTAGCTTGTCTGAAATTATCCCTGCAGATTGAGGTCCCCTAAGCTGTAGCTTGTCTGACTATTATCCCTGCAGATTGTGAGGTTCTAAGCTGTAGCTTGTCTGATATTATCCCTGCAGATTGTGAGGTCCTAAGCTGTAGCTTGTCTGATATTATCCCTGCAGATTGTGAGGTCCTAAGCTGTAGCTTGTCTGATTAATGTCATGGTTCCAGCACTGTATCTAGGCTTTTGTTTTGACTGACTTGAAGCACTGAACCTCTGACAGTTATCAGCAGTCACATTAATATTTGTCCTTGTCCATGAGTTGATCCCCGACAGGAGGAAATACCACTATACATGTCTCAAAAGGGGACTAATGAGGGCTGTACATGTGGGTTAGCAACCTCATCATATCAAGCAAATTGCTACAGAAACTAATTCTGCAAGAGCATACATTGTGGTATGGCACAGGCTTCCTTTGTGGTGGCATCTGGTCCTATGCTTAATAGGGAGTGAAGTGGAGAATAGACATTTACCCTTAGATGCCTCTATTTTAAGCAGGTTAGTCTCCAGAAAAAAGGCATTAGCGATCTGGTTTGGTCTACATGTGGGTCCTTGAACTTAACAGTCAACTTAGCTGTTGTTGTTGTATTGAAATTTTGGGAGCTTCTCTTTCAACATTCTGTGAGCTTCTCTGTCAACAGTCTGTGAGCGTCTCTGTCAACAGTCTGTGAGCTTCTCTGTCAACATTCTGTGTGCTTCTCTGTCAACATTCTGTGTGCTTCTCTGTCAACATTCTGTGAGCTTTTCTGTCAATATTCTGTGAGCTTCTCTGTCAACATTCTGTGAGCTTCTCTGTCAACATTCTGTGTGCTTCTCTGTCAATATTCTGTGAGCTTCTCTGTCAACATTCTGTGAGCTTCTCTGTCAACATTCTGTGTGCTTCTCTGTCAACATTCTGTGAGCTTCTCTGTCAACATTCTGTGTGCTTCTCTGTCAACATTATGTGAGCTTCTCTGTCAACATTCTGTGAGCTTCTCTGTCAACATTCTGTGTGCTTCTCTGTCAACAGTCTGTGTGCTTCTCTGTCAACATTCTGTGTGCTTCTCTGTCAACAGTCTGGTTGTATACAGACTCTGCAGGGTCTTCTAAACCAGTATAAAGACGTTAAGTTAAGCTTCTCTGTCAATATTATGTGTGTCAACATTCTGTGTGCTTCTCTGTCAACAGTGTGCTTGTATGTCAACATTTTGTGAGCATCTCTGTCAACATCTTGGGTGGGTGCAAAATTTACTATGCTGTACAAAGTTATGCTCCTTTGTGGCTCTGTTTTCAATGATATGATGGTTTTAATGTGGCTCTGTTTTCAATGATATGATGGTTTTAATGTGGCTCTGTTTTCAATGATATGATGGTTTTAATGTGGCTCTGTTTTCAATGATATGATGGTTTTAATGTGGCTCTATTTTCAATGATATGATGGTTTTAATGTGGCTCTGTTTTCAATGATATGATGGTTTTAATGTGGCTCAGCTTTCAATGATATGATGGTTTTAATGTAGCTCTGTTTTCAATGATATGATGGTTTTAATGCGGCTGTTTCTTTGAATTCACACTAAAACTCATTGTGATAAATTTGTGTGGTCATATTAGGATTTTGAAAAGATATATTTGCATGATTGAATGAATGAGACAAGATCTATATGTGAAGTGACAGTAGAAGAGTTTTGTTGGGCAAACGATTGAGAGAAAGTTGGAAATTTTAGGAAGACAATGTAAATAGGTTTCATGTGATCTAAATCAATATTATCTATTGCTTGAAATTACTTAAAATAGATATTGCTTTCAATTTCAAGTCAATACATGTGTGTGTGTATGTGTGTTGTTTCTGTTTGTTTGTTGTACATATCAATCCCAAACATGTTTCTTGTGTCAATGACATCATCATGATAAATGTTCCACAAGTTTGACTCATCTAAAACAGGCCACAAACACAGGTCTGTTGATTCTTCCATTTTTTTAAAAAAGTAATAATTATGAGTTATTTTGTTGCCTCTTTACATTATTTTGTTGCCTCATCACAGATGTACTAGACTTACATAGTGTACATTGTTTCATTGTCTTCTTTATGATTGTTTATCCATCAGGACTGATTGTAACTTATTGAACATATTCCAATGCTGCTTTATGAAAGATATCTTTAATAATAAGAAGAAAGTATGTCACACTTTCATATAGACATCAGGGGAATCTGAACATGTGTCTCTTTCATATACACATCAGGGGAATCTGAACATGTGTCTCTTTCATATAGACATCAGGGGAATCTGAACATGTGTCTCTTTCATATAGACATCAGGGGAATCTGAACATGTGTCTCTTTCATATAGACATCAGGGGAATCTGAACATGTGTCTCTTTCATATAGACATCAGGGGAATCTGAACATGTGTCTCTTCCATATAGACATCAGGGGAATCTGAACATGTGTCTCTTTCATATAGACATCAGGGGAATCTGAACATGTGTCTCTTTCATATAGACATCAGGGGAATCTGAACATGTGTCTCTTTCATATAGACATCAGGGGAATCTGAACATGTGTCTCTTTCATATAGACATCAGGGGAATCTGAACATGTGTCTCTTTCATATAGACATCAGGGGAATCTGAACATGTGTCTCTTTCATATAGACATCAGGGGAATCTGAACATGTGTCTCTTTCATATAGACATCAGGGGAATCTGAACATGTGTCTCTTTCATATAGACATCAGGGGAATCTGAACATGTGTCTCTTTCATATAGACATCAGGGGAATCTGAACATGTGTCTCTTTCATATAGACATCAGGGGAATCTGAACATGTGTCTCTTTCATATAGACATCAGGGGAATCTGAACATGTGTCTCTTTCATATAGACATCAGGGGAATCTGAACATGTGTATCTTTCATATAGACATCAAGGGAATCTGAACATGTGTCTCTTTCATATAGACATCAGGGGCAAAGAATCTGAGCATGTGTCTGCCACTCTTTCAAATAGACATCAGGGGCAAAGAATCTGAGCATGTGTCTGCCACTCTTTCAAATATACATCAGGGGCAAAGAATCTGAGCATGTGTCTGCCACTCTTTCAAATAGACATCAGGGGCAAAGAATCTGAGCATGTGTCTGCCACTCTTTCAAATAGACATCAGGGGCAAAGAATCTGAGCATGTGTCTGCCACTCTTTCAAATAGACATCAGGGGCAAAGAATCTGAGCATGTGTCTGCCACTCTTTCAAATAGACATATTTAAGGACGATTGCACCCTCAATACTTGCTCAGAAAAAGATATGCAGTCCACCATACGGAGTATTCTGTAACTTTGGTCTCCCGATCACAACTAGGAAAACAGAGGTTCTCTTCCAGCCTGTCCCTGAGAGAAGTACATTGAACCAAATATTGCTGCACAACACCAGCGTCTCCAGCCGGTCGCTAGCTTCACCAACCTAGGCAGTACAGTCACTAGAGAGGCCAATATTGACTGTGAGGTCAATAACAGGATTGCTAAGGTGAGCTCTGCATTTGGGAGGCTCCTAGTAAATGTCTGGACCAACAAGGCGTCAGTGTTGCCACAAAGGTCAACATGTATCCTGCTCACAACAGGCAGACGCTCACCACAGGGGCAGAAGAAATGATATAGAGACTCCTTGAAGGGGTCTCAGAAAATCTTCATTGTTGAGGTCACCAACTGGGTGATGTTTGCATAGAACCGTACCACCTGGCGAGTTGTGTCACTGAAGGTGCTCACATCGTAAAAAGTATATCGCATAAGCTCATGAAAGTGTGCTGCACGAAAATGCAAAACGCCTGACGATTCTATAACTGGCTCATCACATGTGTGCACTGAATGTGACAGGATGTGCCATTCCAGGATTGGTCTTTACAGCCATAAGAGAACACATTTTGCAGCAAAAGTCTGATGCTGTCACTGTCTTCGTTTGAGATGGGCAGATATTAACTATATACATCAGGGGCAATGAATCTGAACATTTCATTTATCTGTTCTGTCACTTCTCTAATTATGTCAGGGACAAAGAGTCTTAGCCTGCAACTTCTCTAATTATGTCAGGGACAAAGAGTCTGAACCCGTCACTTCTCTAATTATGTCAGGGACAAAGAGTCTTAACCTGCCACTTCTCTAATTATGTCAGGGACAAAGAGTCTTAACCTGCCACTTCTCTAATTATGTCAGGGACAAAGAGTCTTAACCTGCCACTTCTCTAATTATGTCAGGGACAAAGAGTCTTAACCTGCCACTTCTCTAATTATGTCAGGGACAAAGAGTCTTAACCTGCCACTTCTCTAATTATGTCAGGGACAAAGAGTCTTAACCTGCCACTTCTCTAATTATGTCAGGGACAAAGAGTCTTAGCGTGCCACTTCTCTAATTATGTCAGGTACAAAGAGTCTTAGCCTGCCACTTCTCTAATTATATCAGGGACAAAGAGTCTGAACCTGTCACTTCTCTAATTATATCAGGGTCAAAGAGTCTGAACATTTGCTGCTGTGTTTGGAGTTGAGTGGTAAGTTGGTATGCATGTAAGTCTTCACATCAGATCAATTTTCTTATTGCCACATCTTTTGGCTGAAATCAATCGTTTACCTCTAGGGTTCCACAAAACACAGTTTGAAAACTCGTGCTGGGCTCGTTGTCATCAGGAAGGTTTCATATCTCATGGTGACACCTGTTTATGAGATGAATATGATGTTGCTGACATGATATGAATATCATTGCTGACAAATAATAGTGTATATCTCATTTGTATTATCAACTTGTTCTCACCGATTGTGTTAATTCTTCTTGAACATTTTCTGTTTTCTCCATATCGCAGGCTACCCAGGTGGTGTCTGTACCCAGCACTGCAGTAAGCCTGCATGATAGCCATTGCCCAGGTGGTGTCTGTACCCAGCACTGCAGGAAGCCTGCACAATAGCCATTGCCCAGGTGGTGTCTGTCACAATATTATTTTAATTTACGAAGTTAAGAACCCCATCAAAAGCCCTTTTAGTTGCCTTTTCTGAAATGCTTGGTAGGGAAAAGTGGTGTTGTCTGAATGATGTGTGTTGTCCTATTGGCTGAGGCTATGGGATGTATTGTACATATGGGATAGATAAAACGTTTTTGTTGAGTATGTAACGGACTGAGACTGCTGTGCTCAGTGCGAGAAATCAATTCTGTATTTATGGACACTAGGAAGATTGAAGTGACAAGAAAACAATATCGTGATTAATATCATTGTCATTCCCTTGTTTCTGTGTGTGTCTTTTCATTTTGTTTTGAAGTTATTATCTGAATGTTATCCAATGCATTTTTTGTAATTGAAAGTGGTAATCATCAATTGAATATGTCTTTGTGTATTCTAGGAAGAGAAATATTTTTATAATTGTGAATGCATGTCAGTGTTCAAGGTCAGTGCTGAAATTAGTGTATCGTCTTGGTATACATTTTGGATTCAGTGCATGTTGTGTGTATACATGTTGGAGTCAGTGTATGTTGTGTGAAGGGTGAAGTCAGAATCTGTTGTGTGAAGAGTGAAGCCAGAATCTGTTGTGTGAAGAGTGAAGCCATAATTTGTTGTGTGAAGGACGAAGCTAGAATTTGTTGTGTGAATGTTGAAGCTAGAATTTGTTGTGTGAATGAATGCTAGAATTTGTTGTGTGAATGTTGAAGCTACAATTTGTTGTGTGAATGTTGAAGCTAGAATTTTGTTGTGTGAATGTTAAAGCTAGAATTTTGTTGTGTGAATGTTGAAGCTAGAATTTTGTTGTGTGAATGTTGAAGCTAGAATTTGTTGTGTGAATGTTGAAGCTAGAATTTTGTTGTGTGAATGTTGAAGCTAGAATTTTGTTGTGTGAATGTTGAAGCTAGAATTTTGTTGTGTGAATGTTGAAGCTAGAATTTTGTTGTGTGAATGTTGAAGCTAGAATTTGTTGTGTGAATGTTGAAGCTAGAATTTTGTTGTGTGAATGTTGAAGCTAGAATTTTGTTGTGTGAATGTTGAAGCTAGAATTTGTTGTGTGAATGTTGAAGCTACAATTTGTTGTGGGAATGAATGCTAGAATTTGTTGTGTGAATGAATGCTAGAATTTGTTGTGTGAATGTTGAAGCTACAATTTGTTGTGTGAATGAATGCTAGAATTTGTTGTGTGAATGAATGCTAGAATTTGTTGTGTGAATGTTGAAGCTACAATTTGTTGTGTGAATGAATGCTAGAATTTGTTGTGTGAAGGGCGAAGCTAGAATTTGTTGTGTGAAGGGCGAAGCTAGAATGTGTTGTGTGAAGGTTGAAGCTACAATTTGTTGTGTGAATGAATGCTAGAATTTGTTGTGTGAAGGGCAAAGCTAGAATTTGTTGTGTGAATGAATGCTAGAATTTGTTGTGTGAAGGGCGAAGCTAGAATTTGTTGTGTGAAGGGCGAAGCTAGAATTTGTTGTGTGAAGGGCGAAGCTAGAATTTGTTGTGTGAAGGGCGAAGCTAGAATTTGTTGTGTGAAGGGCGAAGCTAGAATTTGTTGTGTGAATGAATGCTAGAATTTGTTGTGTGAATGAATGCTAGAATTTGTTGTGTGAATGTTGAAGCTACAATTTGTTGTGTGAATGTTGAAGCTAGAATTTTGTTGTGTGAATGTTAAAGTTAGAATTTTGTTGTGTGAATGTTGAAGCTAGAATTTTGTTGTGTGAATGTTGAAGCTAGAATTTGTTGTGTGAATGTTGAAGCTAGAATTTTGTTGTGTGAATGTTGAAGCTAGAATTTTGTTGTGTGAATGTTGAAGCTAGAATTTTGTTGTGTGAATGTTGAAGCTAGAATTTTGTTGTGTGAATGTTGAAGCTAGAATTTGTTGTGTGAATGTTGAAGCTATAATTTTGTTGTGTGAATGTTGAAGCTAGAATTTTGTTGTGTGAATGTTGAAGCTAGAATTTGTTGTGTGAATGTTGAAGCTACAATTTGTTGTGGGAATGAATGCTAGAATTTGTTGTGTGAATGAATGCTAGAATTTGTTGTGTGAATGTTGAAGCTACAATTTGTTGTGTGAATGAATGCTAGAATTTGTTGTGTGAATGAATGCTAGAATTTGTTGTGTGAATGTTGAAGCTACAATTTGTTGTGTGAATGAATGCTAGAATTTGTTGTGTGAAGGGCGAAGCTAGAATTTGTTGTGTGAAGGGCGAAGCTAGAATGTGTTGTGTGAAGGTTGAAGCTACAATTTGTTGTGTGAATGAATGCTAGAATTTGTTGTGTGAAGGGCAAAGCTAGAATTTGTTGTGTGAATGAATGCTAGAATTTGTTGTGTGAAGGGCGAAGCTAGAATTTGTTGTGTGAAGGGCGAAGCTAGAATTTGTTGTGTGAAGGGCGAAGCTAGAATTTGTTGTGTGAAGGGCGAAGCTAGAATTTGTTGTGTGAAGGGCGAAGCTAGAATTTGTTGTGTGAATGAATGCTAGAATTTGTTGTGTGAATGAATGCTAGAATTTGTTGTGTGAATGTTGAAGCTAGAATTTTGTTGTGTGAATGTTGAAGCTATAATTTTGTTGTGTGAATGTTGAAGCTAGAATTTGTTGTGTGAATGTTGAAGCTAGAATTTGTTGTGTGAAGGGCCAAGCTAGATTTTATTGTGTGAATGTTGAAGCTACAATTTGTTGTGTGAATGAATGCTATAATTTGTTGTGTGAATGAATGCTAGAATTTGTTGTGTGAATGTTGAAGCTAGAATTTTGTTGTGTGAATGTTGAAGCTAGAATTTGTTGTGTGAATGTTGAAGCTAGAATTTGTTGTGTGAATGTTGAAGCTAGAATTTGTTGTGTGAATGTTGAAGCTAGAATTTGTTGTGTGAATGTTGAAGCTAGAATTTGTTGTGTGAATGTTGAAGCTAGAATTTGTTGTGTGAATGTTGAAGCTAGAATTTGTTGTGTGAAGGGCAAAGCTAGAATTTGTTGTGTGAAGGTTGAAGCTAGAATTTGTTGTGTGTATCATGATACCAATGTATGTTGTGTTTATATGTCCAATAAAAATGTTCTGCTAAGTAAATCCTCTCCAAAAAATACACATATTCATTAACCATAATTCTCCAATTGAAACCAAACTCCATGTTTTCCTGCCGGTTTAGATTCATGATGATTAAACTTACTCTCAAACAGAAGGAGGTGCTTAAGATTTGAGAAAGACAAACTTTGAAAAGAGCTTAGGTCTATCTATGAGTTTATTCATATTTCCCTGTGGTGAGCCCATTGTATTTTTTTAAAAAAGCATTATTATTTTTATTGATAAACTTTGTATTTTGTGAACAACAAAGTTGAGAAACATGTATCTCTTTTTATCAAAGCAAAATTAAATCTAACACAGTACCGGGTATTGTTGTTCTATTACTGAGGTAGGTTTGACATTAAACTAGTCAGTCCCAGTACTGAGGTAGATTGGATATTCAACTAGTCAGTCAGTTCTAGTAATGAGGTAGATTGGACATTAAACTAGTCAGTCCCAGTACTGAGGTAAGTTTGATATTCAACTAATCAGTCAGTCCTAGTAATGAGGTAGATTGGACATTAAACTAGTCAGTCCCAGTACTGAGGTAGGTTTGATATTCAACTAATCAGTCAGTCCTAGTAATGAGGTAGATTGGACATTAAACTAGTCAGTCCTAGTAATGAGGTAGGTTCGATATTCAACTAGTCAGTTCTAGTACTGAGGTAGGTTTGATGTTCAACTAGTCAGTCCTAGTACTGAGGTAGGTTTGATATTCAACTAGTCAGTCCTAGTACTGAGGTAGGTTTGATGTTCAACTAGTCAGTCCTAGTACTGAGGTAGGTTTGATATTCAACTAGTCAGTCCTAGTACTGTGTTAGATTTGACACTTTTTCTATGACCTCAAATGTTCACAATTTTACCCCTTATATGGCATACTCAAATCGTTAATGTGAATTTGCTGTCTTCTCTTTTCCTTTTAGAAATTCATTGTTTTATTTTGCCTTCCTGATTTAAGGTGTAAATATGTTAGTGAATTGTTTATTGGGGTTTGTTCATTTACATTTGAGAAGTCTTGTTTAATGTTGATATTTCAAATGTAAACTTTATTCTTGCTCTGAGTGTACATGTAATGTCCTTTAGTTTGTTCATAAGGCTACCCTTTTAAATCATGTTTACCTTGTTTTGCATCGTGTGTTTTTGGGGTATCTTTTAATTCTGGAGATTTGATAACCTGGTCCAGAATGCATTATGGTGTATAATCTTTCTGGTATAGTGGGAATTTATTTTGTTCTGACAAGTTTAAGGCGTTGACTTTTCTTTATTAATTTACCACACTTGTTAAATTTTTCTTTCATGTTTAATTATTTGTTGTTGATAATGAAAGTGGTTAGTTTGGTAAATTTGTAGATCTTTTACCTATATTCATAGACAAGGGCACAGTTGTCAAGTGTGGTATGTGTCCTGTTGTGAGGTCAAGGTGAAGGGCAGACTGAAGCATGTCGAGACTGAGAATCGAACCCAATGCATTTGCTGCGAGAGACAAACACTCTTGCTACACTGATGACCCACATATCTTGCTGTCTCTGTACATACTTTGACCAGCATCTCCGACATGTACAAGGCTATCATGTGTTGCGGGTAGTCTATGCACCTGAGTGGTACCCAGAGTAAAGAAAGTTGTGCATGGGGCTAGCAACCTAATCATGTAAAAACCATTGCTATTGAAGCTACCGTCAAACATGATCTGTTGGAGGGGTCAGCCAGCTGTAGTGTTGGTCCAAATCTTCCACATGGAACGAAAAGGGAAATGAAAATGAATGAGATGACTGGAGTCTCCGACTCAAGACTTTGACTTTGAGGTTTTGACTTGAGGGTTTGACTTGAGGTTTGGACTCAAAGCTTTGACTTCAGACTTTGGTGAGGTTTTGACCTGAGACTTTGACTTGTAACACAGATAATCGAAATAGTGTCACCTACTCTTGGTGCTAGCTGTAGTAATAATGCCTGTCTCTGCCTCATTTCACCAGCATTTAGTCAGACTTTGTTTAGCTGACACAGACTTTGTTTAGCTGACACAGACTTTGTTTAGCTGACACAGACTTTGTTTATCTGACACAGACTTTGTTTAGCTGACACAGACTTTGTTTATCTGACACAGACTCTGTTTATCTGACACAGACTTTGTTTAGCTGACACAGACTTTGTTTAGCTGATACAGACTTTGTTTATCTTATATAGTCTAGACTTTGTTTAGCTAACACAGAATTTGTTTCGCAGACATAGACTTTGTTTAGCTGACACCAGACTTTCATACAGAAGAAAACCCCACACAATTAAACGAACAGACATATCATTATTGGTTGCTGTGCCCTTTGATGCATACACGATAATAATTGACACTGACCTCTCTATGCTGTCATGTGTCTCTGCTAGACTATTATCTTGCTTAGCTTACTGAATTATTGTTACTTCATTGGAGAGAAATGGGGTTTGTAAGATTTGAACATTTTTTGTGTGCAAGAATTTACTGTGCTTTTTTTAAATGTTGTGAATGTACCATTTCTGTGTTGGAAGATTAATGAGACTGTTCCATTTCTATGTTGGAAGATTGATGAAACTGTACCATTTCTGTGTTGGAAGATTAATGAAACTGTACCATTTCTATGTTGGAAGATTGATGAAACTGTACCATTTCTGTGTTGGAAGATTGATGAGACTGTTCCATTTCCGTGTTGGAAGATTGATGAGACTGTTCCATTTCCGTGTTGGAAGATTGATGAGACTGTACCATTTCTGTGTTGGAAGATTAATGAAACTGTACCATTTCTATGTTGGAAGATTAATGAGACTGTTCCATTTCTGTGTTGGAAGATTAATGAGACTGTTCCATTTCTATGTTGGAAGATTGATGAAACTGTACCATTTCTGTGTTGGAAGATTGATGAGACTGTTCCATTTCCGTGTTGGAAGATTGATGAGACTGTTCCATTTCCGTGTTGGAAGATTGATGAGACTGTACCATTTCCGTGTTGGAAGATTGATGAGACTGTACCATTTCCATGTTGGAAGATTGATGAGACTGTACCATTTCTGTGTTGGAAGATTGATGAGACTGTACCATTTCCGTGTTGGAAGATTGATGAGACTGTACCATTTCCATGTTGGAAGATTGATGAAACTGTACCATTTCTGTGTTGGAAGATTGATGAGACTGTTCCATTTCCGTGTTGGAAGATTGATGAGACTGTACCATTTCCGTGTTGGAAGATTGATGAGACTGTACCATTTCCGTGTTGGAAGATTGATGAGACTGTACCATTTCCATGTTGGAAGATTGATGAGACTGTACCATTTCCGTGTTGGAAGATTGATGAGACTGTACCATTTCCGTGTTGGAAGATTGATGAGACTGTACCATTTCCGTGTTGGAAGATTGATGAGACTGTACCATTTCCGTGTTGGAAGATTGATGAGACTACCATTTCCGTGTTGGAAGATTGATGAGACTGTACCATTTCCGTGTTGGAAGATTGATGAGACTGTACCATTTCCGTGTTGGAAGATTGATGAGACAACGTGAGTAGATGTTAGTTGTAGTTGTTGTTGTCTGCTCTATCTATGGGGTAAAGTTGTGAACTCTGTCAACAGGGGCAGGATATTATTGATGCAACAACAAACACAACATGGAATTGTTCATTACAGAAAGTAAAGGAAATCTAACTAAACGTAATAACAGTGTTCAGTTCGGTTGTGTGTTTCAGGGTGTGTATGTGTGTGCCATTGTGTGTTAGTGTGTGTGTATCAGTGTCTGTGTGTGTGTGCCCCATTGTGTGTTAGTGTATGTGTGTGCCATCGTGTGTTAGTGTCTGTGTGTGTGCACCCCATTGTGTGTTAGTATGTGTGTGCCATAGTGTGTTAGTGTGTGTCAGTGTATGTGTGTGTCAGTGTATGTGTGTGCCATCATCTGTTAGTATGTGTGTGTCAGTGTATTGTGTGTTTGCTATGGTGTCTTAGTGTGTCCATGTGTGTGTGCTAGGATATATTAATGTTTTGTGTGTGTGTTAGGGTGTGTATGTATCAAGTGTGGGTCTTCTTGTGTTCGTGTGTATATCTGTAAAGGTATGTGTGCCAGAGTGTCTGAGTGTGTGTCAGGGTGTGTGAGTATGTATGTGTGTGTTTCAGGGTATGGGAGTATGTCTGTGTGTGTTTCAGGGTATGGGAGTGTGTCTGTGTGTGTGTCAGGGTATGTGAGTATGTCTGTGTGTGTGTCAGGGTATGTGAGTATGTCTGTGTGTGTGTCAGGGTATGTGAGTATGTCTGTGTGTGTTTCAGGGTATGGGAGTATGTCTGAGTGTGTGTCAGGGTATGTGAGTATGTCTGTGTGTGTGTCAGGGTATGTGAGTATGTCTGTGTGTGTGTCAGGGTTTGTGAGTATGTCTGAGTGTGTGTCAGGGTATGTGAGTATGTCTGAGTGTGTGTCAGAGTATGTGAGTATATATGTGTGTTTTTCAGGGTATGGGAGTATGTCTGTGTGTCATGTCACTGCATGTGAGTGTATGTGTACGATTGTGTGTCTGTGTGCCATGGTGTGTGTCATAGCCTGTATGTGAGAAAGAAAGAGAGAGAGAGAGAAACGCCTCTATGCCACTTAAAATTGACTTTAAATCATCTGTTTAATATATTTTACGTAGCTAACAGTGAAACATACTGACCAAGACCCCACTTGACATCAGAATCAGGTGAAATATACTGTCTGAGACCCCACTTGACATCAGAATGAGGTGAAACATACTGTCCAAGGTCCCACGACATCAGGATGAGGTGAAACATACTGTCCAAGGCCCCACTTGACATCAGGATGAGGTGAAACATACTGTCCAAGGCCCCACTTGACATCAGGATGAGGTGAAACATACTGTCCAAGGCCCCACTTGACATCAGGATGAGGTGAAACATACTGACCAAGGCTCCACTTGACATCAGAATCAGGTGAAACATACTGTCCAAGACCCACTTCACAGTGCTCATGGAAACATGCTGTGTCACTGCAGTCTGACCATGTGGTGGTGATCGACACTATAATCCCTGTACTGGTGAACTTACTTGTTCTTCGTACGCTGCCAGACGTCAACTTGAATTTGTTCGAAGAAAGCAGCTGTCATCCTGAGGCTGTCGACACTGCCATAGAGCTTGTCTAGTGTTGCCACTGGTAATGGCCACATGTGCTTTCTCTGGTCCTCGTACGTCGGACAATTTTGCAGCAGATGTTCAGCGGTCATATGGTCAATGTCAAGTACGTCTGGATGTAAGAAGAGCCACTGTAACCTGCTACCAAATAAACATTGTCAAGAGATAACTCAACTCACCACGAGTAACTTCGAACAATGACAGCAACAAGCAACAACAACAGCATCAAACAATAATAGCAGCAGTAAACAACACCAATAGGATACAACAGAAGAAGCAAATAGCAGCAACAGGAGCATACAACAGCAGCCAACAACAGCAAAAACACAACAGCGGTCAACAACAGCAAAAACACAACAGCGGTCAACAACAGCAAAAACACAACAGCGGCCAATAACAGCAAAAAATAAAAGGAAAGCAAACAGCAAAATAAACAACAATGGCAAACAACAGCAGAAAAAAACAGCTGCAATCAGCAGAAAACCAAACAGCAATAAATTACAGCAAAAAAACAACGGTGGCAAACAACAACAAAAAACCACAGCAACAAACAAAAACAGCAAAAACAACAGGGAAAAAACATGGTGTGTATGTCTTCTAGGTTACTCCAGACATGGCATGTATGTCCTCTAGGTTACTCCAGATATGGTGTGTATGTCCTCTAGGTTACTTCAGATATGGTGTATATGTCCTCTAGGTTACTTCAGGTATGGTGTGTATATCCCCTAGGTTACTCCAGACATGGTGTGTATGCACTCTAGGTTACTCCAGACATGGTGTGTATGCACTCTAGGTTACTCCAGACATGGTGTGTATGTCCTCTAGGTTACTCCAGACATGGTATATATGTCCTCTAGGTTACTCCAGACATAGTGTGTATGTCCTCTAGGTTACTCCAGACATGGTGTGCATGCACTCTAGGTTACTCCAGACATGGTGTATATGTCCTCTAGGTTACTCCAGACATAGTGTGTATGTCCTCTAGGTTATTCCAAACATAGTGTATATGTCCTCTAGGTTACTCCAGACATGGTGTATATGTCCTCTAGGTTAATCCAGACATAGTGTATATGTCCTCTAGGTTAATCCATACATAGTGTATATGTCCTCTAGGTTACTCCAGACATAGTGTGTATGTCCTCTAGGTTACTCCAGACATGGTGTGTATATCCTCTAGGTTACTCCAGACATGGTGTATATGTCCTCTATGTTACTCCAGACATGGTGTGTATGTCCTCTAGGTTACTCCAGACATAGTGTATATGTCCTCTAGGTTACTCCAGACATAGTGTATATGTCCTCTAGGTTACTCCAGACATGGTGTGTATGTCCTCTAGGTTACTCCAGACATGGTGTAAACGTCCTCTAGGTTACTCCAGACAGTGTGTATGTCCTCTAGGTTACTACAGACATGGTGTGTATGTCCTCTAGGTTACTCCAGACATGATGTATATGTCCTCTAGGTTACTCCAGACAGTGTGTATGTCCTCTAGGTTACTCCAGACATGGTGTATATGTTCTCTAGGTTACTCCAGACATGGTGTATATGTCCTCTAGATTACTCCAGACATGGTATATATGTCCTCTAAGTTACTCCAGACATAGTGTGTATGTCCTCTAGGTTACTCCAGACATGGTGTGTATGTCCTCTAGGTTACTCCAAACATGGCGTGTATGTCCTCTAGGTTACTCCAGACATAGTGTGTATGTCCTCTAGGTTACTCCAGACATGGTGTATATGTCCTCTAGGTTACTCCAGACAAACATTTCTTAGTTTGTAAAACAATAAAAATGTGCTGATCCTTTCAATGTCAAGGACAGCGAATCGTTCATTCTTCTATTCGTGTAACATATATGGGATTGAATTGCAAAGTGCAAGTAGTAATGGTAACAACTTAACTTAACTTAACGTCTTTATACTGGTTTAGAAGAGTCTGTATACAATCAGTTTCATTTACATTACCTTGCTCTAAAAGACATGCGCATCCAATTTATTTTTAAATGCATTAACTTCTTGTGGCAATGCATTCCAAGCATTCACCGCTCTCTGACTAAACAAATATTTCTTAAAATCCAATCTGGACCTTTCTTTGGTTAATTTGCAGCAACGTGAGAATAGAGAGATTTTGGGGAGTTGTCTAACACTGTCTTGTGTTTTCATTAGATTTAATGAGAAAGTACTATTCTATCATCAACTGCCCTCTCTCGTCGTGAGCTACCTTGTTCCAGTCGAAGGACGTGTTAATTGAGATGACCAAAGGTATATGGGATCAGGTAAAGGTAGGCCCATAGCAGACACTGCTATCGCTGATGCAGTGTTAGTGGCTCCAGTATACCACAGCTTTTAATGGGAAGGGGGTGGGGGGGAGTGTGCCCATCTTTCTGCCTTGGAAAATGGCTCATAGAACCGTCTTGATTTATAGATTGGTCGATTGGAGTGGGATAAGCGGTCGTGCCATGACAAATTCCACGACATACCCTGTCTGTCTGTCAAACCGAACGCGACGTGATTTGAGCGTGGTACTTTGCGTTTGTAAGCCATGCTCACAACCCTTAGACCACAAGAACCGCCCCCCCCCCCCCCTCTGTGCCTTACTGTCCCTACTAATATCCGTTTACAACTGGAGCATGAGATACCGGGAATTGAACCCTATACCTTTGCCGTGTGAAGCGAACGATTTACCACTCTGATGGGGAGGCAGAATTATGTCTGGTCATGCACAACATACTGATCAGACATGTTAGTCAGGGTCAGGCACAACATACTGATCAGACATGTTAGTCAGGATCATGCACAACATACTGATCAGACATGTTAGTCAGGGTCAAGCAAAATATATTGGCCAAGACCTTCACATCGACTTCCCAGAAGTCCTCCCTGGAAACAGGCTGTTTTCATGGCAGTCTGGCTAATGAGGTGATGGATCGACGTGATCCGCATAGTAGTGAGTGACACGTAATGGAAGAAAAGCATAGCACAACCGCCTGTAGGACCCAGATCTACCTTCGTCAGCACGCTCTGTATGTAAGGAAAGCTATAACAACCCGCCACAACAAGAAAAAATACTGAAACCCCTGAGTTTTTTTGTTTTTTTTGTCCTCTCAAACTGACAATTATTCCACATTCGCTGTGTTTGTTTTAGCTTGTGAATGGTGGGGTGTGCCGCCATGAGCTGGATGGTATTCTGTCTTAGATAGAAAAGCCGTCCTGTTAGCTGCTTCTTACAACATGATGTCAGTGTGGCATCTGTCCTTAATTAATGGATGTCACAAAATCATCCAGGACATCATTCTGACAGTGAACAAGTTCCAATACACCACTGGGTACTTCTATAAATATTTCGTCTATTTTTTGTGTGAACAAAAAGAATGAAATTCTATTTTGGCGAACTATAGAATTTATTGGCACAGAGTCAGAAGAACAGATTGGACCATGTCGACTTTTCGTAAGGTTCTATTCACTCACACTCGATCCTCGCCTTGGCAGGTGTCCTTATAAACGGGTTAACTTATGCCTCGTACTACCGCCTGTTACGTCACTTCACCCTCTGATCAGTTTTTGTTTCCCTCGCTGAACGAGTTGAGCATCACATGCAGGCGGGACATCAAGTAATATAACTTACAGGGGCGTGTTCAAGTCTTTTCTGGAGTACAAAAACCTGGAAAGGCGGTGAATGGAAGGGAGGGGGGGGGGGAGGTTTGTGACTACTATTTGTAAATAGCTTGTTGTACCAGGAGTTCTCAGTCAGCTGTTTCAAGGTCATAGTAAAAGTAACCCCCTCCCCTGATCCCAAATCCTGAATTCAGCTCAAGAAGTTATGTGATTTAGTCCTGCAGTGGGATCCCTGGAAACGAGAAAGCAGATGAGCTCGCAAAAGCGCAGGAAGTGGTGGCACGCATATTCCCCATCCACAGAGCTATAAAGAAGCAAAGACACTCATCAAACGATCCATGAGAACAGAATCGAGATACCAGCACAAAGACACTCATCAAATGATCCATGAGAACAGAATCGAGAGACCAGCACAAAGACACTCATCAAACGATTCATGAGAACAGAATCGAGAGACCAGCACAAAGACACTCATCAAATGATTCATGAGAACAGAATCGAGAGACCAGCACAAAGACACTCATCAAACGATCCATGAGAACAGAATCGAGAGACCAGCACAAAGAATACAAGCCAGAAAATGGCAACATAGACAAACTTGGCAGAAATGGACAGACAAAGATCTTCAGACTCAGAACGGGACATTGTAGACTCAAGCACCACCTCCACAGAATGGGTCTCAGAGACAATGCCACGCGCGATTGTGGAGCGCCCAAGCAAACACCAGAACACATTCTGCAAGAATGCCCTATCTATGCAGACCAAAGAGAAGCAGTCTGGCCTAGGGGAGCAACCATGCTCGAAAAGCTGTGAGGGACCGGCAAAGACCTGAAACGCACAGTCTCCTTCGTGAATCTCACCGGAAACATATCATCAGTTGATTGATGAAGAAGAAGAAGAAAAGTTATGGTCGACTTGTTTCTGTGCCGGTTCGGTTACTTGGACATACTTGTTTTTTAATATTATTAACCATCAGGACCGCCGCAGGTTAGAATTATTTTGACCTCGTACATGTTTCAACACAAGCCATACAGACACAATAGCAACAACAACAGACCATGTGAAGAGAACAAATAAATGTCGATATTGTTCTCCAGGTCTATCAGCTCCAAAGTGACATTATGAACTTCTCCAACTATTTAACGACAAGAAAAGCCATTTTATGAGAGGAGAAACAAATGCCATTATTTGGCAGTGAACGACGACGCACAAACAAAAGAAAACCATTTCTAGTTTTCTACTTAACTCAGTTCTACCTAACTCAGTTCTACTTAACTCAGTTCTACCTAACTCAGTTCTACTTAACTCAGTTCTACCTAACTCAGTTCTACTTAACTCAGTTCTACCTAACTCAGTTCTACTTAACTCAGTTCTACCTAACTCAGTTCTACTTAACTCAGTTCTACCTAACTCAGTTCTACTTAACTCAGTTCTACCTAACTCAGTTCTACTTAACTCAGTTCTACTTAACTCAGTTCTACCTAACTCAGTTCTACTTAACTCAGTTCTACCTAACTCAGTTCTACTTAACTCAATTCTACCTAACTCAGTTCTACCTAACTCAGTTCTACCTAACTCAGTTCTACTTAACTCAGTTCTACCTAACTCAGTTCTACTTAACTCAGTTCTACCTAACTCAGTTCTACCTAACTCAGTTCTTCTTAACTCAGTTCTACTTAACTAAGTTCTACCTAACTCAGTTCTACTTAACTCAGTTCTACCTAACTCAGTTCTTCTTAACTCAGTTCTACTTAACTCAGTTCTACCTAACTCAGTTCTACCTAACTCAGTTCTACTTAACTCAGTTCTACCTAACTCAGTTCTACTTAGCTCAGTTCTACCTAACTCAGTTCTACCTAACTCAGTTCTTCTTAACTCAGTTCTACTTAACTCAGTTCTACCTAACTCAGTTCTACTTAACTCAGTTCTACCTAACTCAGTTCTTCTTAACTCAGTTCTACTTAACTCAGTTCTACCTAACTCAGTTCTACTTAACTCAGTTCTACCTAACTCAGTTCTACTTAACTCAGTTCTACTTAACTCAGTTCTACTTAACTCAGTTCTAACTAACTCAGTTCTACTTAACTCAGTTCTACTTAACTCAGTTCTAACTAACTCAGTTCTACGTAACTCAGTTCTACCTAACTCAGTTCTACTGAACTCAGTTTGTGTAAATAAAGATGGTTCATCAGATTTCAATGGGAAAAAAAACATATTTATATCTAGTGGAAAAGAACATGAAAAATATATCAAATCTAGATTTAATTTGTGGAAACTGGGGATGGAGTAGCAAACTGGTTATGGCTCTTGTTTCAACAACAAAGGTACTGGGTTCAGTCATGATTCAGCCCCTTGTCTCTACACGCACCAGTCTACTCAGCTATAAACAGATAGCTAACTTACAATGATGAAAGTCAAGTGAACTGACCACCCCACTTCTCAAAAAGCTCAGATCTAGTGACGAAAGTCAAGTGAACTGACCACCGCACTTGTCAAAAAGCTCAGATCTAGTGATGAAAGTCAAGTGAACTGACTACCCCACTTTTCCCAGATCTAGTAAGAATACGGCGATACAACAACATTCCCGACGGCATGTACCTGTTATTGCCACCACCTGTATCCCTGGTTGAGAACCACTGTTAAAAAGTTAGTGAGCGCTCCTAAAACCTGTCGCTGAGAGTTCATGAGTCACGTTTTTTTCCACCATGGAAGGATTGTAAGATACAAACGCACAAATCTGCATATTTACTCCTCGTCTCAACTTGAATATCAGGAAGGAGTGCTCAACTTATTGTATACATGTGCGTTGTGTGCTAGTACCAGTTGTCGATACTTGTGCACGGGAAGATAGAATATACTTATGAATAAGTGTTCATATTGAGGCGGTGATTTTAAACGTGACTTTTTTTTTCTTCCTAAAGTGAAAATCAGTTTCAATAAACAAGAAGTCTTGAGTACCTGAAGTCGGAATGAACGGAAACATGTGGTTCTATATAACGGGAACATCGCTGGCAGTGGTTGCCATACCTGTACACATTGTGTGTACTGTATAGCAACGCCGTATTATGCTGAGATTGATGTACATGACTTCGGTAACAAAGTTGCAGACCTGGTCAAGAACGATCCATCGTTGTTGAAGCCCCATCGGTCTCAGGACGTCGAACTCGTACAACAGTTGGCAGGTAAGTTATGAGATTATTTTCACTTGATCTGTTTTCTCTTCTTTTTCATATTATTACTATTAAACCAAATATAATTAGGCAAGTGTCGATCAAACCCTAGACCTCGCCTGTTAGCATCGTCTGTTGATCAAGTTGACATTACTGAGACCATCTTTTCCTAAATCATCTTCTCAAACTATCCAGTCTAGAATGTACTATTTCTCCTTAATTGGTCCAGCCCTAGGAAGTTTAGTCAGATCGTAAAAATATCCAGTTATCCTACCTGTTCAGCCCTAGGACGTTTAGTCAGTACTTCAAAGTATCCAGTTCTCCAAACTATCCAGTTCTCCTGTCCAACCCTAGGAAGTTTAGTCAGCTCTTTAAAGTTTCCAGATTACATATCCTAACTATTCAATCCTAGCAAGCTGACTTGTTATAGCAATCCAATTCTATGAAGTTTAATTCAGTTCTCCTAATTTGTCAATCCAAATTAGTTTTCACCAGTTTTCCTGTCCAATCCTAGTTAGTGAATTACAGTTCTCCAATATTAAAAACCATATTAAAATGCACCCAAAAAAAACCAACCTTACACCAAAAAACAAAATAGATGAATAAATTCAACAAGTTTGAAAACACAGAGTAACACATAGAAATGGATTAAACACAATGACAAATATTTGTACATCTCTTAAACTTGATTTAACTCTTTAAAATGTTTTCTTCTTATAAAGAAAACAGGCACTTTGTTCACTTTTACAATATATGTTTTTTTTAATACTCCCAGGTTACATGTATTTAAAAACAAAACAGAATGGTGAGGCTTGAAGAAAAACGAAACAAACAAAAGAAACATTAATTACATGACAAAACAAAAGAAATCTAACTAGATGATTGTGAGACTTTACACTTGAGTTGAGGAAACTTATGAGGAGCATTCAAGTCAAATCAGGACTTTTTTTTTTTTAAAGAATTTTTTTTCTTCCAAGTAGTCAAAATGCCATTAATTTTTAACAATAATCTCATGCAGCGTTAATGCAATTCTCCCAGCGTTTAAGTAATATTTAAAAAGCTTCAGCGTAGAAAGATTTGTCATATGTCTCAACCAATCCAGGACAACCCGTTTCACTTTATCATCAGTGCTGAAATACTGATCTCCCAGGAATTCTTTTAGGGGTCCAAACAGGTGGAAATCGCTTGGAGCGAGGTATGTGCTGTAAGGTAAATGTAGCAATACGTCCCATTCGATTTGCTGCAGATGATAATAAGTGCAATGAGCCGCATGAGGTCGAGCAGACTTGAACTCTTCTCTGCCGATCAAAAGCGGGAAAGGTGTCTTGGCACCCAACGTACACTAACCTTCCGAAAAAGCAAATGTTCATGAATAATAATGTTCATGTTACCCAGTGAAAGACTTGCCTTTTGTGCAATTTTGCGACAGGTTATACAACAATTTTCTAGGATAATGCGTTCCATAATCTGGATATTTACAGGAATGACTGGTGGATTGAGAGCCACTACAGCCTGGATCATCACTCACGGACGTATGGCCTGCTCTCAAACCTTTGCACCATTCAAATCTCTTACTGCATCTAAGTGTCTCACCACCGTATTGTGATTACAATGATCTCCCTCTAGTAAACCCATGCTGACTATTTCTGATTAGATTAAACTTGTATAAATGCATTACCATGTTTTATTTTATTGGCTCTTAACAATTTACAGACTATGTCTATAATTTGCTGGATTTTTGCCCTTTTTGAATAAGGGAATCACTCGTGCGTCTTTCCAATCCCGTGGAACAATCTCATTTGCAAGTTATTGAGAACATAATATAGCAAATGGTTTTGCTAGTTGGTCTCTAATTTCATACATAAATTTTGAATGAATACCCTCTTGTCCTGGACATTTATCCACTTTCAACCCCTCCGGTTTAAAAAAAAACTATTTCGTCTGTAATACAGATTGATCTTAATCCCTCTGTATGCATGTCTCTTTGGAAAATATCTATAGGCTCTGGGATCTTGGAGCAGTCTTCTATTGTGTAGACTGTGCTAAAGTACTGATTGAGTAGATTAGCTGCCTCCATATTCTCACTTAATATTTTTCCTGTGCTATCTATAAGAGGGCCCATTTTGTCTTTCGTTCTTTGTTTATTCCTAACATAAAAGAAACTTTTACTGTCAGTTCTGACCCTATGAGTAAGTTTTATTTAAAGTAAATTTTTTGCTGCTTTATTTACTTTTTGAGCTATATTTTGCTTGTCCAAAAATTTTTAATGTTTCTTTTGATTTACCTGCCTTTAAATATTTTTTCCATGCTTTATTTTTAACATTTCTACATTTTATCTACAAATCTAGTTATCCACTTTTTACAGAAAGTATTTACTTCCCTTCATGGAACACATTCCTCTTTTAGCTTTTCTACTTTTCTAGAACTGTTTTGAAACTCCCACTCCTGTTCAACATCTGTTTCTCCGACAATGTCTTTTCAGATTATATGGCTCGCTGCCTCTTTCATTGTCTTAACATCTGCCTTAGATTAGTCATAGGTTCGCGTGTTTATGTTTACTTCTTTCCCTGCAATAAGATCCCAACGGATGATTTGATGGTCACTTGAGTCAAACAGTTCCCTAATGGTAACATTCTATGCAAGCGCTAATAGTGCTGTCCGCCATTTTTATTTATCACTTGACTGGCCCATAGCAAGTGGGCCCCCTAGCAGTAATAGGACACAAGTGCCCCTAACTAATGATAATAGGTACAGTACACTAAACTCATTCAGTTAGAACTAGAACAAAACGTCCTGGTTTGATTTGAATGCCACTTGTGTATACTGACTTGACCTAGGGGGTAGTCTTCTACCAAGGGGTGTAGAGTCTTCTACCATTGGGTGTTTATGTCTTTTCTTTTTCTGGTGACATAAGTTTCAACAGGTTGGGACAGCCAGTGCCATACCCAACCCTTCTTAGTTACCTCTTAAGGCATGCCTGACAGGTTACAGTCCTTTCATGTCCTGGTACTATATTGGTGCAAGAATATAGCCAAACAGCACTTCTTGGTTGGTGTTCTTGGTTGGTGTTCTTGGCTGGTGTTCTTGGTTGGTGTTCTTGGTTGGTGTTCTTGGTTGGTGTTCTTGGTTGGTGTTCTTGGTTGGTGTTCTTGGTTGGTGTTCTTGGCTGGTGTTCTTGGCTGGTGTGTCTATCAGAGTAGAAAGACAGTCGGGATCTAACCACAGGGTCAGCTAAAACATTCTGACACCAAATCACATCCATGTCATGCTCTTAAAATTGATGGTACAGCAGCCTTGACAATGACGGGATCAACACTGTGATCCCCATAGTGGTGAGCTTAATGAGAAGTTCTTATTGCACTACAGAAAGGATACAGGTCGACCTTATTCAGTAATCAAACATCCCAAATGAAAATCATCAAAGATCCCAAGTAGAAAACACCCAGCAACCCAGGTGGGAAACACCCAGCAACCCAGGTGGAAAACACCCAGCAACCCAGGTGGAAAACACCCAGAGTATAGGGCATCACTACAGTTTGCATCCTTTAGTAAGCCTGCACCAAATCACAGTATGTGCTCTTGTAGTGGTTTCTGTAGTATATTTGTTTTACACAATTCCCATGCACAACCTTATTTTGTCACCTTTTACAACATGAGCGAAGGCCCTCTGGGCCTTTCCTTGGTCCCCAGTAAGAGACCACATTGTTCACTAAGTGGGATATCTGGTCTGTCATGATTTGTGTGGTTGTTTGTGTGAAACATTCCTTCAGTATCACCTACCTTCTCGTATTATTTTATTGTACAGCGTTCAAGGATGTGCAAGGGAAGATCTACTTTGGGATATGGAAGCTTTGCTTTGAGGCCACTCAAGTTGGTCAAACTGTTCACCTATGTATGCCATGGAACACCCATACACTGCTTGATAGTTGAGGACAAGCAGAGACACTAGAGTCCAGAGGTAGTAACTTGTATCTGTCATTTTCTGCTTACGTGTGTGGTACAATAAAAATGGTTCATAGAGCCGACCTCATTACACCTTACTTCCCCATCTGCTCGGTCCCTTTCATTGTTGAAAGTCTGCCCAAGACGGATGTGTCGGACCAAAAGATGCAAATATTGCAGTCAAGTTGTAAACTAGTGACACAACGCATTCTGTTCTCCAGACTACATCCTGCTACTTGCAAAGCCCTGTTCAGGACTTGGTATCGAGAGATTCAGAACAAGCGCAGACGAATAATTATTGAAAGTGTAGACAATGGAGTATGAACTCCGTTGTTCCTGCGATGACTCCTAAATTTTCTTCTGACGTACCAATTTACAGTTAGGTTGATGGGAAGAAGTAGTAATACCATGAAAAACCCCTAAAATGTCCGGTCTGTCAAACAGAGCATGGTGGGATTGGAATTTGGTATGTTTGGGTTGTAAATGGAGCTCGTCCTTATGGTATATGTGGAGGCAAAATAGCAGCATGTGTAGTCAGATGTGACTGCATTTGACTGTACAGTCATCTTAGCTCGACAAATGTTACTGTACAAGGGCCACATGTGAATGGCACTGTTGAAACGTATGTCACTAGAAAAAGAAAAGACCTAAACACTCAATGGTAGAAGACTCTACACCCCTTGGTAGAAGAGGAGCGCCTAGGTCAAGTCAGTATATATGAGAGGGTTCCTATCAAACTGGGACTTTTTGTTCTAGTTCTAACTGTCATTAGTTAGAGGCACTTGTGTCCTATTACTGCTAGGTGGCCCACTTGCTATGTGACAGATAAATAAAAATGGTGGACAACATTGTTAGTGCTTGCATAAAACAGCGTGTTGTGATAGTTTCTTGTGGAAGAAGGTGTGAAACCAACAGAAATTTACAGAAGGCTACAATCACAATACGGTGATGAGACACTCAGCCGCAGTAAGACATTTGAATGGTGCAAACGTTTTAGAGAAGACTGTACATCCATGAGTGATGATCCAGGCCGTCGTGGCTCTCAACCCACTACAGTCATTTCTGTGAATATCCAGATTGTGGAATGCCTTATCCTGAAAAATCGACCCATAACTTGTGAAATTACATAAGAGGTAAGTCTTTCTCTGGGTACGGTGAGCACTATTATTCATGAACAGTTGCATTTTTGGAAGGTTAGTGCACGTTGGGTGCCAAGACAGCTTTCTGCGTTTGACCGGCAGAGAAGACTGATTGGCCTTGTACTTCTCACCCACTATGTGTCATCTGTTCTGCGCTCTGTCTTTCAATCAGCTTGCTTTTAATACAGCAATGATTCTCTATTTACTGATGTGAGCACCATGTGTGACGGCAGTGTACCAGGCTGAGCAGTCCAGAGCAAGTATATTTCCCAGGAGTCTATGAGGAAACTGTTTAGAGTCACTTTCTTTCAATGAATCTTTGTATCGTTTTTTCTGTCATCCTTCTTCTTCTTCTTCCTCTTCTTCTTCTTCTTCTTCGTTGTCAGACGTAAATTTTAATTTGTTCGAAGAAAGCAGCTGTCATCCTGAGGCTGTCGACACTGCCATAGAGCTTGTCTAGTGTTGCCACTGGTGAGGGCCACATGTGCTTTCTCTGCTCATCGTATGTCGGGCAATTTTGCAGCAGATGTTCAGCGGTCATTTTCCCTGTGCCACAGGTGCATTCGTCAGTGCCACCTATCTTCAGTTTATTGAATAGATGGTACCTCGGTGTTGTGGCCTGTGTGGAGTCTGAAGACCACGACCTGCTCTCTTCTGTTCAGCTGGTAGTAGGCATCATTTTTTGTGTAGCCAGTATGTTCTGTTTCCCATTTGGTCATGTATCTAGCCCTAATAAACCTTTTGGACTCTTCGTAGGTCGCACTAGTATCTGGTTGTGGTAGTCCTGCACCTTCTTTTGCCAGTCTGTCTGCCTCTTCGTTGCCTTGGATGTTACACTGGGATGGAACTCACTGTACCACTCCTCTTTTTGGTGCGGACTGCTGGCGTAGTTGACAGAGTACTGCTCTTAAATCATTAAGTTCTGTATTTTTCTGGCTTTTTAGTGCTGTAGCCACGGCCTAGGGCATCTGTATACAGGACTATCTGGCTTTCATTGCTTTCGCCTGTCAGCATTGCTTCTACTGCAGCCTTCAGTGCCTCTGCCTCTGCTCTGAAATTGCTTTATAATTTTCCAGTTGCCACTGACAGTGTTATTTTTCTACCACTTGGTAGGCTCAGGAATACATCTGCCCCTCCATTCTGTGTTGTGTTTGTTACAGAACCGTTGGTGTATGCATGGGTCTAGTCCATGCTTGGGTAGTTTTCCGCTATGTACTTCAGGGTTATGTCTCTCCTTTCTTGTTCAGTCTGGCTGTTCTTGTTTCCAATACCTGGTATATTTTCTACCACCTCCGGAATGATATGCTGCTTCCATGTGGGTTTGCGTAAAGTAGGGATGGGCTTTGGTTTTGTTATGGTGTTCATAGGGTCTTCGTTCATCTTTGCTGTGGCTATTTCTGCAAAGTTTCTCCGCTTTAGTTTCCCTTTTCCAAATCTATTTAGTCTCTGTTGCATTGGATGGTCTGTCAGTCTTCTTAGTTTCTCTACTTGCTGCTGGGCTCTGCAGTCTCTTCTGTCAGTCATGGATTGAAGATTTGTAATCTTTTCAAGTTCTACAATTGGCGTTGACTTCATGCCTCATGGCTTGGTTTTGAAGTTGACTAATTTTATCAAAGTTCGCCTTTGCTGCTGTTGCCCATGCCGCAATGCCATACTCGAGAACTGGTATCACTCTTCCAGTGTACATATTCTTGAGTATTCTTTCGTCTGCTCCACAGCTTGTGTCAGGAAGTTTCCTCATGACTGCCATTCTTTGTCTGGCTCTCATTCGGTTTCTCTCAATCTGACTTTTCCATGTCATGCGCCGATCAAATGTGACGCCCAAATAGTTTGGGTTGTCGTTAGGCCGCAGACATTTGCCGTTTAGACTTATTTTGGTGTTCTTTCTGTCATCCAATGAGAGCTTGTCTATACAGTAGCTGCTTACGAATGCGGTGATTGGGCATGCAAACGTGTCTAGTACATCTGACCTGGGCTCCATGCAGCAGAATATAGATGTTCGAAAGAAGACCTATTCAGGACTCCAGAGTTAGGTACTTTATCTTGTTAGCTCATCGTTAGCGACCAACAGAGGTAATCAAGTGGAAATGTTTAACTGACATGTCCACTATAGACTGCTCATGTTTCGCAGGCGTAGAGAAGGAAGGTTGGCACAACACGATATACCTTGATCTTGGTGGCAGTTCCAATTTTCTGCCGGTCCCAAATATTTGCTCATAGTCTATCAAAATCAGCACTTGCCTTGATAATCCTGTTGTGGACCTCCTGAGTCGATATTCACTTCTCTGGTGGGTGTGCTACCTAGGTAGGTAAAGCTATCAACTTATTGTAGATGTTGACCCTGTGCAATGTTGTTTGGTTCATGGTAAAACTTCCTGGGAGGAGGTAGAAACATTACTTGCATTTTCTTTGTATAGATGGTAAGCCCAAAGTTAGTGTGTGTGACTCAAGAGGGCTGCTGGTGGTGTGTGACTGATGAGGGCTGCTGGTGGTGTGTGACTGATGAGGGCTGCTGGTGGTGTGTGACTGATGAGGGCTGCTGGTGGTGTGTGACTGATGAGGGCTGCTGGTGGTGTGTGACTGATGAGGGCTGCTGGTGGTGTGTGACTGATGAGGGCTGCTGGTGGTGTGTGACTGATGAGGGCTGCTGGTGGTGTGTGACTGATGAGGGCTGCTGGTGGTGTGTGACTGATGAGGGCTGCTGGTGGTGTGTGACTGATGAGGGCTGCTGGTGGTGTGTGACTGATGAGGGCTGCTGGTGGTGTGTGACTGATGAGGGCTGCTGGTGGTGTGTGACTGATGAGGGCTGCTGGTGGTGTGTGACTGATGAGGGCTGCTGGTGGTGTGTGACTGATGAGGGCTGCTGGTGGTGTGTGACTGATGAGGGATGCTGGTGGTGTGTGACTGATGACTGGTGGTGTGTGACTGATGACTGGTGGTGTGTGACTGATGAGGGCTGCTGGTGGTGTGTGACTGATGACTGGTGGTGTGCGACTGAGGGCTAGTGTGTAACTTCATCTTTATTCGTTCTCACACTCCCGCTACCAAGCCCTGAACAGGTAGCAGCAGGATGTAGTCTGGAGAACGGAATTTGTTGTGTCGCTAGTTTACAGCTCGACTGCGATATTTACACCTTTCTGGCCGACACATCCGTCTTTGGCAGCAGTATGTGACTGTTGAGTGCTGCCAGTGTGTGACTGGTGACTGAAAAGGAGAATAAGAAGGAACAAGAGGCACATGCAAACATCAAGTAATTGGTGTCTGTATCAGCTTGTACAAATCATGCTCAGATTGTGTTGATGTAGCAACACAACTTTCACCTGGCCAGGTGGTACTTGAGTTATACAAAAATAGGATCACTGTAACCTTCCAAGTATGTCCTAAAAGAAGGTTGTATCTGGCGCTAGCAATCATATTGTGTCAAACTATTGCTAGTTAGTTACCCATCTCAAGCGAAGATGGCAACTGTGTCCGACATGTTTATTCAGATGTGACTGCATATGACTATACAGTTTGATTTGAACGTGACAAACTCAAAATTATTGCTATTGAAACTGTGGAAGGTCAGATACAGGCTTCCTGTATAGGGGCCAGATTTAGTGGTGGCCATGTGGATCGATAAGGCAATAGATCATCAAAACCTATTGTGCTTTGTTATGGCTTGTTTGAAATAGTGTAGAAACGTTCAACAAAAGATTCATGTTGCCAGGTTGGATGCAAGCTGCTCAGGCTATGGGAATCTTGGCAGTGTTCCTGGGAGCAGTCAGTGTCTCATTAGCTTGGATGAACTTGATATTCAACCGCAAGGGAGACAGGTTCCAGTTGATTCACATCTATATTGCTGTGAGCTCCATCACTGCAGGTATGCAAGCATGTTTCTTTAATTGCTAATCTTGGTCAGAATGTCAAAGTAACAGTTTAACACATTCGCTACCACGAGCCGCTGGCAATGGCTAATAGGTTTATCCAATCTGGCCTGGAGCTGCTGTCAGTGCCAAGTTAGAAACGAATGTTATAAACATCAGACAAGTCGCGTTAATTAAACTTTGCTTTCTATGTTGTTGTTGTTTTCGTTCATCACGAGTGGTGACCTTTTCTTTTCTCATTTAGCCAGTCCTTCCAGTCGAGTATTCTGTAATTCCAGGTTGTGGATGGGTGCAGAGATGGCTGACGAGTCCAATTTGGGATTTACATACTCGCAGGCAGTGATGGCATGGAAAGTTCGCTTCGCGAGACGGTGATATTTCACAGGCTTTTCTGGCCTTTTCCCGTTGTTCTGCTGCAATCTTTTTAGAAGACTCGCATGACACTGCTCCTCTGTGGAGAGCTGTGCGCCAGGTTGTACGGTCTTTTGCAGCATCTTCCCACGTTTAGAGGTTTATGCTGAAGGCGTTTAAAGATGTTTTTTAAGTTGTTTTCTTATAGTGGCTTGTGTAACATATTGACAAAGATCACGAGAGGTTTGCCTCCATAATGATGTAATGGCTGTTTGTAATTGTATGTATTGAATTGTAATATCCATTTCTACTTTCTCTCCTCGATCTCCACCTATAATGGCTGTTGTCGTGGTCTACCCACTTCACTTTCTCTCCTTGATCTCTACCTGTAATGCCTTGCCTGTTGTCATGGTCTACCCACTCCACTTTCTCTCCTTGATCTCTACCTGTAATGCCTTGCCTGTTGTCATGGTCTACCCACTCCACTTTCTCTCCTTGATCTCTACCTGTAATGTCTGTTGTCATGGTTGTCTATCCTACATTATCTATGTTTATCAATCATGTTGTACAGTGATTCCCAAACTTTTCTCACATCTCAGACCCACTGAATGCTGCTAATAATCCCCCCCCCCCTCTCCTGGTCTATTGGTGACTCCCACCAGAGTATAGGACAACCACTAATTCTCTATTAACAAGCCTGTACTAAATCACTTTGTTTACTTGTGCAGTGGTTGTTTATGTAGCAACTTTACTGGAGATTGTTAGCCCCATCCACAACTCTCTTTAGTCACCTTTTATGATATGCATGAAGGTGCAGTGGTCCAATATCTACCCAGTAAGAGGCCCTAGACCCACATTCCTTCACCATGTACACCCAGGGGTTTGCAGACCTCAGTTTGGGAATCACTGATACAGTATACTATAATGGCATGTAATGACCCCTTGTGACGTCTGCAGTTTGTGATTTATTTGATCCCAGGTGGGTTTATGCTTATTGGTGACCTGATTACGGCCGATAACTACCAGGATGTCTTTGACCCGTTGTTGGAGAAGAGTGACAAACCCCCACCTTTGGAAGTCTCAGATTTGTTCAAAAAAGAGTTCTACCTGAGCTGGAGTTTTTCTGTAGATATTGTGGCTGTGGTTCTTGTATTTTTGTCTGCATTTGCTCATTTGATGGGGAGGCGATTCACCATTTCTTACACAAATTGGGTGTAGAGAGTGAATCTGGTCAACTCAATACCCAAAACATGGCAGCCATTTGGATTATTTCATTGTTTCTCCAAATACCTCAGTGTAGTCTGCTTCTGATGTCTGGCAAAATTAGTTAGTTGCTTTTTTGTACTCCTGTCACGGATGTGGGATATTGTTTCTATAGTTCATGTGCCATCTTCACAAAAAAGTTCAGCTACAATGAATCTCCAACATCCCCTGCCATGGTGGTGCACATCTGACAGAATTGTCCCTGTCCAGCTTTTGATGTTATTTTCCCACTTATAACTTTGTTTACCTCCAGTCCATTTTTCCTTCCAGCAAGATATGTCTTTTGATGTGATCAAAATAACTTAACTGTCAGATTTCTTTCATCAATTCTATGTGCACCTTATTTTCTCCAAGACTTCCTTAGTTTGTTTTCGTCTTTTTGCAGGAGACACACCATTCTTCTATATATTCATATTTTAAAGTTATCAATTCCCTTCTCCAATATGTCCATATTTCTGTACTATACAGTAAAGACGAGTAGACTCATTTTTAATTTCATTAATTTTTTGGGATGCCTCATGTTGGTGAAAATAGATTTGGCCATATTCAACTATTATATTTCCAAGATAGAAGCTTTTCACCTGTTCCAGTGTTTGATCATCTATGGTTATCCGTGGAATAGGTTTTGTATCTTCTAATTATTATAGTGTTTGTTTGTTCAGTGTTAATGTTCAATCCATGACAGCACTGTTAGTCCTTTCTTACTGCAGGCTCTCAGTGTGACAGTGATTCTATTCTCATCTCTGTCACACATGGTGCCGTTTCAGAAACCACCGGCTGAAGTCTATAAACAGAAATTATGTCTTGTTTTTACTTAACGTCTTTATACTGGTTTAAAAGCCTCTACAGAGTCTGTATACAACCAGTTTCTTCTACTCCACTTGATCTAAAAATAGCTATGTGCATCTAATCTATTATTGATACATTAACTGATCCTGCCACCACTATTTTCTGTGGCAATGCATTCCTAGCATTCGCCGCTCTCTTATAAAAAAAATATTTTCTTATATCTAATCTGGATATTTCTTTAATTAATTTGTTAATGTACCCTCTTGTCCTTGCAGCATGCTGTACTTTTAAAAACTTATTGTCTAAAAACTTTCCTTTGATTATCTTATAAACCTGTACTAAACCACCTTGAATTCTTTTCTTTTCTGGACACTTTGGGCGGGTTTTTCCCTCAAGTCTTTCCTCGTAACTATAATTCCGGAATCCAACTATAAGTTTTGTAACTCTTCTTTGTATCCTTACCAGCATGTTTATGTCCCCTCTACACTGTTAAGTGTGAATGTATTTTACTGTAGTTCTCTGATGTTTAGTGTGAATGTATTTTACTGTAGTTCTCTGTTTAGTTTAGTGTGAATGTATTTTACTGTAGGTCTAGTTTAGTGTGAATGTATTTTACTGTAGTTCTCTGATGTTTAGTGTGAATGAATTTTACTGTAGTCTCTGATGTTTAGTGTGAATGTATTTTACTGTAGTTCTCTGTTTAGTTTAGTGTGAATGTATTTTACTGTAGGTCTAGTTTAGTGTGAATGTATTTTACTGTAGTTCTCTGATGTTTAGTGTGAATGAATTTTACTGTAGTCTCTGATGTTTAGTGTGAATGTATGTTACTGTAGTTCTATGTTTAGTGTGAATGTATTTTACTGTAGTTCTATGTTTAGTGTGAATGTATGTTACTGTAGTTCTATGTTTAGTGTGAATGTATGTTACTGTAGTTCTATGTTTAGTGTGAATGTATATTCCTGTAGTTCTCTGATGTTTAGTATGAATATAATATGAACCTAATCATAAAGCAATTAACATGGTAATGTATATTTTCTACTGGAGTCTTTATTATTAGAATAGCACAACATACAATCTTACAGTAATCAGATAACACAAAATGGCCATAGAAGCAAGAAACAGCAATGGTTTGTACCTGAAGCCCCAAGTGGCCCACCCCGCTTTACAGTGTTGAGGGTGGGGGGACAAAAACATGATATAAACCATAAGAAAAAATCTGGGCCCCATCTAAAAACCTGTCTCCCTCCCATATCCAAACACCCCCCAAACATCCAAAACCTGGCATCCTCATCCGGTTTAGTCCGGGAAGTAAAAGCAACAAGGGAGAGGTGTTGGCCTTTGAAATATGAGATCGCTAACACCTCATACCCCTAGGGCAGTAATGCTATCGGTTACTTTACTTTTAAACAGATATATTCATAGACTCATGCCTACACAGATGGATTCATGGATACACAGATGGATTCATGGATACACAGATGGATTCATGTTTACACAGATAGATTCATGACTATACAGATGGATATTCATGCCTACACAGATGATTCATACCTACACAGATGAATCAACAACTACTGTCAAGAATGGATGAGCCAGTATCCTTGTCTTGTATCCAGAAAACCATTGTAAGTCATGGAGCATTCCCACTGGTAAACTCTCCTTCAACTATACAGCTGAGGTTCAAGCACTTGCACAAGATGCGAATATGATTTATAACAATTCTGACTGCCGCCAGGTAGTTAAGCTTCACATTATCTGTAGTGTAAGCTCTCAAAGATGGCAAACTCCTGCACCTGAAAAATCAACTAGGCAAGAAAGCTAATCATACTCATCATCATCAAGTGCCCTGCCGGTTGGCTATCAACTTCAGGTACTACCATCTCATTGTGGCATACCGGGAAACAAGAAGACGGTTAAATATACTAAAAGGGAAGACTGAATAAAAAAAACACTGAATCATACTTTGAGAAAAAGAGAGCTATCCAGGCTGTCAGAAGAGAACATATCAAACTCAGCGATGACTATCCCACTTTTAACTGTAAGGGACAGATCACCATTCTTCACCTCAAGACAAGGCACATCAGACTGAACAGATATGTACAAGCTTCAACTGACTGCTTCACCACTGTGCACATGTGAACTAAACGAACAAACTGGTAAGCATGTTTTACAGGACTGTCCCAACGACTCAACTGTACAGATCTCCAAACAATGGTAAAGTTCATCATGAGAACTTGTGTGACAAACATCAAAGATGTGATCAAAATAAGAAAACATCAAATAAATCACAACAGTATCAGTGAACATAGACTCCATACAAAGTATTTATGTGAGCCCATCTTAGCTATTTGAATATTTGTTTAATGTCTGTGTTATCAGACTTATCTTTGTTGTACAAAGACCTCATGGTATCAAGCATTATCCAGGTAATATGAATGAGACTACTAGTTTATGGATTTGTATTTATTTTGAATTTCCATATTTTATCATTGATCTGGAAGGTAATAATAAACACCCATAATTCCTGCAGTTTGTACGTCGGTCACAGTAACAATTCTTGCCATTTCTGCATCGACAGCAGTGCCAAAACTATAAAAAACAAAACTTAAAAATGTTATATGGTAATGTCACATTGACATCTAAAACATCATACAAAGTGAAATTGATTTCTGAATTGAATTTGTATACACTTAATATTTTATGCAGCAATATTGTTTATATTCTTTGTCAGTGGATTGTGCAACATAAAGTGAGTGAGAGTAATATGTATATCTAATAATTGGGTGTTACCATTATAGGTTTTAGAAGAATCAAGTATTCTCACTCGATTGATACTGTTGCTATGTAAATAAATTAATTTGGTCGTTGTTTTTATAAAATATCAATAAAATGTCAATAAATACTATTCTCAGTCTTGCTTCATTCAAATTCTGCAATTACAATTAAAGTTATAAAGTTTGTTAAAAAAGCTATTCTCATCAGGGTACATTTTCTAAACAAAAATGTGCCCACTAACACACATGTCATGAAAGGGCTTTTAAATCTATAAAAGTTTTTGATTCACTTCCATCACTATTGCTAGTTAAAAATAAATATTGGTAAATATGTTCCTGTATCTAATGATAATTCTATACCGTCATACACTGTAGGATAGAACCGCTGTTGCAGACAGATGATAAACTCAGGGCTTCTGCCTACACATGGTGACAGATGATAAACTCAGGGCTCCTGCCTACACATGATAAACTCAGCGCTCCTACCTACACATGATAAACTCAGGGCTCCTGCCTACATATGGCGACAGATGATAAACTCAGCGCTCCTACCTACACATGATAAACTCAGGGCTCCTGCCTACATATGGCGACAGATGATAAACTCAGCGCTCCTACCTACACATGATAAACTCAGGGCTCCTGCCTACATACGGCGACAGATGATAAACTCAGGGCTCCTGTCTACATACGGCGACAGATGATAAACTCAGGGCTCCTGCCTACACACGGGGACATGATAAACTCAGGGCTCCTACCTACACACGGCGACATGATAAACTCAGGGCTTCTGTCTACACACAGTGACAGATGATAAACTCAGGGCTTCTGTCTACACACAGTGACAGATGATAAACTCGGGGCTTCTGTCTACACATAGTGACAGATGATAAACTCGGGGTTTCTGTCTACACACAGTGACAGATGATAAACTCGGGGCTTCTGTCTACACACAGTGACAGATGATAAACTCTGTGCTTCTGTCTACACATAGTGACATGATAAACTCGGTGCTTCTGTCTACAGTGACAGATGATAAACTCAGGGCTCCTGTCTACACACAGTGACAGATGATAAACTCAGGGCTCCTGTCTACACACGGTGACAGATGATAAACACTCAGGGCTTCTGTCTACACACGGCGACAGATGATAAACTCAGGGCTTCTGTCTACACACAGTGACAGATGATAAACTCAGGGCTTCTGTCTACACACAGTGACAGATGATAAACTCGGGGCTTCTGTCTACACATAGTGACAGATGATAAACTCGGGGCTTCTGTCTACACACAGTGACAGATGATAAACTCGGGGCTTCTGTCTACACACAGTGACAGATGATAAACTCAGGGCTTCTGTCTACACATAGTGACATGATAAACTCAGGGCTTCTGTCTACACATAGTGACATATGACAAACTCTGGGCTTCTGTCTACACATAAGAGCCCATGACAGTTGAAAATAGAAAAGAGTAGATGACTGTTAGCTGGTGTCCAGGTAAAAACATTAGGACAATAATTAAATTCCTACCCGGGTCACGCAGTCTGAAGTAAACCAGAACAAAAAATGACTTGCATCCTATGCTATCGTCAGTCTCCTCAACTAACACGTCTTGGCACTAAATCAATGTAACTCAAATGAGAGAGTGTCCGCCATCTCAACTAACACGTCTTGGCACTAAATCAATGTAACTCAAATGAGAGAGTGTCCGCCATCTCAACTAACACGTCTTGGCACTAAATCAATGTAACTCAAATGAGAGAGTGTCCGCGATCATTTCTTGCGATGAATCAACTGATTTGGGTTTTCTCACAAATCTCTCTATCCGAACATTGTCTCCCTCATTGCTTGCGATGATCAACCGATTGTTTTCCTTCTTTCATATTCTTGACAGTCACATATTAAAAATGTTGCGTAGCAAACAAGACATATTTATGAATGGAATAAGACATTGAATCCTCAGTTATTATATATGCCTATGCCACAATTTTGAAAAAAAATGTGTATTCAAAAGTTGAAAAAATACAATTACTCACCTGTAGGTTTGAAACCCTAATATCCTTCAAAGTACTCTCCTTGGGACTCTGCACATTTCTCCTAGCGGACCTTGGGACTCTGCACATTTCTCCTAGCGGACCTTGGGACTCTGCACATTTCTCCTAGCGGACCTTGGGACTCTGCACATTTCTCCTAGCGGACCTTGGGACTCTGCACATTTCTCCTAGCGGACCTTGGGACTCTGCACATTTCTCCTAGCGGACCTTGGGACTCTGAATCAGAAGAATGTTGTTTGGCCAAGAAAGTCTGAATCAGATGCGAAGAATGGGTGGGTGTGTTGTCATGATGGAGATGCCAAGTTCCAGTTTACCACAAATTCGATTGTTTGCATCTAACGGCATCACGAAGGCGACAGATGACCTCCGGGTAGTGCTCTTTGGTAATGTTTTGATCTTCTGGTGCGTACTCGCGATGCACAACCCAACGGCAGTCAAAGAAAACGGACAACACAACTTTGACATTACGTTATTTTGTGGTGAATGAAAACCCAACCCGACACTTAAAGGTCGACCGCCAGCAGCTGACGCAATCTGCCAGGGGAAAAAAATTGCATGCATACGCATGATGGTCTACTATACTTTCCTGCCGAAGAACAACACCCATGCTTCATTTGTTTCCGTAGAAAATATTACCTTCGGATACTTTTTGAACACGTCATATTTAACAAAATTACAATAATCCCATCAGAGTTGTGGCTTTACAAAATAATATTGAAGAGTACCAATTGCCAGAAGGATTATTTCATGTTACAGAAGAGTTCAGTCCATGGTTCCAGTAGGACTATCAGGGCACGACAAATCGTAGGTCACATAGAAATATTAACATCCCCCCCCCCTTCCCTGCGCCGCCGCATAACACCCTCAGTTTTAAAAGAAACTATCAAATGTTTTCACATAATTTCTTCTCCCTCCATCGACTTTCATTCATGGTCAGCAAAGGCATAAAAAGGAATGGCAGAAACAGGCAATTATCACTTTGAAAATAATCTTAAATTGGCACATTTAGAATCCATATTCTCAAGAACATGTCACTCATATCATTCAGCATGTTGCCCAACGCTGCTTTAGGGAACTTTTCATCCAGCAATATGCCTGGCTACTAGATCCTAAACAATCCTCCCTGTTAATTCAAGTCCCAGGGAGATTAATTCAAGTCCCAGGGAGATTAATTCAAGTCCCAGGGAGATTAATTGAAGTCCCAGGGAGATTAATTCAAGTCTCAGAAGGATTAAGACAAGTCTCAGAAGAATTAAGTCAAGTCTCAGAAGGATTAAGTCAAGTCTCAGAAGGATTAAGTCAAGTCTCAGAAGGATTAAGTCATGAACCACAAGGATTAAGTGAATTCCTGGCAGGCTTCTAAGATTAAGGTACTGGTTGGTATAAAAGTCACCTAAATGTGAATACATAACTTCATATATTAGTAGAAGCAGTTGTTTTTAATACACTGATTAATATTGTTCAATGAAATATGTCGCAAGCAGTAACATGAAACAAAATGATGGAATGCTCAAGAAATGATTCATAACAGAAAAATATTACGCAAACAGAAACAGATGCAGAAATTAGCAATAAATCCCCGGAATGCTAATATTAAATGGTGGAAAGAGTCCAAATATAGAAGAAGGTCCTTGATTTGGGATACACTAAACTGTCCTACGGCTTTTTCCCACTTCTGGGGTAGTCAAGGGGTTTTATGGCTGAAGACTACAGGTCACTTCAGCACTGCTGTTGTCACATCGTGTGCTCTGGCTATGTTTGTTTATTTCACCCCCAATAGAAAAACAACATATGCTGTACCGGAGATTCGAACCGCTGCCCTCCTTGTCGGCAAGCAGACATCGAAACCATTCGACCACAAGCTACTCTATCCTGATGGTGGATTTTCAGTAAATATCAGGGAGAGTAAAAAAGTAACCTTAATGTTTGCTCATTAACATCATGTGTCATATTAAAGTTATTTATTTTTTATTACCCCTGATATTTACTGAAAATCCACAAGACCAACTCACTCTTGTGTTGGTCATTCGACCATGTCACCTAATCGAGCCTATGCCGCCTAATCGACCAATCGGGCCCATGCCACCTAATCATACTATTGTTGATGTATTGTTATTTTCCCAATGCTGTTCTCATTAGAAGAGATAAGAAATGAATTCCGACAGAGTTGGAACAACACTGTGCAATACATATGTGGACAAACAAAGAATGAAATAGTTTGGTCACAGGAAAGAACGTGTCCGAGCCTATTCACTGCATGATCCTATAACACCAGACAGCAGTGCTTCACAGCAAGAGGAAGAATAAGAAAAAAGATAAGATTGATAGAGAAACACTATAGAGACATGAGATTTTAAATAGTTACGGTCATGCATATGGCATATGATAGAAGATTGCACCTCCACAAGACATCCAATAGCTGAAGTGAGTTGGAATAGATAGTGATGTGCTATCTTATGTTTTCTCATGGGAATTATATTTTAACATTTCCATTTCTGCTACTAGACAATGTCAAACTTTCCAATGCATGGTCTCTATGATAGTGTATCATCTCATTCTGAAAGCTTCAACCACAATTCCTTGTTTTCTTGGGGTTTCCTTTTGCTCTACACACACACACACACACACCCCCCCCCCCCCCCCCCCCCATATGATAAATTACTGCATCCCATACTCTATCCTGTCACACAATTTTGAAAATTAAAAAAAAACATGTATATCTAGTATTCTCTGTAACCCATTTCATGCTAATAAAAGATGTTTACTTGGATATCAATAAAGAAAAACAAAAGTTATAACATATTGCACAGAGCTAATATATTTTGTAGTAAGTGAAAGAAATGAATTAGAAAACACTTTTTTAATAACAGTTGGGTCACGTACCCCCTCCCCACTGGTCTGGATTGTTTGGTTCTTGGGAACCGCTGATCTAGTGTGTGACGAGGAGCAGTCTTTCAATTTGTCCAAAACTTCCAACCATTTAATTTCTTGCTATTCTCAATAATCTTGGGAAGACTTAATTCAAACTGCTAATCATATTGTCTAATATCTGATTTGTCTTGTCTCTAGACTTAGACCATTGGTTACAGTTCTCATGTAGTGATATCAATCTTCACATTTTGTTTCATGTTCATGCTTGACTGCAACAGCACAGGGTTGGTCTCAGGGTCAATGTATTGATAACTTACTTATAATAATGAATTAGTTAAACATTTTTCTTATACAGTTCACCCATTATATGATGGTAACCTCACCCAAAGAGCTTGTCTAAATGTGAATCTCATCATGACTTTACAAAGTCGCTGCTCTTCTACCGCTATATCAGAGAGGTAAAACGCTCGTCCCTCAAGAAACGAAAGCACGAAACGGTTGGTGTTTAAATCCCACAGGTTTCAAACGACCCCTGGCCTCAAGGGAGGTGAGAGCACATGCCTAGTCCTATCTGAGATAGACGATAAACTCTGAAGGTTCACACATTTTACATGTAACAGAACCTTTGGAGAACACATGCCTAGTCCTATCTGAGATAGACGATAAACTCTGAAGGTTCACACATTTTACATGTAACAGAACCCTTGGAGAACACATGCCTAGTCCTATCTGAGATAGACGATAAACTCTGAAGGTTCACACATTTTACATGTAACAGAACCCTTGGAGAACACATGCCTAGTCCTATCTGAGATAGACGATAAACTCTGAAGGTTCACACATTTTACATGTAACAGAACCCTTGGAGAACACATGCCTAGTCCTATCTGAGATAGACGATAAACTCTGAAGGTTCACACATTTTACATGTAACAGAACCCTTGGAGAACACATGCCTAGTCCTATCTGAGATAGACGATAAACTCTGAAGGTTCACACATTTTACATGTAACAGAACCCTTGGAGAACACATGCCTAGTCCTATCTGAGATGGACGATAAACTCTGAAGGTTCACACATTTTACATGTAACAGAACCCTTGGAGAACACATGCCTAGTCCTATCTGAGATGGACGATAAATTCTGAAGGTTCACACATTTTACATGTAACAGAACCCTTGGAGAGCACATGCCTAGTCCTATCTGAGATGGACAATAAACTCTGAAGTTACACTTAACAGAACCCTTGCCAATTGAAAAGAGCAGACTGTTGACCGCTGTCTGGACAAAAAACATACGCAAGACGAAAAAACATTTGCATCCTATGCCATCTCCAGTCATCTTGACCAACACATCTTGTCACTGGATCAAGGTAGCTCAGGACGAGAGACTACGGTTGATGATAGTGCAGATCTTTCTTACTTAAAGCACAAGTCACTGTGTCAGACCTTAAATCTTTCAATCCTGACAATGTATGCCACACTTGCGATGGCCAATGCTTCATTACTTTTCTTGTGGTTTATACACTCTACAAGATGAGGTAGCTAGTTCCCTGTCTGTTGCATGTCTGGAAGGTGAAAGTGGTGATATTATTTAGCTCCCAGTAACACACAGGCAGTCTTAACTTAACGTCTTTATACTGGTCTAGGAGACTCTGTATACAACCAGTTTCTTTATTTCTTTGATCTGAAAGCTATGTGCATCAAATCCATTCTTGAATGCATTATTTGATTTTGTCTCCACTATTTCTTGGATAAATGCATTTCAAGCATTCACCACTAAAAAAATATTTCCTAATATCTAATTTGGACCTTTCTTTAATTAATTTGTAGCTGTGCCCTCTTGTTCTTGTAGGCTGTTGTATTTTTAAAAAAACTTGTTATAGTCTAATTTATCCTGTCTGTTGATTATCTTATAAACCTGTTTTAAATCACCTTAAATTCTTCTCTTTTCTAGACATCGTAGGCTGGTTTTTTTTTAGTCTTTCTTTATAACTGTAGTTCTGGAATCCAACAATCAGTTTTTTCATGCTTCTAATAAAACTTTTTTAAATTTTATAATTTGATGTGAGGTGTCACTGATATAACTGTGAGGTATGCTCGATTCTCAGGAAATAAATTAAGGAAAGCTTGAAACGGGTGGGTGGTTTGAATCCTGTAAGTTTCAAACAGTCCTTGGTCTCAAGGGAGGTTAGGTCGGTGTCTAGTCCTATCAGAGATGGATGATAATCCTGGAGGCCTCATGCACATGCTGTGCACGTAAAAGAACCCTAGGCAGTTGAAAAGAACTGGTTGTTAGGTGAAAAATTAATGTGCGGACAATTCCTATCCAATAGGGGCATCCCCTGCCTGCATAATACAAAGACACAACCTGCCAATCACCCATTTGTCTGCACACTCAATTGCAAGTCTATACAAAGGACCTCCTACACTGCCAGGGATAGATTTAAGTAAAAAGTGGTAAAAAATTGTACAATATTAAATGTTGTTCTCTGAATTAGAAAGGAAAAGACAAAACAGATCCAAATGGATACAGGCCTATCAGCCTACTGAGCTGTGTCGGCAAACTGATGGAACGTATGATAAACACCAGACTGATGTGGCATCTGGAAGAAAAACGGATACTAATTCCACAGCAAGCAGGCTTTAGACAGCACAGATCCACAGAGGATCAGGTCATCCTCATAGCCCAGGAAATAGAAGATGCCTACCAGGAACAGAAACACACAGTAGCGGTCTGGGTGGACCTGGAAAAGGCATTTGACAAAGTCTGGAAAGATGGACTTAGAGTCAAGCTAAGAAGAAGTGATGTTTGTGGGGAAAATGTACAAGTGGATCAACCACTACCTCAAAAACAGAACGGCCAGAGTCCAAGTACAAGGGCAGATGAGCAAAAAGGTGACACTTGAGCAGGGAGTACCCCAAGGGGGAGTACTGTCACCCACACTCTTCCTGGTGTATATAAATGATATTATAGAGAATATACCAAGAAGAGTTCATAGCTCAATGTTTGCAGACGATCTGGCTATGTGGACCTCTGAAAAGAATCTCCCCATAGCAAGAAATCGGATGCAGCAGGCCCTAACATCGCTGGAAGAGTGGGCGAACTCATGGCTGGTCAAAATAAACGAGCATATATTTCCAGAGGTGGTAGAAAATATACCAGGTATTAGAAACAAAAACTGCCAGACTGAAAAAGAAAGAAGAGATACTACCCTGAGTTTCATTACGGAAAACTACCCAAGCATGGACTGGACCCATGCATACACCGATGGTTCCGTAACAAATACAACACAGAATGGAGGGGCAGGAGCATTCCTGAGCCTACCAAATGGCAGAAAAATAGCACTGTCATTCGCTACTGGACAATACACAAGCAATTTCAGAGCGGAGGCAGAGGCACTGAGGGCGGCAGTGGAAGAAATGGTGACAGGTAAAAGGAATGAAAGCCACATAGTCCTGCTTACAGATGCACTGGCCGTAGTCACAGCACTGAAAAGCCAGAAAAATACTGAACTTAATGAATTAAGAGCAGTACTTTGTCAACTATGCCAGCAGGCCGCACCAAAAAGAGTAGTGGTGCAGTGGGTTCCATCTCACTGCAACGAGGAGGCAGACAGACTGGCAAAAGAAGGTGCAAAACTACCACAACCTGATACTAGTATGACATACGAAGAGTCAAAACGGCTTATTAGAGCTAGATACATGACCAAATGGGAAACCGAACATACTGGCTACACCAAAAACGATGCCTATTACCAGTTGAACAGAAAAGAGCAGGTCGTGGTCTTCAGACTTCGCACTGGCCACAATAGACTCAGGTACCACCTATTCAACAAATTGAAGATAGGTGGCACCAACGAATGCCCATGTGGTACTGGCAAAAATACCGCTGAGCATTTGCTGCAAAAACTGCCCGACATACGAGGATCAGAGAGAGCAAATATGGCCATCACCAGTGGCAACACTAGACAAGCTCTATGGCAGTGTCGACAGCCTCAGGATGACGGCTGCTTTTTTCGAAAAAATAATGGTTACTGTCTGACTGCGTAAAATGAAGAAGAAGTAGAAGTTCTCTGAATTACACTTACCGGTACCGTAATTACTTTGTTTTTCGAGTTTTCAAAATTGTCTTGCATCTGTACAATCATGGCTTAATCAAATGATGAAAGCAACATGTTCCTTTATTGTGTAACAGGTGAGCTAAGTGAAAAAAAAAATGAATATTTTGAGCTTACATTAGGGTATTGGGTGGCAGAGTGAAACAGCATGCCCATCTCACTTCAAAAATGCAACAGCCAATCAACAGATGTACTACCCTTGGTTGACATGTGTTACTCATCCATTTTTTATTATGTTTGCTTTCCGTTATTTTAAAATCTGAAACCTTATCATGCTCCGTACCTTCCAAGAAGCGTGCATTGTTGGAGGTCTGTGTCAGTTGAATGCCAAGTCGTATCAGAATTTCAGACTGATATGAAATAGTAGTATGACAGCTGTTCTTTCACTTGTCCAGTTGTGTAACAGTTTGATGCTAAGTGTCAAAGACCCTAGTTTCTTGCAGTGTCATTCAGTGAAAATCTGAAAGGATTATGGGTGACACATATCACCCATGTGCCCAAAAGTGTAACAAAAATGCACGTGACTACTAGTGTTAATTATTCACCAGCATTATACGTGAAATGAGAGAACGAGTGATGTCACATTTCTATCGTAGCAAGTTAGCAACAGACTTTTGGGAATTGGATTAGATTACACTATCAGGCGTAGATTGTGTGTCCTAGGAAATAATGTTTATTATTTTTACATTGTTGAATATAATACGTTTTCCAAACTTCTGTCATCCATGACTTTCTTGCTACTGCATATGTGCCTGGCAATAGAAATAAAAAAATAAAGACTGACCAATTATCAAAACTGATTAATCTGTCAAATGGCCGATATACCTATTATTTGCAGATCAGTCGGTGCAGCCTTACTAAGTAGGCAAGTTCATTTGTACGGAAATTATCAACTATTTATTTTATGGCAATGAGAACCATTTGACTTCATGGACAGCCAATCATTAAGTGATTTGTTTTGTAGCCCCATCTGAACTGGTGATGCATTATATTATTATTGTGAGTTTTTCAAATCGTTCGTTCGTTACTGGGGTTAAAAAATGAGTCAAATAATGGTTGAATTGTAATATAACATATCTCATAAAAGATGACTACGGAGGGATGGGTATGGGACTGACTACCATATCCTGTAAAAACCAAAAGCCGTACAGAAAGTGAAAGATGACCTCTACACCTCAAAGTAGAAGAGGGTGATTAAGTTTTTCAACAACATTTCAAGCAAGGCAAAGGTTAAAAATAGTTTTGATAAATCTGTGACTTAACTAATCCTTCAAGTCCTCTTGTATCCAAAAATCCTATACCTTATTGGAGTTTTGAAACCATGCCCACTTGGCCAGTAGATAGACCTGTATTCAAACTGCATGGCCAGCTACTCCTCAGTGAACACTATTACCTCACTGAATAAATGATAATGTATAAATATTAGGTTTTTAAATATACTTTCCCAAGTGACAGAGAGGAAATGTTCCACTTTTGTGATTTTTGCACATTAGCAGTCGTTTGAAATCTAATCTCCTGCCCCGTATGGCAAAGGCAAAGGCCGCCATCCATCGTAGACGATGATGGCATAATTAATTTTTCTAGTGCTATTTTTAGTAAGGATTAACTGCGCTACTTTTATCCTCACTCTCTCGTCTTGTGCCGCCCGTCCCCAGTGGCAAGTCAAAGTGCCCCATTTGACTGGGGCCTTATTTAGGTGTATTCATAAGCTTTTCTAATGATGCGACCCAGAAATGATTGCAGGACATATTTCCACGCGGTAGGTGCATGCATTATCATCAAATTGGCTAAATATGTAACGCGCATAAAAGATCACATGACAATAAAATTGCCTGAACTTGAGGAAAGAAATCCTGAATTATCAACATGGATCATGACACAAATATATCAAATCCAAAGTGTGTAAAACAAACTAGATGTGCATTTTTTTGTAACAGAGATGGTAGAACATTTGAGGGAGGAGTAATGAACAAATATTGCTGTCAGCTGTACAATATGAAGTCCCCTAGGGATCCTAGAGATGTAACCCCAGCTGTACAATATGAAGTCCCCTAGGGATCCTAGAGATGTAACCCCAGCTGTACAATATGAAGTCCCCTAGGGATCCTAGAGATGTAACCCCAGCTGTACAATATGAAGTCCCCTAGGGATCCTAGAGATGTAACCCCAGCTGTACAATATGAAGTCCCCTAGGGATCCTAGAGATGTAACCCCAGCTGTACAATATGAAGTCCCCTAGGGATCCTAGAGATGTAACCCCAGCTGTACAATATGAAGTCCCCTAGGGATCCTAGAGATGTAACCCCAGCAGACCAACAAGAAGAGGAAGATAACGTTAACATCATGCATAAAGAAGTTGATGTGACGGTTAGATCTCTTAAAAAGGATAAAGCGGCCGGAGTGGATAACATACCAGGCGAACTATTAATTCTTGGAAGGACAGTGGTGATAGAATTTCTAACAAAAATTTGTAACATGATGTGGCAGACGGGAGAATGGCCCACAAGCTGGACACAATCATTGATAGGAGAATGGCCCACAAGCTGGACACAATCATTGATAGGAGAATGGCCCACAAGCTGGACACAATCATTGATAGGAGAATGGCCCACAAGCTGGACACAAGGCTAGTTGCAAACCTGGACAATGCTGCCCAGAAATTTGAGATGGAAATGAGTGCACAAAAGAGTAAGATCATGGTCAACGACCCAGCGGTATTTAAAAACAGATTATGGTCAAAGGTGAACCTCTGGAAAGTGTTATGCGGTTCAAATATCTGGGAGCAGAAATGAATGCGGAGGGGTCTAGAGCGGAGATCCAGTCAAGAACAGCGATGGCCATGGTCACCCTGACCAGACTGTGAATAATCTAGAAAGACAAGAACATTAGCCTTAAATCAGAGCTGACTTTAATGTATACAATAGTCACCTCAGTATACCTCTACGCATGTGAGACTTGGACTCTGACGGCTGCAGTAGAACATAAAATTTGAACAAAGGAAATGAGATGCTTGCGAAGAATTCTTGGCATTCCATATCTAGATCACATTACAAATGAGTGTACTTGAAATTGTTAGGAAGGAGTTAGGCCAGTATAAAAACCTATTGACTATAGTAAAAACACTGAATGACCTTCTCGGTTACGAGACTGATGATGATGATGATGAATGAACAAAAAATGGAATTTAAAAACACAAACAAGGTCTATACGTTCTAATGCTTATAATTTGCAAGGTATTTACAATACTAGAAGATATGGTCATAGATAAGGTACAAGCACATGGTTTAACCTTATCTTTGGTGAAGATAAGTCCCCTTTGAACCACAGACAATATTTTTGGTTATAATAAAGTACATGTCATATTTCAACCAGAGATAGTGCTTTTGGTTATATTAGAGAACATGTCATATTTCAACCAGAGATAGTGTTTTTGGTTATATTAGAGTAAATGTCATATTTCAATCAGAGATAGTGTTTTTGGTTATATTAGAGTAAATGTCATATTTTAATCAGAGATAGTGTTTTTGGTTATATTAGAGTAAATGTCATATTTCAATCAGAGATAGTGTTTTTGGTTATATTAGAGTAAATGTCATATTTCAATCAGTGATAGTGTTTTTGGTTATATTAGAGTAAATGTCATATTTCAACTAGAGATAGTGTTTTTGGTTATATTAGAGTAAATGTCATATTTCAACCACAGATAGTGTTTTGGGGTTTATCATCTTCTTCTGTGTTCGTTCTCAATTTCCCACTACCAAGCCCTGACAGGGGTTTGTAAGTAGCAGATGTATGTAGTCCAGAGAACGTAATGCGTTGTGTCGCTAGTTTACAGATTGACTGCAATATTTTAAATTTTGGTCCGACACATCCGTCTTCAGCAGATTTAGGTTTATATTAAAGTACAAGAGTCATATTTCAACTAGAAATAGTGTTTTTGGTTATATTAGAGCAGATGAGTCATATTTCAACTAGAGGTTATATTAGAGTACATGAGTCACTACTCAGATCTAAATTCAGGTGTTCTGATAAAAGTCACTTGGCATTGAAGAAACGAGAAGAGATGAATGAACAAGTAGACAGCTGTAGACACTAAGGTTGATATCCACTTTTATTTCATATTACTAAACAGCAAAGGAAAGAATGTGTTTAAGTGTTATATATTCATGTCAATAAACATATAGACAGCAATCACCAACAGATAATGACCATTTCCTTTCCCTTCACCTCAAAAATCCTTATGGTTAATGTCCATAGAAAATGGGTTTATATTTTAGTAGTGGCAATAATCATAGCAAGTGTGTCCAGGGAAAACCGGAATAGGGCCACTGTTTCCTTCTCAGTATGTCATAAGATGTGACTAACTACAGCGGGTCTACATGGGGCTGACAACCTTATCAGGATAAAAACTATTGCTCTGAAATCACATCGGCTAGAATCAGGCTTCCCTGAAATCTGGTACGGGTAAGCCAGATGCCAGGTTGGGCCTATTCTTCAATACCTGGAGTGAAAAGGCATGAATGATGAAAGTACAATGATTTCCCCACATACGTTAGTGAATTGTGGCAAAGAATAAAAATAGGACCACTGTATCTTACTATGCAAGATGTATAAAGTGACCCAACTATGCAAGACGTTGTATAAAGTGACCCAAAGAGAGTTGTGCATGAGGCTGGTGACGACATTATGTGAAACAGGGTGACACTGAAATGCTTAGTTAAGCTGTAATTTTTTTAAATTGAAGCTAAACAGGAAAAGATAATGTCAAAATCCAATCTTGATTAGAAAAAAAACTATTCACTGGCATTTAATGCCCGTCAGATGTGAAATTTCTCTGTCCATCCTGAAACAATATTTGTCTATTTACTTATCAAAGATACAATTAATCTTTATAGCGATTATATCACAGAATAATCATGATTCCCACCTGTACATTGTCATCCTTTAATCTCCAAACTTGATGAATCTAATTTGTGCATTTTATTCTTATGACTTCCGCATCACCACTGTGTGATGGTGATCCTCATCTGTACAGCCTACTATTGTATCATACAAAATAAGTCCAAAATCAAAGCCAGTTTTCTATACATACATTATAACCAAATCAGTGTACCGCTAACTCCAAAAGTCAGGACTCTGATCATACTGTGTCAGTCGTTGACACATCCAAATATAAAGTGCTTCCTGTCTGAGAAGTACAATTATTCTTGCTGAATTTTAGTTGCACTGCTGATGTCTACATGGAATTTGTAAGACCAAGGATAACTAGGCACTTGCCCCATCAGTAACAGTACAGTGTGCATATTAGAATTTATTTCACCCCCTCTTGATTAAAAAAAATGCTATATATATATATATAAATGTGACTGTATATGTATAAATGTAACTGTAGAAGGAAACGGCATAAATTTGTTACATTTACAAACTCAGAGAAGCTATGCATTTACCTATAGCTAAGAAAGAGTGAGACTTAAGCTGTCTGCGCACTTTGTATATCTGGCACAAAAACTAAATGGCTCAATATATAAAAAACATGCCAGGCTCTGTTCTATGTTAAAATTAGAGATGCACAGAATAGAATTCTTTATTATTCGTTTGAATACAAATAGGTTTTTAACTATTCGGCCTAGTACGTATACAAATCGAGAGTTGGAACTTTTGATTTTTTAAATTGTGGTCAGTACGAAGAAGAAGAAGAAATTGTGGTCAGTAACATCTGACATTTCCTGTAATTATAAAGTAATGAACAAAAACACATGACATTTTAAATTGTTAACTTAATGTCTTTATAGTGGTTTAGATGACTCTGTACACAACCAGTTTCTTTTACACTCACTTGACATCCAATCTATTGTTGAATGCATTAATTTACCCTGCCTCCACTATTTCCTGTGCCAATGCATTACAAGCATTCATCACTCTGACTTTTAAAAAATATTTCCTGGTATCTAAACTTCTTGTAGATGATAGTATTTTGAAAAATTTGATATAGTCTAATTTATCCTTTCCGTTGATTATCTTACAAACCTGTATTAAATCCCCTCGAATTAAATAGTTACAAAAATGGGACAAATCATTGGACGGGATCTTACTATTTTTACTGGGTGGATTTTCATATTTCAATTCCATGCTGTTGTCATTGACAGTTCATGTCTTGTAATTGATACAATGATGATAGAACTGCTAATATTTCTAGCCTACAATTTATTTTTGTGTACTTCAGTTAACCCGTTTCAGCTTGTAGGCACAAAAGCCAAAAATTGTCGCCCACTATGGTGAAAACAAACCTCTGAAGCGTGTGTTTGCGTTTCGTGATTTTTGTTTGTGAATTTATTTATTTTTTTACGGCCTAATGTGATGCATGAACAAATGGCGTTTAAGGTTATTTCTGATAGGTGGACATTTGCACGTGTTATATCTTCGAAAGTATACACATTTATAGTGACGAAAGTTGGGCTTCAATACCCGAGAAATGATTTATTATTTGATCAGTCGAATGATCAATCATGCATCTGGATTACTTGTGGATATTGAACACATGCTTGATTCAGACTGACTGGGACACATAATACGAAAGGTATGTGTAAAGGAATTGACGGATATAACGGCGAAACACACAACGTGGTAGTACCATAAAATTGTTTCCTCTACAATTTCAACCTGTTCATTAATGCCTTGTAATGCTTCATACTAATATATAATCTTTATTATGAATACTTCATGTCATAGATATTTGAAGTATGTGTCTTCACGATGCTTAGATTGTAATTTTAGCTCAATTTGTTTGATACTCATTTATTTTATTTTTAATAAAACTGACTTACAGAATTCCTGTATTTGGCACAGATAGAAAGACACAAATTAGTCTGGACTGAAAAGGATTAAGAAGTTTAAATCATGGATCTAATCCTGCAAAAACAATACATGATAAAACAAACCAGAAAGCCTGTCTTGCAAAGTTGATATCGTTCTGCAGTTATATCAAAATAGCTTGAATGGCTGACAACACCATTGATAAATGTGCATTTCCACAAAAGGTTTCAATAATGTCACAACACACACTGAAAGTATTCCAACTTTTTTGGATGACAACTTTTCCCCGCAGCTCTTTGACATATTCGTATTTGGTTACAGGGTACTATTCGGCAGAATACAAATAGTCCACAAAATGCACTATCCAACACAAAATTGAATACAAATCAGTTATTCTGCACATCACTTATTGAAATAAGCAAAGAAAGAAAGAGACATCTACAACAAACCTTGGGAAGGCTGTGTTCAATATCACTACATTAAAGCAACACAAATTTGGCTCCAACATCAAGGCCGATCTATGACACAACACAAAGTACCCTCGTGTTCAGGGATGTGCTCCTACAGCCTAGCAAATGCAATAAGAAAGTGTTCAATCACTGACAAACTGCCAGCATAGCTCTCCACATTTAAGCAGACCACAGCTTCTACCTCTTCAATCTTAACATAGCAATAATATTATGCATAGACAATGTCAACACATCTAACTATATCAAGCCGCACACTTTCTCTTTAAAGACATTCAATCAATCAAGCCCGTCACTACTCTCGGTGCATAGGCCATTGACAACATCCCGCCAGCATGCACGGTCCTGGCCAGGTCTTTTTACCTCTCTCGAGGTATAATCATTTAATCTTAGTTCCTTCTCACATTCTCTTATCCATGCATTTTTTAGTCTACCTCTCTTTCCCTCTTCCCTTGAAGATTCCATGTAAGGGCCTGTCTGGCTATGTTTGACTGTGCCTTCCGCAGCACATGTCCTATCCAGCCCCATTTTCTTAGTTTAATTTGTTGTTCCAGTGGATGTTGTTGGCTCCTTTCCCGTAGGTCTTCATTTCTCACGATGTCCTACAACTTTGTTCTTGTATGCATCTGTTAACGAAGGACTGGATTCTTTGTTTTATGGTCTTCACTATCCATACCATGAGTTGTCTATCAGTACATTAATCAAGACTCTCAGATGTAGCATAGAACACTGTAACAACTGAGGCCAGCTCCCTTCCTGGCTGCCTTTGCTTCTCTAACCGTAGGTCAGGTACCTGTGTGTGCCACCACTACACTAATCAGATGTCTATAACAGAGTAACAACTACAAAAGTCAAAATGTATCAAAACTTAACTGCGGCCTCTACTATATACAAAAATCAACAAAATTACCTTTTCCCAAACTTGGTTATACAACTGAAAAGTGCTCAGGAAAGTTCAAATAATTTATTCTCCTGCTAAAATCAACAATTTTACTCATAATCTTATCTGATCTGTCCAATGATATCACTAGATGGAAGTCGTGGGGTTGCGCAATCTTCTGACGTGTGCCATCTGTGTGGCCATGGTTCTGTAATGTGCCATCTGTGTGGCCATGGTTCAGTAATGTGCCATCTGTGTGGCCATGGTTCTGTAATGTGCCATCTGTGTGGCCATGGTTCTGTAATGTGCCATCTGTGTGGCCATGGTTCTGTAATGTGCCATCTGTGTGGCCATGGTTCAGTAATGTGCCATCTGTGTGGCCATGGTTCTATAATGTGCCATCTGTGTGGCCATGGTTCTATAATGTGCCATCTGTGTGGCCATGGTTCTGTAATGTGCCATATGTGTGGCCATGGTTCTGTAATGTGCCATCTGTGTGGCCATGGTTCTGTAATGTGCCATCTGTGTGGCCATGGTTCAGAAATGTGCCATCTGTGTGGCCATGGTTCTGTAATGTGCCATTTGTGTGGCCATGGTTCAGTAATGTGCCATATGTGTGGCCATATTTCTGTAATGTGCCATCTGTGTGGCCATGGTTCTGTAATGTGCCATCTGTGTGGCCATGGTTCAGTAATGTGCCATCTGTGTAGCCATGGTTCTATAATGTATCTTTAACACCATCAACCCATCATTTTATTGAAAGAGACTAGCAGAGAAAACAATTTTACTAATGACAAAACTGATCATCCGTGATAATGGAGCGACGCACAATAAATAAGTATTATCGTTCTACAAATGATTCTAGATGGCACTACCTATGTGCCAAATAAACAAAGCTTATATCGTACAACATCACGAAGCAGTTCGCACATTTTACGGGCATGTTATGAGAAAAGTTACAACATATTGTGGTAGCAACAAAATTAACAGAAAAAGAGACACCAGTAGACAAAGAGAGAAACCACTAGACAATGTCAATGGAACCAAATCAATAACCCTTTACAGCCTCGTCTACTACCCACAAAATGTACATTTTTGCCCAACATCCAAACTTTTAATACACACGTTTTGTTCTGTCATTAAGTTTATACAATTTCAGATTTTGACATAATCTACAAGATGGGTGACAATTCACACGTGCACAGTTGCCATTTAGTGGTGGGGGGGTCGCTGTAGTCAAAAGGTTAGGGCACTCACCTCTTGGTGATGAACAGAAACAGTGGGCGATCGAATCCCGCAAGTTTCAAGCGACCCCGGATCTCACGGAAGGTAAGACCAGAGTGCCTGTATCCCGAGTTACCTCCAGTCGTCTCAACCAATAGTCTTGCCACTGATCCAAGGTAACCTCGGGATGAGTGTGAGATTGATGACCAGCGCATATTCTTCCTAACTATAATCAAAATACAGCGCACATCGCATTATTAAGACAAAACCGTCTGGTCTTGTGGCCGTCATCGCTTTGAAATGGGCAATATTTTAATTTTTTTAAATTTTCAATAGGGAGACATTTACGAATGCGGTCAAGTTTTCAAGATGACACATTTAGTGTGAGGACAGTTGGCTTCAAGACCCGAGAAATGATCTATTATTTATCAGACCAATGATCATGCACCTGGATTCATCATATGACCAGTTCAGACTTTGAATAGAAAAAGTCTGTGGTAGTGGAATTAACACCGAAATGCATGTGATGTGGTAAGTACAGAAGTTTGATTTATTCTCAAATTTGCTGTTGCGCATTAATGCATTTAACGCTTTATACCAATATATGTATATGTTATGAATATTTGATGTTATAGATAGTTTAATTATATGTCTTACAATGTTTAAATCGTTTTAAAATTAATTTATTTTATTTTCAATAAAACTATTTGACATACAGAGTTGTGGTACTTGCCTAGACTGAAAGGGTTAAACAGCAATAAGGAGATATGGTCACCTATGCCAGTCGACACAACACTTAAAGAACCAGCAAATGTTTCAAAGCAAAGTAATGTCTCTACTCCACATTCTGCACACAAACTTTGAAAAATCTGGTTGTTTCTAGAAGTTCACACAAAATTTTTTCTAAAATTATCAATATCTATTTCTTCTCTTTAGAAAAAAAAACAACAAATAACAGTGTATCAGTTTAATAATTTAAAAAAATGTAAAATGCACAAAAAATAACACTGCATGCAGATAAACAAATCTATGTACAAAGTGCTTCCCAAACAGGACCGAACATCAAGAATTTTGCAAGAAAGAATGTCATATAAATTAATTAAATTTTGCCTTCTGTGAAAACAAAGAAAGATCAAGAAATATTGATGTGCAACAAGTGTTTCAACTTTTCATGATGTTCTGCTGAAATCTCATATGTTTAACCCTCTACAGTCTGAATATCCTGCCTGCTCATTACTTAGTTCAAAACATCCAAGTCTGCCCACAAAACCCACCATCTTGCTTTTTTGTAATTTACCAATGAAATCTTGCTCTTATGCAAATTCCAGGTGATTTAAAGTGTTTAAATATCAATCAATCGACAATAACGTTTTTGTTGAAATGTTATGGCTTTTCAGACAATGAAATCTTTACTTCAAATGCTGAGAGATAACCGACTGTGTTTGATCGGGTCAATGATAATACATCTGTGTTAGATCTGGGTATTTATAACATTAACCGTGGCAGTGAAACTGGAGAAAGTAGAAGTGATATTGATATTCAACAATTTGAACTGATGTGAGAAAAATGTATACAAATTCAGCTTTAATTTATTTTCCTTCCCAACATTAATGCCATTTTATGCATGATACTAATTCATTTTATATTATGAATACTTTGTGTTATAATTTTATTGTGTTTTTAAATCTAATAATGTTCATCACTCCATTGGTTTATTTTTAATGAATTAGTTGCTGTTCTTGCCTTAGATGTGGACAAAATTTGTGTAATCAGATGGTAAAGAGTTAATAAAGTAGTTCAGGAGACAGAAAACAAGAAAAGTCACACTCAAACTGAAGACGTACTCTACAAAAAAAATAGTACAACCATAGCCGTAATAATTAAGCAACCATGTTAGTGCCTGTGAAATGGCCAATGGGAGTCCTCTGTTTCACCCTCTTCTTGGAGCAAGCTCTGGACAACCTTCTCCAGGTCGTTATCAAACTTGTTGAGCAGTTGCCTGTTCTTCTCTCTGTTGGCAAAGCCCATCTCAATCAAACGTTGCATTCCTTGCAGCTCTCGCCTCAGTGCTGTGTCTGCAATCTCCAGAGTGGCGAAGGGTGGTGTCTTCTGTGATGGTGCTGTAAGAGAAGGTCTCCTTGAGGACTCTTGCACCTCTGAGGCAGTGGTTGTGGCCTCACATTCAGCTCCTCTACCCTCCTTACTTCTTTCAACATCTGCTACAGTACCATGGGACTTTACAGGTTTGGCTATGGATATCCACTCAATGTTTGGGGGAATATACTCGTGTTTCTGTGGGGTCCAAGTGGAAGTGGGAGGTATGTATTCATCTTTGGGAGGGGTCCAAGTGCTGGTCGGCAATTTAAAGTTACTTTTTGGGGGCAACCAGCAGACTACGGGGCGAGGGTATGCAGTTTTTACAGATTTAACATTTGTTGTGGTTTCTGGGCATTGGAGAGGATCTCTGATGGGCTTTACATTTTCCGCTGATTTCTGGCACTCATCTAGATCTGTTGAAGACTTGACACTTTCAGACAGATCATTAGAGAAACTACCATTTGGGGTGATATTCACTTCATCGTCTGCAGTAAGCGGCACTGGATTACTAGGTGACTTTAAACAATCTGCATTCTCTGTGATTTGCTGTGAAGGATTTTTGGGAAACCTGTAGTCTGAATGTGGGGGCTTGCAACTGTATGATGCATTCTTCCACTCACTCTGAAAGTGTAAAGTAATGAAGAGCTGTTATTACATATCCAAAGAGAATAATCATTCTTAATTGTACTTTCTGAATATTGGAGTCAAAGTAATCAGGATCAGGTGAAATATACTGATCAAGGTAGGAGTGAATAGTAATCAGGGTCAGGTGAAACATACTGATCAAGGTGGGAGTGAAAAGTAATCAGGGTCACGTGAAACATTACTGATCAAGGTGGGAGCAAAGAGTGATCAGTGTCAGGTGAAATATACTGATCAAGGTGAGAGTGAAGAGTAATCAGGGTCAGGTGAAACATACTGATCAAGGTGGGAGTGAAAAGTAATCAGGGTCAGGTGAAACATTACTGATCAAGGTGAGAGCAAAGAGTGATCAGGGTCAGGTGAAACAAACTGATCAAGGTTGCAGCAGAGTGATCAGGGTCAGGTGAAATACACTGATCAAGGTGGGAGAGAATATTTATCAGGACCAGGTGAAACATACTGATCAAGGTTGCAACAAAGAGTAATCGGGATCAGGTGAAACAAACTGATCAAAACTCCACTTCACTTCCTCGCAGTTCCTTGAAACAGCACTCTGACCAACAAGGTAGTGATCAACACTATAATCCCCATTGTGGTGAGCTTACTGAGAAGCCTTGCACTACAGCCATGAGGACCTGGTCTACCTTCTCCTGTACACATCCGGATGTAAGAAGAGCCACTGCAACCCACCACCAAGGAAATGTCAAAATAGTTAAATTAACTTAGTGTAAGTGACTTCCAACAATGACCCAGAGCTATCTGACTTTAGGGTGCCAGAGACACAAACCTGGAAGAAGATCAGGATAGCTTAGGAGAATTTTGTTGGAACTTGTTCAGTGCCCTGAAAAGCATATGTCTTTAACAAATACATAAGTCATCAAATGCTGACCTGACTATATTTATTGAAGTTTTTGTGGCTTAAATCTACAGGAAGGGGTAGCAAGTCCCATGTCAACCCTCCTTAGTTGTCTCTTATGACATGCATGTCAGGTTACAGTGTTACTATTCTTTGCTCAGAAGCAAAGCTTAGAAGATTTTGATGTTAATTATTTGTTTCCATTAGTAAAGTGGAAGAAGTAATCTGTGAACCTTGTAAAATCCATTGTCTAGAGCTTGCTTCTGAAAAAATTTCAGTTTTATGACTATAGTCAAGACGTAGCGTCCGACTCATGATCACCAGTTTATCATTTTTTAACCGGGCTGCCACAAAGATCTACTGAAATCGAGGCTAATTTATTTGACAAATCGTCACTTCCTCCTCCGCAGGTTTGAACCACGAAACGTTTTTTGTGTTATTTGAAACAATTTACTATCTTCTTCAGAGGTCATGTACCAACCAGCACCAGGCATGCCGTACACAAAACCAGAGACTACAGTCAGCGGGCAGACGTTGAATGCCGTAGACAAATTCACATATCTGGGCAGCACGCTGTCGAGATCTGTCAGCCTAGACGATGAGGTGGCAAGCAGAATAGCAAAGGCCAGCACAGCCTTTGGTAGAATGCGCTCGATGGTCTGGGCACGTCGTGGCATCAGCGTCAAGACCAAATTGAAAGTTTACCGTGCAACCATCATTCCAACCCTACTATACGCTTGCGAAAGCTGGACTGTATACTCTGGACATGCAAGGATGTTAAACCACTTCCACACAGGTTGCCTGAGGCGAATATTCCACATCCGATGGCAAGATCGTGTCACTGACATCGAGGTTCTCTCGAGGGCTAACATGCCCAGCATACATGCACTGCTAGAAAAAGCACGACTAGGATGGGCCGGACACCTCGTCCGTATGTCAGACGAGCGGCTCCCAAAGAAGCTTCTCTACGGCGAGCTGAGAGACGGATGGCGCGAGAGAGGGCGCCCAAAGAAACGTTTTAAAGACGGTCTGAAGGACTCACTAAAAAGTTGCCAGATAGACTTCGACACCTGGGAATGTCTTGCGAAAAACAGATCTGACTGGAGAAGTGCAGTCAAATCGGGTGTAGCCGCCGGTGAAGATGACCGTGTTGTGAAAGCCCAGAACAGACGCGAGACGCGGAAATCCCGAGCAGCGGGAACACCATCCCCTTCTACAAACCTCGTGTGCCCGGTATGTAGCAGATGTTTTCGTGCTCACATTGGCCTGTTCAGCCACATGCGCACCCACACCCAACAGGGAAATCTGTGACAAGGATGATGTCGGCGGTCCTCATCGACAACGATGGACAGCTATTATTATTACTATCTTCTTCACGTGGATTGGAGCCAGGCCATTACTGAAAATGGTGGTTAAATTGTTGCAAAAGATCTTTGTGAGGGTTGATCTGTTGATAAGTTTGTAGTGGAAACTAACGGATATGACGATCTTATAAAGAACAATATCATTCGGCTGGGGTTATATGTAAAAGATTAGTAAGCTATTATGTCCATGCAATGTTCAGCAAAAGCTTCTAACAGTGTTTTTCATGATGAAGTCAAATCACACTGAATTACACTACTAGAACATTCTAAAATGAAGACCAGTTTCTTTTTATTTCAAAGCAGGTTCATTTTAGTGTATTTATTAATTTTTTCAATGACAGATAAATTTATATATATAATGCACTTGCTTTTAACAGATAAGTTATTGCCCATCGAAAGCAATGATGACCACAACATCAGACGGTTTTGTCTTAATAATGTGATGTGCACTGTATGAGGATTACAGTGAGGGAGATAATGCGTGAATCATCAATCTTACTGTCTTGTCCAGAGTTACCCTGAACCAGTGGCAAGACTACTGGTCGAGACGACTGGAAGTAACTCGGGATGCAGGTTTTGTCTTAATAATGTGATGTGCACTGTATGAGGATTACAGTGAGGGAGATAATGCGTGAATCATCAATCTTACTGTCTTGTCCAGAGTTACCCTGAACCAGTGGCAAGACTACTGGTCGAGACGACTGGAAGTAACTCGGGATGCAGGTTTTGTCTTAATAATGTGATGTGCACTGTATGAGGATTACAGTGAGGGAGATAATGCGTGAATCATCAATCTTACTGTCTTGTCCAGAGTTACCCTGAACCAGTGGCAAGACTACTGGTCGAGACGACTGGAAGTAACTCGGGATGCAGGTTTTGTCTTAATAATGTGATGTGCACTGTATGAGGATTACAGTGAGGGAGATAATGCGTGAATCATCAATCTTACTGTCTTGTCCAGAGTTACCCTGAACCAGTGGCAAGACTACTGGTCTAGACGACTGGAAGTAACTCGGGATGCAGGCACTCTGGTCTTACCTCCCATGAGACCAGGGGTCGGTTGATTGAAACTTGCGGGAATTGACACCCCCTCCCTCCGGTTAGATAAATGTACAGTCCCATCATCTGGTCTTAAAGTTGCAGAACTGTACATACTAACAGGAGAACAGGCAAGTCTCTGGTACCGGTACTCTAAAACTAGAATGGTCTGAGTAGATGAAGCCATTCTGCCATAGGTGAATCTAGAAATAAAAAATACTTTGACTTAAAACTACCTGCTACCTTGCAGGTAGACTAGTGACAGCCAGCAGCTAGCAAGAACTAACCCAATTTTTTTTTTTTTTGTGCATCGCCTTATATTTCTAATCCCCTAGGCAGTGTTCGTTGCACTGTGGTTTTTATTTTGCGCCTGTCAGTCCAGTGCATCCGACTTCAGCATGCATTTTATGTTAGAGCCTGCTTCCTCCTGCATTTTCTAAGGGTTTGCTTCCCCGGGGTAACGGCCGGTGCTGTGATGGGGATCGAACCCAGCACCTTCTGGTTGTGAGCCATGTCACTTAACCACTAGCCCACGCCGTCCCCCAACCCAAATTTAAGACTTGTCAATTGCGCATGTTCTCGGTCAAAAGATACAGCAGCCCTGTTGTCAAATGTACAGCACAATATACCTCGGTGGTCAACAAATAACCTAAACCTTTACGGCCCAGGAGTATGCTGAAAGCGGCCGACGTCATTTCATCGTGGCGTGCAGGTCGCCAGTGATTGATGTAACGTTATCCGTGCTTAACGACGGCAGGTTTAATCAAACTTAAAAATGAACGGTTATGTAGTAATAGTCTAAACAATACAGATCTTCTGATTGTAGAGATCCATTTAACGACGTCACGTCCTGAAATAATGCAGATAAAGGGAAAATTTCCACTTTGTACGTAGTGTGGTAAAGGTTAATGTGCCCCATTCTGTTAATAATAATATTTTAGAGTGACTTTTGGCTCATATACTACACTAAAAAAATATTTTACGGTTACTTTTGACTCATATACTACACTCAAAAAACATTTTACGGTTACTTTTGACTCATATACTACTCAAAAAATATTTTAGTTACTTTTGACTCATATACTACACTAAAAAAATATTTTAGTTACTTTTGACTCATATACTACACTCAAAAAACATTTTACGGTTACTTTTGACTCATATACTACACTCAAAAAATATTTTTGTTTAAATGCAGAACAGATATCTGTGCCACAATGTTTAAATTTAAAATAAAAATGTCTTAGTCCACCTGTACTTCTACAGGAACAGATGTGCCTGTGCAGGTCCCAGCCCTGGAGTGAGCTGAATGTAGCCGGGAGGAAAATTTCCTTATTAGTGGACTAGGCTTGAGCAGCTTATTACTCTGCAGCGTTGGAATAAGAGCCGCAAAGGGTGGTTAACCAATGTGCGAGTCCATCTTCTTAGACTTCAAACACTAGAGAAAAGTAGAAATGCAACTTGTTAGGTGCCATTTATGCTGCTTGTAACTAACCAGCTAAGGCCAGTGTTATGCCATGCCCCACAATTAGTCGCCTCTTACGACATGCTCTCTGTGGGGCAGTGGTGCTATTTTTGTCCTTGTCATACACAAAGATCTCGGCGGACCACTCGAGATTTCCAAGTGCCATGACTAAAAAGAAGTTTGAGAAACTGTAACAACTATTTGTCAAACCTTCCAAATGTAGCCTACCTGCTTGGCCTGAAGAGAATAAAAGACATCCTTAGCTGTGTAAAATGCTGTAGTAGCTGCCCTGGACACACCAGAAGCCACATTCTGAATGATATGGCTGGCTGGACTCAATGGTTCAGGGGTACTGTCCAATAACAAAAAGTACATTATTATTTGTTTATTTATTTGTTACTTTTATTGCAGCAATAATTAATCTGCAGAAGAGCAGCAAATGTGGAAATCTTTTATTTTCCCTCATTAACTCTTTACAGTACTGTTGGGTTGGAATCTGTGGCATGCAAAACAGTTGATTCAATTTTGTCAAAAGCTGTATCTGACACTGGTTTTTCACTGTGTCACATAGCTACAAGGATTTGGCTTTTGAAATAACCTTAAGTATGGTGGAATATCCAGCACACGTACAGATTTCATTTAATGTATAGTTCTCTAAAATTTATTTTCGTGTGTGCTGTAAGTTGTGTTTTTTGTGTCATGAAATGTAAACTCGAGACCTGAGAAATGATTTATGACTTGTCCACACATCTGGATTACATGCCGATATTCAGTACAAGTCGTCTGATTCAGACTTTGACTGGGACACAAGAAAGTGACTGTGGAAATGTAATTGACACAGAAATACATTTACATGCTGTAAGTTTAAACCAAAAAAAAATAAAAAAAAAGGTGTGTGGCAACCCCCCCTGTAAAAAGTTGGTTGTTGTTTCAAATGCCCACAGTAGTTTACTCTTTTGTGGGCCCTGAAAAGGACGTTAAGTGGAGAGTTGCACTAGCTTTCCGATCATGCCAATGAAGGTGAACCGGGGTCCTCCAGGCAGTTGTGATATGCTTGGCTTCATCTGCGTGTCACTCACTACTACGGGGATCACGTCGATACCTCACTTTGTTAGCCAGGATGCCATAAAAACAGCCCGTTTCCAGGGAGGGCTACACAGAAGCCGAGGTGAGGATCTTGGCCAGTACGTTTTGCCTGACCCTGGCTAACATGTCTGATCAGCATATTTTGCCTGACCAGACATTAGTTCCCCCCCCCCCCCCCCCAAGAGTTAATGCAGCATGAATTAATCTGCTTCAAATTAACAAAAAGACAAATTTGTGCTTTCTTCATGAATAATTGTTTGTGCAACAACAAAAGTAATAATTTATAAACAAACACTAAACGTTGACGGCTCTTTGTCTTTGTCCTTCACATGACATGTAAAATCACTTGAACAAAATAATTATGCTCATTTGGGCTCTAACAGGAGCATTTGGCACCACCTATGTAGTTAGCCTCTTTTCAGAACACGCTGTTTGAATACTCTGAACTTCAATCCTGGTATTCAATCATGCAGAGTGTGATTGATGTCAGGTGGCCTAAAATCGTTTGAATCCGTGTCTTTCCTTCGCTCTGGGATACCAATACGGTCCAGGGTAACATAATAGTCCATCTCTCTGGCGTTTGTAGTTGTATCCCCACTAAAATGTCATTTTTTGTATCTATCTATCTATCATTTGGCATGCGGTCCTCATGTTTGGCGGTGCACAGTCAACGACATCCCCAAATGATGTTTGGCAGCAGTCTTCAGTGTTGCGGACTTTGTCTTTCAGAGATTAGGACTCTATGTTCCATTGCCCTTTAGGTAACATGGAGCTTCTCTGCATCCGAGTTGCACAGATTACAAGCTTGGCAGCCACATATTGTTGCTGGAATAACCGAGCTATTGAAGAATGGAGCTGTGGTCTTGGCCCCTGCCATCTGTCGAAGCAGCAGTTTGATGAGGTTAAAGCTGAGCCATCCCGTCCTCTTTATCTCGTGTACTGCTGGTGTTGATTTCTTTATTCAGGTAGACATACAAATTCATATACTCTATAAGCTCCTTGTCTTGTCGCAAAACTCCAGGTGGACACAAATCCTGCACCAAAACATTAATGTGATCTAACAATGGTCATTTCTATATCCCTTTATCTTTATTAATTTTTCAACTCCATGCACAACCCTCTTTAGTTGGCTTTTTACGAATTGAACAGCCTGCTGCGAACACACAATAAGACTAACTACAAATTAAACAGAATAAAAATACAGTGAATCCCTACTGACTGCAGATATATGGAAATGAAGAGGCAGATAGGCTAGACAAAGAGGGGGAGGCAATGCCCAACATTAAAAAATGGCTACATATGGAGAAGTAAAAATCATTTCTTTTTAAAATTCCTGAGACAAGTAGTACAGAGAATCATTTTCTTTGCCAAGAACATATCAAGTGAAGCACAAGAGATCAAGTGAAGAGATCGATTGAAGCACATGTGCCTGAGTGCGGAGAACATATAAACAATTGAACATGTTCTCCAAGTCTATGTTGACTTCATGAGAGGAGCAGAGTGACAGGATGACCCTTTCCATGTGAATGATGATGATGTTGTATGCCTACAATGAGTAAGTTTACTCTATTGTGTGCCCTGAAAAGGACATTAAGTGGCGGGTTGTAGTAGCTTTCCTCACATCCTGATGAAGGTGGACCATGATCGTTCAGGCTGTTGTGCTGTCCTTGGCTTCATCTGCACGGCGCACACGACTATGGGGATCACATCAATTCCCATCTCATCAACCAGGCTGTCTTCAAAACAGACTGTTTCCAGGGAACACTACATAGCAGAGAGATTGTGGTCTTGGTCAGTGTATTGTGTCTGACCCTGACGCGACATCCTGGTTAGTATGTTGTGCCTGACTGGACTAGCTTCTCAGTTCCCCCTGATGAAGGATAAACTGCAGTTATGGCCAGGCTAGTGTGGAAAGGATTAATAACAAATTTACAATTTTGGAGTAACACACACTTTATTTATATCTTCTAAAAAATCCTAAAACAAAATGTCTTACGTCTGACAATCAGCATCCTTCCTATTTCCAGCAGCACCGTCTTCTGAGACAGACCCTCCAATACTGCTAACTGACGTCTGTCGAGAGATGTTGGATCGTCTATCCTCCTCATCCTTCATCAGGGCTGTCCATTCAAGTCTTTCATTTTCCAGAGCAGCGGCTTTTTCTTTGGCTTCAAGAATGAGCTGAAATTCTTTCTCCTTTTGTAGCTTCAGCTCTTTCTCCAGTTCATAAGCTCTTCTCTTCAGTTCCCACTCATATTCCTTGTCCATTTCAGCCCTCAACAGCTGGGCAAACCTGGAGCAATAATGATAATTATGTGAAAATAGTTAAGCTACGACTAGTGATGTACAGATTAAACAATTTGTTTTTGGTTCGGTGCCGAACAGTGCATTTTTATGGACTGCACATATTTGGCAGAATAGCACACTGCAGCAATTGCGAACAGGTCAAACAGTGTCATAATAATTTTAAACCCCAAAAGTTGGAATACTTTGTTTAAATTCCTGTTGTGACATTACTGAAGCATTGTGAACAGCTCATGCGCCATATCAGCAGTGCAAATGTGTTTGTCAATGGTGTTGCTAGCCATTCAAGCTATCCTGATGTATCTGTAGAAGGGCAAATGTGACGACGGAACCAAAATAAAGACAATTGCAGAAATTATATCTGCGGCGCACAACAGGCTTTTTGGCCTGTTTTTCTATGAATTGTTTGTTTCTACAGTAAAACCTTCTAACAGATGTACAACAAATTTAAGTTAGGACAGAAATATTAGCAGCTGTATCCTTGCATCAATCATCAACAATGTTAATGACAACAGTAAACAAGTGAAATCCACCCAGTAAAAATAGTAAGATCACATCTAATAATCTGAGATGTCCTCGTGGGATTTTGTCCAAAAAATCCAACAACCAGCCAGCAGTAACCATTACCTCAAACGCTACTCAAGATCTACTGAACATCGAGATTGCTTATTATTAATTTGGTTTTTTTTAATTTTAAAAATAATCCAAGTCAATGTACTAATATAAACAAAAATAAAAGATATTTCAATATTATATACTTATTATTTAGAATGTTCTTTTTGAGTTAATCTTGGAAAGAGGGAAATGACATTCTGACATATATTAGGAAATTGATATTAAGAAATATTTTTTTTAGTAAGAGTGGTGAATTCATGGAATGCATTGCCACAGGATGTTGTGAAAGCAGAGTCAGTTAATGCATTTAAAAATAGATTGAATACAGTATTTTCAATTAAATAAACTGATTGTATGCAAACTCGGGATCAAGACGCTGAGCAGCACATGAGCTGCAGTGGTCAGCGATCTATAGCTGACTGCTAGCGTCAGGGCAAGCGAACCAGAGCTGCCAAGACCCTTCTACACCTCCACGCGGTGATCCTGGATAACAGGCTGCAGTAGGGCAGACTGGCTAAGGAGAAGGGATCGAAGAGGGAATGCTAACCCGGTACTCAAAAAATGTTTGCTGAAGTCGGATGTGTTGGACCGAAAGGTGTAAATATCACAGCCAAGCTGTAAACTACGACACAACGCATTCCATTCTCTGGACTACATTCTGCTACTCAAGCCCTTTCAGGGTTTGATAGCGGGAGATTGAGAACGAACGCAGAAGAAGAAGAAGTATACAGACTCTGTTGAGCCATCTAAACCAGTATAATGAAGTTAAGTTAAATGGTGCTAGGGAACAAAAAAGGTTGAGGACCAGATTATTTGGTACAGGCTACCTGAAAGACAGCAATGGGGGCCCTATACCCAAATTATAGTGAAAAGTAAAGATAATGATAATATGAACTGTAAATATGCTCCCAAAGAAGAAGGTTAAAAGGAATGATTGTTGAAATAAGCATTGTTTGTCTCATTAACTAACCTTGTTTTCTCCTCTTCGCTCATGGTATGCACCAACCCATCAACAGATACTTCCCCTGCTGCTCCATAGGGATATTCATGAGCCTCTACTTCTTTCTCCTCATTTTCCCGCTTCTCACAACCAGTATTTTCTTCATTAGCTTCATCGTGTACAGTAGAATTTTCTTCGTCTGCCTCCATCTTCATCTCGTTCGTTTCTCCTACAGCTGCCTCATTCAAGAGACTCGAGCTGGTATCATTGTGTGCGGCCTCCTCTTCTGCTACAAGCGTGTCAGCGGATGTCTTGACAGCTTCTGTTTCTGCGAGGTTTGTTACAGCTTCAGAAAAAACTTCCACCTCTTCATCAGCATGAGTTTCCACATGAGCTTCCTCCTCCTCTTCCTCCTCATCCTAAACAGACAAAATAAATAGCAGTTTAATAACTACAGTAATATTAAAAGCAATAATTACTTATACATCTACGTGCAGGCCCCTCTAGTGCTCATTCAGTGCTCCAAAATGGAAGTAAAGTAAATTGTGACATTTCTTATAATCAGTCAACATTAGAAATGGGTTCCCCCCCCCCCCCCCCAAGTAGATCTCTATACCCTTACTGGGGAGGAAAGAATTGGCCCACTATACCTACATGTATGTTGTAAAAGGTGATTAAAAGTGAGTGCTCTACTACTATAGTAATCAGACGTCTTTAGGAAATTCTTAATCCATTTGCTTGCTGTGTGGTTTCAGTGGCAACAGTTTTAATATATGGCGAGGTTAACAGCCCCCATGCACAACACTCTCGTTACCTCCTGTGACATGCTGAGAAAGACAATGTATTATCTTTCTATTTATATATTTATGTCAAACGTGGCAATGTTTCCATATTCTGTCAGATTTTCTTATCTCTCACTCTGTCACTTCATTTCTTCTTCTTCGTACGCTTTCAGATGTCAACTTAAATATCTCTAAAGAAAGCAGTGTTCAGCATGAGGTATCACCATAGAGTTTGTCTCAGAATGGAACACATGATGGCCAAATGTGTCTTCTCTGTAACTCATATGTTGGACACTTCTGCAGCAGCAGCAGATGTTCAGCAGCCATTTTATCAGTGCTGCGGCAACAATTCATCGGTATGTCCTATTTTTTTAGCTAGTTGAATAGATGGTATCGCAATCTGTTGTGACATGTGCAGTCTGAAAATCACCACCTAGTCAGCCATGTTTATCTTGTAGTTAGCTTAATTTTTTTTCCATCCTGGATGTTCCGCTAACCAATTGTTCTTGTATCTGCACCTGGTAAACTTCTTGGCCTCTTCATTCATTTCCCATGTTATGATGTTTCATTCTTGTTCCTTGGTCAGGGTTCATATCTGACACTGATAACAAAGATTTGGTATGAATACACAATTGATTTTTTGCCTTCTATTGGAATGTACACAACACATATGATGACTTACATTTACGGGAGTTGTGTAATCAGTCACATGCAGGTGACTTTCAGGTGGTTCAATTACGCAGAAGTCATCACTTGTGTCTGAGCCCATATCTTCAAAGGAACTGCTATTATCCTGATCATCATCGTCATCGTAATCATCAAACTTGCCACGTTCCAAGTGTCTGACAGTCTCGGCTGAGATCAGTTCAGGCAGATCATCCATCTCATAATCATCAGATGTAGCTGAAACTGGAGTACACAATTATTGTTACAGTTGGCGTCACAAACAAGTATAAAGGAGACAATTGATCAGATACAAAAGAAACAAAACAAGTTTTAAAGAAGACATGGGTGCAGCGTGGGCTAGTGGTTAATTCATAACTAGAAGGTGCTGGGTTTGATCCCCATCACAGCACCGGCCGTTACCCCAGGGAAGCAAACCCTTAGAAAATGCAGGAGGAAGCAGAACCTTACATAAATGCATGCTGAAGTAGGATGCACCGGGCCGACAGGCGCAAAATAAAAACCACAGTGCAAGGATCTAAGGCACACCGCCTTGGGAAATAGAGAAATAAGGAGAACGAAAAAAAAAAAAAATAAGCTTACAGACAATTAATAAGATTCAAACAACACACATCAAGGTCATTTTCCAAGTAGATTCCAGGACACATAGACATATTTTGATATGAGGAAGCAGACAGAAAAGCAAAAAAAGGAACAAATGTGATACAAAGAAACACACTAGCCAACATGAAGACAGCACAGTAAATACTTCAAAACAACTTCAAAGAAGAATGGCAGAACTGAAGGATGGGAGGTTCTACAGGGAATGACGTTTATACAGAAATGACACACCTAAAACAAAAATGACAACAAATTGCAATGCAGGAAGCAGAGCATTATCTTCCAGAACACTTTCAGACTTAACAAATACTTAAACAAGTAAGACCCTGCACATGTCCATGTGATAGTGCAACATGTGCTGCTCGCTTGTTAAGGACTCACCACAGGAAGAGAACAATTTTTGCTTGACACCCAAATACTCACCAATGCCTTACACAGCTCCACTATCAGCTGTGTGCTGCTGCAAATCAAGGGTATCACTAGAAATGTATTTTACATAGTTTGCTAAACCAAATTACAACCCTCTTAAGTAAAAATAAAGCAAAGCTGCTGCAGTATTGAAGATCAAAAGTTTATAAAAAACATAGGTATGGCTCAGCTACAGAAGAGAAACAAAACGAAACCCATGTTATAGCCAAAACGCCTTTATCAAGGCAGAAGAACAAAGGAAAACACTTTACAACTCACACAATAAACAAAAAGCAATGATCTCCGCAACCAATACAATATGGCAGCCATTAGCCTCTCTCTGGTTATCAGTTGCCGCATTTTATTGGTTCATATATTCTCTGGTTAATGGCTACCAAACAGTATTGTATTTTGGTTCATATATTCTCTGGTTAATGGCTACCAAACAGTATTGTATTTTGGTTCATATATTCTCTGGTTAATGGCTACCAAACAGTATTGTATTTTGGTTCATATATTCTCTGGTTAATGGCTACCAAACAGTATTGTATTTTGGTTCATATATTCTCTGGTTAATGGCTACCAAACAGTATTGTATTTTGGTTCATATATTCTCTGGTTAATGGCTACCAAACAGTATTGTATTTTGGTTCATATATTCTCTGGTTAATGGCTACCAAACAGTATTATATTTTGGTTCATACATTCTCTGGTTAATGGCTACCAAACAGTATTATATTTTGGTTCATACATTCTCTGGTTAATGGCTACCAAACAGTATTATATTTTGGTTCATACATTCTCTGGTTAATGGCTACCAAACAGTATTGTATTTTGGTTCATACATTCTCTGGTTAATGGCAACCAAACAGTATTGTATTTTGGTTCATATATTCTCTGGTTAATGGCTACCAAACAGTATTGTATTTTGGTTCATACATTCTCTGGTTAATGGCAACCAAACAGTATTGTATTTTGGTTCATACATTCTCTGGTTAATGGCTACCAAACAGTATTGTATTTTGGTTCATACATTCTCTGGTTAATGGCTACCAAACAGTATTGTATTTTGGTTCATATATTCTCTGGTTAGTGGCTACCAAACAGTATTGTATTTTGGTTCATATATTCTCTGGTTAATGGCTACCAAACAGTATTGTATTTTGGTTCATACATTCTCTGGTTAATGGCTACCAAACAGTATTGTATTTTGGTTCATACATTCTCTGGTTAATGGCTACCAAACAGTATTATATTTTGGTTCATATATTCTCTGGTTAATGGCTACCAAACAGTATTGTATTTTGGTTCATACATTCTCTGGTTAATGGCTACCAAACAGTATTGTATTTTGGTTCATACATTCTCTGGTTAATGGCTACCAAACAGTATTATATTTTGGTTCATATATTCTCTGGTTAATGGCTACCAAACAGTATTGTATTTTGGTTCAAACATTCTCTGCCACTCTGGTTAATAGATACCACATTATATTGGAAGTCATGATTATTGTCTTTGTATACTCAGTAATTTGTTAGGTCCTTTCATCTGTTCTTCATCCCTGAAGTAGATCCGACTTTGTTGCACCTGGACGCTGACATATGTGCTCATTCCCTTTCACTGCTCAAAGTGACAACCACAGAGCACAAACTCTGTACCTTCTTCGACAGCACTTAAATTTTTCCCTGACTGTCTCGGGTACCCATTTATAGCTAGGTGAACTGGAAGAAGCGGTCATAACATTCAAATTTAAAAAATGACATGCATGTCCCAGATAACTGAACTCGACATGATTTCTTCTTCTTCTTCGTTCGTTCTCAATCTCCTACTACCAAACCCTGAAAGGGCTTAAGTAGCAGAATGTAGTCCAGAGAACGGAATGCGTTGTGTCGTAGTTTATAGTTTGGCTGCGATATTTGCACCATTCAGTCCAACACATCCGACTTCAGCAAGCATTTTTTTAGTACCAGGTTAGCATTCCCTCTTCGATCCCTTCTCCTTAGCCAGTCTGCCCTGCTGCAGCCTGTGTAGAAGGGTCTTGGCAGCTATGATTCGCTGGCCCTGATGTAGCAGTCAGCTATGGGTCGCTGACCACTGCAGCTCATGCGCTGCTCAGCATCTTGATCCCCAACATGATTTAAACCTGATACATTGGGTTTGCGAGCAGAGATCATATCTTCTTGACCACACACTCCTTATTCAAGTTCATTTTCTATTTTTCTATCTTCGTTTAGAGGGAGGAATGATATTCTGATGGATAGTTAAAAGGGCACCTGGGGCAAAGGTTGAAGACCCCTGTTGTAGTAACAATACAATATAACACCACCAAACACACACCCAAAAATGATGTAGGTATAACAAAGTAAATAGTCTATCTTCCCAGGAGATCAGAAAGATGCTAAGTAAGGACAGAGCCCTAATAATTATTTAAGGCAATTAGTTGAAGTTACTCTTGCTACAAAGAATATCGGTATCCACTGACCCAGAGTATAAAAGGCAGCCCGATGATACGGTGTGCTCTTACAGTCGCAGCAGTTGCACTTTGTTGTGTCTCCTATCTGTGGTGTAGGTTCGCTGGGCGAAATAATTGTGGGAGAGGACACTGGGACAACACTACTGCTGGAGTCGCTTGGTGTGGGGCTCTCATTATCACGTGCGGTTTCATCTGAAATGACAATCACCACACAAAATAAAAATAAGGTGAGCGTAGAGTGAACCCCCAACAACACACAGATCTTCTTCATGTAGAGTGAACCCTCAACAACACAGACTTCATGTAGAGTGAACCCTCAACAACACACAGACTTCTTCATGTAGAGTGAACCCTCAACAACACAGACTTCTTCATGAAGAGTGAACACTCAACAACACAGACTTCTTATTCTTTGGTGTTCATCCTGAAAAGGACTTTGTGTTGTAATTTACAGTGAGGTTGCAATGTCTACGCCTTTCAGCCCAAAGCATTCGATTTCAGCTGGCTTTTTTTAGTACAGAGTTTGCCTTCCCGGTGCGATGCCTATTACTTGGCCAGACTACACTAGTGACTACACCTGTTTCCAAGGCCGCCACGTGAACGTGGAACAGGGTCTTGGTCAGCTATGGTTCATCGATCCTGATGCAAGCAACCAGATATGAGAAGCTGACTGCTGTCAGATCACTCACTGATACACCTTAATCCCAACACATTGACAATAATCCACTACGTTGGCAGGCAAAAGAGAGAGAAGAAACTATGCTTGTAGTGGCAATGATCACAGATGCATACTTTTTCAGCACTGAGAAGACATGTAGAATGAAAATAAGCTTCTGCAATAAGTCCAAGTGAGATGGATAGGACATGCTGTTCACATGCTTGAAGAGTGCTTTCCCCAGCAACTGGGGTGAGCTCAGAACAAGCAGACGCTTATCAGGGGGACAGAAGAAACAATACAGGGACTACTTAATAATGTCTCTGGGGAGCTACAACATTGATGTCACCTCCTGGGAGATGCTTGCACAGAACCGTTTCGCATGCAGAACTAGTATTACACAAGGTGCTGAGCTCGCAGAGAGAAATATCGGTCAGGCTCTGAGAAAGCGAGCTGCCAGATTTGAATTTTAGTCATATGAGATCACATCTCGCAACACTAGTCTGATGCAGTCACCATATTCTTTTGCAATAGGCAACCACAACAAAAATGTTTTCCCTGTGCAGAAAAACACTTGCTTGTGTAATTCTTGTTATTACAAGCATACTTTGTTTTTACAACTCACATCCCCTAAGTTTCTTCATTTCCTTAGGTAGACAAGATAGGAGTTATGTTATGGTTTATTTTGAGGCAGCGTGGCCTACGGGTGAAACTCGTTCGGTTTCATAATCTCATCGTGCCAGGTATGAATCTCATCATGTCCAGCTTGACAGACATGGTGTTTTATTTTCCTGGTACAATGGCTTCTCCGTGTACATAAAGTAATGACAACCTATCATATTGCACACCTGCCAAGAAATTTATAACAGCCAAATAAGTTGACAGTTGTAAGAGTGATGTTCTGCAAAGAACATGCTACTTACTTTACTTTTATGGTTGGTTATGATAAGTTATGCTATCTTGGAGAGGACCATGAAGAGGACATAGTAGGGAAATATGGACTAGGAAAAATAAATGAAAGGAGACAATGGTTAGTAGTTTTGCAAGCAAGAAAAATATATGATAACAAACACTCGGCATCAAGTCCGTAACAAATGAACGTATACGTGGACTAGCCTGGGAAATCTTAAAAGATTGAAAAGTTTCTGGTGAAAACTGGATATTGGAATCAGGTAAAGAAATCCATTGCATACCCAGGAGCAGATGCTGATACCAAACACAACCTTCTTATGATGAAATGCCAACTACGATGGAAGAAAATATATATAAGAACTAAAAGACCCAAAAGGATCATCACTGCGTTGGACGGGTTAGAAACAAAGGCTAACTTTCAATTAAAGGTAGAAGAAATCATCACAAAACAACTTGCCTCCCAAGACACAGAGCACCAGTGGAAATTTATAGAGATGGCAATAAAGGCTGCAGAAGAAGAAACTATAGGAAGGAGAGTAGAACACGGCAAACCTTGGGTGACAACAGAAATACTTACTATGATGGACAAAAGATGTAGAAGAACATAAATAACGAGCAGGGAAGGAGCAGCTATAGCAAAACAAAAAAAATTAAATAGATAGGAAATGTAAAATTGCACGAATAAAATGGTGGAAGAAGAGCTCCAATGAAATTGAAGATTTAAATGGAAGCTGAAGGCCAGATCTGATACATAAGGAAATCAAACAAACACGCAAAAAGAGAAGGGGATTCAACCAAGAACAATTAGGGACAAATTACTAGAGGTGCAGTGGGAACACTGAAGTTTCTTCCAGTGAGAAGAATGGTGGAGCAGGGTAGAGCACTCTTTTATCTGCTTTACTGAAAAGGCCTTTGACATGGTGCTGTGGAACAAACTGTTCCCTCTTTTAGAACAGCTTAGGGTGGATAGAGCTATTATTAAACTAATACTTAACTTGTATGAAAACCAAACAGTAAATATAGCATTCACAAACCTAGTCGAAATAAAAAAAGAAGTGAGACAGGAATGTCTATTATCTCCAAGCCTATATTTAATCTGTATTCGGAGGTGATGATGGCGGAAGTTACCAGAAATTGCAACATAGGGGTCACTGTAAATGAAGAACGAATAAGTGCCATCAAGTTTGTCAATGATCAAGCCATCATAGAAGGAACAGAGAAATCATTACAAAATCTACTCACCAGGATCAACGACAGCCAAGGCACTTGGTATGAGGATATATGCTAGTAAAACAAAAGAGATGGTAACAGCCAAATAAACTCAAAGATAAAACATCAGCATCAAGGGACAGATTATTGTATTGAGCAAGTGCAGAGGTTTTCATGTTCGGGACAAATTGTTACAGAAGATGCCAGCAGTGAGGTTGAAATAAGAAGTAGCGAAATGGCATTTCGTGAGAAACAAAAACTTCTAACAACAAATGACATCAATATTGAGCTTCGAAAAAGAATAATCATTACACATATCTGGCCCATCACATTGTATGGCTCTGAAACATGGACTCTAAACAAACATTCAAAGCTTTTGAGATGTGGTGCTATCGCAGGATGCAAAGAGTGAGCTGGACAGAAAAAAGGTCAAATGAACAAGTGCTTAAAGATATAGGGTTAATAGACAACTAATAACGAGTATACAGAAAGGCAGATTGTTTTGACTTGGTCATAACATGAGAAATGGAGGTCTTTTATTGAAAATACTAGAAGGCAAAAATCAGGAGAAAAGAGAAAGGGTACATCCAATGAACAATGACATAGCACAGACTTGCAAGAACATATGGGTGCAGACTTATACCGAGCTGAAGAAATCTGTTAGGAACAGAGGACAATGGTGCGACATGATCAAATGACTTCAACACCAGTCTTCGAACTGAATAACCTGACGATGATGCTATGCTATTGTGTTATGCCATTGTTATGGTATGTTGTGCTATTTGATGCTATGTTATACAGAACTGTGGCACTTGCTTCTCAAAGCAATGCATGAAAATGGTGGACAATCGAACCCTGCGAGTTTTCAAGCAACCCCTGGTCTCAAGGAGATAGGACCATAGTGCCTGTATCCTGAGTTACCTCCAGTCATCTTGATTTATGTCTTGCCATTGGTATAAAGTAGCTCAGGACCAGAGAGTGAAGTTGATGACCAGCGCAGTTTCTTTCTCACTATAATCCAAGTACAGCGCAAGTTACATCATCAAGACAAAACTGATGATGTCACCTTCATTGCTTGCGATGGGCAGATAACTAATGTAGAACTGACGTCACAGCACTCTGAGCAGACTGTTAGGTGATCAATTTCTTCCAACAGATGGTGATGAGTGTGGTGAAGGGTATGGCAAATGTTGTGGATACTGATAGTTCCTGTAGCTTCCTGGTTTATAAACATTTGCAACCATTCACCTTTTCGCTCCAATATGAAGTATAGGTTTTTACTGCAACTGGTCCATTTACAGAAAGCCTGTTTCTCAGCTTCTAATTGAAATGTTTTTCATATTATGAGATTGCCAACCCCAATCACAAACCTTTTTACGACATGATTGGGAAGGTGACTTAGTTGAGACTGCGCTACTCGAATTAGAAGTATTGTTCAAGAGAGCAAGCGGTGGGCAGCGGAAAAGGTGCAAGGACACACTTAAGAAATCACTGACCCACTGCAGTATTGACCATGATAATTGGGAAAGAACTGCCACAAATCGCAGCTGGAGGGTGTTCAGAGATATGATGTATCAAGAATAGATGAGGCCATCCAGAGACGATCACTCCGCAAGTCAACTCACATCAATCGTTCTTCAACCCCGGTGAAAGGAGGTGTCTTATTTCCCTGTACAAAGTGCAACAGACAATTCAAGGCTCAGATTGGCTAACTTAGCCATCTTCGAACTCATGCGAAAAATGAATGCTGACAAAATGGTCCTCAATGGATTACAATGGACAAACAACATTTTTCAATTGGTAACCTTGCTCCTTCTTGTTATCTGGAATCTTAATACTTTTCAATTCTGGCTAATTCTGGCTATTTGGTTTTTTCCGTCTAGGTTAAAATACCAGAAATATGTGCGTCAAATTTGTAATCAAAATAAAATAAATATTTAAAAAACTGTGTTAAAATTACAATTTAAACATTGAAGACACATAATTAAACTATCTATGACACGAATTAGTCATAATAGAGATTATATAAGAGTATGAAGCACTAAATTACATTAATGTGCAAGTGAAAATATTCTTTTGTACCTACCCCGTCTTGTATTTTGCCAATATATCCATAAATCCCTTTACACATCCATTTCATATTATGTGTCCCAGTCAAATGTCTGAATCGGGTGTGTGTTGAATAACCATGAGTAATCCAGATGCATGATCACTAGACTGATCTAATAATAAATCATATCTTGGGTATTCAAGCTCAACATTACTAGGGAAGAATTACTTGAGTTTCAAACCTCTGGTTTAGGGTACGGCGTGGCCTAGTGGTTAAGTGACACGGCTCACAACCAGAAGGTGCTGGGTTCGATCCCCATCACAGCACCGGCCGTTACCCCGGGGAAGCAAACCCTTTGAAAATGCAGGAGGAAGCAGACCCTTACATAAAATGCATGCTGAAGTCGGATGCACTGGGCCTACAGGCGCAAAATAAAAACACAGTGCAACGCACACCGCCTTGGGGATTAGAGAAATAAGGCGAACGCAAAAAAAAAAAAAAAAAAAAAAAAACCTTTGGTTTTCGAGTTTCAAACCTCTAACTTTCACAAAGGTCTGCCTAGTGGAAATAATTTTTTCGCCTATGAGCTGAAAAGGGTTAAGTTGTCTGATTGTGGAGCCTTGTTCCTACTTGTTATGTGGAATCTTCAGACCTCTTCAGGATAATTATCCAACTGCTGTCACATCCCCCAGTGAGAATTTATTGGTACAAAGAATAAAGGCAACTAGCCCACGCAGTTGCCAGTGTGCAGGCTAAGTATTGATTTCAAAGATAATTTTTAAAAACCAGGATGTTCCAGGATTTGAACCCATGTTCCCAGACTAAGTCATTAGTATTTTAATTGCTCAGCCAAACACTCTCTGTATTATAAAATGTGCTGGGTCCAAAGGTACAGCAGTGAATGAGCTGACAGAAACCAGTGACTCGTAACTGGCTGTTTACATCAGGGTCAGCGACCAATAGCTGACAAAGATCCTACTCCACATCCAAGGGGCAGCTCTGGAAACAGACTGCAACCATGCAGCATAGCTAACATAATAGGGTCGAAGAGGGATCACAAACCCAGTTCCAAAAGAATGATGTACCGAAACCGGATGTATTGGGCAGAAAGATGCAAATATCGCAGCCTAGCTGTATACTATGACAGTGTCATAGCGTCCATTTCAGGACACATGGCAAAAAAGGATAAAATGTGCCAATATGATGTTATGACTTCCCGAGCTCTCTCAATTACACTTTCAGATTTCAAACTCTGATATAGAAGCACAACCATTGTTGTCCATAGTATTTTACAACAAGCACACAAATTTCACAGACAAACAGACGTTATTAATTACCTTCTGGGAGATCGCTAGGCGTGTGAGGAGTAGAGGCCTGCAACTTTGTCAGTGGGATTGATTCAACAATCTCTACTACTGAGCCCTGTGCAGCTGGAGAGTTGTCTATGTTGAGATCTACAGTGCTCTCTACCTGTCCCTGTGTGTAGGAAAACATAGATATTATTTTTATCTACATTTTTCTTCTTCGTCTTAGATTCTTTGTTAGAGACTGGTAAAGCAGTCAGTGACCATCACGCCTGATGGCTTCTTTAATGGCAGCAACAAAGACTACACTTTGTCCGGTATGCAGCCATTTTTTCTATGGTGCCCCAGCTCTGATGCATGATTGGTGATGGTGTCAGGTTCTCTTCTTAAGGCATGGTCGATCCAATTCCTGCTTATGGCCAGTTATGATGGCGTGCACATCTTCTGGATTACTTCAGATAAACAGTCCTCAGTTGTGATGGTGTTCGAACAGACAATTATATGAATAATTCTTTGACATTATGGAGTGAAAGGGGAGATTGATCAGACACACTGTCAGAAAGAAACCTGTCAATACAAACCAGGCATGCTCTGGGTTGAAACAGAGAAATAGGTGAGTGGGCATTGCTAAAGAACACCTTGTGGAATAGGAGACCAAGGCAGATGGAATTTCATTGTCAGACTACAAGAAGATGGCCTAAAACAGAAATAGGGGGAGAGCATCTGTTGCAGCTATATACTTTAAGGGGAGCCAGATGGATTAAGTAAGCTAACTGATTCAGTACATGAAACCGATATGAAATGATCCCCATAGTAGTGAGTGACACGCAGATGAAGCCAAGCATTGCAGAACCACCTGGAGAACCCCGCTCCACTTCATCAGCATGCTCAGGATGTCAGGAAAACTACTGCAATCTGCCATAAGTTCCATCCTTTTCAGGGTGCACAAAAGGGTAACCATCCCATTGTGGGCATTAGAAACCATAAACCCTTTTCAGTCTGGGCTCATAAACTATTTTCTTAACCCTTTTCAGTCCGGGCTCATAAACTATTTTCTTAACCCTTTTCAGTCCAGGCTCATAAACTATTTTCTTAACCCTTTTCAGTCCAGGCTCATAAACTATTTTCTTAACCCTTTTCAGTCCAGGCTCATAAACTATTTTCTTAACCCTTTTCAGTCCAGGCTCATAAACTCTTTTCTTAACCCTTTTCAGTCTGGGCTCATAAACTCTTTTCTTGATCCTTTTCAGTCAGGGCTAATTTTGTTCATTTGTGTCTTTAAGTTCTGGCCAAAATGCCAGAATTCTATGCACCAAACATTTATTCAAAATAAAATTCATTATTTTTGAACAAATTGAGCTAAAATTATGGAGACACATAATTAAACTATCTATGCCATGAAGTATTCATAATAAAAGAGTATATATTAGTATGGTGTGTTAAATTGGAGAGAAACATTTTTTTCCTTACTAATCATATATATCTTATTAATATTGTTTTAAAATTTTGTTTGTTTGTTTGTCATAGAGTGGTTGCCACAGGAAGTAGTGGCGGCAGGGACAATTAATGCATTCAAGAATAGATTGGATGCGCATAGTTTTTAGAGCAAGGAAATGTAAATAAAACTGGTTGTATGCAGAGTATTCTAAAACAGTATAAAGACGTTAAGTTAATTCCTATATACCTACCTTAAGTATTTTGTGTTCCAAAAATCGGATGTGTGTTGAATATCCACGAGTAATCTAGATGCGTGATCATTGGACTGATCAAATAGTTTATTCATTTATAGTCTTGAAGCTCAAGTTTCATAGAAATTTTTTTTGTGCATTCACCTTATTTCTCTATTCCACGTTGTACTACGGTTTTTATTTTGCGCCTTTCGACCCAGTGCATCCGACTTCAGCATGCATTTTATGTAAGGGTCTGCTTCCTCCTGCATTTTCTAAGGGTTTGCTTTTCGGGGTAACAGCCAGTTCTGTGATGGGGATCAAACCCAGCAGCTTCGGTTTATGAGATGTGTCACTTAACCACTAGCCTACGCCGTCCCCTTCATTGAAATAAATGTGTAGACTTTCAAAGTTTGTAACACCAGCTAATGGCGACATGCCAGAAATAATTTTACAGATAAACATCAATTGCGCATGCGCTGACACAACCATCATGTAGAGCTGTCGAAAAATATGAAATTCAACAAAATAGATTATGAAACACAAATGCATGTTTCAGAGGTCCATTTTAGTCGTGATGGGCCGCTCTGTAAAGGGTTAATCATTATGACGATGAGCAAGAGGGTCGCAAAAATGCATATGTGCAGAGGATGATCGATTTGGGAGTGAGTAGGGGAGAGAGGAGAAAGTGTGTTCTGCCTGGCAAGATCCAAAGAAAACAAAATCAACACCTGACTGGGACTCTGAGTATATATACATTTGGCTGGTTGCTTGGACGGACTGGGACTCTGATTATATAATCACTTGGCTGGCTGCTGGGACGGAGAATGGGGCACTTATGGGAATGTCCTCTGTGTAATGATGTTGGATATGTCACAATCCATTGAGCTCCGTGCCCAGGATTGCTAGTTAGATTGGGTCTAGTACACTTTCTCTGTTGTCTGTCCAAGACGGAAAGGAAAAATACAGACGCTCCAGCATTGTTTCCAGATCTCACAAAAGTAAATCAGTCAGGGAAACTGATTAATACAACAGTAACTACTTAGGTTATGAGCTAGCTGGCTGCTTGGAGGGGGAATGGGGCACTTATGGGAATGTCCTCTGTGTAATGATGTTGGTTCCTAGAATCAAGAGGGTTAATCATACGTATGAATGCACAACATGTCAAGTATATGTACCTCAGATGAATCACAGAAGCAATCCAGTTCCTCATAACAATTCTGATCATTCCCAATATCCGCTGGATTCTGTCTTGTCTCATGAGCCAACGATTGTACCTTTTCCACAGGTGCCAAAATGTGTACCAGTTCCTCGGGCTTCACTTCTGTTGCAGGTAACACAGAAGGTTCACCATCCTCACATGGCTGTTCACCATCAGTACAAATGTGGTCACAGCAGCTGATTGGTAAGAAAGTCAAGATTTAGATAATCACAAATTAAAGAGTTCTAATAATTCATTCAATCTTTTAGCTCCAATGTGATACATAGACCACCTTAACAGCAGGTTCCTTTTAACCCATTCAATCCCAGCCCGGCCGGCAATGGCCACTATCGACTCACTCCCAGCCCAGCCAGCGACGGCCACCGTGGATATACTGATTTAAATTATTTTTCCTTGCGTTTTACCTGCGAATAGACACGCTAAATTTAGCCACCACGTGACTACCGGTAATGGCGGCTCCCATTGCAGTTTACAGATTGTTTCTATCACACGTGGTGTTCGAGCCGTGATTTTATTAAAATTATCTTCAATTTTCTTCAAAACTTGGTGCAGACTGAAGATACTTATGAGTCAGACGATAGTGGTTGCGAATTTGTTGATGGAGTTGAAGAGAATGAGAATGAATCGGACATTGATGAGGAATAAGTTCAGGACTTAGAAGATGAAAGTAGCGACACTGTCTTCGGTAGTGATGACATATTATCGGTAGAAGACGGTGACAACGTGACCCGCCCCACAGGCAGGCCCTAGTGGTGACAGAGAATAGTTCAAGCAACGGAGTAATATCATTATTGAAGGATTTAGTGAGGGAACAGGTCCTGCAGATGACATAGATCCAGATTACTCTGCTTTTGATTACCTTTCACTTTCATTATTTCTACTTCAGAACTTTTTTGGGTACTGGGCAGAGCAAACCAATGCAAATGCCTGTATCCAAATTTTATTAAAAAAAGATCCTTGAGGAATTAAAATTTGGTGTGCCGCAGATCCTCATACTAGATACCTCTATAACTTTGAGGTGTATACTGGAAAGTCAGACATTGGAAAAGAAGATGAAAGATGTACTAGTTGCAATGAACCAAGGGAGATTGCTTTTCACTTGAACATTTATTAGCAAAATTGACGAGTGAAACAGACATTTTATATTGACACTTTTTTTTATTTCTTTACTTGTTTAATTTTTCGCATCCAACATACATGACACTCACAAAAACATGTGCACAGAAGAGTACCTCTTCCATTTATCTGTAAACTGGAGTTTGAATCACACAAATAAATTTAAAATTGTATTTGTTCTTAATTTTATTGCGCAAGCACATCTAATTTTTGCGGAGTTATTCCCCTTGCCCTGGGAATTCAGTTGAGTTTTTCTGATCAGCTGGGATTGAATGGGTTAAAGTAAACATGTATCTGAGCTTTTCCAGTGGCTGATTATAATGGTCAGGGTTTAAAAAAGTGCTCATCTGTGACAAGTAACAATTTTAGCTTGACGAGTGCAAAAATCAGTTTTTAATCGTTAATTACCTTTTTAATCATTACTGCATAACAACTCTCACACGATTATTAATGATAATACGGTTCTAATAGATTTTACATAGGCTAGATTATGATGGTGAATCTAAATGGACCTCCCCTACCAAAATTTAAACTTACTAAAGCCATCAATAAATGGTGCTAAAACTACCAAGCATGTTCAATTACACAAACTCCATGTGTCTGACAGCAGTGCATTTTTTCTTAAGAAGAAATAGGCTAATACTGTGTAAGTAATATAACCTCACCAGTTACAGAATAACCTGACCCGTCCACACAGTTGTAAAACTTTCTACAATACTTTGGCTATACATGGTGAGGATACTAGATATCCCCAGAGGCAGGTGTGACATGCCTTCATTGATGAAGATGTTGCATTATAAGTTCTTCAATGTAGATGGCTGACCTGTTACCTTAAACAATTGAAAACTCCCCGGCTATAAATGTCAAATCTAACTAATAAAATATTTATTGTCCCTGGGAAAGTATTGACCTACTTCTATAATTAGCATGCAAGTGACATCTAGGTGGGCAAATAGAAAATAACTTTTAGTAAATTCGCAGAGTGCATTTAAAGACTACATGACCAGTCACATGCTTCCCTGCAGCTCACCTTTGCAATCTGTCCTCATACACACCATCTGGGTGTTCCAGCAATAGAGACTTCATTCTCTCTGCTTCATATATGTCCTCAACTAGTAGACAGTACTTCTGGCAGTCCTGTACTCCAGCTCTACGTGCTGGAATCCTCAGTTTCAGAAATGTGTGACTGCTGTCATGGAGGGTAGGCTTGTTTTCACAAATAGAGCAGAGGTCAAAATCGAGGCAGTTTCTGCAAGTAGGTAAACATAAGTTATATGTTAGATGGGGGCAAAGATGTAGTGAACGAGATGACAACAGACAGCCATTCATAACTGACTGCTTGTGTTAGGGTCAACAAACCAGAGCTGTCCAAGACCTTATTTCACCCCCAAATGGAGGCTCTGGAAACAGGCTGGCTTAGAGGACAGGGATCAAAAAGGGAAGTGAAACGGAGTCCCACAAATATGCCGTGCTGAAACGATGTGTTGGTCCGAAAGGTGCAGACATCACAAAGCTTCACTGCAAACTATGACACTACATAACAAACATCCTTTTTCAGGACGAATGTTTAAGAAAAATATTAATTGTAACATTCAATTTCAGCTTGGTTTATATAAGGGCCAATCTATTCCTTCATTGGTAGAACTGACTTCAGATACATTAGACTAAGTGGTACTACTCTAGTTGATTGCAATGGACAGTTTGGACTGTAAAGGGTTAATAAACAATTGAAATTTCTTTACATATTTTTTATGACAGTTTAATTGTAACTAATTGTTGGATAACAATATTCAACTAATAATACAAAAAGTTAGAGGTACTTTCATTGTTCTATGTAAGTTACGTAAATCAAAGGTAAAATCAGAATTTCCAACTCTAATGCAAAGTCTGTTTTATTCTATGACTGGGTCATAGAGGACAAGGGAAAAATGCAGACTTTCATAAATAAATGTCTGCACAAAATTGAGGGATTAAGATAGTATGATAATGGGGGATCAAGACGCTAAGCAGCGCATGAGCTGCAGTGGTCAGAGACCCATAGCTGACTACTTGCGTCAGGGCCAAACCAGAGCTGCCAAGACCCATCTACACCTCCACGTGGTGGTCCTGGGTAACAGGCTGTAGCAGGGCTGACTGGCTAAGGAGAAAGGATCAAAGAGGGAATGTTAACCCGGTACCCAAAAAATGCTTGCTGAAGTCGGATGTGTTGGACCGAAAGGTGCAAACATCGCAGTCAAGCTGTAAACTACGACACAACGCATTCCGTTCTGTGGACTACATTCTGCTACTTAAGCCCTATCAAGGTTTGATAGGAGATTGAGAACGAACGCAGAAGAAGAAGTACGATAATGGCACTAGCATGAAAATATTGAAAAGGACTGAGCAGATACTAGGGGAACCGGCCATGTGAAGACATTTAATAGGACACACAGCTGATAGCGTTACAAGACAGTCTCTGCTCTGGGATCCAGAGGCAAGTGACGTAGAGGCAGACACATAGAGAAAGGAGTCCGAAGCCAACATAAAAAATACCGGAAAAGTGGACAGAACAGGAAGACTTGGCGTGTTTTGTTGAAAACATATGCTCCATTGGGAGTTTAAAGGTTTTGATGATTGATTGAATTGTAACTACAAAATTACTTACCCACATTTGTAGCGAATACCATAAATTTCCCTATTACAACCGTCACAGTAAACCCCTTCGTGGTATGTAGGCTCTGAAATTTACATCAGATAAAAGCAAGTCTTAAAATAGTAAAAGATGAAGCCATACTACAATTATAAACAACAATAAATGTATGTTTCAGAGTTTTTAAAACATACATAACTATTATATTTTATAACAATTTGTCCATTGTCGTTGTCGAGGATCACCAACATCATCCTATTTCATACTTCATCCTTGAGTATGTGAGTGCGTTCGTGACTCGTTAAGCCGATGTGAGCACGGAAAGTTCTAGAACAGAACTGGCAAACATAGTCCACAGATTTCTCCGGTATTCCCTCTGCTCTAGACGTCCTGATTGCGCGTATATCCTGATGTGCTTGAACACTGAGGCGCCGCTGATTGCAATGCCGTTTGACTTTTCCAGGTCAAACAATTTTGAGCCAGGTTTTCCTAGGTGTTAGTGCCTTTTTGACAGCACTTTCAGACCGTCCTTGAAGAGCTTTTTTTTTTGTGGACATCCCAGTGATCGTTCTCTTTGACCCAGTTCACTATACAGGAGCCTCTTTGGAAGTCTTTCGCTTGACATTAGAGCAAGGTGGCCAGCCCATTTCTATTGGGTTCTTTGCAAAAGTCCATGAATACCTGGCATGTTGGCTCTGATCTGAATAGCATTTCATTATCTGTGATATGGTTAAGCCATCAAATATGCAGTATACGTCTCAGACAATTCATGTCCAAGTGATTTATCCTACCGGCACCACCAGCATAAACAGTCCAGTTCTTACACGAGTAGAGCAGGGTGGGGAAAATGGCAGCACGGCTGATTCCTCGAAATTCCCACACTGTTGTGCACATTGGACCATTGTACAATATATAAGTAGGTTATAATGCCATAACCTTAAGTGGATCATATAATATTAACCCTATTTGTGAAGTGCACTATTTCTCTACGCCAAACTCAACATGTCACACTTAAACCACTTATAACACAAGCCGCTTGAAACTGTTAAGCTCCACTTAATGTCTAAATCTGCATCTAACCTTCAATGTTGGCCATTGCCCATGCCTGTCTGAAGTCTATATAAATGTGTGTATTTAGTTGCCCCCTCTTTGAGTAATAATTCTTCATGTTGTTTCCGTCATAGATACTTGTCAGAAAACAGTTGCTAAATTATTATTTAAAGTGAATTTTAATAATTAGGTAATAATTTTTACTGAATTGTCTACACATTCAGCACAAAAAATGTTATTTTATCTTCTTTTGTGAAGAGCTAATTAGTTTTGTCCAAGACACTTTAAAATGTGCTTACTATATTTTATGATGTCACGGGTACCTCTCTGAACGATAAGCACCAGATGATGTTAGGAGAAAACTTCCTATTTCAAAGGCATATAAACTGAACATTCATGAAAACTAAACACCAAAAGTGCGGGTGTCGTTGGATTAACAATGATTCGTAATGTTTTTTAAACTAGCCATTTATAGGGCCCAGTAATAGAGATTTCCTGCCCCTGCACTCAGTAGAGTAGAATGCAGGTTTGGTTTAAATTTTGTCTACAACAAAATTAAAATAGAAAGTTTGGTCTTACTGAGGTTTGAGCCTGCGTCTCCAGGCTACGAAACTGCTATACTAATCCCCCGGCTTCTATCCTTAACCATAGCAATAACATAAAATGTCTTTCCTTGTCTGCTAAAACAATACTGCCCAAATACTTGAATTCATGGGCCTGTTGAAGAAGAATATCATTTACACTTATATTGAGTGGCCCATGAACTTTGCTGATCCTAATAGTTTTTTGTTTTCGTCTTGTTAATTCACCTAGTGTATTATATTTGCATATTGTTAAACTGCTTTCATAGATGAAGACAGGCAAGTCATCAATGCAGAAAATTGTTACAGCTTTCTTTGAATAGCGTCATTAACCCTAATAACAGAGGACCAACTTCTGTCTTGAATGATCAAGTTGTATATTTATCTGTAGTTTTGTCCATATTTCTCAGGTCTGAGATTTCTTTAAAAGAAGCAAAACAAAAATTGCATACATTAAAGAATGTTAGCACTTGCCTCTAATTCCGAAAAGATCATTTATCAAAGATTCCAGTGATGTTTTTTCCACCACTTTACTAAAATATGTTTCTGTGAGCCGAGCAACATCTCTGACAATGGTTGAGTGAAGTTCTCTTTTAGTCTGGGGACAACATTCACAATATGTAATGATGGCCACAACGAAACAAACATGGTTCAGTTCATTTATGAAGACTCTCTTTCATTCTCTCTCTCTCTGTCGCTCCTTTTCTACCCCTGGGGGTAGAGATTCTATTGTGGCATATATGAAGAATCTCTTTCATTCTCTCTCTGTCGCTCCTCTTCTACCCCTGGGGGTAGAGATTCTATTGTGGCATATATGAAGAATCTCTTTCATTCTCTCTCTGTCGCTCCTCTTCTACCCCTGGGGGTAGAGATTCTATTGTGGCATATATGAAGAATCTCTTTCATTCTCTCTCTGTCAGTCTTCTACCCCTGGGGGTAGAGATTCTATTGTGGCATATATGAAGAATCTCTTTCATTCTCTCTCTGTCAGTCTTCTACCCCTGGGGGTAGAGATTCTATTGTGGCATATATGAAGAATCTCTTTCATTCTCTCTCTGTCGCTCCTTTTCTACCCCTGGGGTAGAGATTCTATTGTGGCATTTATGAAGACTCTCTTTCATTCTCTCTCTCTCTGTCGCTCCTCTTCTACCCCTGGGGCTAGAGATTCTATTGTGGCATATATGAAGAATCTCTTTCACTCTCTCTCTCTGTCGGTCTTCTACCCCTGGGGCTAGAGATTCTGTTGTGGCATATATGAAGACTCTCATTCTCTCTCTGTCAGTCTTCTACCCCTGGGGCTAGAGATTCTGTTGTGGCATATATGAAGACTCTCTTTCACTCTCTGTCAGTCTTCTACCCCTGGGGGTAGAGATTCTATTGTGGCATATATGAAGACTCTCTTTCACTCTCTCTCTCTGTCACTGCTCTTCTACCCCTGGGGCTAGAGATTCTGTTGTGGCATATATGAAGACTCTCTTTCACTCTCTCTCTCTGTCACTGCTCTTCTACCCCTGGGGCTAGAGATTCTGTTGTGGCATATATGAAGACTCTCTTTCACTCTCTCTCTCTGTCACTGCTCTTCTACCCCTGGGGCTAGAGATTCTGTTGTGGCATATATGAAGACTCTCATTCTCTTTCTGTCGGTCTTCTACCCCTGGGGCTAGAGATTCTGTTGTGGCATATATGAAGACTCTTATTCTCTATCACTGCTCTTCTACCCCTGGGGGTGTAGAGATTCTGTTGTGACATATATGAAAACATCACAGTAAAATTACTAGACAATAGGTACACAACATGATGGAAAGGAAAGGGAAGGTAGAAGAATGCAAATGATAATTTATTATATTTGCCCATATAATCATCCACCTGAGTGTTGCCAAAACCTGAAAAGGGAAGCAAAGAATAGTAACATGGTAAACCTACCAAGCATGTCATCAGAGGTGGCTAAGGAGGGTAGGACATGGGGCAGGACTATGTCATCCTGTAGAAATTTTAAGTCACAAAAACTTCAAGAAATATGGACAAAACTACAGATAAATATACAACTTGATCATTCAAGACAGAAGTTGGTCCTCTGTAATTAGGGTTAATGAAGCTATTCAAAGAAAGCTGTAACAATTTTCTGCATTGATGACTTGCCTGTCTTCATCTATGAAAGCAGTTTAACAATATGCAAATATAATACACTAGATGAATTAACAAGACGAAAACAAAAACTATTAGGATCAGCAAAGTTCATGGGCCACTCAATATAAGTGTAAATGATATTCTTCTTCAACAGGCCCATGAATTCAAGTATTTGGGCAGTATTGTTTTAGCAGACAGTAGGCTCGACAAGGAAATTGTGACTAGGTGACCGAAAGCATCTGCTGTGACTTATCACCACTGCTTAGGCATCCGAGAATTAGTTTGACAACAATGCAACAGCTGATAAACAGTATATTTATGCCAGCTTTGTGCTACCAGTACCAGACATGGTCTCTGTCCAGGTCATGTTAGAGCAAAATTTTGACATGTGAAATGAAGTGTTTGAGAAAGGTCATCAGTGTTACCAAGAAAGACAATGCGAAGCGATGACATTCGAAGTATGGTTGGCACTACGTTTTGTGCAGAGAACATTTCCAGGTACAAGTAATGTTGGTTCGCTCATCTCAAGAGAATGCATACCCCTTCATCAACTTTCACTGATGACTTACAACACCGTTAGATCTAGCTACAGGGTAAGAGGGCAGCTGTGAGGCAGGCGGATAGATGACAGAGTGATTGTGCAAAGACAGCCTCACATTGATCGACACACCGCACTTGATCAATTAAACTCCCCACGATGCCCAATGGCAGAAGTGGAAAGAAAACTAACTAAACAGTTAACATTGATAGCTGCAATGTCTGCACATTTACAAACAGGTGGCAACAGACATGAGAAACTACAAAATTGATATTCTGGAACTGGCTGATACAAAGTGGAAAGGAGTTAAAAGGATCTGAGCACAAGAGAAATGCTGCTGAGCTCAGTACATACAGAAGAAGGCGCTCACCATAGCAACGGTGTGGTTCTAATACTTTCAAATGAGATGCAAAAGGCACTTATAGAATTGGAAGCAGTAGTACCCAGAATGATATTAGCGACTTTTGAAACTGCAAAAAAAAAAAAATTAATGTTATGCACCAACTAATGACAAAAAAGACCCAGTGAAAGAATGTTTGTAAATAGACTTCAAATTATCCTGAATAAAAGGAAAAACAAAGGTGTTATGATTCTGATTGGAGATCTAAATGATTGGGAATGATAATATCGCTTTTGAAGAAGTCATGAGCAAACATGTAACAGGACCAAAAATGAAAAGTTACTTATAAACTTCTGCATTTTAAATCAACTGGTGAATTGGTGACAGCATGTTTAAATCAACTGGTGAATTGGTGACAGCATGTTTAAATCAACTGGTGATTGGTGACAGCATGTTTCCACAAAGAAAAGAATACACAAAGCAATATGAGTGACATCAGTCAACAGGACCACACACAAAAAAAACAGATTTCAGCCACAATGTAGAAGTACGTAAAGAAGTATGTCCGAAACAAGGACATAAAATACATTTTGAAGTTACAACATCAAATAGATATCAGGTGTTACAACAACTAGAAGAAATAGATGCTCTAGAAGACCACTGGAAACAGAAACTATAGCAAAGATAAAGCAATGAAAACTAAGAAAGCAGATTTGAGCAGAAGCAAAATAAGAAATAGAAGAGCTAAGATTCAGGGAATATACACTGAAGCCAACATAGAAGAAAGAGCAGCAGATGATAAAAGGAGAAAATATATTGATAAGTTTGCAAGAGAGGCATAGAAAGCAAAATAAAATATGAAAGACTTGTACAACAGCACACATAAACTAACAAAAATATTAGCAAATGGCTTTATTAAAGGTAATAAAAGAAATTTGATTAGCAACACAAATGAATTCTTGGATGAAGAGATGGACAGAACATTTAGAAGAACTTTTAAATTGATCAATTCCACAAGATTCCTTCAGACAGACATTCAGCAGAAACAAAACTGCAAGCTAATAGCAAAAAACCCAACAAAGAAGAAATTAAGAAAGCCATAATGCTACTGACATATGGTAAAGCCTCTGGCCCAGACAAAATCTAAAACAGACATCAATACTACAACAGAGAAATTATACAAATTTCTTGGTAAAATATGAGAAAGAGACGAAATACCAGCAGACTGGAAGAAAGACTATTGTATTTAAGTTGCCAAAGAAGTTTGATCTGCACCAGTGTGCACATTATAGAGGAATATTGTTATTATCAATGTCTGGGAAAATAATGAGCGGGATTATACTAGAGAGATTAGAATAGGCCATAAACAAACAGCTGTAATTGATCAATTGTGGCCCAAACATCAGCTTGACATCTAACCAACAACAACTGATAAACAGTGTATTTATACCAACCCTGTGCTAATCCAAGGGCCAAGAGAGGAAAACAGTAATGTGAGAAATTAGATGTATAAGAAAGGTAACCATTATCACAAGGAGAGAGAGAAAACAAAAAAATGAGGATATTAGAAACATGGTTGGACGTACATCTTGTGGTGAATACACTTTTAGACAAAAAAATAAGTTCTGGCTACAGGGCACGAGAGAGACTGCGTGGATGATAAATAGATGACATGAGAGTAACCCTTCAACGACACAGGTTTACAACAAGCCATAGGTCATACTTGGCACAAGAAAGATGACAAACTCTTCATGGCGTTCACTGGCACAAGTGGAAGACAACAGAACATGTGCAATACTAACCTTTTTCATGTATTTGGCAAATTCGCTGCGGCTCAGAGCTGCTGCCTCTCTTCCTACGTTGACTTTCTCGCCAGACTCTACATCTTCCGTGACCTTAACCTTTTTATCATCCTTCTTTATTTCTTTTGGAGCAGATTCCTCTGGTTTCTTTCTGTGGTCGCTGCTTCTCCTCTCTGATTTTTCAGATGATTTTGGCTTGGCACCATCAATGCCCGCATCTTGTTTCTTCTCTGAGAACTTTTCTTTCTTGCCAGAAGAATGCTTTGTCTTTGAACTGGACCTCTTGACTTTCTTCTCTGTTTTGTGACGGCTTCCATCGCCAGGTACTGAATACACCTCTACATGTGCGCTGGTCACTTTGACCTAAAGCAAACAAAACTTAAATTGTTTACTAAGATGCAGTGTGTTGTACTATGTTTTGTGTATTATGTCCCAGTACATCCAATTTCAGCACAAATTATTTTAATGCATTTACTTCACATTGGGGCACTACCTTGCTGAACCCGAACACATGCATGCTAGGGTTGTCAGCTGTGTTACTAACCACTTCATTACCCAGCCTCCCAAAACAATTATTCTAATCTTCTCCATACAGATCCTCATTAAGCATTGAGTAATCACTGCAGTTGTCCGCAGAGGCATCTTGCACCATATCACTTTGTGAGCTCTTTCAGTGGGGGTTTCTCTTATGCTTCATTTTACATCAAGAAATTGTCAGCTCCAAGTGCCATCACTTGTACAACATGCATGGATGTACAGTGGATCTATTCTTTTCTCCTTAGTTAAAAGTACCTTGGGATACACTTTTGGAAAACAAATACTAAGCTAATTGTAGATGCAAGTCTAGTTCATCATATCCTCTGAGATAACACAGGAAATCATTCAATACCAATTAACATTACCAAGAAAAAGTTGTAACAAAAATGAAAACAGAAAGATTAAATATTGCGTACTAAAAACTTAGATAACAGGATATCACAACTTTAACCTTATCGCAAAACACCTTATCACAAAACAGGTTGTTTTATTTTCAATTGCATGGCCATATAAAAAACATCATGGCCTTGTCCTACAATATTGCACCCTTAGATACAAAAACAATGTAATATTTTATCATAACTAAAAATATCAAGGATGAGCAATTTTGTGCAAACAATAATTTTGTACAGACAACTAACATAACACAGATAGACATCAGCTAATAATAAATCTGAGACACTGGATAATCAAAGATTCTCTTCTTTTTTGTATACTTAGAGGCTCTTCTACCATGAGTTGTAGAGACCCTGTCCTTTTCTTCTGGCTTATAGTTCCTACGGGATAGGGAAGCTGACCATGCACCCAACCCTCTTTAGTTGCTTCACATCTTATGGCATGGTTGGTAAGTAATTATTCTTTGCTCCCTTTTTGGACCCCAGAAACACATGGATGATCAAAGAATGCTCCACTCCCTATGCAATCGTTGGTAAGTGTAACTATTCTTTGCTCCAATTTAACTATTTTATTGCTCCAATTTTAGACCCCAGAAACACATGGATGATCAAAGAATGCTTCATTTCTTATGCCATGGTTGGTAAGTGTAACTATTCTTTGCTCCCATTTTAGGCCTCAGAATCACATGACGAAGAAAGAATTTACAAAGTGAAAATAAACGTTTTATGAAGGTTTAAGAAATGTGGAAAATGTAATAAACCACGTGGAATAGAATACAACCAAAGTAAACCCCATGAAATCATACAACCACAATAAACCACATGAAATACAACCATAAGAAATCACATGAAATACAACCATAACAAACCACATGAAATAGAAACATTATAATCCACATGAATCATACATCATCTCCTGCATTGATCATGAAATGGACGTTGGGATGACACACCCGGGTTCAGTTGGCTTTTTTTTTGAGTACCAAAGTTGCTTTTCCCCTGCGGTCCCTGTTCTTTTAGCTAGACTACACTAATGCAGCCTGGAGTAGCTGGCTGTTGTCTGCTCATTCATTGAGCTGCAGCTTAGGTCCCTACCATGAGTCGATGGCTGCTGTCTGCTCATTCATTGAGCTGCAGCTTAGGTCCCTACCATGAGTCGATGGCTGCTGTCTGCTCATTCATTGAGCTGCAGCTTAGGTCCCTGCCATGAGTCGATGGCTGCTGTCTGCTCATTCATTGAGCTGCAGCTTGGGTCCCTACCATGAGTCGATGGCTGCTGTCTGCTCATTCATTGAGCTGCAGCTTGGGTCCCTACCATGAGTCGATGGCTGCTGTCTGCTCATTCATTGAGCTGCAGCTTGGGTCCCTACCATGAGTCGATGGCTGCTGTCTGCTCATTCACTGTGCTACAGCTTGGGCCCCTGCCATGAGTCATGGACTGCTATCAGCTCATTCATTGAGCTACAGCTTGGGTCCCCTGCCATGAGTCATGGACTGCTATCAGCTCATTCATTGAGCTACAGCTTGGGTCCCCTGCCATGAGTCATGGACTGCTATCAGCTCATTCACTGTGCTACAGCTTGGGCCCCTGCCATGAGTCATGGACTGCTATCTGCTTATTCACTGTGCTACAGCTTGGGCCCCTGCCATGAGTCATGGACTGCTATCAGCTCATTCATTGAGCTACAGCTTGGGTCCCCTGCCATGAGTCATGGACTGCTATCAGCTCATTCATTGAGCTACAGCTTGGGTCCCCTGCCATGAGTCATGGACTGCTATCAGCTCATTCATTGAGCTACAGCTTGGATCCCCTGCCATGAGTCATGGACTGCTATCAGCTCATTCACTGTGCCACAGCTTGGGTCCCCACCATGAGTCGCTGGCTGTTGTCAGCTTATTCACTGTCCTGCAGGTTGGGACCCTGCCATGAGTCGCTGGCTGCTATCAGCTCATTCACTGTCCTGCAGCTTGCTGGCTGTTGTCTGCCATTCACTGTGTGCAGCTTGGGCCCACGAGTCACTTTTAGCTCATTCACTGTGCTATTTCTTCACGGCCCCTCTCCCAAAACAATAACTTAGAAGTTTTTACAAAAACTACAAAGAAACAAACGCTGATATGTGATAAAACCAGTGTAAAGAACAATAGAAACTGTTACTCACCTGACGGCTGACAGCTGCAGCCACGCTGTCACCTCTTGCCATTACTTCTCCAGTTTCCTCAGATGCTGAAGTTGATGCTGCCCTGTACGTTGCCAGATATCAATCAGTGATCAGCAAGAAATTACCAATAACGAGTCATTAAACAATACAAACTAGTTAATCAACATAGAAATATCAATTACTCGATCAAAGTTAACTACGTTGCAGATTGTATGCATTTAACATAATGATGGTGCTGATTTTGTCAACAAGAGTCAATCTACAAGTGAAGTCAATTATAATTGAACTAGCATGCCAACCTGTCTATGACAGGTAACACAGTAAAGATTTGTTCATATAACAATCCTTTCAGAGTCAACTTAAGCAAAAGCATTAGATATTTTCATAATAGCTAAGGGATGGGGAGAAAGAGTAATGTCTGGTCAGGCACAACATACTGATTAGACATGTTAGTCAGGGTCAGGAAAAATATACTGGTCAAGACCCTCACCTTGGTTTCCTCTTAAGACTTATGTGGAAAGTGGGCTGTTTTCATGGCAGCCTGGCTAACGAGGTGAGGGATCAACATGATCCCCGTAGTTGTAAGCGACAACCAGATGAAGCCAATCATAGCACAACCGCCTGGAGGACCCAGGTCCACCTTCATCAACACGCTCAGGATGTGAGGAAAGCTATGACAACCCACCATTTTAAATCCTTTTTAAGGAAAACAAAAGAGTGGGCATTCAACAACAAGCTAAGGGATCATTCTACACACCTTTGGATGATATCGTGCAAGTTACTAATAGCTATTTTCTGAGGGATTTCTGCATGGGACAACAGGAGGGTTTTGAATGCGGCTAATAAAAAATTACATTTTGTATCATTTCTTCAAGGTAAAATTTGTATTTGAAGTATGATAGATATTATATACAATGCTAACATACAACAAGGGTATTGAGCAAATTAAGGGTGGAAGAGATTGGCTGGATGATGCTGGGGTATAGGTGAGACAGACGGAATGGATGGGCAGGTTGAAGAAGGAAGGATGATGTTAAGGTGTGGTAAAGATGGCGGATTGAGGGAGAGAGAAAGAGGCAGGTTAAGGGAGGGGAAGAAATGGATATGTTGAAGGAAAATGAGATGGACAGGTTGGATGAGGTCATTGGGAATGTGAGGGATGAGAGGAGTGCTGGATGAGATGGTTTATTTGAAATGAGATTGGCAGTAGAAGGGAGGAGATTGGCAGTAGAAGGGAGGAGATTGGCAGTAGAAGGGAGGAGATTGGCAGTAGAAGGAAGGAGATTGGCAGTAGAAGGAAGAAGAAGGAAGGAGATTGGCAGTAGAAGGAAGGAGATTGGCAGTAGAAGGAAGGAGATTGGCAGTAGAAGGGAGGAGAAGGAAGGAGATTGGCAGTAGAAGGAAGGAGATTGGCAGTAGAAGGGAGGAGATTGGCAGTAGAAGGAAGAAGAAGGAAGGAGATTGGCAGTAGAAGGAAGGAGATTGGCAGTAGAAGGAAGGAGATTGGCAGTAGAAGGAAGGAGATTGGCAGTAGAAGAAAGGAGATTGGCAGTAGAAGGAAGGAGATTGGCAGTAGAAGGAAGGAGATTGGCAGTAGAAGGAAGGAGAAGGAAGGAGATTGGCAGTAGAAGGAAGGAGATTGGCAGTAGAAGGAAGGAGATTGGCAGTAGAAGGAAGGAGATTGGCAGTAGAAGAAAGGAGATTGGCAGTAGAAGGAAGGAGATTGGCAGTAGAAGGAAGGAGATTGGCAGTAGAAGGAAGGAGATTGGCAGTAGAAGGAAGGAGAAGGAAGGAGATTGGCAGTAGAAGGAAGGAGATTGGCAGTAGAAGGAAGGAGATTGGCAGTAGAAGGAAGGAGATTGGCAGTAGAAGAAAGGAGATTGGCAGTAGAAGGAAGGAGATTGGCAGTAGAAGGAAGGAGATTGGCAGTAGAAGGAAGGAGATTGGCAGTAGAAGGAAGGAGAAGGAAGGAGATTGGCAGTAGAAGGAAGGAGATTGGCAGTAGAAGAAAGGAGATTGGCAGTAGAAGGAAGGAGATTGGCAGTAGAAGGAAGGAGATTGGCAGTAGAAGGAAGGAGAAGGAAGGAGATTGGCAGTAGAAGGAAGGAGAAGGAAGGAGATTGGCAGTAGAAGGAAGGAGATTGGCAGTAGAAGAAAGGAGATTGGCAGTAGAAGGAAGGAGATTGGCAGTAGAAGGAAGGAGATTGGCAGTAGAAGGAAGGAGATTGGCAGTAGAAGGAAGGAGATTGGCAGTAGAAGGAAGGAGATTGGCAGTAGAAGGAAGGAGATTGGCAGTAGAAGGAAGGAGATTGGCGGGCAGAAGGAAGGAGATTGGCAGTAGAAGGAAGGAGAAGGAAGGAGATTGGCAGTAGAAGGAAGGAGATTGGCAGTAGAAGGAAGGAGAAGGAAGGAGATTGGCAGTAGAAGGAAGGAGATTGGCAGTAGAAGGAAGGAGATTGGCAGTAGAAGGAAGGAGATTGGCGGGCAGAAGGAAGGAGATTGGCGGGCAGAAGGGAAGAAATTCATGGTTTGGGGGGAAAGGGGATCAGATGGGCAGGTTAAGGGGATGGAAGAGATTGGGTGGTTGAGACCACAGAAATTGGCAGTAGAAGGAAGGAGATTGGCGGGCAGAAGGGAAGAAATTCATGGTTTGGGGGGAAAGGGGAATCAGATGGGCAGGTTAAGGAGAGAGGAAAGAGATTGATGAGAGGTGTAAGAGATTGGAGGGTGAAGAAATTGGTGGTTTGGCGTGATGAGATCAGTGGAATGAGAAGGGAAGAAATGGATGAAATGAGGGGTGAAGAGATAGCAGATTAGAGTGCAATGGAGATATGACAGAGGAGAGGGGTTTAAACAATTAACAACTTTCATAATTATTTAGGGCATCGCTGGGTACTCCAGGTAGTAAGACTAAATACTGTGATCTTTTACTGAGATGAACTGCTTTAAAGCACTAGACATGGCAATGGATTTTATTACGGCCAAAACAGAGAATGCTGGTTAAGAAAACATCTTAAAATATAAAAGTAATGGTAATTATACAACAAGCTGCAACAGAGCAGACTGGTTAAGGAGAAGGGATTGAAGAGGAAAGGCTAACCGGGTACTAAAAAATGCCTGCTGAAATAAAATACGGTATGTCAGACTGAAAAATGCAAATATCACAGTCAAGCTGTCAACTACGACAACACATTCCGTTCTCCGGACAATATCCCGCTACCTGCAAAGCCCTTATCAGGGCTTGGTAGTAGGAGTCCGAGAACGAACGACAAAGAACAAGAATTCATAAAGTGAAGAAATATTTAATGATATCAAGGAACAAGACATCCAAGATTTTAAACCATTGGAGATTGCATGACCTTGGTTTACAAACCTCTAACAAGGTTCATATCAGGCCATACTTAGTTTGACAAACCAAACATGTTTGGGAATTTTTCATGGTGTTACCGCTTCTTTCAGGGAGAGGAGACTAATGTCTGGCCAGGCAAAATATAATGGACAATGTTAGTTGGGGTCAGATGAAATATACTGATCAAGACCCCCATCTCACTTCTACATTTCATGGCAGTCTGGTTTATGAGTTGGGGGATCGATGTGATCCCTGCAGTCGTGAGCAACACGCAGATGAAGCCCATCACAGTAGATCCACCTGGAAGACCCAAGTCCACCTTCATCAACATGCTTGAGATGTGAGGAAAGCTACTGCAACCAGATACCTAACACCCGTTTCAGGGCACACAAAGGAGTAATCTTACTCATTGTGGGTATTCAACAACAACAGCAACCACTTCTTCCAGTCAACCCAAATGTAAATGGGTTCCTGAAAAAGTCAGGAAAAATTTCTGAGCCGAGTTAGTGTTGCAGTTGTCAGTTTCAGTAATGAAAGAGAATAAGCACATATAGGGGTGCCCAGGTGCATGAAGTCCATTATATGAGCCATTAGCCATTTCAAACCACTGCTAACATTACTCTTCATTCAAATTATGAGGGAGTTTCATTGAGTAACCGTAACATTTTAATATTAATGTTACTTTTTGACTTCCTCGATTACATCTCATGCTTTTGTTTTATCTGACATTCAAAACACTAGGTTCTAACTGTTCAATAATGTGTTCATTATCACATACCCTCCACTAGCAGCAATTTCCTCCTCTTTGTTCACAGCAGACCCCTGGAAAAAGTCTGATGATTCTGATGGGATTTCAATGGCCACAGCATTAGCCCCAGACTGGGCACCATCCATCATCAGGAGGTTCCTTGGCATTGGGACGGGTATGCGTTTTAACAGCTTACTTTTGGGAAGTGCAGATGAATAGGCTATCCTTGCTTGGGTAGCAGACTGTCCAGGCTGTGTGGGAACTAGCAAGTCAAACAGCTGCTGTGTATTACATGTGTCAACATTGCTGACAGAAGCCGCACCATCAGTCTCCACAGATGACACTCTGATATACTTGGCATTGGGTTCACTGTTGTTATTGGCACTAATCCGCTTAGGGGTAAGGGTTGGACTTTTGTCCTTCTCAAAGTTGATCATGGTATGCTCAAAGTATTTTGAGAAGACATTAGAATCTACTTCAAAGGGATCCTGATTAGGTATGAAATTTGTTCCCAAAGATCCTTCTTTTGAACACAAAGGTTCGACATTTTTTTCATTCGCAACGCTCTTCAACAAATTCTTCTCTGCAATATCTCTTGTTTCTTCCTCTTGCTTTTTGTGACTTTGCTGCACATTTGCCTCATGACTGCTTTTTCCAATAAATTGTTTCATAAATTTGAGCTTTTCTTCTGTGGATAAACATGCAGCTTCTTTCCAAAGAGGTCCAGAACTCTGGTCGTTTGACTTTTCTTGGTCTACACTTGAGTTATTCAGCTCCTGTGATGCCTCTAGTCCTCCAGAACTCTGGGATGGTACTAAATTCGGACAAGGAATCTCATTTCCAAACCCAGGTGAAAGAGGATACTCAAACTTTTCTGTTTGGTGGGGATAAACAAGCCACTGAGGCTCATTTTGGGACACTGCAGTATTGAGATTTGGTCCATCTAATTTACTTGACTGCTCTAGTGTAGGATGGGGGTAGACCAAGGGTTGGAGCTGTTCACCGCCAGGGTCTGTTGTTGGAATATAGAGAACAAAGTGGCCAGCTTCTTCAGTTTCAACTGCACTGGAGAGATCTGTGTTTTCAAATGTGATGAGTTGCTCAGTATCCAATCTCTTAACCTGGAGCTGCAAGATGTCCCCTGCTTCCTTTGCTATCTGTAAAATTAGAAATGAAGATGCAACTGCTGCAAGTAATTTTCTTTTCTTGATACAGGTAAGTAATTTTCTTTTCTTGATACAGGTAAGTAATTTTCACACTAAACATCTTCATATATAGAAATGTTAATAAATTAATATATTAGGAAAAGATACTGACAAGATAAATGTTTATGTGTGGTCACTGGACATGAATATAACGAAGTTTAACACAGCTGTTCGTTTGCATACTAAATCCACTATCTTAGTATCAGACTGCTTGGAATGTGAATAAGTTGCGACTTGGGGTCAGCAGCTAGTCAAAATCACATGAGACATGCTTGGTTGTGTTAATGGTGTGCGTTGTAATAAAATGCCTGAATCAGCTACATTTTTGTTTATACACTCAAATTTATTAGGGGCGGTTTGAATTTGTCATACAAGAATGTTCCATTATTCCTATGAACTACTGTGAAAGCTTATTATTCCTGTACAAATTTGAAATCTTCATTATTCATGCAGACTACTGTTAAAGGTCGAACGCTCTAGTTTTATTTGCTTGTGTGTTATTGCCATTTTTGTAGACCAGTACGTATAATACAATTTGTTAGATCTCTTCTGTAAAAATGACTATGCTCTCACAAAAAACTTCATTAAAGTTGAAGCCTGTGAACCATCTACCACATGGAGCTCTCTGTGAAACAGTCAAGTTATTGTCATATTGCTATCTTGTGTAACAGACATTTTTGTATAAGTCAGATTAGATAATGATTTGAACCGAATGTGTCAGAAAGACAAAAAAATCTGCAGAAAAAAACCTCCATTATGCACAGCATTTTGGAATCATGAGCTGCAGCAGTCAGCGACCCAAAGCTATCAAGACCCTTCTCCACCTCTACATGGTGATCCTGGATAACAGGCTGCAACAGGACAGACTGGCTAAGGAGAAGGTATCGAAGAGGGAAAGCTAACCCAGTACCTAAAAATGTCATGAAGTCGTATGTGTCAGACCAAAAGGTGCAAATATCGCAGTCAAGCTGTAAACTACGACACAGCACATTCTGTTCTCCGGACTAAATCCTGTAATTTGCAAAACCCTTTTCAGGGCTTAGTAGCAGGAGTTTGATAACGAAAGACAAAGAAGAGATACAGTCTTTCAAATATTATTTGTTTATTATTATTATTTGTGTTCAAAGCATAGTTTTTAGATTAGTAATTTAAAGAGAAGAGTCAACTTCTCTATATGAAGTCAAATTGCTTGTTACTAACAGCGTATGTATCTACGCGGAGTTCAACCCTGACATAACTATCCAAGAATGCTTAGTCCATAGCCTTTATAAAAGTATGAAAGCGGCAACAAATTCCATATGAAATATAATGAAACTGGAGTGAAAGATAATATTCAGACCCAGTCTCCATCAAGGAAATGTATATTTCCCATGATGAAAAAAGAACACAATTGTCAGCACTCAGTGAATATGGCTATGCAAGAGCCCCTAACAAAAGAGGAAGAGAAATACGGAGCGAAACCATCACTTCGAGTGGTGAATGTGTAATTTAACCACTAGCCCACACCATCCTCAAAGGTGTGATTTGATCATTTTTCTATTCAAAAGAAAAAATTGCAGGAAAACTAGGAATAGCTACTGAAGACACCATGCTCAACATACTATACACTCCATTGACTCTCGGGTCTGATTCTGTGTGTGTCCTCCATAAACATGGCATTATATCGCACTGCAACAAATATCTTAGTTACACATGTCCAATCAGACTTAATGCAGACAGTTACAATAAATACAATAGCTTCACTTCACTTAGCACCTTCTCTTCTACCCCTGCGGAGGTGTAGAGGTATTTTATACTTGCAAATGAGTGTGCAGACAAACAGGTAATTGGCCTGTTGTGTGAATACAACAACGTACACATAAAACTATATATCTATAGACAACAAGTTCAAAACCTCTTTGACATACTGAACATAATATTTCACACTCAGACATCATAAAAACACAAACTACAGCAGATGTTCAAGAATGCATCGATACACACATTGCAAAAATAGAAAAAAGAGTCTCTGGAATAAGAAGTGATATGGCAAGACTGAGATGCTTCATGGAAGCCAATCTTCAACAAGTTTCACCAGAATTATACACACATGCTTCTTGTAGCAGCAGGAGACAAATAACTTAGGCCACAAGCGACCAGAAGAGATACATTTTTTAAGGAAACTGTTCATAGAACACATACAAGAGTTTGTGTGTGGCTCAGTGTTATACATACAATAATAAGTAATAACAGGATTAGTTTAAGTGCAACTTTATTTTCGAGGAAACATAAAATTTTGTTGTGAACATATTCTCATGAAAAATCATCTAATATGTATCTTTAAGTGAATTTGTTACACAGCTTTGGATAAATTTATAATGCACTATTTTTGACTAAGCAGTTTTTTGACGGAAGACCAAAATATCAAACTTGGTGAGATGCTAATACTAGGCATGTATATTGTATTTGTCAAGTACAAATAACACAGATGGACACTTTAATACGTTTAATCTGAACCTGGGTTCACTTCCTATTTACAGACTTTTCACATTTTACGTAGAGGTAAAACAAATATGGCTAAAACATTTGAACCAATATAGAGCTCCTTCCGTCATCTGTTCAATGAAAATATTTGTAGAAATGGTATTTATGTTAACAATATTTTAAAGCATGTATACTTCAAGACATAAGTAGTCCACATTAACAGTAAGCCTGTCAGCTATTTGAGCCCAAGACAACACAGGAAAAACAATTTCTTCTTCTTCTTCTTCCGTTCTCAATCTCCTGCAACCAAGCCCTGAACAGGGCTTTGGAAGTAACAGGATGTAGTCCGGAGAACGGAATGCATTGTGTGGCTAGTTTACAGCTTGACTGCGATATTTGCATGTTTCGGTCCAACACATCCATCTTCAGCAGCAGGAACGTCATAAAGACTGGCAATTAAATTCATGTAACTTATTGGGTAAAAATTTGCATGTTATAGAACTGATAAAGGTAATAACCGCAAAATACTGTTTCAAAAACTGGGAATCTAATACCTTAGCAAATCTTTAACCAGAACTAAAGAAACAACACCTATCACAACTCATATCAAAATTAAACTCACTAAAAAACCCTGGATAACGCGCATCTCACGGTGAGCAGATAATTAAGGTGTCCAAAATATATATGAAAGGAAATACTTTTTAGTCAGAGAATGGTGAATGTTTGGAATGCATTCCCACAGGAAGTAGTGGAGGCAAGGACAATTAATGCATTTCAGAATAGATTGGATGCGCATAGTGTTTAGAGCAAGGAAATGTAAATGAACTGGTTGTATACAGACTCTGTAGAGTAGTCTAAACCAATATAAAGATGTTAAGTTTAGAAAAAAACATTATTTGTTCACTCTCTTACCCTAACAGCTTCTGCCAACTCAGCATCACTTCCAACCTGAACCTGCAATTTAAGGTTAATGTAAAATTATATAAATGTAACACAAATAATCAAACAGATATTTGCAAGTCTAGGTTACTTTATTTAAATAATTGTAAGTTAAATTATATTTCTTAAAATACTTGGAATCCTGGTATTTCTTCTTCTTCTTCTTCATCGTACGCAGTCAGACAGTAACCATTATTTTTTCGAAAAAAGCAGCCGTCATCCTGAGGCTGTCGACACTGCCATAGAGCTTGTCTAGTGTTGCCACTGGTGCTGGCCACATCTGCTCTCTCTGATCCTCGTATGTCGGGCAGTTTTGCAGCAAATGCTCAGCGGTCATTTTCCCGGTACCACACGGGCATTCGTCGGTGCCACCTATCTTCAATTTGTTGAATAGGTGGTACCTGAGTCTATTGTGGCCAGTGCGAAGCCTGAAGACCACAACATGCTCTCTTCTGTTCAACTGGTAATAGGCATCGTTTTTGGTGTAGCCAGTATGTTCGGTTTCCCATTTGGTCATGTATCTAGCTCTAATAAGCCGTTTTGACTCTTCGTATGTCATACTAGTATCTGGTTGTGGTAGTTTTGCACCTTCTTTTGCCAGTCTGTCTGCCTCCTCATTGCCTTGGATTTTGCAGTGAGATGGAACCCACTGCACCACTACCCTTTTTAATGAGGCCTGCTGGCATAGTTGACAGAGTACTGCTCTTAAATCATTAAGTTCAGTATTTTTCTGACTGTTTAGTGCTGTGACTACGGCCAGAGCATCTGTAATCAGGACTATGTGGCTTTCATTCCTTTTACCTGTCACCATTTTTTCCACTGCCGCCCTCAGTGCCTCTGCCTCCGCTCTGAAATTGCTTGTGTATTTTCCAGTAGCGAATGACAGTGCTATTTTTCTGCCATTTGGTAGGTTCAGAAATGCTCCTGCCCCTCCGTTCTGTGTTGTATTTGTTACGGAACTGTCGGTTTATGCATGGGTCCAGTCCATGCTTGGGTAGTTTTCCGTTATGTAACTCAGGGTAGTATCTCTTCTTTCTTTTTCAGACTGGCAGTTTTTGTTTCCAATACCTGGTATATTTTCTACCACCTCTGGAAGTATATGCTGCCTCCAGGTGGGTTTTCGTACAGTAGGGATGGGCTTTGGTGTTAGTGCGTTTATGGGGTCTTCGTGCATCTTTGCTTTGGCTATTTCTGCAAAGTTTCTCCGCTTTAGTTTCCCATTTCCGAAATTGTTTAGTCTCTGGTGCATTGGAATCCTGGTATTTAAACAGGCATGTTAATGTCTGTTGCCAGATAGCCGAATGTTTAGACTATATATAGTTGGTATTTTACAACTTCCTGTGACTTACTAGGTCTGGGGAAAGATACAAATAATTTGGGTAGATTTTAAACTAGACTTTTCGTCCGGGAAGCGGCTGTTAAGCCTACTCTTTTCGATTTCTAACAGTCAAGGAATTTTTAACTTGCTCGACACTGAGTCTGATCTCACTACCCAGAGATCAGGGAAATTTTTACCAGAAAACCCATGTAAAAAATCCCAATCTCCGCCGTGATTCGAACCCGCGACCACCTTACCTCGAGACCACTGAGCCCCCTAAAACATTATATTTCAAATTACAATATTTTCTAAACTAATGTTAGCCTTAATTAATAATTAATAGCCTTACCCAATCATTCTCATCATCCAAGTATGTGACACCTATTTCATTAGGTGGGTTTCTGTACATTCCCCGAAGCTGAGAACATTTTAAAATAAGGCATAAACAACTGTTGGATGTAGAAAAAAGTTATTTTAAAATAAATAAATCAAAGCAACTGTATTTGAGAATAGCAAAGATGACATCTAACTTTGCTTTTATGTTTTAGTCCATTATGCATGTTACCATGCGATAGATCTGACTAGAATTCACACCAGTTGACAGCTTACACTTGTGTCCATGGAAACGTATTGCGGTTTTCCATTTGGAATAATTAGTTTGATCATTGTGTAGGTTTTTGCCGCAGTAGAAGTACAGGTAGACTAAGAACTGAGCTGCATAAATGATTAGTAACACCAATGCCAGCTGTATTCCTTTAAGATGCAATGTAAGTTATGCAAGCACTTAATTTTAAAAAACTGACAGAGCTTAACCATTACTGTATCTTGGTCGTGAAATTACGACCAAAACAAATTTTTGCTTGCGAACCAATGTCGCAAAAACCAAAATCAGGGTAAATTAATCATTTAATGACCAAACCGGGATACCATAGAAATAGACAGTTTGTTATGATGAATATGTCATGTTCATCTACACAGGTATTCAACCGGTTAAAGTATTTGGTGTTAGATTACAAATGAATTTGAAACGATTTATGTTCTGCTTTTACGCGGAATGGGGTCAGCCCGTTAATGAGAATCGTGAAGTTAAGTTGTTGCAAAAGATCTTTGTGAGGTTGATCATTTAGTTTGTTTATTTAGATGAAATTAAATACGTTTTTAGCAATTTCAGAGCGGAGGCAGAGGCATTGAAGGCTGCTGTAGAAGCAATGCTGACAGGCGAAAGCAATGAAAGCCAGGTAGTCCTGTTTACAGATGGCCTATCCGTGGTTACAGCACTAAAAAGCCAGAAAAATTCAGAACTTAATGATTTAAGAGCAGTACTCTGTCAACTATGCCAGCAGTCCGCACCAAAAAGAGTAGTGGTACAGTGGGTTCCATCCCACTGTAACATTCAAGGCAACGAGGAGGCAGACAGACTGGCAAAAGAAAGTGCAAGATTACCACAACCAGATTCTAGTGTGACCTACGAAGAGTCCAAAAGGTTTATTAGGGCCAGATACATGGCCAAATGGGAAACAGAACACACTGGCTACACAAAAAATGATGCCTACTACCAGCTGAACAGAAGAGAGCAGGTCGTGGTCTTCAGACGCCGCACAGGCCACAACAGACTGAGGTACCATCTATTCAATAAATTGAAGATAGGTAGCTCTGACGAATGCCCGTGTGGCACAGGGAACAAATTTACGTTGACGTCTGACAGCGTACGAAGAAGAAGAAATACGTTTTTAGTGTAAACCAACATTTGTGCTGATATTATAAACATAGTATTGATACTTATTTGTGATTTCTATGGATTATATGAGAAGCAACGTTCTAGAATCTGTTAGTCCAAATGTTTGTGCTTTGTTTTTATAAATGTTTACCTTCATCTTCTGTTATCTCAGAAACTAACACAGACATAATCATCTTCTGTTATCTCAGAAACTAACACAGACATAACAAAAACACCAACAAGTTCTTTATTCATTTATGTTTCTACACAACACAATCACATTATTAACCAACAAACAGAAAGGTTTGCTCTCAAAGTCAACAACCACAGTAAAACGTGACGTGTTCAAGATGTTGCAGGCGGCGAGAAAGCTGCGTTCAATTTTTAATGAGGTATGGTAAAGGTTAAAAAAAAGCCTTGGCAAGAGAAAGCTAGTGCTACAATGGAGACCATCAGAATGTGGCATACCAGGAAATGATATAGCAGACAGGTTAGCAAAGAGAGGAGCAACACGAGAACAACAAAAACAATCACCTTCTATGAAAAGAAGACGCTTATCAAAGCCATAAGAAAACTCAACCCAACGAGAGACGATTATCACTGCCTTGAACAAGGAAAGCAAATGAGCCTGTTCCACATGATAACGGGATGTAACAGCTTTAATGGCAACTTACACAAGTTAAAATTGACTCCTCAATGTTGCAATCACTGACAATGCATATGTGAAGAGTGCTATTTGTTGTCTTTCTAGATATCTGTCATTAGGGCTTCTTCCTGATGCTCCTTTGGTAGTGTTTCTCAAAGTGTTTCATAAGTTTTTTTACAAAAGGAGAGTTCTGGTGGGCCACATCCTTCTCCTCAGATCTGTATGCTGTGGAGGGGGAGGGGGTGGGGGTGCAGTCCAGAAGTACATGTGATGATGCCATGTTTGCCAGGGCAGTAACATAGGCTGGTGGTACCAATCTTGAATTTGGTCTCTCATTCTGTGGCCAGTTTGGAGAAATTGTATGATAATTTGGTCTTTTCTGGACAGTTGATGTGTGGTACTTGGGGTGTTCTTTCTACCACTTTACATTAAGTTATCCTTTTACTTTTGCTTCTTCATAGCTATTTATGGATCAGTCTGGTTGTTCTAATTTTTCTTTCTCAATGCTGCAAATGTTTTCTTTCAGCTGCTCAGAGAAGCACTGTTTCCCCCAAGTGTGTATGAAGTGCAGATAGGTGTTTGATTTGTGATATGCTATTTATGGGATCCTCTCTCCAGCTTGTTGTTACTCATACTACTTAACTACTAAGTTGCTCTGCTTAAGTTTTCCTCTTCTAAATCCATTTATTCTCTAGTACGCTGAGTGGTTTATAAGCCTTCTCAACTTATCACATTGACAACATTGTTGTTTTGCCCTGCTATTCGAGTGCATGGTCCTCAATTTCTGCTGTTTCATTTTCAATTATGAAACAACAAACACTAACACGTACCAGACAGCCAGGCATAATTTGTTCCCCACACTAGTCCAAGGAAGTGAGAAAGAACCTTGTCATACCAGCTGCAAAAAGTCAGGTCAGGTCATCCCGTAATCGGTGAGGTCGTTGGGGCACACATGAAGACATCCTCACAACTACATGCCATCCCTCTCTGTCAGATGCCGCTGCCTGTGACTCTTCTGGTCGGAGACTGGTCCATTCTTTTATGTTGTTCCTCCCATCTCTTTTTGGGCCGGCCTCTTCGTCGTCTGCCATGCACCTTCCCGTGGAGGATTGTGTTTGCAAGACCATTTGATCTCGATATGTGACCGTACCAAGTGAGTTTCCTTCTTTTGACAGTTGCCAAGAGATCTTCGAAAGGCCCTATTGCTGTTGTAATTCTATCTCGTATTTCCTCGTTTGTAACTCGATCTTTGTACGTGACGTTTAAACGTTTTCGGAAAAATCTCATCTCCAAGGCCTGTATCCTGCGTTGAAGGTCAGCTGTAACTGTCCATGTCTCACACGCATAGAGGAATATTGATAGGACCAGTGTACGCATTAATCTGATTTTATTGCGTAGTGCTAATCGTTTATCTTGCCAGATTTTGTTAAGCCGTGCAAGCGCCGCTATTGTCTGTGCTATTCTGGCCAACACCTCACATTTTGATCCTTCATCACTGACAATCGACCCAAGATATTTAAAACGGTCAACTACTTCGAGTTCTTGACCGTTAGCTTTTATCTTGCTGTTGAAGCCCGTAGCGTTATTTGTCATTAGTTTTGTCTTTCCAGCGTTTATCTCCATACCATAGTCAAGAGCTGTTTCATCGAGCCTTCTGACTCATTCCTGGAGTTCTGCTTCTGAACCCGCCAACCCGTCGATATCATCTACAAAACGAAGGTTGGTAATCGTTCGGCCCCCTATCTTGATAGTACCAACATGACCTCCAAGTGCCTCACTCATAATTCCTTCAAGGAATATATTGAAAAGAGTTGGAGAGAGTGTACACCCCTGTCTCACACCAACTGATGTGCGAAACCAGTCTCCTCGCCTCCCATTCACAAGAACTGCACTAGACGCCTTGTTATACAGGTGTTCAAGGACCGTTATAATATTTCCGTTGATATTATACATCTTCATGGTTACCCAAAGCGCTTTATGCCATACCCTATCAAACGCCTTCTTAAAATCCACAAAAACATGATACAGTGTTTGCTGCTGTTCTAGATATTTCTCGCTTAGCAGCCTTAAATTAAATATCTGTTCTGTAGTGCTTCTTCCCTGTCTGAACCCTGCTTGCTCCTCGGCAATAATGTTCTCTGCTTGGGGTTTTAATCGGTTGAGGATTAATCTAAGCATGACCTTGCTAGGGTGGCTGATGAGGCTTATTGTTCTGTAATTTTGGCACAGCTTTAGGTTTTCAGACTTATGTAACAGTATAATTATTGATTTCGTCCATAAGTCTGGCCAGTTTCCTGTCGCCCATATTTTGTTACAGATGTGTGTCAGGCCTTCCACCACTACCTCTCCACCTGCTTGTAAGAGCTCTGCTGGTATATTGTCCACACCGACCGCCTTCCCTCTCCTCAATGTCTTTACTGCTGCAATTACCTCTTCCTTCGTTATCAGTTGGGTTATCCTCTATATTTGTTGGTGTTGGGGGGAATGTTTTCTCAGGTTTGTTTCACCCTTCATAGTTATATAGCTCGGAACAGTACTCTGTCCATCTTGCCAGTACGTCATTTCCATCAATGAGACACTTGCCGTTTTTATCATGGATCCATAAGGTTCCTGCTTTGTCTTGGTGTTACCAGTTCTTTAAACACCTTGTATGCTCCTTTAGCATCATTTCTGTCTCTCTTCGATGTTTGCGCATTGCTCACATATCCACGCTTCTTTCGCCTCTCTCATCTTTTGTTGTATGGCTTTCTTGACCTCTTTATAACTGCCGACCTCCTCCGGTGGGTGATTGTGTTTTTTCAGTGACCTTCTTTTATCACACAGGTCTAGAATGTCTTTGGTCACCCATGGCTTCTTTTTTATTTGGTGGCATCCCAGGATCTCTGTTGCAGTATATATGAGAGCTGCGTTAAGAGAGTCTGAAACTGTATCTGTATCCAGTCCCTCTCTGAGAGCCAACAGTGGCGCAAATCTCCCTCCCACCCTTGCTTGGAACACTTCGGTGATTTTTGGGTCCATTAGTTTGTCCAGGTCAAACTTTAGCCTGGTCATATCCTTCTTTGCGACTCCCTTCAATCGTAGACGCATGGTCATCATAACCAGATTGTGGTCGCTTCCTATATCAGCTCCGGGGAAACTTCTTGTTTTGTTGGTGCTCGATCAGAACCTCCTCTGGACCAGTATGTAGTCAATCTGGCTATGCACTTAATTGCTTGGGTTATGCCATGTCCAACGTCTCGTTTAACCCAAACGTATTTTCCACCAACAGCTGGTTGCATCTTGCAAATTCTAGGAGTCTGGGGCCCCGGTCATTGGTTTCTTTATTTTCGTATGGTCCACATGTTCCCCTCCAGTCGTGGACTGCATCTTCTCCAATTTTTGCATTCCAATCACCCTGGACTACCAATATGTCTTTTTTTTGGCGTTTCGTGTATCAGACTGAAGTTGATCATAGAATGCCTCTATTTCACAATCTTCGTAGTCTGCAGTGGGTGCGTAGCACTGTATTATAGTAATATTAAACGGTGCTGCTTTTAGTCGTAAGAAAAGGTCAGTGAAAATAAATGTATCCCTCATCTAAATCGACATCCATCACCTTTGCACGCAACAGGCCAACCACAAAGAACAAGAATTCAATATATAAATCAATGCAACACTAAAGTAAACAAGATTGCCTAGGCACACCAAAAAAAAATTTCGCAGAAATACAACTGTTTAATGTTTATTATTAAATAAAAACATTAATTTTGTTTGAAAATCTAAATGGAACATACATGTTTTCTTCGATAATATAACTAATGCACAGCTAATATAAGGAGATATATATATTCACTATCAATTACAAATAGTGTGACTATGTTATTATTACCAAGGCTTCAAAATGTCGCCATGTTTCCAAATCCTCTCTTCGCAAGCATAATGGATCTGGCTGCTCTGCTTCAGTCGTATCGAACAGTCGCACTGCCACAACAAGGTCTTCGTCCCCCATTTCTGTTACTCGCAACTGCTGTATATTGTTATGAAACTGTCTTTGAAATCAAAAGCGATAGAAGATATGTAGCTGTTAACACTCTTCTACACGAAAATATAAATTACAAAATGGCCTTCCATTTACTCTGTCGTCAGCCTTGAAACAGCAAAAAGCCTAAACAAACCTAACTGTAACCAAGTATCAATGCGCATTAGGCAAGAACAAGAAAGAGTTCTTCATATTCGCTCATAAAAATCTATCTAAATAAAAGTGCATTTGACTGCTAAATATTAAATATCTAAGTTCAATTACAAATACATGAAAGTTTTAATGTATTTGAAAAATACAGGTAAAATAGTAAATTGATGCAGAATATTTGTCAATGTTTACTTGTTTTGTTATTAGAACATAGCTAATTTTAGATCGTGACGTCGGTGGCCGGGGTCACCAACATGTGATCAAACACAAGTTACTATATTTAGCTCGCAGTCAGGCGAAGGCAAAGGGCATGATATTTTCCATTAGATACTACTGCGACATTTCTGATGCAAACTATCTTTTTAATTTGTTATCTTCTATATCACTCGTACCACTACTACGGAGTATTAATAATTATTTCAAAAACCGAAAGTAACCTTTGTCCTTTATCATATTCTTGATGCGGTAACACGTTGTCTTTCCGGGAAATGGTGCGTTTCAGAAACAATTTGCCTTGTTAGTAAAAATAGTTGGGACTGCTCCACTCGTGTCTGCAGGGGTTGAACTTCAAGATTGTTACGTATTGTCTGGTTACGGATCTTGTCCCTTTTCGTCACCTGAACCGCCTTTCTTAGGTACCTCATTTCTGAAGTTTGTAATTGCCTTTCTTGGGCTGTAGTCATTGCCCATGACTCCCATCCATATGTCAGGACAGGCACATAAGTCGAGCGGTATACATCCATCTTTGTTTTCCTGCTTATTTCCCTTCTACTGAGGAAACCTCTGTTTATTGCATGGAACAGTCTACCTGCTGCTGCCCTTCGTGCAGTTAACTCCTTTTTTATTCCTCCCCTGCTGTCTATTACCACTCCTAGATATTTAAAGTTGCTGACCTGCTCTAGTGCTCGTGTTCTCAGGGTTATCTGATGTCTCTTTTCATCTCTGGCGATCACCATGGTATTTGTTTTGGAGTTGCTGCTGTGCATTCCTCTCTTCTTCGACTCTTCTTCCCTTGCATGTTCACAAGAAAGTATAATAACTTGGACAAGTTATGACTCTGATACCGAGTCGGAAAAACATCGCTTACCTAGATTCAAAAGAAATATAATTTTGCTTTAAACAACTATTCACACAATGATAATATTTTTTTTAAGTCGTTGTTTATTGTTCTATTACCTACGTGCCCAGAATGTTAAGAAACATGTGAATATTAAAATGGCAAACGAATAGATAGCCTAAAATTGGCAACGGACAGGGTTTCCAAATCTAAATTTTCAACACAAAGTTAAGAATTAGCCAAATAGTACCACTCTTATTGTTCGTAACATAGGGTTTGTTTGTGTTCTCGTCTCGGTGCGGTATCCGACCATACCCATTGACAAATTTTGATTAAACTCAACCTTCATCAACTTTTACATTTTGTTTAATGTTTTTTTCCCACTCTTAAAAAGATAATTTTATCTTGGTGTGCAATCTTAACTTAACTTAACGTCTTTATACTGGTTTAGAAGACGCTGCAGAGTCTGTATACAACCAGTTTCATTTACATTACCTTGCTCTAAAAGTAAAAGCTATGCTCATCCAATTTATCCCTTGCATCAATGGTTTCATTCCAATCACAACATACCGGGTTCGAAATCACTACGTGTCTAATTTGACTGGACATGTCGGAGATTTGTCTGGGTATGGCCACTTCTCCACTCACAGAAAGGATTGGTAAAACTACTGTAAGGCTAACTGCCATAGTAGAACACATTACAAACAGATATACATACACGCATCCACACTCTGGCCAATACGCCATGATATCGCACAAAGGACTACTGTCTGTGGTAGAAAGGGCGTGTGTTTTTGTCCGTAGATTTAAGAAAAAGCAAACAGTTATCAAACACACAAAAAAGCTAATTAAAATTCAAAACAAAAAAGCGCATAAAAGGCAATTGAGAAATGATACTTTTTCATGTGCACAAACAACAACGCCGTAACACGTATTTACACTTTAATCACATTCATTCTTGCCAACTCAATTTAGATTATTTTCAGCTAGAAATGCCTCACAAAAAATAACAACATATTCATCATTTTCATCTCAATTTACGACTATAGGACATACCTTAACTTTACGTCTTTTCACTGGTTTAGAATACTCTACAGAGTCTATATACAACCAGTTTCTTGAAGGGTGATTTAACCGATGCGCGAGTCCATTTTAATCTTTGGTTGTTACTTAGATGTTTGCCTCACTAGTTTCTACTAGCCGAGGCGCGCCTATTCCACCCGAGACCGTAGTCCATTGGGCGATATCTTGACGCATAAACCAGTGCTTGGATGAATGTGTGCGTCTGTATGTACCTATGCTAGGTTTGTGCGCCATCAGAAGCTAGCCCAACCAAAGGGCAATGTAAGGGCCTCACCCTTAGGGTGCGTGTGAAAGTTGTCCATTTTAATAGACTCAACCCCTAGAGCTAAGTAGACACGCAGCCAGTTACACTACAATCTATGTTAGTCATTTTATTGTTTTATTACTAGTCTAATGGTTTTTTTTAAATTAAAACAAATGTAAATTTTAGATAATAAACAAAACAAAAGTATATGAAATAAGAAATAAAACTTGTCAGAAAAGCATCAAATATTGAAGATAATCCTCCTCTCTTTGGTCAGTCCTGATACTGGTTGTAAGGTTGTTTGAGCAGGTATATCCCCCTGGGTCCTATTCTCGAGTTGGTCAGTCCTGATACTGGTTGTAAGGTTGTTTGAGCAGGTATCTCCCCCTGGGTCCTATCCTCGAGTTGGTCAGTCCTGAGACTAGTTGAACGGTTGTTGAGCAGGTATTTCCATTGGACCTTATCCCCAAGTTGGTCAGTCCTGAGGCTAATTGTAAGATTGTCTGAGCATGTCTCTCCTTTGGACCCTATCTTCTAGTCCAGAGGTGGCCAAACTACGACCCGCGGACCAAATCCGGCCAGCCAACTAGTTTTGTTAATTGAAAATGACTGTATACTCCGACTACTGTGCGAAAAAAAATATGACAAAATAGCACTCACAGTCACCAGAAACAAAACCAAAGATTCCCAAAATTTACGATAAACATCTTCCCACCTCCCACAACACCACCAACTCTCTCCCCCCCCTCTCTCTCTCTCTCTCTCTCTCTCTCTCTCTTTCATACCAATTGCTCTCTGCTTGATAGTGCCGACAAAACAGAAATGATAACGTCAAATCTCTGATCGTGCACGTGGACAAGCGAAGACGGTTTCGGTACCCCCTTTGATAATGAGAAACTGAAAGTAATGATATACCTTTTCTGCCGTCGGAAGTCTCTGATCTGATCAAATGATGTTGCTTTGTCTTTAGCATCGGTATGGGAAAGTGATCGTGGGAGTGGTTGTAAATTGTAGGTACATGCAAATTACAAAACAAATTAAAACTAAAAATTCATTATAGTTTTTAAAAAAAAGTAATTTCATTATATATATAAAACTAAATCTCAGAACGTTATATTTTAAGGATGTCATAGGGTTGGCTCTCTGTTGTTACCATTTACCGTAATCTGGCCCTCGGTCAACCTTAGCTTGGCCACCACTGCTCTAGTTGGTCATTCCTGATACTGGTTGTAAGCTTGTTTGGACATGTTTCTCTATTGGACCCATTCCTCTAGTTGGTCAGTCCTGATACTGGTTGTAAGCTTGTTTGGACATGTTTCTTTATTGGGCCCATTCCTCTAGTTGGTCAGTCCTGATACTGGTTATAAGCTTGTTTGGACATGTTTCTCTATTGGGCCAATTCCTCTAGTTGGTCAGTCCTGATACTGGTTGTAAGCTTGTTTGGACATGTTTCTCTATTGGGCCCATTCCTCTAGTTGGTCAGTCCTGATACTGGTTGTAAGCTTGTTTGGACATGTTTCTCTATTGGGCCTATTCCTCTAGTTGGTCAGTCCTGGTACTGGTTGTACGCTTGTTTGGACATGTTTCTTTATTGGGCCCATTCCTCTAGTTGGTCAGTCCTGATACTGGTTGTAAGCTTGTTTGGACATGTTTCTCTATTGGGCCTATTTCTCTAGTTGATCAGTCCTGATACTGGTTGTAAGCTTGTTTGGACATGTTTCTCTATTGGGCCTATTCCTCTAGTTGGTCAGTCCTGGTACTGGTTGTAAGCGTGTTTGAACATGTTCCTCTATTGGGCCCATTCCTCTAGTTGGTCAGTCCTGATACTGGTTGTAAGCTTGTTTGGATATGTTTCTTTATTGGGCCCATTCCTCTAGTTGGTCAGTCCTGATACTGGTTGTAAGCTTGTTTGGACATGTTTCTCTATTGGGCCAATTCCTCTAGTTGGTCAGTCCTGATACTGGTTGTAAGCTTGTTTGGACATGTTCCTCTATTGGGCCCATTCCTCTAGTTGGTCAGTCCTGATACTGGTTGTAAGCTTGTTTGGACATGTTTCTCTATTGGGCCCATTCCTCTAGTTGGTCAGTCCTGATACGGGTTCTAAGCTTGTTTGGACATGTTTCTTTATTGGACCAATTCCTCTAGTTGGTCAGTCCTGAGACGGGTGTAAGATTATCTGAGCATGTCTCTCCTTTGGACACTATCCTATGGTTTGTCAGTCCTAAAACTGGCTGTAAGGATGTATGAGCATATCTCTCCATTGGGCCATATTCTCTAGAGGGTCAGTCCTGACTTGTTGTAAGGTTGTCTGAGCATGTTTTGTATTTCATTATAGGTATTTACTAGAATGTCTCTGCATGCTTTAAATATAAAGGTGAGTATTTGTTGCGGCCTTCATTTTTTTCCATGTTTCTCTATTACCTTATGTGTCCATCCAAACCCATCTTCGTTTCTGTATCATTTTCAATATGTATCTCTACGCGCCTATCTCAGTGATGAAATTGTCATTTGATCTTCTTTCTGTCCAACTCACTCGTTTCATTCTATGATAGCACCACATTTCAAACGTTTCAAATCTTTGTTCATCCTTTTTTGCAAGAGTCTATGTTGCAACCTTATGCAGTGCAATTGGTCATACATGAGTAGTGATTATTCTTTTCCTCAATTCTATCCGGATATTCGTTGAGGTTAGCATTTTTTTTAATTTTCGAAAGGTGTTTTTTATTGCCAATGCAATCCTTATCATAATTTTCGCCCCATTGCTCCAAATATGTAAACTTCTGTACTTTTATTACTTGAATTATTTCTCCATTGATTTGTATATTTATTTGTCTATGTCGCTTATCTTTTACCATAGTCTTTGTTTCCATGTGTTTATTTTCATTCCAAACTCTTCAGCTGTGCTGTTAATTGTTTTCAAGAAGTCTTTCCAACGTTGATACAGATCATTCCACTATGACTCGATCATCGGCATATTTATTGTCAATAACTCATTGAAACTGAATCTGTTAATCCTTCTTGGATTGAAAAAATTGACTTTTGATTGTCATACAAGTTCTGCATTAACTGGTATCTAAACCTATATATTGCAACATCTCAAAAAGTTTGATCCAAGGTGTTCTCGTAGTCTATATATATATATATAGACTACGAGAACACCTTGGATTATATATATATATATATGTGTGTGTGTGTGTGTGTGTGTGTCACATTCCCAGTATCACATTTTCCTCTGCGTCAATTCGGCAGATGTGTCATTTCCGAGAAAGCCGATCAATATTCTCTATGCATCCTGATCTTTTGCAACGCTGTACCAGCGCAGGCCTAGGTCTTTGGGCTCGTCATCGCACAGGTGGGCGACCCCGTGGAGGTGTACAGGCATATCGCCACCAGAACGTTGTTCTACGTATCCATATGTTGTTAGGCATGCGTAACACACGTCCAGCCCAACGATGCGCAACGTTTTTAGAGCAAGGAAAACTAAATGAAACTGGTTGTATACGGACTCTGCAGTCTTCTAAACTAGTATAAAGATGTTACGTTAAGAAACAAAGAACGAGGACGGTGTTGGAACGGATGGCTCAGGACAGGCTGTTATGGCGTGGATCTGTTGAAATGGCCTACACGCGGATCTGGCGTGTTTTGATTGATTTAATTTTCAAGAAAAAAGAAAGATCGCTACACAGTATGGGCAAGACACATAAGGACATATTGTCTGCGCTATTCTGACTCCTGTTGACAACGATGATATGAAGTTTAAACTTTCATATTTCGAAGTTCATTGATTAATTAATGGCGTGCAGGTAGTGCTAAATTAAGATTGTGTTAAACCTCTGACTATAGTATGGTGGGGTCCTTAAACTACAGTACTGTCAGGCTCCTAGACTGGGGTTCAGCTAGGCTCGTGAGCTACAGTATGGTGAAACTCTTAAGCTATAGTACTGTCAAGTTCCTGGGTTACTGTACGACGAGACCCCTAGACTACAGTATGGTGAAGCTCTTAAGCTACGGTTCTGTGAGGTCCATAGACTATAATACTGGGATGACCTCTGGGCTACGGTACTGTCATGTCGATGGGCTACAGTTCTGTGAGGTTAATAGACTACCGTACAGTCAGGCCCTTGGGCTACGGAATGATGAGACTCCTGGGCACTGTGAGAACCCTAGATTACATTATGGTGAAGCCCTGAGGCTAATGTACTGTGGGACCCTAGGCCATATTCTGGTGAGGCTAGTAGGCTACTGTACTCTGGGGACTTAGTCTACATTATGGTAGGACCCTTGACTACATTTTGATGGTCCTAGGATGCATTTTAGTGGGGCCCCTAGGCTACAAAGAAAACAACCCGTTTCCAGGGAGGACTGTGGAGAAGTGTAGGGGAGGGTCTTCGTCATTATATTTTGCCTGACTCTGACTAACATGTTTGATCAGTATTGTTTGCCTGCCCAAACGTTAGTCTTCTTTCCTGTCATAGTTCAGTAGAATTGAAGATGACGTTACAGAAATAACTGAATATTTCCAACATCAAGCGCAACTCTGACAGGAAAAACCAAGGACCTGGTCTTCTGGAGATGGTGCTATTTTTACCAACAGAAAGCAGCAAGACGTATCTTATTTTGAAAGTTGTTTTTTTCTTTTGACGAAAGCTACGAGTGAGTAACGCTAATACTCTGTGTAAATTGAATCCGGAAGCCAGAGGTTTCAAATTTATGGGACACGAAACCATTTTCTGCGACCAGCGACGGTAATGAAGTTTCAATGTGTGATAAAGGTTCCCTATTATTATAATATTATTATTATTATTATTGTCATTATTAAAAGATAATACAACTTGGACACACACATGTGGTACAATACATCATATATATCAAGTGATACACCATAACACAGAAGCTGTACTGAAAACATAGATAAAACGTGAGTGCACAACACGGAATTAGATGAAGTGAGAATTCTAACAGTGTTTGAATTTATTCTAAGAAAGCAGGAATAAATCTCTGTGGCTTACCGATATAGCATCCAAACATATACATACACATATCTATAGAATCATGGGCGTCCGAATAGCTTAGTGGTAGAACACTAGCTTTTCGAGGCCAAGGTACGGAGCTCAACTCCCGCTACCAGCACACTACAGTTGACTCAGCTGTACTGAAGTTCATTTGTAAATGGGTACCTGACTCATTAGTAATGCAGTGAGGAAGAGAACTGGCCACACTTAACTTAACTTAACGTCTTTATACTGGTTTAGAAGACCCTGCAGAGTCTGTATACAACCAGTTACATTTACATCACCTTGCTCTAAAAGCTATGCGCATCCAGTTTATTCTTAAATGCATTAACTGTCCCTGCCTCCACTACCTAACCTGGCAAAGCATTCCAAGCAGACACCACTCTCTGACTAAAAAAATATTTACTAATATCTAACCTGGACCTCTCTTTAGTCAGCTTGTAGCTATGCCCTCGTGTTACTGTAGGTGGCTGTATTTTTAAAAAAAACTTGTTATAGTCTAATTTATCGATTCCTCTGATCATCTTATAAACCTGTATTAAGTCACCACGAATTCTTCTCTCTTCGAGACACTGTAGTCCGGTTTTTCTGAGTCGTTCCTCATAACTGTAATTCTGGAATCCCACTATCATCTTTGTCGCTCTTTTCTGTATTCTTTCTAGCATGTTTATGTCCCCTCTATGATAAGGACTCCACACCTGTACATAGTACTCCAATCTAGGTCTAACTAAAGCTTTATACAGTTTGACGATCACTTCCTTGCTCCTATGTTTAATATTTCTTTTTATCATACCTAACATTGCATTTGCCTTTTTCACTGCTACCTTAACTTGCTCACTCACCTTTCCTGTATGATCTATTATAACCCCTAGGTCTCTTTCCTTATCTTTCTTTCTAATATTGTTTTCTCCCATTCTGTAATTATGTTCCAAATTGGATCTACCCATGTGGATGACTGTACATTTATCTACATTAAACTCCATTTGCCAGCTTACTGACCATTCTCGAATTTTATCTAAATCCGACATCAATATATCCACTTCCGCTTTAGATGAGACACTACTGCATAGTTTTGTGTCATCAGCAAATTTTGCAATCATGGATCTCATATCAATGTCCAAATCATATATATATATCAAGAACAAAATTGGTCCCAAAACCGAGCCCTGTGGCACACCACTTTTCACTTCACACCACTCAGAGTACTCCTTATTTATGCCCACCCTCTGCCTTCTTCCCGTTAACCAATTTTCAATCCATTTGGCAACTTCCCCACCTATTCCATGTGATTTTAACTTTCGAAATAATCTTTGATGAGGTACTCTATCAAAGGCCTTTGCAAAGTCTAGATAAATAACATCCACTGGCTCCCCTTTATCTATGATTTTAGTAACCTCCTCCATGAATTCTAATAGATTTGTTAAGCATGATCTCCCTCTAGTAAACCCATGCTGACTATTTCTAATTAGATTAAATTTGTATAAATGCATTACAATGTTTTCTTTGATTATTGACTCTAACAATTTACAGACTATGCTCGTTAAACTCACCGGTCTATAATTTGCTGGATCTGATTTTTTGCCTTTTTTTAATAAGGGGATCACTCCTGCATCTTTCCAATCCCGTGAAACAATCCCCTTTGTAAGTGATTGAAAACATAATATAGCCAATGGTTTTGCTAGTTGGTCTCTAATTTCATACAGCAATTTTGGATAAATACCATCTTGACCTGGACATTTATTCACTTGTATTTATTCACATTTATTCACACTACCTCACACAGACTGAAGTCTCTAACACGTCATTCCCGGCGACAGTTTCTGCCATTAGATTTATTATGTATTAGAATCATGTACGAAAACATAATCAGTCATGGAAACAACAGTGAGGACTAAGTCAATATGAGCCACGAACATAGCAATGTCTATTGTTAATGAATATATTTTCACATTACATTTCTAACTTCAACAAGTAGTGTCTATCTATCTATCTATCTATCTATCTATCTATCTATCTATCTATCTATCTATCTATCTATCTATCTATCTATCTATCTATCTATCTATCTATCTATCTATCTATCTATCTATCTATCTATCTATCTATCTATCTATCTATCTATCTATCTATCTATCTATCTATCTATCTATCTATCTATCTATCTATCTATCTATCTATCTATCTATCTATCTATCTATCTATCTATCTATCTATCTATCTATCTATCTATCTATCTATCTATCTATCTATCTATCTATCTATCTATCTATCTATCTATCTATCTATCTATCTATCTATCTATCTATCTATCTATCTATCTATCTATCTATCTATCTATCTATCTTTCCAATCCCGTGGAACAATCCCTTGTGTAAGTGATTGAGAAGATAATATAGCCAATGGTTTTGCTAATTGGTCTCTAATTTCAAACAGCAATTTTGGATGAATACCATCTTGACCTGGACATTTATCCACTTTCAACCCCTCCAATTTTTTAAAAACCATTTCCTCTGTAATACAGATTGATTCTAATCCTGCCGTATCCATGTCTCTTTTAAAAAATATCTACAGGCTCTAGGATCTTGGAGCAGTCCTCTTTTGTGTACACTGTGCCAAAGTAGTGATTGAGTAGATTTGCTGCCTCCCTATTTTCACTTATTATTTTTCCTGTGCTGTCTATGAGAGGGCCTACTTTGTCCTTTGATTTTTGTTTATTTCTAACATAAGAGAAGAAGCTTTTACTATCAGTCTTGATCCTCTGAGCAAGTTTCTTTTCGAAGTCTATTTTTGCTGTTTTATTCGCTTTCTGGGATATTTTCTGCTTGTCTAAATATTTTAAATATGTTTCTTTTGATTTACCTGCCTCTATATATTTTTTCCATGCTTTATTTTTAGCTCTTCTACATTTAACTACAATTTTAGTGATCCACTTTTTACGCTTGGGGTTTACTTCCCTATATGGAACACATTCCTCTTTTAGTGTTTCGAGAACTGCTTTAAAACTCACCCACTCCTGTTCAACATCTGTTTCTCTGACAATATCTTCCCAGATTATGTGGTTCGCTGCCTCTTTCATCCTCTTAACATCTGCCTTAGAGTAGTCATATGTTCGCGTGTTTATGCTCACTTCTTTCCCTGCAATAAGATCCCATCGGATGATTTGATGGTCACTTGAGCCAAACAGTTCCCCTACGGTAACGTTTTCAATCATATTTTCCTCTGTAGTAAAAACTAGGTCGAGTATGTTTTTGCCTCTGGTGGCTGCTACTACATGTTGAATTAAAAAATTTTCAGTTATGCACTTAACAAAAGGTTTTGACTCTACAAGTGCTTCTGCCATATCCCATTTTATTTCTGGAAAGTTGAAATCCCCCATTAATAATAATTTCCTATCACTTGCCTTTACTATGCTACTAATCAGCTCCTCATCTTCCTCCTTTTGACTTGATGGACATCTATAGCATACTCCAATCACTGTTTTTTCACCCCCACTTTCTATTTCACCCCATACACTTTCATTTTTGTTACCACGTGATAAATCCTCTCTGCTAGTTATATTAACAGAATTTATACAGTATAATAAAACACCACCACCCCCCCCCCCCCCACCCTTAGCCTTGTCTCCAACTACCCTATCCTTCCCTAACATTGTATATCCCTCTATTTCAAATTCACCATCTGCAATGTCCTCATATGCCCATGATTCTGTTAACCCTATTATATCTGGTTTTTCTTCCTCTACATACAGTTCCAATTCTTCTCTTTTATTTACAATGCTTCTCACATTTGCATAAAAACATTTTAGTTTGCAATTTTGTTGTTTTTCCACTTTTTGTTTTTGCTGCATCATTTTAATGTTTGGTTTTCCACTACTTAATTCCCACTTCTCTGACCTAAACTCTCCCCTTTGACTACATCCTCTATAGCACCCTATTTTAGGCCTATCTTTAGTCTCATACTTTGTGCGCAACTGTGTTGCCTGGACGGAGGGTGTGTTGACCAAGGTCCATGTGGGATCTAGAGAGGGAACCCTATACTCCGCTGCCTCGCGATGAGGGAGAGTTTGACGAGTACTCCTTATCGTATGTGTCGGTGTGATATTTGTGGCTGTCTTTGTAGTGCCGAGTACCGGGTGGATTTTTCTAAATTTTCTTATTCCTCCTCTTTTTCCCTTTTTGTTTTTTGGCTTCCTTGTCCTTCTATTTTGTGCGGACGAGTTGTTTTTTTGGAAGATGTTGTGTTCCCGCAGATGTTTGAGTATTTTGTTTGTGCATGATAATATTGTGAGTCGTAGCCCTAAGAGATAGGTTCTTGAATATTTTACGGATTTCACGGCTGCTGTTAACTAGTTTTCTCTCGCTGGTCGGTTCATGGCAGGGTCGTTATCGCGTCATGCACCGGTGATTTTCTGACCGTAAACATGACCCAGATCCCCTTGCGTTGGTCAAAATATTACAGAAAAATCCTCAGAATACCCTTGACGGAGAAAAAGACAAATGTAGACATTCGGCAAGAGTTGAGCATAGAGAAGAACTGGTTTATCAATTCCATTATGGGCAGAAAATGTAAATACTTTGGTCACATCAAGAGACACAACGGTCTTGGTGCCAGGCAAAAGAGGCAGGCGTAGACCAAGAAGACGATTGGACCAAAATATCCAGGAACGCCTTGGTATGCCTGGCGGAGGCTGGAGTTTTGGCAAGGGAAAGAGTTTCTTTCAGACAGACTATGATGGGAGCGACGTTCTATAAAGGACATGCTACATGATAGACATTATAAATAGATACAGTATTAATACAAACTACTACAGCTTCATCTATATTTAAATAAAATCCCAGTCAGTCTGTTTCATTATCTCTCTGCCCCAACACTTTGGATTGAAAAATGGACATTCAGTTCTAAGAAAACTGCTCAGCTGTTGCATTATTGACCTAGCTATAATACCACTGTTGTCACTGTCATGCACAACTTTACAGGCACAAATAATTGATAATTGACTGTGCAACATATTTTTTTAACAATTGTGAAAAGTTGCCAGAAAAGATATGTCATGCCAGGGAAAAAGATGCCAAACGGTTTGCAAGTCGCAACATTTCAGGAATTTGGCAACTAAGTTGCCAATATGGCAATTTCTGCCATGACTACGAGGCGAACAGATATGAGGAAAATGTGAAACGCAAATAAGTCTCATCCTGTCACTTTGCGGGTTTATCGTTAGATCGTTGCCAGATTCAATACCCAGCACGTTTTTCAATAAGGGAATTACGTTTTTAATCTCCGATTTTCTTTTTTTTTTGGTTGGGGGAAAAGGTAAATGTGGGTTGCGTCCGCGGCTGTTTGGTAAATGTTCAAACTAAATAGGAAACATATCACTTTATGGTTATTCAATCGGTAGGTGTGGTTCTTGCGTTGTTATAATAACACTATTTAATAATAATGGTTGCCCATTGCCAACACATACAGGGTACACATGCGGGGAACCGGCAGTAGAATGGTTGTCCTTATTGTTTTTCTCGGACAGCACTATTTCGCTGAGTCTCCGTGATGGCTGTACTCTCTGCGATCTGAGAACATTCTGTCATACTTACATGTGGTACTGTCTTGTGTAAGCATTTTGCAGGAGGTTATATCAATATTGAATCATTTCAGAGACACGTCCAAGGAGTCTCTGTAGCGTTTCTTCTGCTTGCCTAATGATCGTCTGCCTGTTTTGAGCTCACCGTATAACACTAACAGCAGCTTGGACTGGCGAAACCACGCATTTTAAATTTGAAGTAATTCTTTGTTTAATTCATCTTCAGGATATAACTTTTAAACATAGATTTAGTCTTCAAGAAAAATTGAGAACTAAAAAAGAATAAACCTCTCATCATGACCGTGGCGTTATCGAAGAAAAACAATATCTCTGGATAAATGGAAGAATGTGTATTTTTACATAGATCGTATGGTTCGATACTTAATTTATCTTCGAAGAATAACTGCGCTAATAGAAAGTGTAGTATCTGTTGCCGCTAAAATATTATATATAGTGAGAGGAAACGGTTCTGATGTTGATAAACAAGCAGTTATCAAACAGCAGGAAGTTTTATGGAAGATAAACAATAGATAACTCATAATCCAGTGAGATGTAGTGCCGACACGATCTCCTAGGTTACGGGGAAAGTAGAAAAAGAAGAGCATAATCTTTACTGTGGTGCGGTTACGGTCTGTTTAATTTGTCAACATGTGGCCCTCGGAAAAGTTTAAGTTTGAGAATTATGTTGTAAAAACTGTAAATGGTAATTCGTAAAGAAGAAGGTAAAATCTGTCTTCAAGCCACCTGTAGTCTTCCGGTAGCTTAACGGTGACCAAATACTGGAGGAGGGGGAGAAGGGAGGAGGCCGGGAGTGAAGGTAAATGGTCGGGTGGAGTTTATTCAAATAGACTTGCCGAAAATAGCTGCGCCGGGCAAAAGGCGTAGTTATCGCGAACCAACTGTAACATTTTTAGATCCATAAGCCGTAGTAATCGCGAACCAACTAAAATTTTTAGACCCATAAGCCGTAGTAATCGCGATCCAACTGTAAAATGTGTAGATCCAAAAGGCGTAGTAATCGCAAATACAACTGTTGTTGTTTGCGAATGCCCGCAATGAGTAGGTTATTCTTTTATGTCCCCTGAAAAGGATGTTAAGTAGCGGTGCAGTAGCTTTCCTCACATCCCGAACGTGCTGATGAAGGTGGATCGGAGTCCCCCAGGTGGTTGGGCAATGCTTGGCTTCATCTGCGTGTCACTCACTACTACGGGGATCACGTCGAACCTCACCTTATTAGCCAGACTGTTCTCCTCGACAACAGCCCGTGTCCAGGTCGACCAACGAGGAGGTCAGGTGAGGGTCTTGGTCAGTATATTTCTCCTGACCCTGGCTAACATTGTCTGATCAGTGTGTTTTGCCTGTGGTAGCCTCATCGTTCCCAATCCAACTATAACATTTGCAGATCCAAAAAGCGTAGTAATAGCATTCCAACTGTAAAATTTGCATGACCAATAGCGTAGAAATAGCAGTCCAACTGTAAAATGCGCCGAAGCAAAAGATGTAGTAATTTCATTCCAACTGTAAAATGTGCCGTGCCAAAAGGTGCAGCAGTCAAAGAAAACATTTAAAATGCAGCACAAAATATCAATTTAAAAAAAAAACCGGATTAATAATAATGTGAGCTGTAATTATTCTTCTTGGTTGTTCATCCTGAAAAGGACGTTTCGTTCTGCTGGTGCCGTAAATTACAGCGAGGCTGGAACATCTGCTCTTTTTGGTACAACACATCCGGTTTCAGCAGGGCATATATTTGGAAACCTGGTTAACTTCCTTGTTCGGTCAATATTCTCTCAGCCAGACTGCACGAATACACTGTTTCCAGGGCCGGAACTATGAACCGGATTAGGATCTTTGCCAGGTCTAGTTCGCTGACTCCGACACATGTAACAAGCAATGAGTCACTGATTATTGGTATCTCTATTAGTGCGTCTTCAGTCTCATTACAATTGATAGCGTAAGAAAAAATAAAAATGAAGAAAAAAATTAATTGATATGATCAGATACCGCAGCGAGACGAAAACACAAACGAAACCTACCCTTACAACAAATTGCAATTGGTATCAGTTTTTCTACTGGATTGGGAAACAACCCCCGTCCTAAAAATGGGTTGTTGAAACGGGCGATGTTGGGCTATAAGGCGCATATATTGCATCCTCTCTGTAAACTACGACACAACGATACAAAACGCCATTTTCAGGACGAACGACGAAGTAATCTGTTAGACTTGTTTCCACTGCGCATATTCATATCTTCTTTTTCATCACTCCTATCTGACTTTTAGCGGCATAGGAAACGTTTACACACTATTTCAACAGCGTCTCGCCCGACAAGTGGTCTCGTCAGTGCTTGTCAGTTAAACATTGTCCCTTTTTTTTTTTTTTGCTTAGATGTTTGCCCCACTAGTTTCTACTGGCGGAGGCGCGCCATTTTCCACCCCAGACCGTAGTCCATTGGGCGATATCAGGACGCATAAACCAGTGCTTGGATGCGTGTGTGTATCTGTATGTACCTAACCTAGTGTTTTCCGTGGTGCAGGAGTGTTTTCATGTCATTCGGCGGTTCGCTTGGATCCTTCCTGGTGGTTTGGCAAATCAGATTTCCTTTTTTTTTTTTTTTTTTTTTTTTTTTTTTTTCCGAGTTGAAGGTACTCTCGTCCAGATTCGGAGGTTCTGTCTTACGTTTGGTTTCCAGTGATTGTTGTGCCAAAAAGGGGGAATGGGTAGAATTATCTTTAGTATCTCATCTCACGTTTTTTTTTTTTTTTTTTTTTTTTTTTTTTTTTTTTTTTTTTTTTTTTCAATAAAAGTGATAGGGACCTTTTTTTAGTTTTTTTTTTTTTTTTTTTTTTTTCAAATCATCATCATATATTTTCAAAAAATAGTGAAGATGCAATGAGATGATATGTATAAAAGGTGATCTGTGGTATGGGATGATTATGAAGATGCCAAAAATATATAGAAAGGAAAGTAATTAAAATGAAGTATCGGATAATGAAAATAAATGATTCTTGGCTTGGCATGCGGTTCAACGACTTGTCGTCTCGTGATCGGCTAGGTGTGTTTCTTCAGGTCCAATGACCTCTCTGGTGACGGCAGCGCATCTCTGTTGTGATAAACGCTCCAGGCGGAAGAGATCCTTTGACACTTGAAGGAAAACCTGAATTTGTTGCACTGTACATTGTGCCCTCGGGAGAGAACTGTGAGTGGAATGGTCTTCTTGGATATTTGGAGGAGGGTGTGTGTGGGTTTAGTGGACAGCGGAGGAGGAGGGTGGAATGGCTGCTTTAAGAGGTTGTAGCAGAGATTGCTGCCGGCTCCTGTCATCTCATGGAGGAATATAAAAAGAAAACACGCAGAAAAATTAGAATGTTCTTAACAAGATATTGCTGTACCCCGAACATGGATCCATAGATGCAGATACTGTACCTCGGTGTCCTATCATTTATCTTTGAGTCTTTTTGGGACAAGGCTATGTATTTGATATATTCTGATCTACCCGCTTAAAGGCTTAGCCCCACAAATAGGGGTTTATATGCGTGAAGGCCTTGGTATTATGTGGTTGCAATATGTTGACTAGTATGTTATAAGGCCCGAGGGCAGATATGAAACAGATGTTGAAGTTCTAAGGCATTCTATAAAAATGTTGAAAGGGTATTGCTAATACTGAGTTGTGAAAGGATTGTCTTCCTTTGTAGGGAGGGAATCGAGTGTGCTCAGACATTCCCAAAATAGGATAGTTGTATAGACGAACAAAATTCCAGTGATCCCTCCAGACGTCATAACTGTGATCATACACCCTCTATAAGGGTCAAGATGCAGTTTAGAACTCTTGGAGCTCAATTTAGGTGGAAATGTTGATGGTTACCTCATGAGTAGTAGAGCACAGGGAGCGGAAAAGTGGCTTCGGAATGAATGACTGTCACTCCTCCCGTCAATAGTCGACATTGCTAATCTAAAATTTGTAATTAAATGTATAGGCGAATATGAGCGTATAATTTTTAATATTAGTATTATATTTTAATATTTAGTTTATTAATTAATTTTATAATTGTTTTTATTGGTTAATGAACTGGGAAGAGGTTCATGACACGCATTATCTGTGTGATTGAACATGTCGCTCCATTAAAAATATGGCCTTGAAAGATCTGAGGGGACGTTTGTAATGTATTCCAATTATTAAGTCGAAGACGAGTGAAATTGCTCCCACAACTATTCATAAAGGTAAATGATAAATATGATGTCACCCTGTGTAGGTAGAGTGTGGTCACAGATGTCCAATGAATTTGTATATGCATGACGCATATTCTTGTGCTCACCCAGGAAGCCTGTACTGTTATCACAAACCCTCGATAAGGGCGCAGATACAGTTTTGGTAAACTCTTGCGGCTAAACAGGGATGTTAACGTGGAGGAAGGCTTTGTGGGTATGATTGCCCAAGAACTAATGGGGTTTTAGAAGTTGTGATTGACATTTCTCCTTCACAGGGTTGACTTCCTTTAGATAGTAGGCAGTAGGCAGTTTGTGTGTATTAAAGAAGGTGAAAACCAACCTCGAAAATGTCTTAAACATTGTCCCTTCATTTTGCTGACGCATGACCCTATAGGCCACAGATCGAATCTTTGTGGTTATATTCATTCATGAATACCATATTGACGGTGTGCCAGTCGGCGGCCAAAAGCGAGAGGGAGTTTACTCAAATAGACTTGCTGAAAATAGTTCCGCCGGGCAAAAAAAAAAACATGGTAAGAGTTGATCTATTTTGAAAATGATAAAATAGATTAGAACATTAATTTATTGTGGTTTTTTTCCCCTCAAACAGCTACAAAGATTAGTTTGTTAATTAGAAAATTAGAAATTGTAACAAGTTTACTAATAAGGCAATGCTGACATACACTATTTATTTCCCATAACTAGCTATACAGTAGAACCAACAATTAAACAAAATATGTCAAGGATAGCACCCATTTGCACATTTCTCTAACTAGATGTTGCCAGTTAGTTAAGGGAAACAACTGTGAAAAGCATTTCACAAGGCAGCTGTCGTTTTCACACAGTGAACAGCTTCAGTCCCCATGGTTTTTTTTGCACGGCTTCGGAGAGGAATTTTATCAGAGGGTACAAGGTTTCTTTCGTACCCCTTTCCATTCTCCTTTTGTTAACCAGTTTGTATTCACTACTGCTTGCTGCCAGGAGATGGCGCATTTCATGGCGCATTTCATGGCGCCATGTCATGGAGAGAAAGTGTTTGAGTTGAGCACTGTGTTGATTTTCTGTATTTGATGCTAAAAGAGATTAAACTCCTTCTACGATAAATATGTTTACAGAAAAGAAAATCACAGAGAAGAAAACATATTTCATTAAACATTGTTGGTTATGCCACAATACAGATAAGGAGAGAGAGTTAACATTGAAACATATTTTAATAGTGCAATACAGATAAGGAGAGAGAATTAACATTGACATATATTTTAATAGTGCAATACAGATAAGATATGAGAAGACTCCAATCAATCAAAAATCTGTCAGCTTCCTACCGAGCATAAGTCATTTCCTATCATGAACCATCTGAGTCATTTATGTCCACGTTTTGTTTGATGCCTTTATATTTGCTTCCAGTTCCCTCTTCCATGAGTGTCTTGGTCTTCCTCTACTTCTCTTGCCCTTTGGATTCCAGAGCAGAGCATGTCTGGTAATGCTATCCGCTGGTTTCCGTAATGTGTGGCCTATCCATCCCCTCCTCCGTATTCCATGCTCCACTGATATTTGTCCCATTTTTCCCACCAGTTTCACCTTGGTGATCTTGTCGTACCATTTCTACCCTTGTATTTTGGGCAGGCAACCATTTACGAAAGTCTGTTCCTTTTTCAAAAGTACATGTGTTGTCCTCCATGTTTCAGAGCCATATCATTGAACTGAGTTGAAGATTCTTATTTTGGTGGTGGTTTTTAAAAATTTCTTTTGACTGCCATAAGTTCCTCAATGCAACGAAAGCCCTTCTCCTGTTCTATATTCTTAACTGAAGATCGATTTCTGTACCTCATACTATGATTATATTGCTGCCAAGGTATGTGAAAGACTCCACATTCTGAAGGTGGATTGTTCCCAATCCAATTATATCATGTTAATTGCATTTATTTTCAAAACGTGTATCAATTGTAATGACCTGTCCTCGAATTATATGTATCTTATTTTGCATCTGGCTGTGGGTATGGGACAGTAGAGCCAAATCATCGACAGTCGAGATCGTCAAGTTGTCTCGTCGATGTCCATTTAATGCCGTTGTCGCTTGACGATAATGTCGACTTCATAATCCAGTTAGTGGCCAGCAGGAAGAGTAATGGTGATAGTAAACAACCCTTTCGAACCCCCGTTCTTATTTACAGGGTTCAGAAAGCAGACCATCATGTAGCACTCGACATCTCGTTGCTTCATATGTTTTATGGATTATATTATAGAACTTTGGGGGCACTCCTTAGTAGGCTGACCATATTTCCATGAGACAAAAACGGGACAGGGGGATCTGTTATATGTACCATTCTGTATTAATTAAAAAGCAAGACAATAAAAAATGTTATTACATAAAGTTTACAATTATTTTTCAGTGACCGAATTCCCCCACACAAATTTAGGTAGACGTAGAGGGGGTATGTATTTCACCATGATGTTCCATGAATATTTCTCTGATGAAGTAATCTTGCGTAACAAATTGTGGTCTTTCTAGAACTGATCATACAACTTCCCACACTCTATGGCACAATTTTACCTTTCAACTAACATAGTCCTCATTGTTTCAACACTTAATCTAGATTTTTCCTTTGACCACATACTGTACATAATAGAAAAAATTCTCTGAACATGTCAAGTCAAAGAATAAACTCCAAAATATATCAAAAAGTCTTGAAAGTCTAGACGTTTTTCGACCATTATCCAAAATATGTATATGCGATTATGAGTTATAATTTAGGATTGATAAATATAAAAGTATATTAATAGTTTTTCTTGAAAACGGAACAAAACTGACATTTTTATGAAACGACGGACGGACGGGAAATCGGGAAACAAAACTGTACTGATCGGTTCAAAATAGTAGGAATGGTTACCCTAATCCTTGGTGTCTGAGCAACTTCCGTAGTGATACACTGTCCAAGCTGTCCACAGTTTTCTTGTAGTTTACAGATCCAATAATAAGTGGCGAGTTCCACTCCACGCTTTGTTTAATTATTATTCCCAGTGTTGCTATCTGGTCTGTACAGGACCTGTTTTGTCGAAAGCCAGTCTGCTCATCCCTCAACTGGTCATCTATGGCATTCTTTTAATCTCTCTAGAATGGTTCTGTTCAAAACTTTCCCGGGTACCGATAATAACATTATTTTTTTAAAAATGTATGTCGTTTTTTGATAGTTGAGCTCTGTTTCATTTGACTGTCCTACAGTCACAACTCTTGCGAAACTTTCACACGCGTCCTCAGGGTGAGACCCTACCATAGCACTTTGGTTGAGCTGGCTTCTGAGAGCACACAAACCTAGCATAGGTATATACAGATGCACACATACATCCAAGCACTGGTTTATGCGTCTTAATATCGCCCAGTTGACTACGGTCTAGGGTGGAATATGCGCACATCCGCCAGTAGAAACTAGTAAGGCAAACACATAAAATAATAAAAAAAATTTTAAAGTTAATTAAGCAAATAAATTATAATCTGATTACATTATCCCAAGACAAAGCACATAATCCATGATACACTTTAAAAGATGGTACCATTTCACGGCTTCAGTTGTGTTTGACGCTTCTAGATGGCTGCCAACTCCTGTCCCAGACAGCAGACGCCTTTCTAGCTTCTCGCCAAGCTCGGTAACCTTATCTGTGACAGCTTATTCTTCTCGTGTGTGGGCTCAAAGGTACAATGAATGAAATGACATAAGTCAGCGACTCATAGCTGACTGCTTGCGTCAGGATCAGCGAACCAGAGCTATTCAAGACTATTCCACATCCAAGCTATTCCACATCCGTTGGAAAATGGTGCATGCATGCAATCTGGATGAGAGGATATGGATAGAAGAGGGAAGGTAACCCCGTTCCAAAAAAATGTAAAGGTAAAGGTAGTTTTAGCTGCTGAAATCGGATGACTTGATCCGAAAGGCGCAGATGTCGTAACATCGCCGTAAACTACAACACAACATAGCGAAGTGTTCACAGTCCCTGTCGGAGGAAGAAGTAGAGGATATCTGGCTGTTTTTGACAATTAGTTTTATTAAATATTTTCACATTTGAAATTGCGTCTTAGGATCATGCGCAATGGTTTTTATTTTATTTTGCATATACTTATGATGGGGCATTCTCTATTTAAGCATGGCCAATTCTTCCCTAATTTCCATCGACAAGGCTGGACTGCAGATGATGTACCAAAAATGATATTTAAGCTTGTACCAAAAGAGCATGGATGCAAAATTAAAAATGCTGGCCATGAAATGAATGTTCTCAGTGTAGCCTTCTCTGAAGAAAACCATCGGAGCGTGCATGCAAAATTAAAAATGCTGGTCATGAAATGAATGTTCTCAGTGTAGTCTTCTCTGTTGACAACCGTCAGATTGTCTGCTTCTCGTGACAAGAGTATCCGTGAAACACACACACACCACGCACACATACACACATACACACAGGCACACGGATGCGGTAGTTTGTGTCCGTTTCTCCCATAATGCCTCCAAGGAATTAATTGTGTCATGTGTCTGGGACGAGATTGTCATGTGTCTGGGACGAGTTTGTCAAGGTGTGGAATTTGACAAACTTCAAGAAAAAAAGCCAACATTTTAGATACTTCATTTCTTGAACTGAGTCTCTGAATATGCCTGATGTTCTCTGTGTACTTTTGGTGGGAAAGACGGCCAAGCTATACTTGGATGAAGGCATATACTTATACACACTTCCCATTGGGGACTACATCAAACCATACGCTTCTCCGGCAACCGCTAATGGTTGTTTTCTGCAGCAAGGTTTATCATTAAGATGTGGAGTAAGAAATAGGTTGTAACATAGATTGTAGGATAGGTTGTAACATAGGTTGTAACATAGATTGTACCATAGATTGTAGCGTAGGTTGTAGCATAGGTTGTAACATAGGTTGTAACATAGTTGTAGCATAGGTTGTAACATAGATTGTATCATAGGTTGTAACATAGATTGTAACATAGGTTGTAACATAGATTGTAGCATAGGTTGTAACATAGATTGTAGCATAGGTTGTAACATAGATTGTAACATAGCTTGTAACATAGATTATAGCATAGGTTGTAACATAGATTGTAGCATAGGTTGTAACATAGGTTGTAACATAGGTTGTAACATAGCTATAGCATAGGTTGTAACATAGGTTGTAACATAGATTGTAGCATAGGTTATAACATAGGTTGTAAAATAGATTGTAGCATATGTTGTAACATAGGTTGTAACATAGGTTGTAACATAGGTTGTAACATAGGTTGTAACATAGATTGTAGCATAGGGTGTAACATAGATTGTTGCATAGGTTGTAACATAGGTTGTAACATAGATTGTAGCATAGGTTGTAACATAGATTGTAGCATAGGTTGTAACATAGATTGTAACATAGGTTGTAACATAGATTATAGCATAGGTTGTAACATAGATTGTAGCATAGATTGTAGTATAGGTTGTAACATAGATTGTAACATAGGTTGTAACATAGGTTGTAACATAGGTTGTAACATAGCTGTAGCATAGGTTGTAACATAGCTTGTAACATAGATTGTATCATAGGTTGTAACATAGGTTGTAACATAGGTTGTAACATAGCTGTAACATAGGTTGTAACATAGATTGTAGCATAGGTTGTAACATAGATTGTAGCATAGGTTGTAACATAGATTGTAGCATAGGTTGTAACATAGATTGTAACATAGGTTGTAACATAGATTGTAGCATAGGTTGTAACATAGATTGTAGCATAGATTTTAGTATAGGTTGTAACATAGATTGTAGCATAGGTTGTAACATAGGTTGTAACATAGCTGTAGCATAGGTTGTAACATAGCTTGTAACATAGGTTGTAACATAGGTTGTAACATAGGTTGTAACATAGGTTGTAGGATAGGTTGTAACATAGTTGTAGCATAGGTTGTAACATAGCTTGTAACATAGGTTGTAACATAGGTTGTAACATAGCTGTAACATAGGTTGTAACATAGGTTGTAGGATAGGTTGTAACATAGTCGTAACATAGTTGTAACATAGGTTGTAACATAAATTCTCTGAACATGTCAAGTCAAAGAATAAACTCCAAAATATATCAAAAAGTCTTGAAAGTCTAGACGTTTTTCGACCATTATCCAAAATATGTATATGCGATTATGAGTTATAATTTAGGATTGATAAATATAAAAGTATATTAATAGTTTTTCTTGAAAACGGAACAAAACTGACATTTTTATGAAACGACGGACGGACGGGAAATCGGGAAACAAAACTGTACTGATCGGTTCAAAATAGTAGGAATGGTTACCCTAATCCTTGGTGTCTGAGCAACTTCCGTAGTGATACACTGTCCAAGCTGTCCACAGTTTTCTTGTAGTTTACAGATCCAATAATAAGTGGCGAGTTCCACTCCACGCTTTGTTTAATTATTATTCCCAGTCCCTGTCGGAGGAAGAAGTAGAGGATATCTGGCTGTTTTTGACAATTAGTTTTATTAAATATTTTCACATTTGAAATTGCGTCGTAGGATCATGCGCAATGGTTTTTATTTTATTTTGCATATACTTATGATGGGGCATTCTCTATTTAAGCATGGACAATTCTTCCCTAATTTCCATCGACAAGGCATGGACTGCAGATGATGTACCAAAAATGATATTTAAGCTTGTACCAAAAGAGCATGGATGCAAAATTAAAAATGCTGGCCATGAAATGAATGTTCTCAGTGTAGCCTTCTCTGAAGAAAACCATCGGAGCGTGCATGCAAAATTAAAAATGCTGGTCATGAAATGAATGTTCTCAGTGTAGTCTTCTCTGTTGACAACCGTCAGATTGTCTGCTTCTCGTGACAAGACTATCCGTGAAACACACACACACAACACACACACGCACACATACACACATACACACAGGCACACGGATGCGGTAGTTTGTGTCCGTTTCTCCCATAATGCCTTTAAGGAATTAATTGTGTCATGTGTCTGGGACGAGATTGTCAAGGTGTGGAATTTGACAAACTTCAAGAAAAAAAAGCCAACATTTTAGATACTTCATTTCTTGAACTGAGTCTCTGAATATGCCTGATGTTCTCTGTGTACTTTTGGTGGGAAAGACGGCCAAGCTATACTTGGATGAAGGCATATACTTATACACACTTCCCATTGGGGACTACATCAAACCATACGCTTCTCCGGCAACCGCTAATGGTTGTTTGCTGCAGCAAGGTTTATCATTAAGATGTGGAGTAAGAAATAGGTTGTAACATAGATTGTAGGATAGGTTGTAACATAGGTTGTAACATAGATTGTAGCATAGATTGTAGCATAGGTTGTAGCATAGGTTGTAACATAGGTTGTAACATAGGTTGTAACATAGGTTGTAACATAGATTGTAACATAGGTTGTAACATAGGATACGTTGGTGTTGTTGTTGTTTGCGAATGCTCACAATGAGTAGGTTACTCTTTTGTGCGCCCTGAAAATGATGTTAAGTGGCGGGTTGCAGTTGCTTTACTCACATCCCGGTTGTGCTACATCTGCGTGTCACTCGCTGCTACGTGGAAATAACGTCGATCCGTTATATCGTTAGCCAGGCTGCCATATACAAAAGGCCCGTTTCCGGGGAGGTCTACTAGGAAGCCGGGTCAGTATATTTTGCCTGACGCTGACTAACATGTCTGATCAGTATATTTTGCCTGGCCAGATGTTAGCCTTCCTTCCTGCGAAGGATATGTAACATTCAAAAGTAATGTAGACAGAAAGGGTCGAAACTCCTGCTGAAATAAAGAAGCAGCAAAAATTATTTCATTTAGTTATCTCCCATATTGACATTATTCTTAGTCACCTGCTACTTTGATCTGCATTTTGATTCAATATTCTCTCTCTCTCGCTCTCTCTCTATCTTTCTCTCTCTCTTTCTCTCTCTCTCTCTCTCTCTGTCTCTATTGGTGCTTTAGCCCTCCCAACAAATTGCTGAGCAACCTGGAGGTGTATCAAAGATTGTAAGCCAATAAATGCTACGTGTGGTTTTGCAGGTATCACCGTACAGTCCTAACCTGTAGTTCGCTGATTTCGTATCGGTTAGGTTAAATAATACTTATCCGCGCCAAAGCCCAATTGCTACCCTTGATACAAGACACTATACATCCCAGTGGGCTCTCATGTATTTTTTATTGCTGGCAAGTTACCAGGGTAAAATATAGAGTTTGTTTTGTTTTGTATGCACCCCACTGAAAATGTTATGTGTCACGGTGAACTAGGACCCTGGATTATTTCACTTTGTGACACAGGTCATCAAATGTTCACGTTTTGTTCGAGTGCATAAAGGTACACATGAGAGAGCGGAAGAGAGAGAGAGAGAGAGAGAGAGAGAGAGAGAAATCGGGGAGAGAGAAGGGGGTAACAATTTTTTACATTTCTTGTGGATGTCCTTTTTAAAATTACCTTCCCAGACCTAACATTGAACCGTCGTTTTACTCCTACATGTAATCCCATTGGGTAAATAATTGTCCTCCAAAATTCTATCTTGTAAATGAATTTGCCATTCGCCTTTTGGTTGTGTCCAGAAACCGAACCAGAAAATGTTACATGATGCCCCTGTTTTTATCTTTTTAGGGTCCAAAGTGCTATCAGAGGGATTCTTGATGGCATTCTAAACCCATTACCAGGGGTTTATAACCTTTCATACATACACACGTACGCACACACAAACATACACATACACACACACTAACACGCGCTCTCACGGTGAGACCCTTCCATTGCACTTTGGTTGGAGTTGATCATTGAGATTTCCTTAACTATCATAGGTACAAACAGACACACATACACGCATCCAAGCACTGGTTAATACATCTTGATATCGCCTAAAAAACTGCAGTCTGGGGTGGAAAAGGCGTGCCTACGCCAGTAGAATACAAAACGGCAAACCTTAAAGGAATAAAACGGCTATTATAATTTATAGTTGGAAAACAGACGGTTTAGACAACCTTTCATACACACACACACACATACACACGCATGCACGCACCCCCCCCCCCCCCACCCCCCAATCGCACATACACACACACACACAACGCACAACATACACACAACACACACACAACACACACACACAACACACACAACACACACACAACACACACACAACACACACAACACACAACACACACACACAACACACACACACACAACACACACACAACACATACACACACACAACACACTAACTCGCGCTCCCGGGGTGAGGCTCTTCCATTGCACTTTGTTTGGTGCTGACCACTGAGATCGTCCTAACTATCATAAGTACATACGAGCTCATCAGCTGCAGTGGTCAGCGACCCATAGATGACCGCTAGCGTCTGGGCCAGCGAACCAGAGCTGCCAAGACCCTTCTACACCTCCATGCGGTGATTCTGGATAACAGGCTGCAGCAGGGCAGACTGGCTAAGGAAAAAGTATCGAAGAGGGAATGGTAACCCGGTCCTCAAAAATGCTTGCTGAAGTCGGATGTGTTGGACCGAAAAGTGAAAATTAGGCAGTCAAACTGTAAACGACGACACAACGCATTCCGTTCTCTGGACTACATTCTGCTACTTAAGCTCTTTCAGGGATTGGTAGCGGGAGATTTTTTTTTTTTTTTTGCTTAAATGTTTGCCTCACTAGTTTCTACTGGCGGAGGCGCGCCATTTTCCACCCCAGACCGTAGTCAATTGGGCGATATCAGGACGCATAAACCAGTGCTTGGATGAATGTGTGCATCTGTATGTACCTATGCTAGGTTTGTGCGCCCTCAGAAGCTAGCCCAACCAAAGTGCTATGGAAGGGCTTTACTACGACGGCGCGTGTGAAAGTTGTGCAAGGGTGTGACTGTAGGACAGAGTCAAATGAAACAGAGTGAGGTGAGAGGAGAGAGAGAAGGGGAAGAGTGGCCCCCAGGGTGAGCCGACCCGTTGGGAGATCATAGCGGGAGATTGAGAACGAACGAAGCCAAGCCAAGCCATAAGTACATACAGACGCACACATGCACTGATATCGCATAAAAGACTACGTTCCTGGGTGGAAAGCGCCGTGACTCCGCCAGTAGAATACGAAGAGGTAAATGTATCGCTGAATACATAAGCTAAACAAGCTACAGTTTAGGCTCTCAATTCTCAGGGGCCTAATTAATGTAACATTTTTCTGGGGACCTTTTAAAACGTTATGTGTGCTGAATGTATATATACAGACACACATATACACGCACACACAGACACACACACACACACACACAAACACACCTACACACGTTAAAACAAACTATTTGTGCATCAACATATCAGTTTGTTGTATTTGAACTTGTCCCTTCTGGAACGACGCATTGAGTTCTTTGGTTGAGAAAAATTATATTGTTTTATGCAGCGTATCATTTGATGACACAATTCATGATTTTGATTTTCTAAAATGAAGAAACCAAATATTTAATAAATTACATTTGATGATTGTTTCCAATTCGCATCAATCAAACATTTGATCAATCAATACTCTTCAACTCCCTGCTTAGCACAGGTCCTCAACAAATACTCGCCAAATCTTCCTGTCATGTACACCATTTCAAGCCCCGCCCACCTTTTACTTGTCGTTTTTTGGTTTGTGTCGTTTTACCTTCTTCACGAGTGTTTGTCTTCCCCTACTTCTCTTGCCCTGGGGATTCTAGAACAGCGACTATCCTGTAATGTTATCAGCTGGTTTACCAGCGCCTTCTCTTTACGTCTAGTCCCATTGATATATATCTGGTTCTCTTCAATATAATTGTCGTTTGGTGATTTTATTCTTATATTTTGCGTGTTTACTTTGCTCAGACCTAATTCTAGTGGCCACTCAATAAGAATATTTATTTTACTTTGCATTTGGTTGCGAGACAGACTAGCCAAGTCATCAACAAAGTCCAGATCCTCATTTGGTTGCGAGACAGACAAGCCAAGTCATCAACAAAGTCCAGATCATCATTTGGTTGCGAGACAGACTAGCCAAGTCATCAACAAAGTCCAGATCGGCAAATTCTTTCGTCAAAAGCAATTGGAACTTCATTTTCGTATGCAGAAGTCGTGTTCTTAATAATACAGTAAATAACCAGCAAAAAGGGAAATGGTGATAAGAGACAGCCTTAACTCCCTGCAGCTCTTATCTTAAATGACTCTCTATTATGCTGAACTCTTCCATTTCTACGTTTTCTTAATTATATTAATGAACATTATGGACACTCGATAGTGTCTGAGTAATTTTTAGAGTGGTTCCCTGTCTGAACTGTCAAATGTCTTCTCATAACTCTCGAACCCGATATATAATTATTAATTCCATTATACACGTTGTTCAACAATTATCTACACAGGATATTTTTTGCAGAAAATTATCTTGCTGATCTCTCAACTGTTTATTTGTGATCTATTTCGATCTTTCTAACATCATCATGTTCAATATCTCCCCAGGCATCCATGATAACAGTATGCTTCTATAATGTGTACACTGTTGTAGATCCTCCTTTTTCGGTAATTTGACTAACATAGACGTCTTTCCAGTCTTCTTGTATTTCTTCTCTATCTTAAACTTTACCAAGTAATTTGTATAATAACTGTTGAATTGTTGGTGTTTGTTTTGATTGCGTTTGCAAAGAGTTAGGCCAGTGGATTTACAATCTTTCAGGGGTAAAATAGCTTTTCTGATTTCTTTTGTACTCGACTTAGCACAATTAACTTTGCAGTACCGATTCCGTCGATTGAATGTCTGATGGATCTTGTGGTCTATTTAATAGTTCATAAATATGTTCTGCCCATCTCTTCATTTACTATTTCGCGTTGCTAAGCAAATTTCCTAATTTATCTTTAATAAAACCATTTGTTTGCTTATATTTCCCTGTCCGTTTCTTTATACGGTTTTACAAGTCTGTCACATTTCCTGTTGTTGCAGCTTCATCTGCTACTTCTGCTAGCTCGTAAATATTTTTTCTCTTCTTTGCTATCGGTATAAAAAATATGTGACAGAGATCAAGCCAACCAAATGATAAATATATAATCATTTCAGGTATTCATTTGAAAGTAATTTATATTTTTAACTTGAAATGCCTTGCTATTAAATATTTAATCGACATTTATGTTTTCAAGTTTTGTGAGACCTTCTGATGTAGTATTTTAATAAAAGACATCCAAACTTTAAATAGTTTAGGGCCTCACCAAATCCGTTCCACTGCCCATAGGTCATGTGCGGGAACTCATGTAGAAGAAATACAACCGACAACAAACCCTTGGGGCATTGTAGAATGATGAGTTGTCAGTGGAATCAAGAGACTTGACGAAAGCAGATGTGGAGGCCGACAAATGCATTTATCGTAGCCCAACTGTATTATGAGACACAATGTATTTTACTCTACATTTAATTTTTTTTAAAGAGCTAAGCAATTTTTTTTAAAAATACTGTCAACAAATTGTCACTAGAGTGGTTGTTGTGACAAACAGAAAAAAAGTTATCTATTTCCTTCATTGCACGTCGTAAAAGGCGACTAAAGAAGGTTGTGTTTGAGGCAAGCAACCCCGCCGTGTTTCAAAGATATCCAGGACTGCCTGGGTATGACTGTGGCGGGGGCTGGAGTGTTGGCAAGGGAACCAGTTTCTTTCAGACAGACTGGGATGAGAGCAGCATTCTATAAAGGGCATGCCACATGATGATGATGATGATGAGGATGATGATGATGATGATGATGATGATGATGATGATGATGATGATGATGATGATGAGGATGATGATGCAATCGCACTGCAAATTACTAGAAACCGGCTATCCCGAAAACTGGTTAAGGTAAGCCAAATACTGTGTTGGACCTATACTTGAACAAATGGAGCGACAGAACATGAATGAATAAATTGAGAAACAGAAGTAGAGAAACTTCCGTAAAAACACTGCTAACGATGTTTCTTACAAACTCTGCTAAGAACACTTTAAAAATATCATGATTTACTTGCAAATTAAATAGTAACACGTATGATTTGTTATCTATGTCAATATGCTTCATGTACAGTCCCAACTGGTGATAGTAATCATGGTTCTTCAAATCAGCATATCCCTAATGCTAGTTATCCGTTCACTTAGTCACTTCTCTTCTACCCCTGGGGGTGTTCAATGTCTTCTTTTTGAGTGTGTATGCACTTACATTCTTTTAAACTAAGTCTAAACGGGGGAATTCTGCTCCTTGTTGAAAACCCTAACTATTTAGGGATTACCTTAGGTCGCGCATGGCTTGGAAAACACAGATAGTGAGAAACAGGATGCGTTCAGAGCTAGTATGTCAATAATAAAAACACTTGCTGGAACACATTGGGGGCAGATTAAAGTTGATTAAATAGGCGTCACACTTGATGTGTGACTGCAGCCAAATCAAACTTTGACAAAATAAATAAAGTTCAGAACCAAACCATAAGAATCATAATATAGGGCATGAGTACTACGGTCATTTGAGAACTGGAAAAGATTAGTAGCCTGCAACCAATAGAGGACAGAAGAGACAACAGGGCTCAGCAACAAAGGGAGAAATTAAAAGGCTGATGGGCCACCGATTGTCTAAGAGAATAAATGGACTTGGAAAGAGAAGACGAGCGGGGCAACTTTGTAACAGTGAAAGAGAAGTGGAGAATGGATCCAACAAATGACACATCACAAATAAAATCAATGCACACGACACACATGCTTCCCATCTGGAGAAAACAGCGTTTACCACAAATAGAGCCCTAAAAGTTGACGTATGAAAGCGTACGAAGTAGAAGAAAAATATATATTTGCTTTCGAATGTGCATACAAACAGGTGATAGTCTGTTAGGTTTTTTTTTTTTTTTTTTTTTTTGCACGACCTCGTTGTTGGCTTCATACAGGCCATAACTGGGTAGGAATGTCATTACCTTTAGGATGTGTGTCCCAGCATTAGCTAACAGCAATCTCTATTAGATTGTCAACTGTTAGGGATTTGTTTACGTACACAGTGAGTACACGGGACATCACGTTTTATAATCCGTCTCCGATAACACTAGGCAGCGCGATGTGACTTCTCTTGAGACGAGGGTACACTTGAAACTTACGGGATTAGAACACTTCACCTAACAAACTTTTGTTCGTTCATAGAGAAGCGAACTCCTTACTTCTCAGCTATAGCTACCTCCTTACTTCTCAGCTATAGCTACCTCCTTACTTCTCAGCTATAGCAACCTACTTACTTCTCAGCTATAACTACCTTCTTACTTCTCGGCTATAACTACCTCCTTACTTCTCAGCTATAGCAACATCCTTACTTCTCAGCTATAGCTACCTCCTTACTTCTCAGCTATAGCAACCTCCTTACTTCTCAGCTATAACTACCTCCTTACTTCTCAGCTATAACTACCTCCTTACTTCTCAGCTATAGCAACATACTTACTTCTCAGCTATAACTACCTCCTTACTTCTCAGCTATAGCAACCTACTTCCTGCTCAGCTATAGCAACATCCTTACTTCTCAGATATAGCTACCTCCTTACTTCTCAGCTATAGCAACCTCCTTACATTTCAGCTATAACTACCTCCTTACTTCTCATCTATAACTACCTCCTTACTTCTCAGCTATAGCAACCTACTTCCTGCTCAGCTATAACTACCTCCTTACTTCTCAGCTATAGTTACCTCCTTACTTCTCAGCTATAGCAACCTACTTCCTGCTCAGCTATAACTACCTCCTTACTGCTCAGCTATAGCTACCTCCTTACTTCTCAGCTATAGCAACCTACTTCCTACTCAGCTATAGCAACCTACTTCCTGCTCAGCTATAACTACCTCCTTACTGCTCAGCTATAGCTACCTCCTTACTTCTCAGCTATAGCAACCTACTTCCTACTCAGCTATAGCGACCTCTTTACTTCTCAGCTTTAACTACCTCCTTACGTCTCAGCTATAGCAACCTTCTTACTCCTCAGCTATAACTACCTCCTTACTTCTCAGCTATAGCAACCTCCTTACTTCTCAGCTATAAATACCTCCTTACTTATCAACTATAACTACCTCCTTACTTCTCAACTATAACAACCTTCTTACTGCTCAGCTATCACGACCCCCTTATTTCTCAACAATATCGACTGCCTTACTTCTGAACTATAGCTACCTCCTTACTCCTCACGACCGCCCTTACTTCTCAACTATAACTACCTCCTTTCTTCTCAGCTATAACTACCTCCTTAACGTTAGTTACACAATGTGAAAGAGTTCAGTGTCATTGTCATCTTACATTCATATTACGGGCAACTGAAGCTGTTGTTAAAATGCTCAAAACACATCTAGCTATAATTTGTTTAGTAAAACACGCTGAGGACAAATAATAAGACTGACACCCATGCTGATGACAAATAATAAGAATCGAACCCATGCTGATGACAAATAATAAGACTCGACACCCATGCTGATGACAAATAATAAGAATCGAACCCATGCTGATGACAAATAATAAGACTCGACACCCATGCTGATGACAAATAATAAGAATCGACACCCATGCTGATGACAAATAATAAGAATCGACACCCATGCTGATGACAAATAATAAGAATCGAACCCATGCTGATGACAAATAATAAGAATCGTGCCCATCCTGATGACAAATAATAAGACTCGACACCCATGCTGATGACAAATAATAAGAATCGAACCCATGCTGATGACAAATAATAAGAATCGAACCCATGCTGATGACAAATAATAAGAATCGAACCCATGATGATGACAAATAATAAGAATCGAACCCATGATGATGACAAATAATAAGAATCGAACCCCATGCTGAGGATAAATAATAAGACTCAAATGGCTGTACATGGCCAACATTTTTGAAATCCATGACAAGGACCATAAAATAGGTTCATCAATAAATTAATCAATCAATCAATCAATGGAACCCCTTTAACTCACTGTTTTTTCTTCACGTCATTTTTCACAAAACTAATTACATCTATCCAGTACGCTGGTGACCGTAACGTACCATTTCAAACCATGCATTCTGCGCAAATGTTTGTGTGTGGACGTTTGTTGTCCTCCAAGCTTAAGAAACATATGGCAGCATTGATTTTACATTCGAGTTGAACTTGTTATCTTCGTGTGGATTAGATTTCTTTGGAATTCTATAAGGTCATTCTTTCTCTCCAGGTATGTCGTAAGAGACGACTAAGGAGGGTTGTGCATGGGCGAGTAACCTCGCCATATAAAAACCATTGATACTGAAATCGTACTGCAAACAAATAGATACAGGATTCTCCAAAAGCTTGTTAGAGCAAACCGAATGCAACATTGGACACTCCGCAATCTGGATTGACAGGTAAGTGATAATGATGGTATTGATATGCGAACGATCCCTAGAACATTGTTAATGTACTAGACCTCAGATTTTTATGAGATGGTGATTCCCCTTCTCACTACTTTTCCTTCCCAAAAATTGAGTCGTTTAAGAGGCAGACAACGTTTTAAGTGGGTGGATAACATCAGAAGATAGACTGGAAAAATCCTCTCAAATTGCACCATTACGGCAAGAGATAGAGTACACTTGAGATACATTGCAGTCGACATTCGATGCGAAGATGGTACCTGAACTGAACATTAAGTCAGGTACCAATTTACAGCTATGAAAACTGGATCGTGGATCGAACACGGTACCTTTGCGTGAGCAGCAAGCACTCTGCTGCTATTCAGACATTCGATTTATTCTGTCTGTACCTTCCGGAAACGTGTAATTGAAAAGCTCAGAAGGTCATGAGATACAGTGCTCAACACCACACATCAGCAATGGGTTCTCATCTTGTACACCTCTAGTGTGAATAGCTTTTACACGTCAAGGAGGCACGGGGAATATTTATCAAATATTATAATATCTAAATTGTAAAACAATTTATGGTTTTCAGAGGGTAAGGCGAACTGGTGTGATAGGTTGCTAACGCCATGTCGTATAGCGAGGACATTAAGCAAGGTTATCACATGCTCTAATGAGGGGATATCACTATATTGCTGATTGAACGTCTGTTTGCCCGAAGCGTGCAGCAGACATTTGATTGGCTAACCGAATCATGACGTCCCCAGCAACGGGGTTGTGTGTAATCAGAACAAAATGATAGCCTTTCTCCGACTTGGATCGCGACACAGCTTCGGTTTGCTTATTTACTATTTAGAAAACACTAAAACGTAATTAGTAAATTGACTGATTGATGATTATGGTTTAACAAATTCAAGATTAAAAGAACCCAATTGAATAACTGCAATAAATAGTGATCACGCAATGTTATGTACACATAGCCCTATGCATGAAGCTTAATGTCTGCATGATACTGCATGGACTGAAGTGACGGCCAGTTTCCAGATTAGATTTGTAAATGTGTATATAAAGAAAAACACATTTTATTATAAAGAAAAAAATTAATTAAAATTTAAAAATAACTTTAAAATTATAAACTGCTTTCTATTTATGAACCACTGGCTGCTGTCAGCTCACTCACTGTTGCATCTTGAGCCTAATATAGGGATTACTTTCTTGTATCCAGACTTCATTGTTTTTACATCTTGTTTATGGGATGGCATGGGAATATTAGTTTCGACCATGGATTTTCGACCACGCTGTTTTTACTTTTCGCAGGAAATGAAGCAGAAATAGGCTGGTTGTAAGAAAGATATGGGTATGTTGAGTGGGGAAGAGATTGGCAAGGAAACAAGCATGTTGATGACGAACAGATGGACAGCACGAGGAGGGGAAATTGGGTGGGTGAACGGGTGGATTTGGGGGGGGGGAGACATGAGAGGGTGAACAGGTGGGTTTGCGGGGAAGACATGGGTGGATGTGGGGAGCATGAAAAATGGAAGAAATGAGTGGGTCGAGGTGACAAGAGATGAGCAGGTAAATGGGCAGATTAGGAGGGAAAAGATAGGCGGGTTGTATAAAGATATGACAGGCTGATATGGAAATAAATGGGGAGAGATGCGTTGATTGAGGCAGAAAGATAGACGGGTTGCGGAAGAAGAAATATATAGATTAGAAGGCGGTGAAAGAGTGCAATGAAATGAGAAGAAGGGGTGGTTGAGGACATTTTAAAAAAAATGAACTACTTTCGTAATTATCTCGGACAATGCCGGACACCACAGCTAGTCCATAAGCTACTTCTCTCACAGATCTCGGACACTGCCGTGTACCACAGCTAGTCTATAAGCTACTTCTCTCACAGATCTTGGTCACTGTCAGGTACCACAGCTAGTCCATACGCTACTTCTCTCACAGATCTCGGACACTGCCAGGTACCACAGCTAGTCTATAAGCTACTTCTCTCACAGATCTCGTAAACTGCCAGGTACCACAGCTAGTCCATAAGCTACTTCTCTCACAGATCTCGGTCACTGTCAGGTACCACAGCTAGTCCATAAGCTACGTCTCTTACAGATCTCTGGCACAGCCAGAAATCACAGCTAGTCAATAATCTACTTCCCTTACAGCGTGGTATTTACACAGTGGACCACTGTGGACATAACAAGGAGAGGGAAATAAGATCATACTTTTAGGGACTCTTCTACTTCCACACACTCTTGTTTCATTTGACTCTGTCCAACAATAACACTCTTGTTTCATTTGACTCTGTCCAACAATCACACTCTTGCACAACTTTCACGCGCGCCTTCAGGGTGAGGCCCTTCCATTGCACTTTGGTTGGGCTGGCTTCTGACAGCGTACAAACCTAGCATAGGTACATACAGACGCACACATACACCCAAGCACTGGTTTACGCATCTTAATATCGCCCAATTGACTACGGTCTGGGATGGAATAGGCGCGCCTCCGCCAGTAGAAACTCGCGAGGCAAACAAGTAAAATAAAAAACAATAAAAAAGACATAACAAGGAGGGATTTTTAAATTCAAATTCACACAACACCTGGCTACTCTCACTCACATATCAAAGGTAACAACCCCTTCTATCACTAAAAGCTTTCAACAGTCAAGTTAAACTAAACGTTCTTCTGGTGGTGTCCTTCTTGTCGGGACTTCAAATCTTCCCAGACTCAAAATCTCTAATACGAAGATAATATTTTGACATCATTAAATAGTTATCTATATGCAATATGTATTGCATAGAACTAAACTAAGTTTGAAGTATAGGTGAGCGATAATAAAATATAAGGTCATGTGCAGTGGACGTCCATAAGGGGAAAGGGTCAATTAGAGGTAGACAGAGGTGGACTTAGTGGAGGGGAGGGTAACAAATGTCATAATTTTGTGGATGTCTTTTATGAGTGACCCATAGCTATAATGAATCTGCTTATTTATGTTAACATTTGCGGTAAACCCTTAATTTCCAATATCGTGTTGCATATGGGGTACTGTGAGGCTTACTTCTACTCCTTCTGGTTCACGGGTCAAATGGTTAGCATCTCACATGGGGTCTTAGAACAGACTCGATAGTCGAAGTAAGACACCTTTCCCAGGAGGGACATGTTTGTTCTTTTTCTTCTTTCTCTTCGTCTACGTTCTGAAAGGGACATTGTGTCGTAATTTAAAACAAGGCTGAGTCTTTCGGACGGACACATCATAGTGTAGCTGACTTTCTGGGTACCGTATTTGCCTTCCCACTGAAATCCTTATCCCTTAGCCCGACTACACTAGTAACTAGTGCAGCCTGTTTCCTGGGCCGTCACTTGGAGGCGGAAAATAGAGTCCTGGTCAGCTGTGGCTCGCTGACCTTGATGCAAGCAACCAGTAATGTGTCACTGGCTGTTGTCAGCTCATTCACTGCAACATCTTCGGCACCAGAGACGTATTTGGGATCAAACAACTGCTGCCTTGGGAATCAGCTAACAAAAAAAGCAAATGCATGCTGAAGATGGATGAATTTGGTCTCGAGGGCAGAACAAATGCAGCGCAATCTGTCTCATACAGACAATACTGAGAAATGACTGTTAAATCTAAAGCCATTGATGTTTGATAACGACATATGAAGATTAATATATGCGATTTGGTTTCTAGATCTTTCACTGTAAGCCAGAAGACTTTTATTAGTCGCCTCTTGCGATATGCTCTCAGACAATGAGACAATTGTCGTATTTACACATATAACTATCTCCAAAATGACTTGTTGCAAGCCTTACTAACGAAATGGGTTGTGCGCTAGGTTTACTAACCCAGTGTGCCTTGTTCAAATCGTGTCGCTCTCGGTTTTGCAGACAGGACATGTATTGGTTTTTTTTCATGGCTGTTGTTTGTTGAATGTCCACAATGTGTATGTTTACTCTTTTGTGCGCATTGAAAAGGACGTAAGGTGGCGTGTTGTAGTAGCTTTCCTCACATCTCAAGCTTGCTGATGAAGGTAGACCGTCGATCGACATATCGTCTGCCAGAATGCCTTGAAAACATTCTGTTTCCATGGATCGCTACATGGAAGAGAGATAGTGGTCTTGGTCAGTATATTGTGCCTGGCTCTGACGAGACGCTCTGGTCAGTATTTTGTACCTGATTGGACTAGCGTTTCCATTCTCTTTTTTCATGGTATAACCGCTTCTCCTAGTCGACCCAACTATAAATGTGTACCTGATGAAGTTAAGGAAACATTTACGAAACATCACATGAGCTATATCGTCCGTACTTTCAGCAATGAAACGGACTGAGCACATGTAGGGACGCCCATGTGCAATGAAATCGGTTCTATGACCAATTTCCCTATAACAAAAATTAACCAACAACGAAAGGGGCACATGGCTTCAAAAGATTGTGAACCTTCGACATAATACCTTACAGATGCAAGGTGTAAGGAAGGGACATCATTTAGCACAGGTCAATTCTCCGGTCAGACATTCACGTATACCTTAATACTTTATTCTATAAATATAAGTATGCTATTTTACTATTAGGAGATCACATATTTCACAAGAATATTATTAAATGGCATATCAAACTTGAAGTATCACGTTGGTTCGTGAACACGCTGCATGTTTGATTATCGGCTTTCACGCGGATCTCTATAAATAACGCACACATTTCATTGGCCCCAGCTATCGCCTGACGGCCATGAATTAAGCAAGTGCTCCAAGTTCATGGATGGTGATCGCGCCGGCTTACAACTCTTTCAGGACGCACACGCCAAACTATACTGCACTGTTCATGGCTCTTTCCGTGTAGTACTTCCGACGCCGGTAAGATGTTGATATGAGTACGAGAATGCACGATGTAGTTGTCTTTCTGACTAGTAAGACGTTTTAAAATGTATATTTGTGTTTGAATAAAGGTTAGAAACTTAGGAAACTGCTTGCGCTCTTCAGAATAATTTTGTAAGACTGAAGACACAGTTATCCCAGACCTCATGGTGTTGAGTGTTGCGTTGGTTTCGTAACAAAAGACTTAAAAACCACGAATTTTAGAACATAATTATGAATTTACTGTTATATATGTGCACATTACTCTTCTAAGCGACGTGTCCTTTTTCCTTTGCAAAAAATAGAGGGGCTTAGAAAAAAACAAAACAAAATTGTAATACTCATATTTTCAGACTGAGACACGTAGAACGTTAGACCCTAATCCTTTGGCTGCTGCGTTAATTATTGGTTGCAGTTGAGAATGTTAATTTCATTCGAATACCATTGTTTAGATTCTGTTCGAATTAAAAAAAATTAGGTGCATCAGAAGTCAAACAATTGTTGACTGATTTTTAGTATTAGAGCAAGAATTATACCTATAATTTTTATAATTCTCATAACAAGTAAACAACGGTCTATTGATCATCTTATTTTTTATCATCTATTCAGACTCATAATTCAGACTATTCTCCGTGGACAAGTAGACTAGACTAGACTAGACTATTCTTTATTTATTTTGGTTACGTTACAAGTTTAAATCTCGGAATCATTATCTCACATTTGGATTGTACTTTATAGTATTAGTAGTGCCTTTATTTTTATGTCTACTGTTTGGGGGGTAGCAAGGTATGGCCAGTATGGGATGGACGTCATGCTCGTTACAGGAAAGTGAAGCTTCTGTTATAGCCTCTCCTTTCCATGTGTAGAAATTGCCGCTGGATTCACTGTTCAGTTTGCCATTCAGGAGTTTCCATGCCAATGGCCTCTCCTACATTATTGTGTCCCCAACACAGCAACTTCAAGAGGGACCCCCTGTTACTTACAGTACTGTAGTACAGAGCCTGCTGTGGGGCACGACCAAGCCTTGGTTGGTAGCCAATCTTCTTCTTCGTACGCTGTCGTTGATTTGCCACTCTGGTCGGGCGGCTCGAGACGATAGAGTGAGGATATCTTCTTCTTCGTACGCTGTCAGACGTCAACTTGAATTTGTTCGAAGAAAGCAGCGGTCATCCTGAGGCTGTCGATACTGCCATAGAGCTTGTCTGGTGATGGCCACACGTGTTTCTCTGGTCCTCGTATGTCGGGCAATTTTGCAGCAGATGTTCAGCGGTCATTTTCCCTGTACCACATGTGCATTCGTCAGTGCCACCTATCTTCAGTTTATTGAATAGATGGCAGCCAATCTAAGAGAAGGTAAACTCTGACTCTAAACCTGGGCAGACGAAGCTTGTTAGCCTGTTCAGGCAGTTCGTCTGGGAGAGGAGGAACTCTGATATTTTAAACCCATAAGTCCCAGGGAGTGCTGGCTAGTTTTGCGACGATGAGAGTATCTTTGGATGTCTCGAGTAACTAGCATCTGCGGGCAATGACTCCACTGCCTTGTTGAAACCTCAGGAGAGGGTAGGGCTACGGGAGTAACCCCAGACAGAAAATCCGGAGTGGTAGCACCTACGGCAGATTGTATCGAAATTACAAACTCGTTCCGGCAGCTCCTGCAGCTGAGCTGGTGCCAAATTGTCATGCTTTGCATTCCTTTGGATTACACCAGCAAGGCTGAGAGGACGATCCTGTAGTTTGGGCAGCCCAGGGTCTCCATATTCAACACTCAGGCCTGCACCCTGAGAGGCTACTCACAGAGTGCCACGTGTAGGGTCTGCAAAGACTGAGACGCCTATGAATAAACCGTACAAGTAGTCTGTTTCCTGTGCCTGCACTTGCTGGTGAAATAAATAATACTGATCAGCTTTGATTCACTGACCATGACATTTTGCTAAGTTTTCTAATAGTGATCATGATTCTAATACCAAATTGAAGATATTTTTCAACTCTAAATTGAAAATAAAAACATGCTTTTGTTTGCCTCTGGGGCATGGCGGACAACCAAGGCCCAGACAAAGAATGTATATTCTTTCAACAATGATTGTCTGCCAGATTGAATGGCTGAGATGGTCACTAGTATTGATAAGACCTTTCTATCCTGGATAGAGGCTGCAACAGAGCAGACTAGCTAAGGAGAAGGGATCGAAGAGGGAAGGCTAACCCAGTACTCAAAAATGCTTGCTGGTGTCAGACTGAAAGGTGCAAATATGTGTTCCTGTAAACTACGACACAACACAATTCTGTTCTCTGGACAACACATCCTGCTACTTGCAAAGCCCCATTCAGGGCTTGATAGCGGGAGATTGAGAACGAACGTAGAAGACTAATACAGATCTATTAGTCAAAACTGGGCAACTCTCTGTAGAGTTGGATATCTGATGTTACAGATGACGCTGTATAGGTCACACATTAAGATGTCCTGATGGTATAAGATACCTTCTGTTTTGAGTTGGCTCACATCAAGAAGGCGAGATGCAGATCATGTCATTCATGGAGGAGAGGGCTACAATCAAACAAAAACATGACACTTTGATGGTTGTTTGTTGAAGGCCTTTGCTTCTCTGGAGTTGAGCGGTTATTAATTGAGGCTGTCAAACCATGCACCTTCCCCTTAGTATTCTATGACATATGTGGTCGGTGGGGTGTAGTGATTTCAATATTTTTTTTTCCACATTTAAGGGCTCTAAGCCCATGCTTAGATTGTTACCCCTAACTTGACATACAAAATGTGTGCTCTTATTTGTCTGGTCTCTGCCCCACTGCCCTAGTATTAACCTGTTCAGCTTGGTTGAATCTGCCAGAAACACATGAATAAATCCTGTTGACATAGCTCATGGAAGTTGTTCCACCAGTCTAAGTTGATTCACCTGGATAGAAACTTTACATCTAGTCATGTTGGTTGTAATACAATTGATTTTAACATAAGTATACAAGTTAATCTACGAATGAATGGCCATGAAACTTTAGTAGTAGCTGTGATTGGATAGTGAACCCAGCACCTTTGGGATGTGAGCCGTGTCACTTAACCGCTAGGCCATCCCGTTCCCTTGTTTTAATTTGAGATAGATGAGATGGAGATGCACATAAACTTGTTTACAATTCTTCTTTGTTTGCTCTCAATCTCTCACTATCAAACCCTGAAAAGGGCTTTGCAAATAGCAGGATGTTGTCCAGAGAACGGAATGCATTGTGTCATAGTTTACAGCTTGACTGTGATATTTGCACCTTTCAATCTGACACTCCCGACTTATGACATTTTTTAGTATCGGGCTAGCCTTCCCCATCATCAACTCCTTCTCCCTAGTTAGTCTGTTGTGTTGCAGCCTGTTATCCAGGATCACCACTTTGAGGTGTAGAAGGGTCTTGGCAGCGCTAGTTCGCTGGGCCTGACGCTAGCAGTCAGATTTGGGTTGCTTACCACTGCAGCTCATGCACTCCTCAGTATCTTGATCCCGTTGTACAATTATGTGAAGCTATATCACAGTAATTGTTACATTTGTTTTTCGTTATTTTTGGTAACATGACAAAAAAATTGTATTAGTAAAGCTGTGTTGGGTAGTTTTTATTTACATTCTTAGCTTAGTTTTTGCCTGTGCCTCCATTTTCAAGACATTCATAATTGTGCTTACACTCTTTGTTTTGTATACGTTTCATTTGTAAGCAATTTTTCTCATCTTGTATGAAGCATCCTTCTTTAAATTCTGTCATCCTTCTTTTAATTCAATAGAATAATAGGGTCACTACTGCAGTTGATCTTGCAGGATGCCTCCACCAAAGCATTCATTTGCTCTTGTAGTGGTGGTAATGCACGGGCATGTTTCCTTAGTATCCTATTTAACATTGCGTGTTCTGTTACTAGATATTTTGAGGTTACTTTGTGCTCATTGCTAATATGTACAGAAGATATTAAAGCAGGATTGTACTCAGTATTTTCTTTAGCAGGTGTGCTGCAGTCAGTAGCCAAGGATGCAGCAAGATTTTGAATTATTTTGCTTTGGCCTGGTGCCTTGACACAGTTGGCCATACACACACTTCACTTTTTTTTTTTTTTTCTTAATTCAGGTTGTCATTATTTTATTGACCTAAGTTCTTTTGGGAGGAGTTGCCACAATATAAGTTACATGACTTGAGTGTGCTGTCATTGAAAAAAGATTGAATAACCACTGGAATAGAAGACTATTTAACTCATGCCATTTGGACATTACACCTATCACACAGATTAGAAGTCTGCCTAGCATGTAGAAGCTGAACGCTGAATTTCAGGAGATTGGACCCCTGTGTCCTAACTGCAGACAGCGTCGGTTTTGCTGTGACTTGTTAAATTTAGACATGTGACAATAATGAACTAGAACATGTCACCCAGGAGAGATGACCAACATATAACTCAACACGCTGAGTGATGTCGTTACTACCCCTTGCGGTTATGGGAAAGGCACGACACATAGTGATAGATGCCATCTCCCTTCCGCTGACTTGCGGGATACCTGTTTATGGGAAACGCTTTGGGAGTAACCCTGAGGAAAAATTTCCACCCTGTGCTATCTTTGGTCTCGATGTTTTTTTCACTGGCCAATGGTAGCTCAGGATGAGAGAATGAGGATGACAAAAGACGCAGTTTCTTCCTCAAAATCGATAGACAATACAATACCACAAATATGATACAGGGATAGAAGTTTTACTTGGACCAGAAGCAGAAAATTATGTGGATGATCAGTAGATGTTTTAGACATTGCACAAATACAGAAAGCTGGGTCCATGACCACTGATATAGATCATGAAAAGTACAACTATTGTGCTTATCATTGTATTACTACTCATTAAACCATTTAGAAAGACTTTTTGTGTCTATTAATCTTCTTTATACCTTGTTCTGATACAGGACAGACTCTGCTATTTGTACTTTATGTCATAAAGCACCTCACCCAAATTATAATTATGTCTATCTACTTTGGCAAATCTTTCACTTTGTGAAGGTTCAGTTATTGTTCTAATTGTTTTTCATGTCTGGCTTTTTGCAAGGCTTGTATCAGTGCTCTCTTTGCTTTCTGAATACAATTTCTGGTACTGCTTCTATTAGCCATTTCCATCCTTTCTTGTTTACAGCAGTATAACCATGGACACCTTCACTGCAGGTGTATTCATAGTATTGTTGTTTAATGCACACAATGAATAAGTTTACTCTTTTGTGTGCGCTGAAAAGGGCGTTAAGTCGCAGGCTGTAGTAGTTTTCCTCACATCCCGAGAGTGCTGATCAAGTTGGGCTGTGGTTCTCCAGGCGGTTGTGCTATGCTTGACTTCATCTGCGTGTCGCTCACAACTACGGGGATCATGGTGATCCACATCTCGTCAGCCAGACTGTTTCCAGGGAATGCTACATGGAAGAGAGATTGTGGTCTTGGTTAGTATATTATGCCTGACATGACTCCTGTTCAGTATGTTGTGTCTGACCTGCCTAGCATCTCAGTTCCCTATATTCATAGTAAGCTTCCATCAAAACAGTGGTGGTTTCTACAATACTTTGATTGCCATGAGTTTACCTTCCTTGGTCACCAACATACATAGAGGGTGCAGTAGGTCTATTCTTCCTGTTCTAATTGAGTAACAGGATCCACATTGATCAGCTTCATTGTTCTTTAGCTCATCAAACTAATTTAAGCAGCTTACAATACCAGAGAAGTTGATTTCAGTGGCTTGTTACATTCAGATATCTTCACAAAATAACATCCATATGTACTTTGCTTGAGACTGTTTTCCATCCACATGTGATAAGCGCTGCAGAGAGCTCAATTGCCTTTCTTGGGCCAAGTGTGTTACATCTGTTGTTGTAATCCAGTGTTGTATGATTTCTCTTTAGCCATCTGCCTTGTAGCCTTTTCCTTGCTTTGTAACCAGAACATCTTGTGTTGTAAGCATACAGTGGTAGTTGATCAGATTGTATTATCATGAGATAACTGAACCATTATAATTTGTGTATTAAAATGTATTCAGCAGTTTTCATTCTATCTCTAATTCATGTTACACAAAATTTAATTTTCCTGTCTTGTGCTTAAGATGAGGACAAAGTCTGAAATGAATAAAAAAAAACTGGTATAATTATATGTTGGATCAATTGTTATTTTGTTCACTAGCTGATATTTGGGTTTGTACGTAGTGATAATTGATGAAACATAGCAATGCTTTCTGACAACAAATTTCAATTTCTTTGTTAAGCCTTCCATCTTCTGTAAAAAATACTTCACAAGTGCTTGGGTCTGTGAGCATGCTCAAGTTTGATATTGTTTGTGTATGTCAAGTGGACCTCGTGTTATGCTAATCTTCATAGTTTCTGTCTAAGATGTCCTAAACATCATATCTTTCACAGCCTATACTAAGTGCATTTATATAATTGTTTAATCTATTTTCATCCTCATATACTAGACTTTGGTTGTCTCTAAAAACTAGTTTAAGTAATTTGGTACTTTGATTCTATGGTGTTAATTTCATTTTTGGTGTTGCAATTTGGCTGACTTCTGTTTTATTCTGTTTATGTAAATGTTGGACAGCAATAGCAAAAATAAGGATCCTTGTTGAATTTAGTATTCATATGATACAATGTCCTCATATTATCATACAGTTCTTCCAGTATTTCATAGCTTTCTAAGTGTCCAGAGTTAATTCCAATCAGATCTATCAACAACTTTCTCCTGATCTATAAATGGTAGTTTAAATGCTTGTCAAAGTTCTTTTTATTCTTTCACAATTGTTTTAAGGTGACTAAGGCATCAATACTCCACATACGCTTATGGAATTCAATTTGATCTTTGCTCATCTGAGGTGCCACAATTAATCTTATTCTTTCAGTATTTTTGCTTTTTTTTACCTAATGAATTAGTAGCGATGTGCCTCTGTATGTACCAGTTTATTTTGCTGCTTCTTTTTTCTTCCACATCAGTATTATTTGAGTTTCTTGCCATTTGTCTGATGCTCTCCTAAAGATTTGCTCTAGCCACTGATCATTGTCGTGAGCTAAATATTAATTGTTCATGAGTGTTTGTTGGGTTGAACAACAATTCTTGGAAGTACTCTTTTCATTGTTGTCTTGCATGCTCGTTAACAAACCTTTTTTGTGGTCATTAATGATTTAAACTTATTTTGTAACCTCATTGTTTTGATACTCTTGTTGTGATCTATTTGGCTATTTTTGCAAATGGTCTTACGTTCTCAATGATTTTTCTTTTGTGATTTTGATTACTTGTTTATTTCATCTTGCAATTTGATATGTAATGAAATCATGGCACATGTCTTGGAAGTTAGCCATGTTTAGTTTAGTCTGTACTGATTCTTTAGCTTCAGCATTCTGCAGTTTTTCTTTCCATGTCATGTCTTGCCACGTTTTTTTTGTTTCACATTTCTTGAGTGTATCCGTCATGGTTGTTTTAGGGATAGTTATTTTTGTTTTGTTTTTGATTTCTCAATTTAGTGTATCAGAAATCTTTTAATATTTCGTGGCACATTTATTTTTTTCGTAATAGCTTCCTCTTCCTTTTTTAGATTTGTGACAATTTTTGGTTGCTCTTTTCTGACTTCCTATATGATGTCTGTTTGTCATCTTCATTGATCAGTGTCCATACAGGCGTTGTGTGTATGTGTTTGGTCGTTGTCTTGTTAGCATTAATCAATTTGGGATGCTATTTTTGGGTAGTTCCACTTGAACCATTTTCTTATGCTTTTTTGGTGTTGTAAGATGTTTATTATTAGACCATTCTGAGTACATTAATTTCTCTTATCCGCTGCTTTTCCTTTCAGTTCGACCTTCATTCTTCTTGTTTGCCCTATTGAAAACATGAAAAACACTAACAAACTCCCCTTTCTTCTTCATTGAATCCGGCGTATACCTGGATTATTATTGTTTTTATACTATATGTAGGCTTATCAATCTTTCATTGATATATTATGCTTCTACGCACAAGAAAACTTACACGTTTTACTTTTTCCATTTGTGTCTACACCTCTTGATACCAGTACACAGTTTGAATGGGTTTACTTGATGTTCTGTCCATTTGATCTGCTATCTACTAGCACAAACACAAACATTCTGTTGGGGTTCCCTCCTCTTCTCATAAACACCCCACCCCCATAAATTATATAAGCTATCGTTCCAGCCACAAAGTGTGGACTTTATGTTGCGTGCCTATTTCGTGGTCCTTTGACATTTCCAGGCCGTAATCCCTTGAAATGAGTCTAAGCTCAATTTTCTTCTTAGCGATAGACCAGTCACAGTGTCAGTGCACATTTCATCAACGGATTTTATGGGTAAACTTTTACTTTGACCAGTTTCCACCTACTACGAACGTTGACGCAGGGCTGAACTTTCTCAACATCTTTTAATAATTAAACAAATTACAGCTTAATTTGAAGAGGTAGACTAACGTCTGCTCAGGCAAAACATACTGGCCAATACCCTCACCTCGGCTGCCTGGTAGCCCTCTCTGCAAACAGGCTGTTTTCATGGCAGTCTGGCTAACGGGGTGAGGGATGACGTCATCCCCGTAGTAGTGACACGCAGAGGAAGCCAAGCATAGCACAACCCCGGTCCACCTTCATCAGCACGCTCGGTATGTGAGGAAAGCTACTACAACCCCTACTTAACGTTTATTTCATCACGCGCAAAAGATTATCCTACACATTGCGTGCATTCGCAAACAACAGCTTAATTCGTACACTCCCGGTAAGGTGAAATAAGCGAATACATATTCAATTCAGTTTTTTTCATTCTCTTCAATTCAGTAGTTTTTTTCCCAACTTGGAAAGTAAATGCATATGTGTGGACTATTCCTATATATGTTTTCTTCCATGTTGGTATACCAGTAGTTGCTGTATTATTTGCTTACTAGTCTTCCTTTATAGGCTATATGTTATATGTGCTATAACCTCTTCACTTCGGCTTCAACGCGTCTTTATTACTTCATGTGTTACTTCATTAACTCCGACAGCTTTATAATTTGGTTTGATACGTGATATAAAAAACGTGCCATTTATTAATGCCCTTGGTTGTTTTTTTTTAAGAGTAATGAAATACATTTTTTTGTGTATGTGTGTCTGGATACGTTTAACAACTCCACATCTCAGACTAATTTATTGTAAACTTGTATGGCTTCTAACTTCTAAAAAGTTCTCAATCAATCTTTATCCCGTCGCTCTATTTGGCCGATCACTACACTTGGCTTATCCTTACCAGTTTTTAGGAACGCGGAATTGCAGTCATTTATTTAACACAAAGGCCCGTCTAGGCATTTGGCTTGCATTAAACAACCCTGAGAAAGACATAATTATAGTCATCTGTTGAAGCATACCGTATATCCATCACTGTATTTCTGTTACCTAACCAGCGTTTAGGAAAGCCTGATTCCACTCATTTGTTACAGCATAGGTCCATCACTGCATTAATCTCGCCGTTATCAGCTTTGAGAAAAGCCGGGTACCAGTAAGTTGTGTTACGATTTCATAGGAATGGTTTTTACACGATGCGCCATATAAGACAAGCAAGGACGGAAACCGTGGGCCTGTTCTGTTTATCCCTTGAATAACGCTGGTTAGTTACCAGAAATTAGTGACTGCATTCCACGATAGAAACATTGTCACGGCCTACATACATTCACATAAAGTGTCAGTAGCCACGGGGGCCTCTGCTGGCATGGCTATTAAATAGATAATTAGCACATCATTAGTGCATCTGAAAACTGCCTGGCTTTGTGTGTGTTGTAAGATGGTTTCCAGTCTATAACCATAGTGCCTTTCTTTCCTTGCTGTTCATGTCTATCTCTTAATTGACCTAGGTGTATATGTCACTGAGTTTATATTGGATAGCATCGTGTGAACTTTCGATCACATGAGCATGGTGAACCATGCCGTGTCTGTGTTTTCTCGGAAACGTCGCGCTCATACACTCGTCGTCCCCCATATGTTTTCGTCCCAGTAAATCCTTATACACCGCAGTCGCGCTATGTCAAATAATACCGTATTGGGATCATGGGCAATAGCCATAATGCAGATAGACCCATAGTAATTCATTGAACACTGTCTGACTCTGTTTACTTTCAATTGAGAATTGTCTCCAAGTCAATACGGCTATCGCTAATCTTGCAATATATCGGCGTGCTTGGCTTGAAATTCTGAAAGTAGGCCCTGCAAATTAAGGATACCAAGGACACGAACTCTGGGTTTTCGCGGTTTTCAATGTGTGCCACTTGCTCGTCTTATTTCTTTTTCTTCGTACGCTGTCAGACGTCAACTTGAATTTGTTCGAAGAAAGCAGCTGTCATCCTGTCGACACTGCCATAGAGCTTGTCTAGTGTTGCCACTGGTGATGACCACATGTGCTTTCTCTGGTCCTCGTACGTCGGGCAATTTTGCAACAGATGTTCAGCGGTCATTTTCCCTGTGCCACACGGGCATTCGTCAGAGCTACCTATCTTCAATTTATTGAATAGATGGTACCTCAGTCTGTTGTGGCCTGTGCGGCGTCTGAAGACCACGACCTGCTCTCTTCTGTTCAGCTGGTAGTAGGCATCATTTTTTGTGTAGCCAGTGTGTTCTGTTTCCCATTTGGCCATGTATCTGGCCCTAATAAGCCTTTTGGACTCTTCGTAGGTTACACTAGAATCTGGTTGTGGTAGTCTTGCACCTTCTTTTGCCAGTCTGTCTGCCTCCTCGTTGCCTTGGATGTTACAGTGGAATGGAACCCACTGTACCACTACTTTTTTTGGTGCGGACTGCTGGCATAGTTGACAGAGTACTGCTCTTAAATCATTAAGTTCGGTATTTTTCTGGCTTTTCAGTGCTGTGACCACGGCCAGGGCATCTGTGAACAGGACTATCTGGCTTTCATTGCTTTCGCCTGTGTGCATTGCTTCTACTGCAGCCTTCGGTGCCCCTGCCTCTGCTCTGAAATTGCCGAATGCAGCCTTTCAACTGGACACCAAAGTGTTTTGGGCTATTAGAATGTATAGCCATTCAAAATTTTACTTGCAATAGTTTGTTTAACCCGTGTATATAGAGACTAGCGGATGAATGTTAGAAGGATTTACAAAACAAAACTTTTTCAATAGATATACCACTTGCAACAAGGTATGCCGGTCCCTGCTCATTTACACGGTTATATTCTTCATTTTATTAAATAAATCGAAGCTGGTGCAGTATGGAAGGTAAAAAGTCGATGTAAAAAAACATAAGTATGGCCTAGGCAGAAACAAAACGAAATTCGCGTTACGTCCCGAAGGCCTTCGTGAGGAACAAACGAATCACAACGAAAACTTTGGATTTGACAACGGATACTTCAGATGGCAGCCATTCATTAGAGAGGGTTCATGGTTTCGTTTCTGTCCCCATGCCGAAATTTAACCATACCTGTTTATTTTATCCATTTATCTCCTTTTTTTCAATTTTTCTTATATTAATTTTCAATGTTTAAAAGTCATAGATAATATCTAGTCTAAATGGTAAGACTGTCTGCGTGATATTCGTTCCTCAGTAGACGTTGTCAGTAGATGACATTATGCTATGCTGCAAGCACGACCAAACCATTTTGTCAGTCGCCGAGATAAGCCGTGTCAGCTTTTCAAGGATATCAATGGGGAACTACATTTTAAAACAGACAAGTTAAACACGGTTCTAGAGTGACTTTTATCACGTAGCCCAGTCGTTCAGTGTGGTTAGTAATAAGACTTTCGTTGCTTGAAATAATGCCATTTTTTATGCTCAAGAGCTGTTCATATATGACATTGGATATAGGCAAAGTAGTCCAGTCCCATAGCATACATTGTGGTCGGGGATGAAGTGTTAGAAACTTCACTATACAAGACCACAATTTGTTTTAAGTCGTGTTTGCACAATTTGTCATAAGTCGTGGTTGCTAATTCCCTTCCTCACTGCTTTTAATTCCCCTAACAGCAAGCCAGATACCAATTTACAGCTGGGTCGACAATAGCGTACCTGTAACAGAAGATGGACCTAGTATATTTACCACGAAAAGCAGATGCTCGTCTGACGCTCGGGTACATGGTTTAAAAAAAGAAAATATCGTGCATGTGTGTGAATATGTTTGGCATTTCATTATAACTAACGCATGTAGCAGCAATTTATCCAACGATACACTGTAGTAATGAGTTGGGCGCCCATGTGGTGACGGGGTCTGAAAAGGGAGCACATGAATAGTCACACTAACTTGTCACACATGCCGTGGAAGCCGACTAAAGAAAGTTCTGCATGGAGCTGCCTGTTGATGGCAGCTACTCCTGTTGAGCCATTCAACTGTTGATGACGTTCTCTTGGTTGTGACTTACGTTGACTCTTCTTACATTCCAAAGTGGACTTGTCCTCCTGGTTGTAGTGCAAGGCACGTCAGTCACCACCTCGTGGCCACTTGGTCAGTCCAGAATGTTTCACCTGACTGTGATGTTACTCTTCCATCCAGATGTCACAAAACAAAAAATACCAGACCTCTACATCCCATCGTGAAAGAGGAGAACTGTGATCCTGGTATTCAACCAGGCAGAACAAGTATCTGGTACTTACTTCCCCTGTCCAAGCACCACGTCATACTTCATGTATCTAGTATTCAGCGGCATGGATTGCCTTGTCATTTGTCTCCAGCATGTCTCACCTATTGCATGTTTATTGGAGGTTGGGGCAGGTGATCTGGGTCCTGTATTGCGCCAGTCAAATGTGTCCTCGTCTGTGTATCCCTCATAGGTTCATATTCCTCTTTGATCATGATACACCAGGTCGGAGTCTGTTCAGCGACTTCCATGTTGTGTATGGTAGATGATGTCCGGGGCCAGGTTCCTCCCAAAGTTTCATCTCTGGGGCCTGTATCTATTTGTCCCTCTGTTGTCAATCATACACATCATGTATGCCCAGCTACCAGAACGCCACTTTTTGTGTCCATCTGTTGTCAATCATACACATCATGTATGCCCTGCCAATCTACATTTTCTGAACAAAGTAGCTACATCTTTGGTGTGGGTTTGGCGCCTGATTTATGTATTGTGAATTCGGTCTCTTAGGGAGTCAATGTTTTTCATTCCATAATCCATCTGTATCTGCTTTTCGTAGGTTTCATTGTATAAAATTATTTCTGCATCTCAGGGGTGACTTAAATTTACCCTGTCTATGAATTTTTTCAAGCACAGAGCCATCGCTGCATTCAGCTCCCGTAACCAGTTTATTTTAGCTTGACTCCAGTCATTTTCCGTACGGTTATGTAGCATTGGGTGTTACATATTGAATTCCCCAGCTACATGCTGCTGAAGGCGAGCTCAGTTCAACAATAAAAACATGTTTTTATTCAAAGCTTCTAATTTTTACTTGACGAATACGTGGATTTTTATTTCTCCAATTTTAACCATCTTCCTGATGACCTAATTAGATGAAATTGAGTACATATCCACTACTGTGACATGTTAATCTATCACATTTTGATGGACATCGGACTGGTCATTCAAAGATTTTTTGCAGAAAACCGTTTCTTTATATTTGATTTGTTCAGTCGCTTGAGGCCGTTTTGATTGAATCCCGAGTAAATTTCCCGTGCTTGCCCACTGAATATTTCTTAGCAGCATAAGAGACGATTGTTAAAGCGCCATCAACAACAAGGTGCTCGTAAAAAGCAAGAAACGTGAAATTTTAACATTTTTAAAAAATGAGTCAACGAAAACCTATAACTTGCCAGGCATGTTGCAAGAGGCGACTGTGGGAGGTTTGGGCTTGGGACTGTCCACCCTATCATATAGAAACGTTACGCCACAACTTTAATACATATACATTTGATAATTTGGCGTGTATTTGTTGTAGATGTATCGATTGGTTGATTGAGATGATTTAGCTGAGAATCAAACGGGGACATGACTATAGTTCCATATAAAATAAACAGGTCTAATGGATTGTGAACCAATATTGAGACCACGTCTATAACGAAGAATATAAGGTTTATATCGGAATTTACCTCGAATTATGCTTATGTTGAAATGCAAAACGTCATACTCTGGCGCAAAATAAACCAAGACTCCTCGCTGTACCAAACAAATAAAAACAACCCAACCATATGCGATTTTATTTCAGGAATTTGGAACGATAACAAAAATAGGCTTTTTGAAATGTCTGAGAATATTTAAAAAAAAACAAACAATAAAAACACGCAGCCGTTTGCAGTGATGGGGGTTGGTATTGGTTGGCAAGTATCCAGTTACGCCGAACAAGCTGAATTTTCACACGTTCCTTAAATACAGCCTTTTGTTCCCCAAGCCATAATGTCTACATGGCTGTTGTACATACCGGTAGTGTTATTTTTTTCTTCTTCCGTATTTGTTCCCACATAATCAGAACTATTTCCTTCATAAATTTTGTAATTTGTCAAATGCGTTTCTAGTCACGGATTTACCCACCATCTTGGCTCCTCTCATGGATAATGTTTCTACTGTTTGATTGCCCTTTCCACACAAGCACACGTCGATGTGTCTCATTTTTAATTTGTTAAACAGATGGTATGGCTGTGAAGTTGGAATGTACATGCAGTTCTCGATCGATGACAAGACGCACACAAATTGTGTACATATCGTGTGATGCAGCAGGACCAGCTTTCACATGATTTCCTGCAGTCTGTAGCCGCAGGTATACACAATGTAGACGACATCGTCCGCTGGGGTTCACTATCAGTAACATGTTTTGAGACCGGACACGGCATTGCAGAAATAGGCCGCCAGTCACGTGATGCACGTATGCTACAATGTATACCGTTAAAAATGATATTACGGCTTGTCTTTCTGGTTTCTACTGGCGATGGCACGCCCAGTTCAATCCCAGACCACAGGTTTAATAGGTTATATCAGGACGTATTGACCAGTGTATGCGTTGTGTGTCTGTTCTGCGTTCGTTCTCAATCTCCCACTACCAAGCCATGAACAGTGCATTGCAAGCAGCCGGATATAGTCCGGAGAACAGAATGCGCCGTATCGCTAATTTACTGCGATATTTGCACATTTCGGTCTGACAAATCCGTCTTCGGCAGGTGTCTGTTTGTAAAGTGTTGTATGCGTTCCACTACGGCAGTTGTGCAGTACAGTAGTTTTACCATCCTTATTGTAAGTGATGTGTTCGTTGGGAGAAAATGACCCACATGCCCAGTCAAACTGAACACACATAATTTCGAGCCTGGTATGTTGGATTTGTACATCAAGCTTGCACTCGATTTACACCACGCGCATACCCTACTGTTAAAACTTGCTTTATAGCACAGGAATCTCGAACCACCCAGTGGGCAGCATGACAAGATTGATGGTCCACCAGCGGATTGCAGTAACACCTACCTAATTTTCAAAATCAGATTGTATGATGTGTAAGCGTAAACTTATATTTACAGAAAACAAGGCCATATCAAATCGAACTTTGCTCAATGAAGTCAGCGTGGCCACTTTTAGCTGTCAGCGTTTTGCATCAAGCACCACATCGTTAGGTTGAATATGCTGTCTCGCTGTCAAATACTCATACGTTTCAAATATGTTTCCGTTAACAGGAGAAGAGGCTTCGGACGAGTCTCTGGCGTCCTAAAACCAAGCTGCTTCGGCCAAGAGAGACTCGTGAGCCGGGAACGGCATTTATTTAGGAGAAAACCCCCAAACCCCCACACTTACTTAATTTAATTAACTTAACTTAACGTCTTTATACTGGTTTAGAAGACCCTGCAGAGTCTGTATACAATCAGTTACATTTACATCACCTTGCTCTAAAAGCTATGCGCATCCAGTTTATTCTTAAATGCATTAACTGTTCCTGCCTCCACTACCTCCCCTGGCAATGCATTCCTAGCAGACACCTCTCTAACAAAATATTTCCTAATATCTAATCTGGACCTCTCTTTAGTCAGCTCGTAACTATGCCCTCGTGTTATTGTAGGTGGCTGTATTTTAAAAAACTTGTTATAGTCTAATTTATCGATTCCTCTGATCATCTTATAAACCTGTATTAAGTCACCACGAATTCTTCTCTCTTCGAGACACTGTAAGCCGGTTTTTCAGAGTCATTCCTCATAACTGTAATTCTGGAATCCCACTATCATCTTTGTCGCTCTTTTTTGTATTCTTTACGACAAATCAAGACTAAGGAAGAGCTAACCCAGAGTACAAGATTTGCCATAAATATATGTGCCTGGCAGATATCTCAGCTCAGTTGTAAAAAGAGACAGTGTACCTAATGCTGACCAAGAAAAGAGGAAGAAAAAGAAGAGATTTGCATAGAAAGGGGTTTGACTATGATGGATGATGATGATTGGCTCTACTCTTCTAGACTATAATCAGATGCATCCTATAATAAATGTACTTGTTAACAAGAGGTCACTGAAAATACACAGGAATAAATGTACTAAATCACAATCAAATTGCAAAAGATGATTTATTCATTACAGATGTATTGGTAGCTGTGCGAGCACGAGATAAAATATCAAAAGGTAAGATGCACTATCATCACATTGGAAACTTAAGAAATCGAAAGCAATTCATGTCTAATCCAGATATATACAAACTGTCAACTTTGTTGCCAATGTTGGAAAGATGACATATCTCACAGATAACAGAAATGCACAGATTGTAACATACTAAAGGTGATAGATGTGGCTAATAACTATTGAGATGTGATGTAAGCAAACTCTTTGCCAGAGCAATATTACAATAGCTACAACGATTGTCTAAGCGTGGGTATCAAGAGACTAGTATGTATTCAGGTCTGGAAGATCAACGATCGACATAGTTTTTTTTCTCAACTTCGTGAAAAGTAACAGGATAGAATCAGCCATTTTACATCGCCTTCATTGGCCTAACAAATGCATGTGATTTGGTTAGAGCACACTTTATTGAAATCGTCTGATAGTATTACAAGACAAGTCTCTGTACAGGAAACACGCGTCTCTTCCAACCCTCTCTGCTCCACCCACTAGATATAACAAGTAGAGGCATACCACAGTCACAGCATAACACTTCTGTGTATGAAGCATCAAAAAGATGAAGTAAACGTTTCTTTTTTATGAATAGTTTATACTTTCTTGGCTCAGTCGTTCGTCATTAGCCTTTCAAGTGTGTGTCGTGTCATAAGCAAAACTTATACAGCTCTAGTGAAGCACAAGTCTTCAACAAATCTTGACCTGTCCATATCTGTTGAAGGTGTTGTGACGTCAAGGTACTACAGGAGAATGTGCTCCATGTCCTATCCGTCCTTGTTGCGTCTGACGAAATGTCTGGCAGGTTACAATGTTACTCGTATGACGAAATGTCTAGCAGGTTACAATGTTACTCGTATGACGAAATGTCTGGCAGGTTACAATGTTACTATTGTTTGCTTCCCTTTCGAATCCTCGTAACAATCTGGCGACTGAATTAAACACTACTTCTTCGTACGCTGTCAGACGTCAACCTGTATTTGTTCGAAGAAAGCAGCTGTCATCCTGAGGCTGTCGACACTGCCATAGAGCTTGTCTAGTGTTGCCACTGGTGATGGCCACATATGCTTTCTCTGGTCCTCGTATATCGGGCAGTTTTGCAGCAGATGTTCAGCGGTCATTTTCTCTGTACCACAAGTGCATTCGTCAGTGTCACCTATCTTCATTTTATTGAATAGGTGGTACCTCAGTCTGTTGTGGCCTGTGCGGAGTCTGAAGACCACGAGCTGCTCTCTTCTGTTCAACTGGTAATATGCGTCATTTTTGGAAACACTTCATCTAACTCACTCCATGACATTGTTTCGGTAACATCAGGTAGAAAACATGAATATTGTAAACCAGTTTATCCCTATTAACCTGTCACTTCAGATGGTGAAGTATAAGCCCAGCACTGCCTTTGGTTTTCCCCAACTAACTTTTAAGAGGGATCCATGCAATGTGTTTACGTTTCTGATTAATTAGCAATGGTTTTTACATGGCGATGTTCCCAACACGACATTCTTTAGTCACTTGTAACGGAATGCAAGAAAGGGCACATTCATTCAAACAAACTTCTCATATCATCTTATTGACCTATCAGATCGGGTCAAGATACAGCAGTGCATGAGCTGACAACAGCCAACTGCCCATAGCTGGCTGCTTACATCAGGGTCAGCTAATCATAGCTGACCAAGACCCTATTTCACCTCCACTTGGCGGCCCTGGAAACAGGCTGCACTAGTGTAGTCTGGTCACGGTATAGGATTCGCAGTGGAAAGGCAAACCTGGTACCGGTACTAAATAATCGGATGTGCCTGGTCGTAAATACCAGCGTCGATGTAAACTGGACACTTCGTCTTTTTCAGGAGGAACGCCGAAGTAGATCATCATCTATAGATAGGTTGCGGGAGAGATGTATGTGGGCAAAGACTTTTTATGAGACAAACAGTAATGTGATGGGTCTGTATTAACTCTGTTCTGCCCTGTTGGTTATAGGATGGCATGTACCACTGCGTAGCAATTGGAGAGGAAATAACGAGATATTGTTATCTCATTGGGCGTCTTATTATAATATTTCATACTTATTCTGTACTCCCCTAATAAAAAATAGCATAACACCTTTAATCTTATTGGATACCCGTGGCTTATGTGCACATGGACATTGTATGCAGTAATCCAATGATTGTCACATTTCTTTTCCCCAACTGAGGACGATTTGACTGACATTAAATCGATCTGGAATACTGTAAAAATTTTAAAAATCGATTCCCTGCAGTTTTTATTAATAGCAATACAGAACTACTTCATAACGTTATCACGAGACATCCAGAAAGTAAATCATTTATAAACATCTTGTTGCTATTAAAAAAATATAATTAAAATCTACAAACTTAAAGTTTTTTATACTGGTTTAGAAGACTCATCAGAGTCTGTAGACAACCAGCTACATTTGGATTACCCGTACCCTGCTCTAAAAGCTATGCGCATCCAATCTATTCCTAAATGCATTAACTGTCTCTGCCTCCAGTCTGTTGTGGCATGTGCGGAGTCTGAAGACCATCACCTGCTTAACTGGTAATAAACATCATTTTTGTGTGTAGCCAGTAACCTCTGTTTCCCATTTGGCGATGTATCTTGCCCTAATAAACCTTTTGTGATCTTCGTAGGTCACACTAGAATCTGGTTGTGGTAGTCTTGCACCTTCTTTTGCCAGGCTGTCCTCGTTGCCTTGAATGTTACAGTGGTATGGAACCCACTGTACCTCGACTCTTTTGGGTGTGGACTGCTGGCATAGTTGACAGAGTACTGATCTTAAGTCATTTAGTTATATACTTTTTTGGCTTTTTAGTGCTGTAACCATGTACAGAGCATCTCTAAACAAAACTATCTGGCTTTCATTGCTTTCGTTTGTCAGCATTGCTTCTATTGCAGCCTTCAGTGCCTCTGCCTCTGCTCTGAAATTACTTGAGAATTTTCCAGTTGCCACTGACAGTGTTATCTTTCTACCGTTTGTTAGGCTCATGAATACCCCTCCCCATCCATTTTCTGTTGTGTTTGTTGCAGAACCGTCAGTGTATGAATGAGTCCAGTCAGTACTTGGGTAGTTTTTTTTCTCTGTGTATCTCAGGGTTATCTCTCTTCTTTTCTACAGGTTTGTAGGCATATATTTTCCATATTAGAGAGGTATTGTAATATCAATAAGGTGATGACCGTCATATTCCTTTGTGTCGTTCAATAACCACATCACCTTTCCGCATGAACTTGACTGTCAGTCTTAGTCTTCTCTCGTCACCGTAGTTATCCCTCAATTTGGTTGTTCATTTGTTGTTATGAATTCCGACAATGAGTATGTGCTGTTGAATGTGGACCGGGATCCTTCAGGCGGGTGAGCTATGCTTGGCTTCCTTAGCGTGGTGCTCAATACTACGGGGATTACGTCGATCCCCCACCTCGTTAGCCAGACTGCCAAGAAGAACAGTCAGTTTCCAGGGAAACAACGTGGAAGTTGAGCTGGGTGTCTTGGCCAGTATTGCCTGATTCTGACTAACATGTCTGATCAGTATGTTTTACCTGACCAGACGTTAGTCTTCCTCCCCTGTTGTCTATCTTATGCTTCCCTCGTCACAGTCTTCCCTCGTCACAGTCTTCCCTCGTCACAGTCTTCCCTCGTCACAATACATGATTTAAGAGACCAACGATGTCAGTCTGGTCCTCTCATCTGTTGTCCCGACATGGGAACATGTCTGTGTATAGGATTTTTAATTTGTTGAATAAATGGTGTTTAAGCATGCAGTTCAGTCTAGGTATTGTCACGTGATCTCTTCTTGGCAAGACATATTATGCATCAGTTATATTACAATGTGTGTTTTCTGAGGATATATTTATTACAACTGACATGTGAAGTAAGTAGCATGTCTTTAGCAGAACGCCGCTTCTTACAACTACCGTATCAATATATTTGACTTGTTATAAGTTTCTTGGTTCGGTAGGCTACGATTACTATTCGTGCGAAAGAGCGATCACACCGAGAAAAATAACACGTATCTGCCAAACTGGACGGGTTGTATTTGAACATGTGTGCGTTGGGATCGTAGAATGGACGTTTAAACATGTTTCATTTTGACATGAATTATTTGAAACTAACTTCTCTTGGAATCTTCCCGTTATGTCATCCTGCGCCGGTTTTCTGTCTGTAAACTTATAATCGGGTGTGTGGTCAAACAGGTGATTGGCTTGTTGTCTTTACATGGTGGAAGTGTTGTCACCTTTTCTGGTTCACGGATGTTTATTAGATATTAACAGCTGGGCTCCAAATACAGAGGTCATTGTACCACCACCTATTTGGAGCATGGTACGATATCTGGTTATCTCCCCTCACTTTCAGGAGAGTCTGTGACTGCCATGCTAACAGATCATCGGCTACTCGCTTCTGTTAAATATGTCGGGAAAGGTAACTAAGTAGAATTGTGCATGGGGTTGGCAACTCGTATCTTATAAACATAATGCCATCTAAACTACAGCTACAAGAGCACATCAATAATGTAGGACATGTTTGCTGAATGAAAATGAAATCACCTTTGCCCCATTCCCATCGTTGTTTTATGTCATAAGCGTTGGTACCTACGTTGTAACGTGTTTTTCGCCTTATGGCACAGATAATCTGACTTCAGAAGCCCTTTTTAAATTGCTGACTTCACATAGGGGTACGCCTTCATAAGTTCATGAATTCTTCTTCGTACGCAGTCAGACATCAACCTTTATTTTTTTCGGAAAAAGCAGCGGTCATCCTGAGGCTGTCGACACTGCCATAGAGCTTGTCTAGTGTTGCCACTGGTGATGGCCACATCTGCTCTCTCTGATCCTCGTATGTCGGGCAGTTCTGCAGCAGATGTTCAGCGGTCATTTTCCCGGTACCACACGAGCATTCGTCAGTGCCACCTATCTTCAATTTATTGAATAGGTGGTACCTCAGTCTATTGTGGCCAATGCGAAGTCTGAAGACCACGACCTGCTCTCTTCTGTTCAACTGGTAATAGGCATCGTTTTTTGTGTAGCCAGTATGTTCGGTTTCCCATTTGGTCATGTATCTAGCTCTAATAAGCCGTTTTGACTCTTCGTATGTCATACTAGTATCTGGTTGTGGTAGTCTTGCACCTTCTTTTGCCAGTCTGTCTGCCTCCTCGTTGCCTTGGATGTTGCAGTGGGATGGAACCCACTGTACCACTACCCTTTTTGGTGCGGAGAAGTTCATGAATTCAAACACAACACATGCAAGTTTAGTTTGTAAGTTGTGTCACTAACCACTAGGCTATCTCTTCTCCCCCACCCCTCTCAAAAGGAGAAATATTAATGTGATTAATTTAAATTTAAAGGCGAAGTGAAATAGACTGGAACATGCGTGGACTTGCCATGTCCTTAAAGAATAGGTGCCTCACGGGAGGAAATATCAGTTCGTGTGATACCCAACCGCCTCGTCTCGCCTGACTGTCCAACCATACCGGGCCTATTCACGCTTGGTCGCCTGTCCTATCGTATCGCAGGTCTACATTTTCCCAAGGTGTCCTCATTAAAATGAATACAAACACATTTTGCATACGTTCGTTGCTTCTTCTATTATTAAAAAAAATAGCAATAAACGCACCTTTACCGGCATCAAAAAGAAAAACTGAAAAGAAAAATGTAAAATTTTTGCCTAAGTTGCGCTCTAATTTGTATGTAGAGGTAAAGGTCAGTCCCATGGCTAAAATGTATTAAGCCGCAGCCTATGTCAGGTGGGGTAGTTAGTTCTCTTCCTTGCGGTGTAGGTACATTTTCTAACTACCTGTTACCGTTGTTTTCTTTTTTTTTTTGAGACGGAGAAAGGTGGTTTAACCTACTTTCATTTACGGTGCTGAGACGTGGACACTAACACAATCACTGTAGAACAAATTGAGAGTGACCCTTGCCTCCCTTGAGAGACGCTTGGTAGGAATCACTCACTCTCCGGAACCAACGAATGTAAGGCCTCCACAATTCTGACATAAGAGGATTGTCCCTGGTGAATGATGCGGCATTCCTTGCAGACAAGGTAAAACACAGATGGACAGGTCGCATGTTACGAAGAAACGATGGCCGATGGAGCACAGCGACAGCAGGCTGGTATCCCCGAGGTAAGAAGAGACCGACGTGAAGACCTCCAATGCGTTGGCCAGATTCCCTCGCTACATGCTGCAACATCCGAGATGCCTCTAGAGGAGTACTCACCACGCACTGAACTTCCGTGGCCCAAGACACGGTCCGCTGAAGACGAAGTTGGGACCCGTAGCTACGCTGAGGAACGGGTCATCAAGATCATTTGCGTTGTTTAGTTCAAGATTGGCACTACAGACCTTTGTGCCTGCAGCACAGCCCCCATGAAGGCAGAACATATTTTGCAGTCCTGTCCACTGTATACCGACAAAAGAAGTAGCATTTGGCAACAGCCTGTGTCCTTCCACGAGAAGCTGTACGGAAGCATACAGAGCCTTGAGTCGACTGCTGCCTGTTAGTCATCGAGGTCTGAAGACGAACGAGGAAGAAGAAGATGATTTACGTTGATTTATCATATTCAAAAAAGAAAGACAGACTACAACTTTCATCCTTTTGTTACCTGTGCCATAAGGAAAAAACATAAATATCAACCGTATAGTTTACACCATGGTAAAAACTGCAAGCCACAACAACGTCAACAAATATTAACAAGCCAGTTTAAAGGGACACACAAACCAACTCTCCCAAACAGAACGACCCCCTGCCAAAAATGATAATGCAGGGAACGGCAATGTAATCCTAACCGTTGACCCACCTTTTTTAATCAGGAACATTTCCATATTTGTTTCTTGAAATGTTCATGTGAACATGGTACGACTGCACGAGAGGCAGCAAAAATTGAACTATCCACAAGGAGAGAAAAAATAAATATAGACCAGAACGTGCATGAAGAAGAAAGCTCCAGACATCAAGGGTTGACAAGGAAGGTATGGACGGGACTGAAACAGATGGCACACGACAAGATGATTTGTTGAAGGGTTGTACTGATCAGGAGCTGAAAGGTGCTGGTTGATTTAATTACAGCTGTATGCTGTTTTAGAAATCTACAAATTGCAATCAATAGGATTGACTAGTTCCCTTTCTCGTTGCCTCTCCTTACTTAATAGTAAGCCAGGTACACATTTACAACTGGAGCACGTAGACCGCGAGTTATCTTACTATTAATCAAAATGTTTTATCTACTAACTGTCAATCCTCTATATCAATCCTTCCGTCGGAAGCTTTAAACGAGCAGGTGAATAATACCGGATCGAAATCTACCATTTAACCATTGCCAATTATGATTACCGCATTTGATTCTGATGGGGAGATAGGTCCAAAGTATAGTCCCAGTTCGCGTGGCCTTGTTATAGAATCGTCGCCTATATACTAATGAACTTAACCATAACTGAAGATAGGGCATACTGTATCAAGGTACGGAATTCGCATCCATTTCTTGCTGTGTAGTTGTTCATAATCATCTCTTGCTATGTTGAATTGTTCAATATAATTTCTTACTGTCGTGTGAATTGTTTAGTCATTTCTTACTGTCGTGTGTATTGTTAACGTAAATTTCATACTGTCGTGTGTATTTTTAACGTAAATTTCATACTGTCGTGTGAATTTTTAACGTAAATTTCTTACTGTCGTGTGTATTTTTAACGTAAATTTCTTGCTGTTGTGTGTATTGTTAACGTAAATTTCTTACTGTCGTGTGTATTTTTAACGTAAATTTCTTACTGTTGTGTGTATTGTTAACGTAAATTTCTTACTGTCGTGTGTATTGTTAACGTAAATTTCTTACTGTTGTGTGTATTGTTAACGTACATTTCTTACTGTCATGTGTCGTTTGTAGTGGGAGTTATCACAAAACAGAAACTGCCACTATTTTTCATTTGAACACAAAGGAGATGCCCATAATTCCACCAATACATATAATTGTCATACGTGAATTTCTGGACACCTAATTCCTCTTCGTTTTTGTTGTCACTCCAGATGACTTCGTTTATTACGTTGCATTAACCAAACAAAAATAAAACAAAAAACGATCAGTTTGAATATGGCAGCCCGAATCCAGTTATTTGCAGAATAATCAATGGGCCCTACTATGTATATGCATGTCGTTGGTTGATTGCTAATGGTCCCTACTATGTATATGCATGTTGTTGGTTGATTGCTAATGCTCACAATGAGTCGGTAACCCGTTTGTACGCCCTGAAAAGGACTGAACTTCTGATCACGTCGACATCACCTTGATCACGTGAATGTAAGTCGTCGGTCGCAGCTAGAGGCAGTCATGCAGTGATCCTATGGATCATATTTCATGCAGTCTATCCTGACCACGTTGAGACCACTTTGGTCTACCGCCAAAAAAGAGGAACAAAACCACGTACGTCATACTCGGGTTCAGAACCTACGAACTTTACCATCAGCGGCAGTCCACAACTAAGTTCGATCGCAGCAGACCAGATTAGGAGAGCAGACCAGATTTGGGTATCGTGACGTATAAATGGGGAGAGAAAGAATTTAAGTTGTTAGAGAGTTTATAGTTGGCGGTGCTTCTTGATGAAATAATCTGTTGTATTGTGTTTATATTTAGTATTACTTGAATTTGTTAGAGTGAGTATAGAGTGCAATAGAACTCCATCAAATCAACTAGCTCTGGTATATTAGATTAGAAAGGAGGTTGTTCACGGGGTTGGTATAGTCATACTGCAGAACATTGCTACATAAATATCCACAGGACATTACGGTACAGTGGTAGTCCCATACTCCAGTTTTAAGGACAGTTAGAATGGATATATCATTTATGGTAGTTGGTCGATTGATTACTTGATGAGAGCTTTGGGTACCAAGTTAGTCTCCAGCGAACTCTTTCCTTGGCTGTGACGTCCTGTGGAACCCGCTTTTTTTGTACGAAGTTGTCTGTGAATCGAATATAAATGAGGACCACAACTGGGCGCTGGAATGGATGAAAGTGGTAGTGCAATTTGTGAAACAGTTGGAAAATGTATGTAGCCAGGGTCATCGCCTTGTTCTATTAGGGAATACCATAACAATTTTTCTATAGTGTTTTGTTTTTTTTTTGGTTTTTTTTTTTTGGGTAGTCGGTGAAGGTGCAGAGAGTCTGATATTGTTGTACAATCTATAGAATCTAATGCTTTTTTGGGATTATTTTTGTAGTCGGCGAATGTCAAGGGAATCTGATATTGTTGCGCTCGGTGAAGGTCCAGAGAGTCTGATATTGTTGTACAATCTATAGAATCTAATGCTTTTTTTTTGTGGATTATTTTTGAAGTCGGTGAATGTCTCAAGGGAATCTGATATTGTTGTGCCAAGTCGTAAAGGCGGCAGCAGATCGAGATATGGTCCAATATGCAGATCGAACATCAGCTTGTTTTATTGGTTGCGCACCGTTGAGGATGGAACGAACTCTAGTGTAAAAAATGAATTTCGTGAACAGTTTGTAAATGACTGGGAGAAGAGTGATCAGTCGATAGATATGTTGTTGTTGTTTCGAATGCCCACAATGAGCAAGGTTTACTCTTTTGTGTGCCCTGAAAGGGACGTTAAGTGACGGGTTGCAGAAGCTTTCCTCACATCCCGAGCGTGCTGGAGTCCTCCAGGCGTATGTGCTATACTTGACTTCATCTGCGTGTCGCTCACTACTACGGGGATCACGTCGATCACTCACTTTGTTAGCCAGGCTACCATGAAAGTATATTTTGCCTGACCCTGACTCATGTTTGATCAGAATATTTTGCCTGACCAGGCGTCAGTCTTCGTCCCCGAGTCGATAGATAATTTCCAATCTTCTTTGTATCAAAGTATGTTATTAAATTGAACCCGTTTAGATACTGCATTATGTCAAAATAAGTGACGATTGCGTGTGCTTTCTAGGTCGGTGTCTATGTTCCACCGAATGAGCCACTGCCCACGAGAACACATCTAGAACTTTGTCACATGAGGATGTTGCAAATACTTTATCAGACACAGTACCCAAGTAATATGTATGTTATATTGTAATCATTTCATAAATTATCTGATACGAAATAACAACTTCCCTTGGATTTTGCGACTGCCAGGACCAAGCACGCATTTTTTATCCCTCAGAATATAAATAGCTTCTGTGGACCATTTCAATTAGAAAAACTCTGTAATGATATATTCAATAAAACTTCGAGGGCGCTTCAAATGAAAACCTTAACAGTGGGATAGAAATTAGAAAAACCATGCCCTTTGTATTGTAATTTGTTAATACGGTTGCTAATGATGTCAAGAGTGTCTTGCACGCGCCATCACGTTGCAGGCGAATAACATGACATCATCTGTTGGCCGCCTATTAAAGGAAAATCGTCGATTGACTGAATGAAATTGCCGTACATCTGGACATGGTTCATCACACCATCCATGATGTGTTACAGTATCACAAGATGTCTGCAAGGTGGTTGTCACGGCAGCTCATAAATTATGTAGCGTGCGTAAGGGTGAGTTACTATGCCAGTCATTACGATTTTGATATCGTTAGCATATCTTTAATTGTCACGGCAAGGTCTCTCGAGACAGACATGTGCTTTCTTGTCTCCAGTGTTCATCATCAGCTCGTGGTTAGCTGCACTTGGTCTTAGTCTTGTCCGTGAACTGTAATAAAGTCATCAGCTTCTTAGAAGGTTACACTGGGCGATTCAGCACGCCATTATACTTCTGTTGTTAACGTTACGCATTACACTGCAACTATTTTTCAAGGCATTTATTTGATTTCCCTCGTACGACTTGCTTGGTTACCTGGATTTTATTGTTCTACCGTTCTCATTTGTCTAGTTCCTGATACAGTTTTACAAGTCCTTTTATTTATTTAAGTTTCGTCACTCGTTCGTAACTTCTCTTCTCAATGTGTTCTTTGGTGTTCCCTCTTCCACTTATTCCACTCGTGGTTCCATGACTGACATTGCCTAGTAATGATATCGTAGGGCTCTCACGGTGTGTGACCTATCCAGCTCCACCTGTCTTTGCCCTATTCTCCCATACGCTTTCGTTTGTAGTCTGTCGACCCACCATAGGCCCAGAATCTTTCTCAAGGATTTGTCGATAAAGCCCTTCAATCTCTTAATATTGAGTTTGGCCATCCGCCATGTTTCCGCTAGATATAGAAGGACCAACTTGACATTGGAATTGAATATCCCTAGCTTTGGTATGCATTTTGATAAATTTATAGCTCTATATTGTTTTCAACATGACAAATGCCAATCTTGTCTTTTGTATCCAGTTTGTGACATCTTCATTAGCACCACATATCCTTGTTTATCATGCTCCTTAACTACCTCATACAATGGTGTTCCTTCTGTTTCATAGGAGTCATCTTGTTGGTCACATTTCATTCTTTGTCTTTTCTGCGTTAGACCTATTTGATGGGGGAATAATATCTGGTGTGTCTGTCAGAGTTGGCTGTAGAGATGGGCTCTTGTGTCGTCTGCAGGTCTTCCAGCTAGTCCATTGGATTCCGTTACTCACATGGGCTGCATGTTCTTTCATAATCCAATCAACTGCCAGCAGGAACAGAAAAGGTGATAGAAGATGCCACGATGAACACTTTATTTAATGTTAAATGATTATGTGAGCTGTCCTTCGTGCAAAACTACACTGCTCGTCTTCATACATCTGCTATATTAGGCTGGTTAGATGTTGCTGGATGCCGTAGTGCATATGTGATATAAGTAACAAATACCAGGCCAAGTCTTTCAACTGGCATACTATCTAGATCTGTTGAAACCAGCCCCCGCCCCGACTATCCTTAGTCGCCTCTTACCACATGCGTGACAGGTTACATTGTTGTTTTTCTTTGCTCCCCCTCTCAGGTCCTGGTAACAAGAAAATGATCAATCAAAACCTTTCAGGTCCTGGTAACAAGAAAATTATCAATCAAAACCTTTCAGCTCCCTGTGGAGTATAGGTCTTAAAGTTTTCCTGTTCTGTACCATCCTTTCCAGATCTGTGTAAGTCTTCCCTGTTACCTTTTGTGCTTGTCTCGAACTTTCTGCTCCGTGATTGTTGAGGTCTGCCTCTTCTTCTCTTGCCCTGATGATTCCAGAACAGAATCTGTCTTGTAATGTCATCAGTTATTTCCCGTAATATGTGTATTATCCAAGTTTCACCAGCATAGGTCCGGTTCTTTCCAACAGAAAACTTGCTTATTGTAAAAGGCAGTAGGTAGAGTTGTGCATTGTGCTGACAGACGCATATAAGAATATACATATATCGCCACAAAACTGGCCTCTATAAGGGCACAAAACGCATTGGTGCAGGCTTCCTGCAAAGACGCCATATCTAGTTTGCTACCTCACTCTCCTACTGGATCCTAACACATCCATTATGATATTGTAGTGGCGACAACACTCGACGTGGATTGCCTTGTCGTTCCACTTCGACATGTCAATATTGTATGTTTCCAGAAGGTTTGGACAGAACACCAAGGGGTCTGAATGTGGCTCCAGTCGCATGTTTATCATCCCTGTCTCCCCCATATCTTTAAGTTCTTCCTGCATCGTGGTTCATCAGTTCAGTATATTGAGTGACTTCCATGTTACGTAAGACGAGTAGTATCCAGACTAGGTTCCTCCCACAGCTCAGTCCAGGGAACTTGCTTCAGTTCATGACATTTTAAAATGCGTCGTTTTCCTGGCCCAATGCTGTAAGGGCTGTGTTGACTGAAACTTCCGTCTGTTTGTTTTGTGCACTGCACATTGTGTCTAAACATAGGGTTTCCCTCTTTGATTTCTGATGTGCTCGTGTTTCAGGTGGTGGAACGTCCATTATGAGGTATATTTTTTTCAGTTTGAGTAGGTTTTAGGCACTCTGTAGCTACACGGCCAGTCTCAATTATTGCTGTATCATTACTTTTGACAAGTGTAGAGTTTTTGAAAACTGACGCAGAGTGCTTAGCTACGGAGAAACACAGGGCGTGTGTTGACACCTGGCTCAGCTTCACCTACGGTGCCAGTCAACTTTCGGATGTTATTATTTTTTTGCTTATATCTTCCGTTATCTTTCCTGACAGTGTATCGCGCATGGCAGCTTGCGATCCATTTCTACTTCCATATATTTTAGAACCATACTGTGTTCCTTGTCATTTGATCTATAGTTTTCCTTTTTACCTCAATTTCTGTCTGAGGTGGAAAGTACATGCCTGGGTTTTTTTTCTGCCGTTTCAGGTAATTTGTTGCTGGTAATATAGAACAGGAGGGCCATCAAAGGCGCTTGAGAGTTTGTGTTCAACTTCTTCAAAACACCAACCTCTTAAAAACACGTTCATTGGGCAACGACTGCTGTGTCATCTGCATAAGTGAAATTTCGTCACCTTTGTGTCCATAGGTTGGTCGTTGGTTATACATTTATACAATTGCTATTCCTGAGCCTACCACACATTCAACACCTAATTAACTGCGAGAGCTAAAGGGCACAGGTGAAACGAAGGATCTACAAAGTGGCACACAAATCAGTAAATCGCTTACAAGTTGGAATACATGGCTGTGATGGAAAAATATATGAGAGCAGGCAAAACCTGATACACCAAGACCAGACGGAAGGAAGTCAACACAGATGGAAGACCCTTTTCAATTAATTTATATTGTACTCTTAATTATTATGTATCCAGTATATTATTTGTCATATTTCCCAATCATTCCATTCGTTGTACACCTCACTACACTGCTATCTTCACAATTTTTTATAAAATGTATGATGGGGTTTTATTTAAAAAAAAAAGAAAAAAAGGAGGGGGGGGGGGGGGGGGGAGATATATATTTAATTCAGGAAATAAATAAAGAGATCCGAATCAAGTATGAAGGAAAATAAATATACTCATTCCCAAAATGGTTCCAGGAAAATAATTGTGCATATTTGTGCAAATACCTACGAAGGACAACGAGGATCATCAAAAGCAAGGAACAACGGGAGGAGCATCACGGAAATACCAGACTATGTACAAACAGATACACACACGCATCCAAGCACTGGTTTATGCGTCTTAATATCGCCCAAATTGACTACGGTCTGGGGTGGAATAGGCGCGCCTCCGCCAGTAGAAACTAGTGAGGCAAACACATAAAATAAAAAAAAACATTTTTACAACACAGGTGCTAGACGCTTCCTTGTGCCAGGCGCTTCCTTGTGCCAGGTTGGTTTCGCCATATTCCCTCCCCTTAAATTCTTTCCACCATCACACACACACCTCTTTTTTCTCTCTCCCTTTATCCTAGCATCTATTCTACAAGAGAAATGTGTTAAGGTTAGTTCAGAAACCACGCCAGAACAGAGACAAGAGCGAGGACAAATTAGGGACAACGAACAATACACATAAGAACTAACACGTGGAAGTAGTGATGAAACACATACAACAAACAAAATTCACGTAGCTATCTAAGTATTCAATTATGTACAACCAAAGGTGTGTGGGTGACGTGTATCACTTGATCTATCTAAATACTTGGGTGGTTGTAGATTCTCAATGCCATCTGTTGCCTCATATTGCCACAAACTATTATTAGCATCCTAAAATGCGATATTCATGAGATTTCATCCATAAATCTGTGTATTCTCTATAGTGTCTTCACACTTTAAGGTAGTGTGGCTTTGTCAAGTCTTCGCGTGTAGTTCCCGAATGGGGAGAAAATAATAGAAACACTATAACCTGCCAGCATGTCGCAAGAGGCGACTAAGGAGGGTATGGCTACTCCATACTATAGAAGCTTAAGCAACAAAAACGTCAACATATTTATACTAGTCAACGTTTGATGTTTCTTCTACGTTCCTTCTCAAGCTCCCGCTTCTATCCCTGAAAAGGGCTTTCCTAGTAGCAGGATGTTGTCCGGAGAACTGAATGCGTTGTGTCGTAGTTTACAGCTTGGCTGCGAATTTGCACCTTACGGTCCTTCTTCTTCGTCGTTTGTTCTCAATCTCCCACTACCAAACCCTGAAAGGGCTTACGTAGCAGAATGTAGTCCAGAGAACGGAATGCGTTGTGTCGTAGTTTACAGCTTGGCTGCGATATTTGCACCTTTCGGTCCAACACATCCGACTTCAGCAAGCATTTTTTGAGTACCGGGTTAGCATTCACTCTTCGATCCCTTCTCCTTAGCCAGTCTGCCCTGCTGCAGCCTGTTATCTAGGATCACCGCGTAGAGGTGTAGAAGGGTCTTGGCAGCTAGGGTTCGCTCGCCCTGACGCTAGCAGTCAGCTATGGGTCGCTGACCACTGCAGCTCATGCGCTGCTCAGCATCTTGATCCCACCTTAGGGTCCGATAAATCCGACTTCAGAATACATTGAGTACTTGGTTAGCCTTCCCTCTTTGATTGCTTCTCTGTTGCGGCCTGTTATCCAGGATCACCACGTCACAATAATCAAAGAAAACATTGTAATGCATCTAGACAGGTTTAATCTCATCAGAAATAGTCAGCATGGGTTTACTAGATGGAGATTGGGTTTAACAAATCTATTGGAATTCATGGATGAGGTTACTAAAATGATAGATAAGGGGGAACCAGTGGCTGTTATTTATCTAGATGTTGCAAAGGCTTTTGATAGTCTACCTCATCGAAGATTATTTAAAAAGTTAAAATCACATGGAATAGGTGGGGAAGTTGCCGAATAGATTGAAAATTGGTTAACAGGAAGAGGGCAGAGAGTGATCATACAAAAGGAGTGGTGTGAAGTGAAAAGTAGAGTGCCACATGGCTTAGTTTTGGGACCAATATTGTTCTTGATATATAAACGATTTGGACATTGATATAGGATCCATGATTGAAACATTTGCAGATGACTAAACTATGTAGTAGTGTCTCATCTATAGCAGAAGGATATATTGAGGTCGAATTTAGATAAAATTCGAGACTGGTCTGTGAGATGGAAAATGACGTTTAATATAGATACCGCCCTCGCTAACACCTCACACCCCTACGGCAGTAATGCTATGGGTTACTTTATTTTTACTTCTATCATAGGCTTCATTTATTTGAGTTGGACTCAGCCTTATCAATTATAAATAACGTTTTTTTCGGGGGGGGGGGGGGGGGGGTTTACTTGTGTAAGGCACTCGTCTCATCAAAAGGCTTGCCTCAAACGCTAGTGGTGTTGAATCAGGCAAGGTTTAAGTCCAGGTGAGATCAGGCACCTAGCACTATGGAAGACAGACAATCCTGGAAGGTCCCATGCACACAAAATAACTCTTCACTGTCCTGCGAACAAAAACATTCCGACAAATAATGAAACTCCTCAATACACCACCTATCTTTCCCCGAGGTCTAGTAATTCACAGGATGTATATCTCAAATAGAACCTCCTGCGGAAAGCCATCAACTACCTGGCCGCAGGTATGCATCAGCCTGTTTTGTTGATTACTAGGGTTACAATAGACCCTTGTATCTTAAAAGGTCATGTCAAACTTACATAGGCAATATGGCAGACTCAATCTTGGTTGGAAAGTCTCATTTGTCTTTGTAGTATTTAGAGTGCAGTCTGTGATCACATCCCTATGAAATTGTTGAACATCATCTTTGTGAATATCCGGGTTGAAGGTGTTAGGAAAGAGCTTCTTCCTCCGAGGCCAGACAAATGGAACACTTTGTACGGAACTAAACAACAGCTTACAATCATTTTACAGATACCACTATATGACATTGGGACAAAGGACATGAGCCCATAGGCCGCTGGATCAATAACCAACCAACTATGGTCCTTAGTAGTGGTTAAAATAGTGTTTTGTTTTATACAATAAATCCTAAAGAAAATCCAGAGACCACGCCGTAAAGACGGCGTAGGTAATTACTAATTTGACATTAGTATCAAATTAAAGCTTTTCTTCTGTGTTGAATCTTTTCAATCTTGAATGACACTTAATGTTTTTACTAAATCATCAAAATTAATACTTTTCTTCTGTGTTGAATCTTTTTTTTTTTATCTTGAATGACACTATTATTGCTTGCACGATATCATCAAAGTTAATGCATTTCTTCTGTATTTAATATTTTCTTTCTAGAAATGACAATTTTATTGCTTTCACTGTATCCTTTCCTTTCTCCTATTTTCTTACTTGGTTTAAAAAAAATATAAATGTAACAATTGTTTTTCTTGCTAACTGTCCTTTTACATGTCTCATTTCTATGTCCCTGTTAAAACCACTTGAGGACAGATCAATATCACTTCCCCACTTCATTCTGACTGGAAATACCTTTCCAAGTGATTCCTCATCCCTCTCTCTACATGAACACACACAAGCACACCACTAGACTAGGGCCTGCACACAAGCACACCACTAGACTAGGGCCTGATCTAGATTTACATTTTCCGTTGCCTGTTCTGCTGTCACACCATAGTCGAACTTTGAACTTTAGCCTCTAGTTTGATCCTTTTCACACTACCACACTCTCCCCCCCCCCCCCTCCTCTCTCTCTCAGGGGAAGAGGAGACTAACGTCTGGTCAGACACACTGCACTTATATATGTTAGTCAGGGTCAGGTAAAAAATACTGGCAAAGACCATGCTTAGATATTATCTCCCTAAAGTGTTGACTTAATTAATCTACACTAACAAAAACCATATTTATGAAATGATGCTTTCTTATACTGAAAATGTTCAGAAAGTAATCAGGAGAAAAACAAACAATATGAGTAATCAAAACTTTTCTTAAGTTTTCATGTTGGTTTGATTGTTTGCGAATGCTCACAATGAGTAGGTTTACTCTTTTGTGTGCTCTGAAGTTTAAGTGGTGGGTTGCAGTAGCTTTAGCCTACCTCACATCCTGGAGCGTCTGGTCAGTATATTTTGCTGTACCAGAGTTTAGTCTTCCTCCCCATGTCAGTTTGGAAATTGTATAATATTTAGGAACACCACTGCAATTGGTTTCATGGAACAACACTACAATTGATTTCATGGAACAACACTGCAATTTGTTTCATGGAACAACACTGCAATTGGTTTCATGGAACAACACTGCAATTGGTTTCATGGAACAACACTACAATTGATTTCATGGAACAACTCTGCAATTGGTTTCATGGAAGAGCAAATACTACAATTGATTTCATGGAACAACACTATTACAATTGATTTCATGGAACAACACTACAATTGGTTTCATGGAGGAGCAAGCACTACAATTGGTTTCATGGAGGAGCAAGCACTACAATTGGTTTCATGGAGGAGCAAGCACTACAATTAATTTCATGGAACAATACAATTGGTTTGATGGGACAACACTGCAATTGGTTTCATGGAACAACACAATTGGTTTCATGGAAAAACAATGCAGTTGTTTCAAGTGTTTTCACTCAACACATTTTCCTTTAGGTATTGCTTCAGAATTATAGCTTTTTAGTTTGCAAAAATGTTTAAATTGGCCCCTGACTTTTTTAAGATTGAGCATTTAGCAGCTCTGTGTACTCTATATATCATTTGTATTAATTGACAGGTGCAGGACTTAAGCACCATGAAAAGAAAATACATCATGTATGGGTTTGATAGTGACATACATGTGTTGATGTCATAATGAGTGTTGATGACCTGTCAATGTCATGAATGCTTTTACTCAGTCATCTTTGAAATGTATTGAAAAGTCTTCATAAGCTACTTGGGGAATATGAATGTAATGCTTACACAGCAAAGTTATTCTTAGTTTATTAGTGCCACTGATATATACTTCTTCAGTGTTTATTCTGAGAACATCATTTTGTTCATGTTGTGTCATAGTTTACAGCGATTTTGCGTTATCTGCACCTTTTGGTCCGACACATTTCAGGTTTGTTGCTATTTTCTAAATAAGACAAACCAGTGTCATTATGCATAATAAATTAATATTTAGCGTAGTTTCATGAAACCTAATTTATTTTGGCAAGTGAACACTTTGCCGAAGACCAAACACATAGCTAGAAGATTTAGAATGTGCAAGGGCATGGAATTTATAGAGAATAGAAAACTGTGTTCTTGTTTGTTGTTAATCAGCTTCCCTGAGTGATTGGCTCTTGTAGGGGGGGGGGGGGGTGTGTCTTTATTATGATGAGTCTGTAGCTTTCCTTTCCGCCCTGGACAGAAATTAGATAACTTCTGGCTATTTCCTGAACACAGGGAACATATAGATCAGGGCTCGTCCTGGCTATTTCCTGAACACAGAGGGAACATATAGATCAGGAATCGTCCTGGCTATTTCCTGAACACAGAGGGAACATATAGATCAAGACTTGTCCTGGCTATTTCCTGAACACAGAGGGAACATATAGATCAGGAATCGTCCTGGCTATTTCCTGAACACAGAGGGAATATATAGATCAGGGCTCGTCCTGGCTATTTCCTGAACACAGAGGGAACATATAGATCAGGGCTCGTCCTGGCTATTTCCTGAACACAAAGGGAACATATAGATCAAGACTCATCCTGGCTATTTCCTGAACACAGGGAACATATAGATCAGGGCTCGTCCTGGCTATTTCCTGAACACAGGGAACATAGATCAGGGCTCGTCCTGGCTATTTCCTGAACACAGAGGGAACATATAGATCAGGGCTCGTCCTGGCTATTTCCTGAACACAGAGGGAACATATAGATCAGGGCTCGTCCTGGATATTTCCTGAACACAGAGGGATCATATAGATCAAGACTCGTCCTGGCTATTTCCTGAACACAGAGGGAACATATAGATCAGGGCTCGTCCTGGCTATTTCCTGAACACAGAGGGAACATATAGATCAGGGCTTGTTCTGGCTATTTCCTGAACACAGAAGGAACATATAGATCAGGGCTCGTCCTGGCTATTTCCTGAACACAGAGGGAGCATATAGATCAGGGCTCGTCCTGGCTATTTCCTGAACACAAATGGAACATATAGATCAGGGCTCATCCTGGCTATTTCCTGAACACAAATGGAACATATAGATCAGGGCTCGCCCTGGCTATTTCCTGAACACAGAGGGAACATATAGATCAGGGCTTGTCCTGGCTATTTACTGAACACAGAGGGAACATATAGATCAGGGCTCGTCCTGGCTATTTCCTGAACACAGAGGGAAGATATAGATCAGGGCTTGTCCTGGCTATTTCCTGAACATAGAGGGAACATATAGATCAGGGCTTGTCAACCCTTTTATACATGGTGCCAACTTTTGTCAGGGTAAATTTTTCTTACCAACCACTAAAATCTAAATTGAAGAAAAATCGCGATCGTCCGCTGAGTCTGTAGTTTTGATGTTATTTATATCATAGGGGGAAGGCATGGGCTAGTGGTTAAGTGACATGGCTCATAACTCGATGGTGCTGGGTTTGATCCCCATCATAGTACCGACCGTTACCCCGAGGAAGCAAACCCTTAGAAAATGCAGGAGGAAGCAGACCGTTACATAAAATGCATGCCGAGGTCGGATGTACGGGACCGACAAGCGCAAAATAAAAACCGCAGTGCAATTCACACCGCCTTGGGGAATAGAGAAATAAGGTGAACGCAAAAAAAAAAATTATCATGTGGCATGTCCTTTGCAGAATGTACCTCCCATCACAGACCGTCTGAAAGAAACTCGATCCCTTGCCAAATCTTCAGCTGATTTCAATTTCAGAGTCATGCCTAAGCATTCCTTGACAACTTGGTGCCATCGCCTTCTTGGTCTGCCTCTCTTGCCCGGCACCAGAATTTCCAATACTGTTCTCTCAAGATCACTGTGCCTTTTGATGTGGCCGGAGCCACATTTCAATTTTCTGTTCATGATGTAATTTATGAACCAGTTCTCCTCTATGCCTAACTTTTGTTGATTGTCTGCATTTTTTTTTTTTCTTTCGATCCATGAATTTCTGAGAAATTTCTATAAAATTTAGACTCAAAGGACTTGATTCTCCACTTATGAGGTTTGAGTAACTGACCATGTTTCGCAGCCATATGCTACCAAAGAAAATTCACTGGTATTCTGCCATAGTTTCTTCAGGTTGTGTAGCCTCTGCATTGCCATAATAATAATATGTTTTTAATACAGAATGTAATTACTCTGCTACCGCCAACCTGAAAGTAAAATCATGCACTAGTGGGCGCTAAAGCACAGGTTCTTCTTTGTCTTCATTGTTTGTTCTCAATCTCGCGCTACCAAGCCCTGAAAAGGACTTTGCAAGAAGCAGGATGTTGTCCCGATAAATGGAATGTGTTGTCATAGTGTACATCTTGACTGCGATATTTGCACCTTTCAGTCCGACACCTACTTTCGCAGGCATTTTTTAGTATCGGGTTTGACTGATATAGATTATAGGATAGGTAATTATTTAAAAAAATTAGTAAATTTTATATATGTTAGATTTATTATGTTTAGCAGAACTGACATCATGAAACCCCAGGCAGATTTTTAGGTGCTTAGTCTTTACCAGCAGATTACATACATGCATGCATACAGACAGAGAGAAGTAATGGTAATATTTAAGTGCATATCAATAGTATTTGCATTTCATCATTTCACATCAATTATTTCTTTACATCTCTTTCAGAGAAGCTGAGGCTCAGTAAAAGGATTGAACTTTTAAAGAATTAAGGGCACACTTAGTGCTCCATATAACTTGTAGGGAGCATCCACCAACAACCACTTCAATTTTTTGTGAAAGAAATTGGAGTAAAGTTTTCTCAGTATAAAAGAGCTTCACTTGTTGTGAGTCATCTCTACACTCAGCTATGGGGAAAGGGGGTCAAGGCGAGTCCAATGGAGTAGAGGTCAAGAGACAGCTACCAGAATATACATGGGATGATATCAAAGATAAGACAACCAATGAAAATAAATGGTTGGTCATAGATAGTCAAGTCTACAACATCACCAGCTGGTCCAAAAAGCACCCTGGTGGACCAAAAGTCATAGGTCACTATGCAGGCCAAGATGCCACAGTGAGTATTGTAAAGTTGTTTCTTTAGAGAAGGTCACTATAGTTTAGAGGCAAGAAACAAAAGAGTGATTCCCCCAAATTTCAAGCGCCTTCTGGTCTCAAGGTAGGTGAGATACGTGCCTAGTCCTATTGGAGACATGGCTATAAATTAAGTTCCCATGTACATGCTGTGCACGTGTAAGAACCCTTAGTAGTTTAAAATCGGGGGAAAAAAAACAGGCAGTCAACCACTCGCTGTCTGGGCAAATATTCTAAAGGTTATACAATTTCTACCGAATAGTTACCTGCATGAAGTTTAAAAGGAGGCGGATCCCTCCATCATGCAAAAACACAACAGGCCAATGATCTGTTATCTGCACATTCGACTGCAAGCATATTCAAAACATGTACACCACAAGAGGAGCAACTAAGATTGTTAACAATACAAAGATAGATAGAGAACATTATAATTTTACAGATATGTTGTAATTAAACACTTTGAATAGCATGCCAATGGAAGTCTTCTTTGTGTGTGCAATTTTACAATTGCACTGAAATATCTACATCTTACGGCCTGGCACATTTGCTTTTTATCAAATCAATCAAAATCATGTGGTCCCATTTTCATAGAGCCAACACTGGATTTACTTAACTTAAATGTCATTGTACTGGTTTAGAAGACTCCTTCTGTACACAGCCAGTTTCTTCCACTCCATTAATTGCCTTGCATTTCCCATAACCTCTAAAGGTTGTAGCGGCATCACTCAGCGTGGGATTAGACCCGCCATCACCAGATTTTAAGAAATCTGATAATTTGTAGGGCTATTTCATAACAATGCTTTTTACATGGTGAGGTTGCCAGTCCCATGCACAACCTTCATTAGTTACCCCCCTTTATGACAAACGTTAAGCAACACATTTTATTCTCCTTAGATCCTTGGTCGTTTTGTTCAGGTTAATTCTTCCCATCCTTTAGTCGCCTCCAGCATACCTGCAAGGGTGATATGAATTCTTCTTATTCTACTTGAATTACTATAGGGATCAAGATGCTGAACAGCGCATGAGCTGCAGTGGGCAGCGACCCATAGCTGACTGCTAGCGTCAGGGCCAGCGAACCATAGCTGCCAAGACCCTTCTACAGCTCCACGCGGTGATCCTGGATAACAGGCTGCAGCAGGGCAGACTGGCTAAGAAGAAGGGATCGAAGAGGGAATGCTAACCCGGTACTCAAAAAATGTTTGCTGAAGTCGGATGTGTTGAACCGAAAGTGCAAATATCGCAGCCAAGCACAACACATTCCGTTCTCTGGACTACATTCTGCTACTTACCCTTTCAGGGTTTGGAAGTGGGAGATTGAGAACGAACGAGGAAGAAGAAGAAGAAGAAGAATTACCATAAGTGACCTTTATTAGTTCCATCTACTTAGATGAACATTCTGGTTTTAGTGCATTATAGACTTTACTATTTTCCTGTTAGAAGGTACATGCCACCTCGCAACATCCAGGTGATGAACTGTTATTGTCAAAGGCTATTTATTGTGCTTGCTTTGGGAGCATTTAAACCGAAAGGTGCAAATATCGCAGTCAAGCTGTAAACTACGACACAATGCATTCTGTTCTCTGGACTACATTCTGCTACTTAAGCCCTTTCAGGATTTGGTAGTGGAGATTGAAAACGAACGCAGAAGAAGATAAACAGACAAAAAAAAAAGTAGCATTTGGCAACAGCCAATGTCCTTAAGCTGTACCGAAGTGCGTGGAGCCTCAAGTCGACTGCTGCCTTCAAGTCGAAGTCTGAAGACTAATGACACACAAGAAGAAGACAATCCTATCTATGACAGCATTTGGCACTCTTATGTGAATGATCGATTCTCTTATATTTTTCGCCTATATTATTATATTTCTTAAATTATTATGCAATATAGGTTAAATTGTTTTTATTTGTTCTATTTTCACAGGACGCATTCAGAGCATTTCATAACGACTTGAACTTTGTCAGGAAGTACATGAAATCTATTCACATAGGCAGTTTAAAGACATCACAGCAAGAAGTCATACCTATAGATAAAGACTTCAGAGAACTGCGGGAGACTGCTGAAAAGATGGTATTATTCTGAAATTGTATTTCATGTTATTTTAGAATTCTTCTGCGTTCGTTCTCAACCTCTCTACCAAGCCCTGAACAGGACTTTGCAAGTAGCAGGAAGTAGTCCAGAGAATGGAATGTGTTGTGTCGCTAGTATACAGCTTCACTGTGATGTTTACATCTTTTGGTCCGACACATCTATCTTCGACAGGTTTAGAGTTCATATGTGCAGATGCTGACATCTGTCAAACCTTTACAGTCCCTATCAAAGTTGGCAGATGTTTCTCTTAGTCCAAGACAACTGCAGCAACTCATTAATATTAATTAGAACAAATTGAGCTACAATTATTATCTAAAGTTTATTTATGACACAAAGTATTCATAATAAAAATATATATACTCATTTGAAACATTAACTCTTAGTATCGGAGACTCTACCTGAGAAACCAGACAACCATCAACTCTTTAACACTTTTTTATACAGAGTTTCAGATAGTGAATTTTTGTCCAATTACATAATCACTAGACATTTGTGCCGCCGAATGATGTTTCTAGACCTACCAAGACCTTCGACTTGGTTAGTAGAAAGGGTCTATTCGAACTCCTCGAAGATCGGCTGCCCCTCAAAACTGCATAGCATGATAATTTCTTTTCACACTGATATGAAGGGCTCAGTTCTATATGATGGATCATCTTCAAACACTTTTCCCAACAAACAGAACATACCGGCTACAAAAAAAATTATTATTACCACCAGTTGAACAGAAGAGAGCAGGTCGTGGTCTTCAGACTCCACACAGGCCACAACAGACTGAGGTACCACCTATTCAATAAACTGAAGATAGGTGGCACTGACGAATGTATCTATGGCACCGAGAAAATGACCGCTGAACATCTGCTGCAAAACTGCCTGACATACGAGAACCAGAGAAAACACATGTGTCCATCACCATTGGCAACACTAGACACGCTCTTTTTTTGAAAAAATACAGGTTGACGTTTGACAGCGTACGAAGAAGAAGAAACACTTTTCCCAACAAGAGTGGAGTGAGGCAGGGATGTATGCTCGCGCCGACCCTCTTTGGGATCTTCTTCTCCATGCTCCTATCTTACTCTGGACGGTGTTTATCTGCACACCAGGTCAGATGGGCGGCTGTTTAACCTGTCCCGATTGCATGTGAGGACCGAGGTGAGGATGGTGCTCATTAGGGAGATGCTATTTGCGGATGATGAAGTTCTGGTGACAAATAGTGAGAAGGCCTTCCAGAGACTGGTAGACAGTTTCGCAGAGGGGTGCAAGCAGTTTGGTCTCACCATAAGTCTGGAAAAGACAGGTCTGCGCACAGGGCATTACCACTACGCCATCTATAAAGATTGATGGCATCACTCTGGAGGTTGTCAACAGTTTCACTTTTCTGGTGTCTGCCATCAGCAACACTCTCACTCGAGGAGGAGATCGACAGTAGACCTCATGGCCCGCCTGACGAAGAGTCTGGGAAAATACTGCGCTGTCTCACTACACCAAGGTCCGGGTCTATCAGACCTGCGTTCTTGGCACTCTCATGTATGTAAGTGAGATTTGTGAGCACTTACACAGCGGCTTAACACCTTTCACATGAGATGTTCTGCCCAATTGGTTTCCTAGAGGTCTCAATGTTTGGCAGAGATGAGAACAGAACCACTACCAATATGACATTTTGTAAGATGGTTCAGTCTTAGGGTCGAAACCCCGGAACTCTTGATCTTGCATAACTCATCATTAACACTCAAACGCTTGCTGGGGACGGCGTGGGTTAGTGGTTAAGTGACACGACTTACAATCTGAAGGTGCTGGGTTCACTTCCCATCTCAGCACCAGCCGTTACTCCGGGTAAGCAAACCCTTAGAAAATGCAGGGGGAAGCAGACCCTTACATAACATGCATGCCGGGGTCAAATGCACTGGGCTGACATGCGCAAAATAATAACAGTGCAATGCACATCACCTTGGGGAACAGAAAAATAAGGCGAATGCAAAAAGAAAGAAAAAAACGCTTGCTGAGTTTGGGGTAGTCTCTTGGTTTGAAAGAAGTTGAGCAAAATAATAACAGTGCAATGCACATCGCCTTGGGGAACAGAAAAATAAGGCGAATGCAAAAAGAAAGAAAAAAACGCTTGCTGAGTTTGGGGTAGTCTCTTGGTTTGAAAGAAGTTGAGCGGAAACACCTCATATTATAAAGCAGTTGAAGCAGGGGTCTTTAACTTCTCCCTGATTTTAAAACTTGACCATATATGCTCTTAATGAATAACAGGCTAATTTTGCAGATTTGTGTCTTTCAGCCAAGGTCAATTAGCCGGAATTCCATAAAAACTATTGTTATTGAACAAATTGAGTTAAAATTATGATGTAAACACTGAGAGACATATAATTAAACTATCTATGACTTGAAGTATCCATAATAAAGATTACAAATTCGTATGAACTATATATTAGTATAATGCAGTGGAAATTTGAGAGAAAAAATTTTTTTCCTACTTACTGCATGTCACGTTTCGTCGATGTATTCGTGAATTCCTATACACATGCTTAACATATTATGTGTCCTAGTCATAGTCTGAATCGGATGTGTGTTGAATATCCATGAGTAATCCAGATAAGTGATCATTGGACTGAACAAACAAATCATTTCTATGGTCTTGAAGCCCAACTTTCATTGCAATAAATGTGTAGACTTTCAAATATAACACACTCTGAAATCAACATGCCGGAATACAGTCATACAGTCAATTGCTCATGTGTGACCGCAACCATCATGTAGAGCTGTCAACAAATAAAATTCTACAAATTAAATTACGAAACACAAACACATTATTCAGAGGTCCATTTTGGTCGAGATGGAGGGCCATTTTCGGCAGCCAGTGCCTGGCGATACAAATTGTCGAGAGTTATGCCATGAAGAATTTTAATTGATGTGAAACCATGTTTTCTTAAAAATCATTTATTTAACCAGGTGACCATGTTTTTCTATCATTCCAGGACCTCTTCAAACCAAGTCTCCTGTTCTTTTCATTGCATCTGTTGCACATCCTGTTTCTAGATTTTGCGGCCTGGGCAGTCATGTACTACTTTGGCACTAGCTGGATACCATATTTAGTGTCACTGGCGCTCATAACTACAGTAGAGGTAAATATACCATTCTCACTGAAACATACTTTGTGACTGCACCATAGAAAACACTTACTGCATTTAAATTAGTAATCTGAAAACTGCATTTTCTAGCTAGACAGGACCTGCCATATTTCTATAAGGAAACCAGAAAGCCTGTAGGGCTCTGAATGAGAGGTACTCCTACATTGATGGATAGAACCTTGTTCTATACTGCCCACCAGCCAGGTCTCTGGATCTTTCACGGTGTGATTTCTTTTTCTATATCAAACATGTGGTCTACATGCCACCTTTTCCCTTAGATCTCCAAACACTAAGGAATCAGATTACAGCTGCTATGAGGACGAAGTTGGCTAGTGGTTAAATGACATGGCTCACAATCCGAAGGTGCTGGGTTCGCTCCCCATCACAGCACTGGCCATTACCTCGATGAAGCATGGGAGGAAGACTAACGTCTGGTCTGGCAAAATATACTGATCAGACATGTTAGTGAGGGTCAGGCAAAACATACTGGCCAAGACCCTCACCTCACCCAATAGAAACATAGTGCAAAGCACACCGCCTTGGGGAATAGAGAAATAAGCCAAACGCCAAAGAAAACACAAACCAGCTGCTGTAAAAAAATAGCACAGGATCAGTTGCATCAAATGTGAGAGTAATTGAACTAATGGTTAGATGTGTGCCGTGTAACACGAGGGGTACACCTTGAAGGATTGTAATATAACTTGGACAGTTCTACTTTATTTTTGGTACAAGCTAAATATTTTTACGTGCTCTGTAGCCATAGTTGTAAACATCTAGAAAACCAGTGTTCTTTTTTCCCTATTTGTTTTCCTTCTATCGAGTAAATGTCTGAACCCAAACAATTTGCCTATCATCTGGTGCAAACCAAACATATTTTAAGTTTGCAATTACCAAATTTGTATACTTTGAAAATACCAATATCCTTTTTGAAAGACCCTCCATCTTGAGTACCCAAGGGTATCTTACTGGGGAGAAAAAGAATATGACTTATACACTTTCAAGCCTGTCATAAAAGAAGGTTGTGCATGAGACTAGCAACTTGATCATATAAAATAAATCTGCTACAGAAACTTCCATTATAAGAGTATGCAAACTGCTTGGCCTAGGCTTCCTATGATGAGCTTTGTACAAAGGTGGCCCCCCCATACTTGAAAGATGTATATAGAGTGATAAGAGAGCCTACTTCTTATGATAAAGATATCTGGTTAGTCCTCCAGTAATGCGTATCAGTCTACCGAGATGTAAGGGGGTACAAGACATACACGTTTTGGAAGAGAACTGAACATAACCACCTCCCAGAAAGCTGAGACCTTGTACAATGAAGTCCCCTACAGCAGTATAAGCTATGAGACTTCTTGTAAACATTTATTCTATGTATCATATAATCCTGCACATGCATCTGACATTGACACTTTGTTTTTGCTCTTCTAGGCTCAGGTGGGATGGATCCAGCATGATTTTGGCCACTTATCTGTGTTTAAGCACTCCAAATGGAACCATGTCTTCCACTATTTTTCTGTGGGAGTTATTAAGGTAAGCTTACAATTGGTGGGAGAGTTTCTAAATATGGAAGACAATAGTGTATAAATCAGACTAGTGTATGTCAACTTATAGTCTTAGGTGCACATGTAGAAGTGAAGAATCAGAACATGATTTATTTCCATACCAGGTACTTATTTGTACTACCAAAGGCACACTGAGTTATAATCTTTGTTGTCAGGATGTTTTTGAAGTTTTGTATTCCTGCATGTTGCTTGTTCCCACAAATACCCTGTTGATCTATTTTTTATGCAAATAGTTTTTGTAAGATAATAATTGTACATGTGCTGTTGAATAGTGTAATTTAACTACAAATAATTCCATCCTGTCTTGCTAGCATATAAACAAGGGGGCTTCAAATGAAAACCTTAAAATTGCAATAGTGCTATTATGTATCGTTGCCATGAGTTTCAAGTATCCTGCAGGTGGTTATCGTAGCTCATGCAGACAAACCACACAATCATAGTATAAGTTTAAAGATGGCCACACCACTAGTGACATTCATGAAAGAGGAGCAGAGTTCTGTTGTCTGGTTTTTTATTAGCAGGAGTTCCCTATTGGAATTCATAGGCAAATAATGGTTCAGTATGGCGGTGTAGACACTGTCACTCCAGCAAGTGTACGAGTAGAGTAGGAAATTGAGTTTTGTGACCAGGCACACTGAATAGTGACACCAGAATCGATTGTGTCGGTTGAACGCATTGTAATGAAAAATGATCTGAATAAAATAGCCACACTTCTGGATAATAGTCAAGGTTCTTCAACACAACACATGATCTATGATGTGCTCCAGTTCTACAAAGGGTCTGTAAGGTGGGTGCCACAGTAACTGACTCCAGAATTGAAATGACATGGTGCATGAGTAAGATACAAACTTAACAAGATTTTTGGGGAGTTATCCCTAGAGATATACATACATTTTATAAGTTCTGGGGATTTATTTCGAACAAAATGGAGACTACGCAGAAAAATAATAGCTGTGTGCCAGATTTTCTGAATAAAGAAGAAAAAATATACAGTTTTCATTGGAAGCACCCTTGTATTAGCATTGTGTGTGGAAACAAAATCAGCCATTAGAAGGAATACTGTATGTGGGTTCAGAACCCTTGTTCCCTGATGTTCAAAACCTTTCATTTGCATGTGGAACACAGGTCTTCAACATATAGTGGCTAAGTAATCTTGTCCTGTGCCATCTGTTCTAGTTCCCTCCAAGCCATCCTTATTTCTGCTGTGCTGCGTTTCTTCCACTCACCCACTTCCACCTTATTTGACGTCACGTAGTCCAGGATATCAGTCTTATATTTCACACTTAATTGATGTGTACATTTTTGTTGCTGTTTTTGAACCTTCGTTTCTACATGACAGGAAATCCAGTCCAATGTTCAGCGCTTCTTGTTTGTCTTTGTAAAAAAAAAATATATATACTTAGCATGTGACAATGTTACAATTCTTTGCTAATCTTTTGGACTCTAGTAACACACTGATGGTACTTTACTCTATGTCGTAAAAGGAGAATAAATGAGAAAAGCAAAACTAAATGAGATACAAACTTGAAAAGCATTTATTATTGCACTAACATTGTCCCTTATTTCTCAACATTGATACACTTATGCATCGCTTAATCAATGCACCAAAACCTGTAGCATTTGGTCTGCTATCTCAACCACATTTGCACTTTGCGTTCTTCTTCTTCTTCGTTCGTTCTCAATCTCCCGCTACCAAACCCTGAAATGGCTTAAGTAGCAGAATGTAGTCCAGAGAACGGAATACGTTGTGTCGTAGTTTACAGCTTGATTGCGATATTTGCACCTTTCGGTCCAACACATTCGACTTCAGCAAGCATTTTTTGAGTACCGGGTTCGCATTCCCTCTTCAATCCCTTCTCCTTAGCCAGTCTGCCCTGCTGCAGCCTGTTATCCAGGATCACCGCGTGGAGGTGTAGAAGGGTCTTGGCAGCTATGGTTCGCTTGCCCTGACGCTAGCAGTCAGCTATGGGTCGCTGACCACTTCAGCTCATGTGCTGCTCAGCATCTTGATCCCACACTTTGCGTTCAACATCTTCGTCATTTGCAAAACATCTCCAGTCAAGGTTGTTGTTGTTAAATCCCGCAATGAGTAGGAATACTCTTTTGTGTGCCCTGAAAACACGTTAAGTGGCGGGTTGTCGTAGCTTTCCTCACATTCCGAGTGTGCTGATGAAGGTGGACCGAGGTCTTCCAGGCGGTTGTGCTATACTTGGCTTCATCTGTGTGTCGCTCACTACAACGGGGATGACGTCGATCCCTCACCTTGTTAGCCAGGCTGCCATGAAAACAGCCCATTTCCAGGCTACGAGGAAGCCGAGGTGAGGGTCTTTATATATTTGGCCTGACCCCGACAACATGTCTGATCAGTATATTTTGCCTGACCAGACGTTAGTCTTCCTCCCCTCTTCCATCAAGGTGGGATTGTGCTGTAAGTTAAACCATATGAACGCCCTATTGCAGTTGCTACACTGTCTATCAATGTTTGCCAGTCATCTCCACCGTCTGCCGCGCATATGCTTCTGTTGAAATTTGAACAGGACGACCAAGTCATTAGTAAATTTTGAACATCCTTGAGAAAATTGATCAACCCAGAGATGAACCGCTTTATGTGGCATACATCTCACCGTAAACAGGAAGCATTTAATTATGACTATCCGTTGCAGAGTGTCCTTTTTGGGGCTCCCCCAAATGCACAACAGTACACTGTTCTTTAATTGTACACTTAGCATGGGCGCAATTTTTTCAGAGCTGCACAGTGTGCGTGCAATATCTGGCGTCTGCTACCTACAGTAATCACTAAAGCTGGATGTTGCTGCCACCTAATAACACCTTTTGAAACTGCCAAACAACTGTTTTCAGCTATCCCATATTTTATTGCCTTTACCATCATATATACTTGTAAAAAAAAACTGGTTACATAAGTAACCACTTTGGTAGCACTGAAGGACGGAGGATACACTTGAATTAGATTAAGAATGTACACAGAGAACACGGTAGCTCTCTCTTCAGTACCAAAGATACTAAATATAGCTTTTAAAAATAATTTAAATGTAGTTCACATACGAGAAAAGCAGAGAAATAAGTATCGCATTATATTATAATGTCTTTTTTTAAGCTTGAGTAAATAATATTCAGTTGACAGGGGACCCCTGCATAGCAACTTTATGATCTACAGATCAATGCATGTTGATGGAATATGCTAATTGAAAATGTAACCTAATAACTGTATATGTTATTCATTGTATACTAATCCTATTAAAACTACTAAGGATCATAGATCAAAACAATAGTATGAATATAACTTATTAATTGTGCACTGACATACGTAGCTGCTCTGCTTTGCCACAAGGCTTCTTTCTATCAGAGATTACAAACGAAAACACCTAACAAATCACAAAATAGCTAAGTCAGTCAGTTACAATAATGACATTTGAGAGGAAATAGGATGATGTGTTTTTAATCTACTTTTGACTTTCAGTACCACTGCAGCTTCACTTTATTTTCTCTTTGTCCTATGACCACAATTGCGAGCTAAAGTTGTTTATTTCTAATTACTTATTTTATTCAATCCTTTTCTCTCACGGAACAGCTAGAAACTTTTCTCTGAGCCCTTGAGTTCAGCGGAACACTGGTGAGAAATGCTGATTTATGAAATAGTTCTGCAAATTTGAAGAGATGAATCCACAATCACATGTTTTTGTTTGTATTTTTAAACCTTCAAGATCTACGGTCATGGTCATGCTGGGGTTTGTGGCATTGAAAAAGCTGTCATTTTGACTCCAGGTCACCGTAGTGGGGACATTGTAATAAATAGAGGTGAAAGTTTTAAGTTGATCACCTATTGGATGTTAAAGTTCTGTTTACAGATGCCCTGTCCGTGGTTACAGCGCTAAAAAGCCCGAAAAATACAGAACTTAATGATTTAAGAGCAGTAGTCTGTCAACTATGCCAACAGTCCGCACCAAAAAGAGTAGTGGTACAGTAGGTTCCATCCCACTGTAACATCCAAGGCAACGAGGAGGCAGACAGACTGGCAAAAGAAGGTGTAAGACTACCACAACCAGATTCTAGTATGACCTATGAAGAGTCCAAAAGGTTTATTAGGGCCAGATACATAGCCAAATGGGAAACAGAACATACTGGCTACACAAAAAATGATGCCTATTACCAGTTGAACAGAAGAGAGCAGGTCGTGGTCTTCAGACTCCGCACTTCATTCGCTACTGGTAAGTACACAAGCAATTTCAGAGCGGAGGCAGAGGCACTGAGGGCGGCAGTGGAAGAAATGGTGACACACAGTGAAAATGAAAGCCATATAGTCCTGCTTACAGATGCTCTCGCCGTAGTCACAGCGCTAAAAAGCCAGAAAAACACTGAGCTTAATGACTTAAGAGCAGCACTCTGCAAACTGTGCCAGCAGTCCGCACCAAAAAGGGTAGTGGTACAGTGGGTTCCGTCACACTGCAACATCCAAGGCAACGAGGAGGCAGACAGACTGGCAAAAGAAGGTGCAAGACTACCACAAACAGATACCAGTATGACGTACGAAGAGTCAAAACGGCTTATCAAAGCCAGATACATGACCAAATGGGAAACCGAACATACTGGTTACACCAAAAACGATGCCTATTACCAGTTGAACCGAAGAGAGCAGGTCGTTGTCTTCAGACTTCGCACTGGCCACAACAGACTGAGGTACCACCTATTCAACAAATTGAAGATAGGGTGTACCGACGAATGCCCGTGCGGTACTGGTAAAATGACCGCTGAACATCTGCTGCAGAACTGCCCGACATACGAGGATCAGAGAGAGCAGATGTGGCCATTACCAGTGGAACTGCAAGACAAGCTCTATGGCAGTGGCGAGAGCCTCAGGATGACCGCCGCTTTTTTCGAAAAAATAAGGGTTACTGTCTGACTGCGTACGCAGAAGAAGAAGAAGACTCCGCACTGGCCACAACAGACTGAGGTACCACCTATTCAATAAACTGAAGATAGGTGGCACTGACAAATGCACCTGTGGTACAGGGAAAATGATCGCTGAACATCTGCTGCAAAATTGCATGACATACGAGGACCAGAGAAAGCACATGTGGCCATCACCAGTGGAACTGCAAGACAAGCTCTATGGCAGTGGCGAGAGCCTCAGGATGACCGCCGCTTTTTTCGAAAAAATAATGGTTACTGTCTGACTGCGTACGCAGAAGAAGAAGAAGACTCCGCACTGGCCACAACAGACTGAGGTACCACCTATTCAATAAACTGAAGATAGGTGGCACTGACAAATGCACCTGTGGTACAGGGAAAATGATCGCTGAACATCTGCTGCAAAATTGCATGACATACGAGGACCAGAGAAAGCACATGTGGCCATCACCAGTGGCAACACTAGACAAGCTCTATGGCAGTGTCGACAGCCTCAGGATGACAGCTGCTTTCTTTGAACAAATTCAAGTTGACATCTGACAGCGTACGAAGAAGAAGAAGGATGTGATACTGCAATCGATGAACCGACGATGCACAGATAGCAACATTTTTAGATCATACGCTGGTCTAGTTAAGAGGGGCTTCTGAGAAAATGGAGCAGGAGTGTGTACAGTCATTGAGCTACGGAAACCATCAGTATCTATACTCTTCACAAATACTGAACAGGACTAAGCACTTATAGGTCTGCCTGGAGTTCAATGATGTCGATTCTTAACAGAACAAAGAGTATTTTGTATGCAGAAAGTAAGGATTAATCTAGCCTGTTGCCTCTGTGAAATAATACTCATAGTTACTGTTTTGCACATATCAACCTACGATTTGTAATTAATGAGCATGCTGTTTTTTTTAATGTGCTTGCGTTTCCCTGTATTGGTTTTTGTCTAATGCCAGTCGCACGTCAGCGTCTGAGGATTGTATTTTGAGGTGAGTCTAGGTAGAAATTTTCAGAATTCATATACACCTCTTTATAAGACACCTTTTTTTTTTAACTTGAAAAGGACATTTGTGTCATAGTTTACAGCACTGCTGGAATATCTGCCTTTTCGACCGAAGCATCTGATTTCATCTCGAATTTTGGGGACTGGGTTTGCCTTTCCTCTTCAATCTCTTAGCCAGGCTGCATGGTTGCAGTGTTTTCACTTGGTGTCTTTCAGTTATGGGTCACTGATCCTGATGCAAACAGCCAGCTGTAAGTCGCTGGCTGCTGTCAGCTCATCCATTGCTGCATTTTCTGCTCCCCCTTAAACACACACACACACACACACCCCCCCCCCCCCCCCCCCCCTATTTTTTTAATTTAGAAGAGATGTATCCATTTTACGGTTGTTATATTTTTTTAATATGTGCAGTTTGCTATTAATGAGTTCCACTTTGTTATGCAAGAGAAATATTGCTATTAGCAAGGGTCATTCAGGAACGGAAGCAGTTGAAATGTAGTTTTACAAAAGAACAGCATTAACCAAAAATAAATCTGTCAAATCAAAGACTTTCATCTCCCTGTGAAGCACAGGTCTTCAACAAATATTAGCTGTCCTTCTGTCCTATCTTTTTCAGTTTTGGCCACACCTTTTCTGTGCCTTTGATAGTTACTTTGATCTCCAAGTCTGTTTGGTCTACTTCTTCTATTCTATTGGCCTGAGGATTCTAGAATAGAGACTGCCTTGTTATGCTATCAGTTGGTTTCCTTAATGCGTGTCCAATCCAACGTCAGCGGCTTCTCACTTCATGTCCCACTGATATCTGTGTAATTGTTTCCAACAGTTCCACATTAGTGATCATTTCAATCACTCGATTCTGCGCAGGCACTCAGTTATGAAAGTCATACCCTCTTTGTTGATTTTGTTCTCCACGTTTTAGAGCCATACAGTAGAACAATTCTTTAGATATGTTCCCTAATGCAATGAAAGCTTCTCTTGCCTTTTGTATTATAATTTTGATATCTTCATCTACACCTCCTAATTTGTGTATATTGCTACCAAGGTATATGAATGATTTCACATCTTGTATGGTGTCTCCTGATTGTTGTTAGTTGCATATATTCTCATAATCTTAGTGCTTTTTTGGTCCCAATTTATGTGATCTCATTAAGAATGAATTATTATTGTCTGTTATTGTCCTTTTATAAATAATCATTTCAGCCAACCTTAGAATTCCGCAGTTAGTGAGAGCATCCTGTTAGTTCTGCAGTTAGCGAGAGCATTCTGTTAATCCCGTAGAGCAAAAGCTACAACATTTGCAACTTTCATTAAAATGTTATAATTGATGAATAATGAGGGTTGTGTATGGGGAGCTAGAAGCTTTATCATGTAAAACAAAACAAGCTGCTGCATGAACCACTACTACAAGAGAACGTAAACTGCCTTGGTGCAGGTTTCTGTAATGAACAATCTACAGTGGTGGATGGCCCTATGCTGATATGGAGTACAATAGAAACAAGAAAATAAGTTAGCTGAGAGAAATACAAAAGTAAGTTTAACTTAAGTCTAGAGACAAGAAGAAGAATTAGCAAAAAGTCTAGAGACAAGAACTGAATTCAATGACTATCAGGGACAAGACAAGTGAAAACGTGAACTGAGTTCAGGGACAAGACAAGTGAAAACGTGAACTGAATTCAATGACTATCAGGGACAAGACAAGTGAAAACGTGAACTGAATTATATTAAAATTGCAAACTTTCTTATTTTGCCCTTCAGTTTAGACCCTTTTTTTTAACATTAAAGTTATAAATTTGTTTCTGCTACCATTTTACAAGTTTGGATTTGCAAGCTTTCAATTTTTTTATGTGGAAAGCTTTTAATGTTAATTAATTTCAATCAATCAATCAATCAATACCTTGTCAGCTCCTTGATGAGCACTGTTCAACAAATACACACTAAAATCTTATCTTCAGCCATAGGCTCTGGTTCTGTTCACATATTCCCCATTTCCTTTGTCTATCTAAACCTCTTTTGTCCTGAAGATTCCTGAACAATGACTGCCTTGTAATCCTATGAGCTTGTTTTCCTACCCGCCAACATCTTCTCCCAATCTCATGCTCCACTGATGTTTGTTTTATCAACAGTTGCACATTGGGGATCGTATACCATTTCAAACCCTCTATTTAACTCCATTTAAGACAGCCTGGAAATTTTGTTTTGGAAATTTAGTTTATTTAAAAAAAAATTTGTTGTAATTTAGTTTACTTCTTTATTTGTGTGCATTCTGAAGTTGTAATTTAAAAATCAAACATTAACATGTTTGCTGCAAATCTATGTATATGGCTTGGCTTCGTTCGTTCTCAATCTCCCGCTACCAAACCCTAAAAGGGCTTAAGTAGCAGAATGTAGTCAGAGAATGGAATGTGTTGTGTCGTAGTTTACAGCTTGACTGCGATATTTGCACTTTTCGGTCCAACACATCCGACTTCAGCAAGCATTTTTTGAGTTTCGGGTTAGCATTCCCTCTTTGATCCCTTCTCCTTAGCCAGTCTGCTCTGTTGCAGCCTGTTATCCAGGATCACCGCATGGAGGTGTAGAAGGGTCTTGGCAACTCTGGTTCGCTGGCCCTGACGCTTGCAGTCAGCTATGGGTCGCTGACCACTGCAGCTCATGCGCTGTTCAGTGTCTTGATCCAAAATGTATGTATATAAATACATTGAAATACAGGCATGATGAAAACTTCATCAGTTCAAATAATGTCTGCTGTAGCCTTTTAAAATTATTTATCTAACTTACGATACAACTTTTGAATGTTTGAACAAATATAATGTTCTATTATTATTTCAAATTACATTTAAAAAATGATTATAAATATGTTCTGAAAGTGTTGCACATCTCTTCATCCACTCTATATTCAATACATTTTATAAACATGACCATTTAAAAAATAAATGTGATGACATCACCTTAAAAGTCACTATTACTATTGTCATCACATCCTATATTGATTTATGTCATCACCTCCTACGCTTTACAACGTGACTTTTATCGTCACTGTGATTATAGATCAGCCTAACATTTGGTTGAAATTAGCATTGGGCATTGTCCATTATATTTGCTTTGCACAATAACAGACGAGGGTAATTTGAACAGTTTTGTTTTTGAGGAGATAATTTAATTAATTTTCAAGATTTACACACGAGCTATATATTTTCTTAAAGTTTCTCGCACACGCTTTCCTATACCCAAACAGGGCATGGATAATTTTATTGCATAAGCATTTCGACCGATATCTTTCTGATTGACACTGATCGGCACAAATCAATTCATCCATGCAAGCGCGATGGCTAGCACTGCGTCCGCGCGAGCCCGGTGGCTGGCGCTGTGCGCCCGCCCGAGCTCGGTGGCTGGCGCTGTGTGTCCGCGCGAGTTCGGTGGCTGGCGCTGTGCGTCCGCGCGAGTTCGGTGGCTGGCGCTGTGCGTCCGCGCTAGTTCGGTGGCTGGCGCTGTGCGTCCGCGCGAGTTCGGTGGCTGGCGCTGTGCGCCCGCGCGAGCTCGGTGGCTGGCGCTGTGCGTCCGCGCGAGCTCGGTGGCTGGCGCTGTGCGTCCGCGCGAGCTCGGTGGCTGGCGCTGTGTGTCCTCAGCTGTGATTGGTCGTCCACTGTGAGCCTTGACATGTAGGTTAGTCGTGGCCGGATTGTCACCTTATACAGTCCGTGTGCCCACCACCTGACAGTACTGACATCCATCCATATGTGTCACCATATACCACAGTCACTTTTACAGTCCGTGCCCACCACCTGACAATACTGACATCCACATGTGTCACCATATACCGCAGTAATTTTTTTATGGATATCGTTGGGCCTTCCACCGTCAGGTGTACAACCATTTGTAGTCATATTTTTCAGCTTGTATGGGGAGCGATCATCGTCCTGTAGTACTAACCAAAATACCTACATACCAAAGCAAACAAGATGCAAAGATAGATATATGTCACAAATATGGCAAAACTAGAGGAAGACATCAGCACAGACATACAACGTGAAATGAAAGACATATCCGAGTCCCTGAAACATCTGACAAAGTAACGAATGAGTGGCAGTGGTTCAAATCACTGATGAACATGGTGAACCCAAATTGCGGTAGGATGAAACCTTGAGGATTCCAAAAGAAAAGAAAAGCGTGGTGGAAACAACAAATACATGAAGCAATACAAGCAAAGAAAAAATTATACAAGAAGTGGTTTAAATCGAAGTTACAAGAGGACTGCGCAGCCTACCAACTCGCAAGAACGCATTTGAAAAATGTAATAAATAGGAACAATTAGCGCTCATGTGTCGCAAAAAACTGATTTCTTCAAAAGTGTCAGGGCAATGAGTTAGAAACACCAGGTTCTCCCTGGTGACTTGGGAACTTCTTCTTCTTCATCGTACGCAGTCAGACAGTAACCATTATTTTTTCTAAAAAGGCAGCGGTCATCCTGAGGCTGTCGACACTGCCATAGAGCTTGTCTAGTGTTGCCACTGGTGATGGCCACATCTGCTCTCTCTGATCCTCGTATGTCGGGCAGTTTTGCAGCAAATGCTCAGCTGTCATTCTCCCGCTACCACACGGGCATTTTCCCGATGCCACCTATTTTCAATTTGGTGAATAGGTGGTACCTCAGACTATTGTGGCCAGTGCGAAGTCTGAAGACCACGACCTGCTCTCTTCTGTTCAACTGGTAATAGGCATCGTTTTTGGTGTAGCCGGTATGTTCGGTTTCCCATTTGGTCATGTATCTAGCTCTAAAAAGCCGTTTTGACTCTTCGTATGTCATACTAGTATCTGGTTGTGGTAGTCTTGCACCTTCTTTTGCCAGTCTGTCTGCCTCCTCGTTGCCTTGGATGTTGCAGTGGGATGGAACCCACTGCACCACTACCCTTTTTGGTGCGGACTGCTGGCATAGTTGACAGAGTACTGCTCTTAAATCATTAAGTTCAGTATTTTTCTGGCTTTTTAGTGCTGGCTTGGGAACAAAGGAAAGTCTCTGAAGACTGGCAGAAAGCTATCATAGTGCCAATCTGGAAAAACAAATGCAACAACGACAAAGAATGATACCTACCTGGGGAATATCACTACAAAGCACACAGGAAAACTATGCAAAAAATCTTAGAGCAGATAATTTGGCAGATCCTCCAACCACAGCTGAGTGAGGCTCAGTTTGGTTTCTGTTAGGGTAGGAGCTGCACCCTGAGACAACTACGCAAAACAAATGAAGCAAGACCATGCACTGAATATATTGACATAATCAAGTGGTTCGCCTAATGAGAATGCAACCTGACCAACTACCCCTGTGTGCCTATAATGCACAGCGATTGGGGTTATCACAACAGGAATAGACTTAGAACTAGATGGATAGGAAATGTTGCGGATATTCTAAATCACCATGGGGTGAGATGGATAGGAAATGTTGCGGATATTCTAAATCACCATGGGGTGAGATGGATAGGAAATGTTGCGGATATTCTAAATCACCATGGGATGACGACTACTTCAGTGATGTGTCTGGCCCTGGACAGAAAACTACGACGCCTCATGCACAAATGGATTAAACAAGACAAGATAGACTCGATGTTCTTTGTTTAGATTGCTCTTTGACAACTCAAAACTCTTCTGCGTCTGCTTTTCGTAGGTTCCATACCTCGTAGTCATATGCCATGAATGGAATAACCATGCTGTTGAAGGTGAGCCCTTGCCTTGTCATTTCTCCTCTGCTGGTATAGACTTGATACAATTGAACTGTGCCATCCTTCATGAAATCTTACAATTTATTTTGTGGGAGTCGTATTTTCTTGGTCTATTAAATATGGACACAATCATGTTTTCTTGGTCTATTAAATATGGACACAATCATGTTTTCTTGGTCTATTAAATATGGACACAATCATGTTTTCTTGGTCTATTAAATATGGACACAATCATGTTTTCTTGGTCTATTAAATAAGGACACAATCATGTTTTCTTGGTCTATTAAATATGGTCACAATCATGTTTTCTTGGTCTATTAAATATGGACACAATCATGTTTTCTTGGTCTATTAAATATGGACACAATCATGTTTTCTTGGTCTATTAAATATGGACACAATATAGTTTTCTTGGTCTATTAAATATGGATACAATCATGTTTTCTTGGTCTATTAAATATGGACACAATCATGTTTTCTTGGTCTATTAAATATGGACACAATCATGTTTTCTTGGTCTATTAAATATGGACACAATCATGTTTTCTTGGTCTATTAAATATGGACACAATCATGTTTTCTTGGTCTATTAAATATGGACACAATCATGTTTTCTTGGTCTATTAAATATGGACACAATCATGTTTTCAGCAACAATTCTCTTTGTTGGCATGACATTTTCAGGTAGAATAAAACTGTATCTGTGAAAAATTGTGTTTATATTGTGGCCAGCTTTAGTTAATTTATTCTGTTTGTTTTCCAGGGTGCTTCTCCAATGTGGTGGAATCACATGCACTACCAACATCATGCTAAACCCAATGTGGTAAGTTGTTCTGAAAATGATGTTATATTTTTTGTTAATGTATTACTTTCTTGATCAGGATATCGTATTACTATGTGTTTTTACAAAAGGTACCAGGTGCGTTCATAGTATTGATGAAATTATGGAAATAAAAGATAATGAGGTCCACAATTAAGTTATAGTTCTACTTCAATGTCAGGCGAGGAAGACTAACATCTGGTCAGGCAAAATATATTGATCCGACATGTTAGTCAGGGTCAGTCAAAATATACGGGCCAAGACCCTCACCTCTGCTTCTTCGTATCCCTGCCTGGAAACGGGCTGTTTTCATGGCAGCCTGGCTAACAAGGTGAAGGATTGAAGTGATCCTCATAGTAGTGAGCGACAGATGAAGCCAAGCATAGCATAACCGCTTGTAGTACCCCGGTCCACCTTCATCAGCACGCTCGGGATGTGAGGAAAGCTACTGAAATCGTCAATTAACGTCCTTTTCAGGGCGCACAAAAGAGTTGACCTACTCATTGTGGGCATTCGAAACAACTCCAATTTAAAATACATCCTTTTATATGGCTCTGTAACCTGGATGTACAGCGAAGGCTTACATGAGAAAATTTGAAATGCTCATTAAATGTTCATCGTGATTTCAGTCTATGGTGAAATGATTGAAGTGGTATGATGTCGATAATCTGAACCTTTTGTGGAGAACCAGGCAAGACTCAAATGGCACAAGGTGTTTAGAAGGTGCTGGCATCTGGAGTCTGGCACATTGCAGAAGCCTGTTTATAGTATTACCAGACAGTCCCTGCTCTGTAATCCACATGACAGACCTAGGCACACATGGAGAAGGGAAGACAGTCCCTGCTCTGTGATCCACATGACAGACCTAGGCACACATGGAGAAGGGAAGACAGTCCCTGCTCTGTGATCCACATGACAGACCTAGGCACACATGGAGAAGGGAAGACAGTCCCTGCTCTGTGATCCACATGACAGACCTAGGCACACATGGAGAAGGGAAGACAGTCCCTGCTCTGTGATCCACATGACAGACCTAGGCACACATGGAGAAGGGAAGACAGTCCCTGCTCTGTGATCCACATGACAGACCTAGGCACACATGGAGAAGGGAAGACAGTCCCTGCTCTGTGATCCACATGACAGACCTAGGCACACATGGAGAAGGGAAGACAGTCCCTGCTCTGTGATCCACATGACAGACCTAGGCACACATGGAGAAGAGAGCTGGTGGGAAACTTGGGGAAAAAAAGTGATTGTTGCTTGAGCTTGAACGATTGACACAAGAAATTTAGACGTGGCAGGGGAGCTCAAGAAGTTTGATTGATTACTTGCTTGATCAGTACTCCTTATGGAAAACAAGGACCAATATGCCAGAGACAAGATAGTGCTGTCCCTTTGCATATTAAACTAGCAATCTGTAGCGAAGTGTTATAATGGACAGGATAGGCTGAGCTATCTCAAAAGTTTTGTGAAGAATTAGAGAAGACATCCCTTTCCATAAAATAGATGTGAAATAAATTAGAAATTGAAATTGTCATATTTGTTTAAGCGCAGTGACATGCTAGAAACGTGCAAAGCGGCAAAACTGATTGCGTCCAGCCTAACACAGCGTAGGAATCAGGTCAATTGGTAGCTAGCAGACAATGATTAGTGCATCATTTTTTTTATCACAGCCCAATTACAAATTATGTAGGTCTTCCCCGACTGTTTCTATTTTTAGAACAGGTGAACGATTGCCTCTGAATGCTCATGACTCGACTAACAACCTGTCCAGGAAATTTATTCGAACATACATGTTATATAATATTTAAGTAGTGACTATCAGTTTGAAAAATGTGAAGGCACAAACATCAGTATCTTTGTAATGATTGTTTTATTCTTACTTGTCTCTAGCATGAGACAATTAAAAACACACATAGATAATGACTCAATCATTTGTATTTATCGCCTATTGATGAGCATGTAGCACTAAAAAGCCAGAAAAATACTGAACTTAATGATTTAAGAGCAGTACTCTGTCAACTATGCCAGCAGTCCGCACCAAAAAGGGTAGTGGTACAGTGGGTTCCATCCCACTGCAACATCCAAGGCAACGAGGAGGCAGACAGACTGGCAAAAGAAGGTGCAAGACTACCACAACCAGATACTAGTATGACATACGAAGAGTCAAAACGGCTTATTAGAGCTAGATACATGACCAAATGGGAAACCGAACATACCGGCTACACCAAAAACGATGCCTATTACCAGTTGAACAGAAGAGAGCAGGTCGTGGTCTTCAGACTTCGCACTGGCCACAATAGACTGAGGTACCACCTATTCAACAAATTGAAGATAGGTGGCACTGACGAATGCCCGTGTGGTACCGGAAAAATCACCGCTGAGCATTTGCTGCAAAACTGCTTGACATACGAGGATCAGAGAGAGTAGATGTGGCCATCACCAGTGGAAACACTAGACAAGCTCTATGGCAGTGTCGACAGCCTCAGGATGACTGCTGCTTTTTTCGAAAAAATAAAGGTTGATGTCTGACTGCGTAAGAAGAAGAAGATTAGCATGTGATATTGTAGTTTAAGCTTGCTGCTTAAAGCTGTTGTTTCTTCCATCTTTTGCAGATGGACAAGGACCCAGATGTTCGCATTGAGGCCCTGTTTGTTGTTGGAGATCACATGCCGGTGCAAATTGCCAAGGAGTGGAAGAATAGCATGCCTTATAACTGGCAGAACTATTACTTCTTTCTTCGTGAGTGAAGCTTAGGCTGTGTGTGCTTGTATCTGGTGTAGATAGTGTGTGAGTAAGAATGTCTGAATGAACAGAAGGCAGATTTAGTAAAGCTTCATTACTTCTGGAGGAAAACCAGACAGCTGTCAATACAGCTAAAGAAAGTATTGACCTTCTTAGTTGTTAGTCAACCTGTACTTCTACAAGAGCAGATGCCCCTGTGCAGGTCCCAGCTCTGGTATGAGCTGGATGTAGCCGGAAGAAGGGTTTCCTGCTTAGCGGGCTAGACTCGGGCAGCTTAATACTCTGCTCCTGCTCCTTTGGGACAAGCACTTACAGAGAGTGGTTAACCGATGTGCGAGCCCATCTTAAGGCTCAAACACTAGAGCAAAGTAGACCCACAGCCTGTTAGGCGCAATTGTGCTGCTCTAAACAAACCATGGCTGGTGTTATGCCATGTGACACAGTTAGTTAGTTGCCTCTTATGACATGCTCTCTGTGAGGCAGTTGTGCTATTCTTGTTCTTGTCACGCACAAAGACCCTTTTTTTAAAAAATGTATTTGCCTCATTAGTTTCTACTGGTGGAGGCGCGTCTATTCCACCCTAGGCCATAGTCAACTGGACGATACTAAGACGCATAAACCAGTGCTTGGATGTATGTGTGCGTCTGTATGTACCTATGCTATTTGTGCGCTCTCAGAAGCCAGCCCAACCAAAGTGCAATGGAAGGGTCTCACCCTGAGGACACGTGTGAAAGTTGTGCAAGGCTGTGATTGTAGGACAGAGTCAAATGAAACAGAGTGAAGTAAAGATCCCTGCTGACCATTCGGGCAAGTATTGACCTTATCAAATGTAATTTCTCGGCTCTGAAAATCGAAATATCATTCTGCAGAATTCCAAAACAGAAAGAACTTCATTAACTCTTAAAGGCCATAAGAACACTGTCGGCGTCTTCTTGATGCCAGAAAAACGCTCATATCGTTAACAGCACATTGAACGAAATTTGTTTCTAAATTCTAATTGACAATATATGGTAAGGGTTATATTTGGGTTTCAATTGTAAAAAGCTTCGACGTGCATTATGAGGAAAATGTAAGTGAGAAAACATTTGTCATCTTTTAAGTCAGTTTATCACAAAAATGTGTGGCGAACCTAGCACTTCAAGATTGTCTAATAGCAGGTTGTTTTTATCTGTAGAAAAGGCTAGGAAGTTGTGTGCTCTAGATGAATTTAGTGAAGAGCATTCACATTTTTATGAAGTATAGAATATTATTCAACCTGCTGAAGATGAGGTGGCATTGTCACAACCAGGACCTAGTGCTGCTAAAAGACGAAAACGTTGGACTAAAATGCAATGTTTCTAAAGCAAATTCTAGAGAACATGATAGCGAATGGGTTTCAATACCAAATTTCATCACCACTACTGACTGACTGAGTTCCAGAACTCATTCAGGTTGCTGCCAAAATGTGGTCGACCATGTGGAGTTAATGGCGATCTGCAACTCAGTGACACATCAACTCCATTTGACTGCTACAAAAAAATATTTTCTTGTAGATATTATTCATATGTGAATTACTGTTATTCTGAAGTACACTAGACCAATCAGCATTTCGTTTCAGTGGTTATTCATGGATTTGTGACATTTTTGTGTGTGAGAAAATCTTTTTTTTATTACAAAAATTGACAATATAATTATAAACAATTACTTGTAATATTTTATGAAATTCTACAAGACCTTCATATTTTTACTGCATATTCATTTTCCTTTAATTTGATATATAACATGTTTGTTTTCCTTATGAAAAAATTAAGAAAAGTTTTATGAAGAGACTGCTTTTATAGAAAAAATAATTCTGGCAAAACTAGTTAAAAAATTATGGTCTTTAAGAGTTAAATGAAGGATGCACATGCGTTGAAAATTCATTCATACCTTAGGTCATTCTAGGAGACATATTTCTGAGATGCCGATTTCAGTCTCATCAGACAGCAAAGTATGTCTTATATGCCATCGATCACAGTCGGATTCTACTTTTGAGATAAGCAAGATAGAGGAGAAATACAAAGCATCTGGAGATTCAATAACAGAATGAAGAAAATCACTAAATGTAAATTAGTTGCAAACATTTTGAGATTGCGGGTTCCTTGGAGAACAAATATGCACAATGATGATAACTCGTATGTCTCTAATTGCTTGATCTATTCTGCTACTTATATTTGATCTTGTCTTTCCAGTTGGACCACCACTCCTGTTTCCTGTCTACTTCCAGATTATGTTGTTCAAATACATCTTCTCTAGGAGAGCATGGATGGTAAGTTCATTCATTGTACACCTGTCTCATAGTGATGTTAAGACAAGTGGTCCATTTTACCACTTCTAGCAGGGTTTTTTGGACCAGGTTCTTCATCATTTATTGTACACCTGTCTCATAGTGATGTTAAGACAAGTGGTCTATTTTACCACTTCTAGCAGGGTTTTTTGGACCAGGTTCTTCATCATCATTTATTGTACACCTGTCTCATAGTGATGTTAAGACAAGTGGTCTATTTTACCACTTCTAGCAGGGTTTTTTGGACCAGGTTCTTCATCATTTATTGTGCACCTGTCTCATAGTGATGTTAAGACAAGTGGTTTATTTTACCACTTCTAGCAGGGTTTTTTGGACCAGGTTCTTCTTCATCATTCATTCTCAAACTCTCGCTACCAAGCCTTAGAAATGGCTTTGCAAGTAGCAAGATGTTGTCTGGAGAATGGAATGCGTTGTGCCGTAGTTTACAGCTTGACTGCGATATTTACACCATTCGGCCCTACACATCTGACCAGCATGGCATTTTAGGGTACCGGGCTAGCCTTCCATTTTAGATCCATTCTATTTAGTCAGTCTGCTCTGTTGCAGTCTGTTATCCAGGATCACAACATGGAGGTGTAGACGGGTCTTGGCAGCTCTGATTCGCTGGCCCTGATGTAAGTAGTCAGCCTTGGGTCACTGATCGCTGCAGCTCATGCACTGCTCGGCTTCTTTAGTGCTGCCTAGTGAAGTAGTTAGTGACATGGCTCAAAACCCAAATGTGTATGTGTTCAGATTCCCTATGGCAAGTAATCCCACTACAAAAATACTTGCTACGATCACATGACTGGACCATAATGCGCCCGTACCCTCGAGAAACAAATAAAACCGTGAGACGGTGGGTTCCACATATTTTAAGTGTTCCCTTATGTTTAGTCCTGCTGGAGATGAACGATAAACTCTGAGGTTCCATGTGCACACTGTGTATGTGAAATAACTCTTGGCAGTTAAAAATCTTAAAGAGCTGTGCACACTGTGCATGTAAAATAACCCTTGGCAGTTAAAAATCTAAAAGCTGTGCACACTGCATATAAAATAACCCTTGGCAGTTAAAAATCTAAAAGCTGTGCATGTAAAATAACCCTTGGCAGTTAAAAATCTACAAGCTGTGCATGTAAAATAACCCTTGGCAGTTAAAAATCTAAAAGAGCAGGCTGTTAAGCCACTGCTCGGAACAAAATTCTAAAAATAACAAAGTTTTTACCCAGTAGTTGCTTGCTTGAAGGCTACAAGGAGGCAGCCCCTACATCATGTAAAGACACAACAGGCCAATCACCTATCAGTCTGCACACTCGATTGCAAGAACACACAGAGATCTAACACCCCCAGGGTAGAAGAGGAGTGATTCAGTGAAGTGTACAATTTGTTAAACAATTGACCTAGATGATATGATATCTCACATCTACTATAACCTGTTTCTTCAGGACCTACTGATGGTGATCATTTTCTTTGTGAAATTCTTCACTCTCTACACACCCATGTTGGGACTATGGGGAGCTATTGCCTTTTATTTTTCATTTAGGTGAGTATTTCTTGTTTTTTTAATTCTGTTTAACTTAACTGATATGGCGCACACAGGGGGGAGAGAAATAGGCATGTAACTATCCAGGAATGTTGTGAAAGGTTACTAAAGAGGGTTGTGCATGGGCTTAGCAGCCTCATCATGTCTTCTTCTTCTTCTTCATCTTCTTCATCGTACGCAGTCAGACAGTAACCATTATTTTTTCCAAAAAAAAAAGCAGCCGTCATCCTGAGGCTGTCGACACTGCCATAGAGCTTGTCTAGTGTTGCCACTGGTGATGGCCACATCTGCTCTCTCTGATCCTCGTATGTCGGGCAGTTTTGCAGCAAATGCTCAGCAGTCATTTTCCCGGTACCACACGGGCATTCGTCAGTGCCACCTATCTTCAATTTGTTGAATAGGTGGTACCTGAGTCTATTGTGGCCAGTGCGAAGTCTGAAGACCACGACCTGCTCTTTTCTGTTCAACTGGTAATAGGCATCGTTTTTGGTGTAGCCAGTATGTTCGGTTTCCCATTTGGTCATGTATCTAGCTCTAATAAGCCGTTTTGACTCTTCGTATGTCATACTAGTATCTGGTTGTGGTAGTTTTGCACCTTCTTTTGCCAGTCTGTCTGCCTACTCGTTGCCTTGGATGTTGCAGTGAGATGGAACCCACTGCACCACTACTCTTTTTGGTGCGGCCTGCTGGCATAGTTGACAGAGTACTGCTCTTAATTCATTAAGTTCAGTATTTTTCTGGCTTTTCAGTGCTGTGACTACGGCCAGTGCATCTGTAAGCAGGACTATGTGGCTTTCATTCCTTTTACCTGTCACCATTTCTTCCACTGCCGGCCTTAGTGCCTCTGCCTCCGCTCTGAAATTGCTTGTGTATTTTCCAGTAGCGAATGACAGTGCTATTTTTCTGCCATTTGGTAGGCTCAGGAATGCTCCTGCCCCTCCATTCTGTGTTGTATTTGTTACGGAACCGTCGGTGTATGCATGGGTCCAGTCCATGCTTGGGTAGTTTTCCGTAATGAAACTCAGGGTAGAATCTCTTCTTTCTTTTTCAGTCTGGCAGTTTTTGTTTCTAATACCTGATATATTTTCTACCACCTCTGGAAATATATGCTGCCTCCAGGTAGGTTTTCGTACAGTAGGGATGGGCTTTGGTGTGGTTAGTGCGTTCATAGGGTCTTCGTGCATCTTTGCTTTGACTATTTCTGCAAAGTTTCTTCGCTTTAGCTTCCCATTTCCGAAATTGTTAAGTCTCTGGTGCATTGGATGGTCAGTCAGTCTTCTGAGTTTCTCTGATTGCAGCTGGGCTCTGCAGTCTCTTCTGTCGGCCATGTATTGCAGTTTTGTAATCTTTTCAAGTTCTACAATTGGCGTTGACTTCATGCCTCCTGTTATAACTCTCATGGCTTGGTTTTGGAGTTTGCTAACTTTATCGAAGTTCGCCTTTGCTGCTGTTGTCCATGCCGCAATGCCATACTCGAGAACTGGTCTCACTCTTCCAGTGTACAGTTTCTTTAGTATGCTTTCGTCTGCTCCCCAGCTTGTGCCATTCTTTCTCTGGCTCTCATTCGGTTTCTCTCGATCTGACTTTTCCATGTCATGCGCCGATCAAATGTGACTCCCAGATAGTTTGGGTTGTTGTTTGACTGGAGGTATTTGCCGTTTAGACTTAATTTGGTGTTTTGGGGTTTGATTGATAGCGAGAATATTGTACATGTGGTTTTGATTGTTACACATATCCCATTACCTGTCAGCTCAAATCATCTACTTCTGTTGCTCTGAATAGGAAGACAGTCTGGTCCTCATCAGTAATTCTGAGCGTCTATGAGAAAATGTATCGACCCAGTTATGTATCACTTTACATGACAAGCCCATATCACTGGATACCATTTCCTTGTGTAGGAAGTCTATTTTTCACTTTCTTTTCTCTCAATAAAAATTGGACCATACAGTTCTGTACTACTTCAGTTGTGCACAATACGCCATGAACATGGTTGCCTTTTTCATTTGAGCTGCGAACATGAGCATGGCCTATTGTCTGTACCCAAACTAATCGTTGGGCTGTATGTTGCAGCCACCTAGTAGTACCTTTAGAAACCATGTTAGTTTCTATTTATCCCATGTCAGTTTGTGGCATACAGCATGCTGCCTTGTCCTCATCTTGTTCACATCTGTAAACTGAATTTTGAATAAGCTATTGATTTTTGTTTAAATGCTTGACTTGCCGAATGGAGGTACTTTTTGTGGTTTGCTATCAAGATTCTATCAATATTTTTCCATATGTTAGATCTGATCTATTTTTTTGTTTTGATATCCAATACTTCATGTTCAGTGTCCTTGACAAACAGTATATAGATTTCATTATTTACATATTCTGCCTGGGTGATGTTCATGAGGGCTCTATGTGTCACAAACAAGAATAGGTCTACCTCCACACCCAGCTTGTCATAAGAGACGAATAACACTGCAGGCTAGAAGACTCCAATTCATAAATCAACTCAGATCAAAAGTGTGGACAACTTAATCTGGGTTTGTTAGGAAGCTAAAAACAAAAGCCCATTTATGAAACAGGAACTAAAGAATGAATAGCTCATTTTGATGGAGATTGAAAGAAGTCATAGTCACAACAGTTGGCTGGCTGGATGGATTTTTGTAGAATGTGTGAAAGGTTCTGTATGATGATTACTCACCTTATACAACCTGTATACAACCAGTTACATTTAGTCTTCCTTGCTCTAAAAACTATGTTTCAACAGCGATAGTGGCTAGTAGCATGACACTAATCACTCTTTGCAGTCAAACCTAATTTACAAGATGTTAGTCTTAATGTCCAAAACATGAACTGTAATTTTATGAATATCAGGGTTAACACAAATAAGACATTCAAACTAAAATTAGAGATACAGAATTGAATGATCTATCCCACAAAGTTTATTTATAAATCAAATTTAGTTAAAAAACAAGATATGGTTGATATGCGACTTCAGATAAATCCGACTAAGTGGTGCTACTCTAGTTGACTGCAACGGACAATTTGGACTGTAAAGAGTTAATTAGAATCCCCAAGAGCTAATTGCTCAGGGAATCTAATTAATAAGAATAAGCAGAAGGCTTACAAACTAAATTTGCATGGGTTTAGATTCATGAACTAGCAAGACTGTACCCCTATGGAAAGTGACCCATTAAAGTTACTCACGAAATGATTACGGCTGAAGTTGTTTGCACTGGACCGTAAGGCACAAAACACAATGCAAAGCACTTCACATTAGGGAATAAGGCAAATGAAAAAATAGCAATAGTTTTACATGATGAGGCTGCTAGCCCCATGTACAGCCCTCTTTACAATGGATGTATTCTTTCAACCCTGCATGCTTGTTTGTAAACTGTAACATCTTTTCATTATCATGATTGTGCATATCTTTATTCTCTACAATATGACATAGATGTCTTGAGAGCCATTGGTTTACTTGGGTTGCCCAGTCCAATCACATCCCCATGGAGATTGACTATGACCATGCCCTGCCATGGGTAAATCTGCAGCTACAGGCAACTTGTAATGTGGAACAGAACCTCTTTAATGATTGGTTTACCGGACACCTCAACTTTCAGATAGAGCACCAGTAAGTGACATTTATTTCACACCTAGTGTTTCAGGTTAGACATTTATGTGTATATCTACCACACCTTAGCCATTCATCTCTCCACCATTTCTGCAGTCAACCTGCCTAATTCCCTAAAAGTCTGCCATACTTTAAATTAAAATTGAATAGGGACAGTGTGGGCTAGTGGTTAAGTGGCACTGCTCACAACCCGAAGGTTCGATCCCCATCACAGCACTGGCCGTTACCCCTTAGAAAATACAGGAGGAAGCATACCCTTACATAATTGCATGCTGAAGTCAGATGCACTGGGCCGACAGGCGCAAAATAAAAACCATAGTACAGCACACACAGCCTTCGGGATTAAAGAAATAAGGTGAATGCAACAACAACAAAATTGGTTCTTGAAAAAACATTCAAAAACTTACAAGTTGAGGTCAAAGAACATTATGTTTATTAATTTCTTCTTCTTCTTCTGCGTACGCAGTCAGACAGTAACCATTATTTTTTCGAAAAAAGCGGCGGTCATCCTGAGGCTGTCGACACTGCCATAGAGCTTGTCTTGCAGTTCCACTGGTAATGGCCACATCTGCTCTCTCTGATCCTCGTATGTCGGGCAGCTCTGCAGCAGATGTTCAGCGGTCATCTTACCAGTACCGCACGGGCATTCGTCGGTACACCCTATCTTCAATTTGTTGAATAGGTGGTACCTCAGTCTATTGTGGCCAGTGCGAAGTCTGAAGACAACGACCTGCTCTCTTCGGTTCAACTGGTAATAGGCATCGTTTTTGGTGTAACCAGTATGTTCGGTTTCCCATTTGGTCATTTGGCTTTGATAAGCCGTTTTGACTCTTCGTACGTCATACTGGTATCTGTTTGGGGTAGTCTTGCACCTTCTTTTGCCAGTCTGTCTGCCTCCTCGTTGCCTTGGATGTTGCAGTGTGATGGAACCCACTGTACCACTACCCTTTTTGGTGCGGACTGCTGGCATAGTTTGCAGAGTGCTGCTCTTAAGTCATTAACTTTTTAGCGCTGTGACTACGGCGAGAGCATCTGTCAGCAGGACTATATGGCTCTCATTTTCACTGTGTGTCACCATTTCTTCCACTGCCGCCCTCAGTGCCTCTGTCTCCGCTCTGAAATTGCTTGTGTACTTACCAGTAGCGAATGACAGTGTTATTTTTCTGCCATTTGGTAGGTTCAGGAATGCTCCTGCCCCTCCGTTCTGTGTTGTGTTTGTTACAGAACCGTCGGTGTATGCATGGGTCCAGTCCATGCTTGGGTAGCTTTTCGTTATGAAGCTTAGGGTAGTATCTCTCCTTTCTTTTTCAGTCTGGCAGTTTTTGTTTGCAATACCTGGTATATTTTCTACCACCTCTGGAAATATATCCTGCCTCCAGGTAGGTTTTCGTACAGTAGTGATGGGTTTTGGTGTTGTTAGTGCGTTTATGGGATCTTCGTGCATCTTTGCTTTGGCTATTTCTGCAAAGTTTCTCCGCTTTAGTTTCCCATTTCCCAAATTGTTTAGTCTCTGGTGCATTGGATGGTCAGTCAGTCTTCGGAGTTTCTCTGACTGCAGCTGGGCTGTGCAGTCTCTTCTATCGGTCATGGATTGCAGTTTTGTAATCTTTTCAAGTTCTACAATTGGCGTTGACTTCATGCCTCCTGTTATAATTCTCATGGCTTGGTTTTGAAGTTTGTTAACTTTATCGAAGTTCGCCTTCGCTGCTGTTGTCCATGCCGCAATGCCATACTCGAGAACTGGTCTCACTCTTCCAGTGTACAGTTTCTTTAGTATGCCTTCGTCTGCTCCCCAGCTTGTGCCAGCAAGTTTCCTCATGATTGCCATTCTTTCTCTGGCTTTCATTCGGTTTCTCTCAATCTGACTTTTCCATGTCATGCGCCGATCAAATGTGACTCCCAGATAGGTTGGGTTGTCGTTTGGCTGCAGGAATTTGCCATTTAGACTTAATTTGGTACTTTGTGGTTTTAATGAAAGCGAGAATATTGTGCATGTGGTTTTTTCCTCGTTTATTTTGACCAGCCATGAGTTCGCCCACTCTTCCAGCGATGTTAGGGCCGTCTGCATCCGATTTCTTGCTATGGTGAGATTCTTTTCAGAGGTCCACATAGCCAGATCGTCTGCAAACATTGAGCTATGGACTTTTCTTGGTATATTCTCTGTAATATCGTTTATATATACCAGGAAGAGTGTGGGTGATAGTACTCCCCCTTGGGGTACTCCCTGCTCGAGTGTCACCTTTTTGCTCATGTGCCCTTGTACTTGGACTCTGGCCGTTCTTTGTTTGAGGTAGTGGTTGATCCACTTGTACATCTTCCCACAAACATCACTTCTTCTTAGCTTGACTCTAAGTCCATCTTTCCAGACTTTGTCAAATGCCTTTTCCAGATCCACCCAAACAGCTACTGTGTGTTTCTGTGCCTGGTAGGCATCTTCTATCTTGTTTATTAATTTGAAATCTTGTTTTCTGTAGACTGATGTCCACAAATTTAATTTAATTTTCACATGGTATCTCAGGCATGTGCAATTTGGACAAGCAAATTGAGTTATGAGGTTACCATTTTGCTATTTGCCTGTAAGAAATAAAATTTCAGCTCAATATGTCTTTCGGTCTTTCCATTCGTGAGTTACCGCGTCTTCACACACACACACACACATTCTCTTTTTTATTCTTTTTTTATCTCAAGAAATATAGTATAGATTAAGATTTGTTTAGTGAACATAGACAATTGAATGTATAATATAAGGTGAGGAAGTTTACCAGCTTATACCTAATCTAGGGTAAGATTTTGTTATTCTGTACAAAAGTCACTTATTATAGTAGTAAAGCATTAGTTTATCAGCTATATAGTCTACATTAAACCAATAATCATTGCTCACATTACCAATCACCACTAGAACACTATAATTTCTGTCCTCAGCTTGTTCCCTACCATGCCTCGTCACAATTTACACAAGATTGCCCCTCTGGTCAAGTCTCTCTGTGAGAAACATGAAGTCTCATACCAAGTCAAACCACTGAGCACTGCTTTTGCGGATATTGTTAGGTAAGTAATCTGGTGTCAGTCGTGATAATAATCAAAACAAAGTGCTACATTTGAGTCCTTCCAGACAAGTATGAGGCACTCTTCCATGAGTATTAATTCTAGTATATTGAATATTCTAAGAACAGGGCCTCTCTTCTTTCATAGTAACTTGTCACAGGTTGGTCCGTTATTGTTTAAATTGTCCAAACCACGTGATTGACTTTAAAAAATAGAAAAGGGCTGCCATTGTCAAGTAGTCTGCATAGGCAACCAGGACCTTTCGCGCTGACTCTTCTATGACCTGGCCACCGTCGAAGCAGAGTCCCAGGCAGCATACATGACCAATGTAATGGCAGTAATATGTCTTAGCCCCAGGAATGACTCCATGATGAGGGGGTGTGATCTTTTCCCACACCTGATTTTTTTGGACATATGTAGAAGCTGATAGGCCGAGATGTCTTTAGAGAGACAGGTCACATGGTTGAAAAAAGGTGTCGATCCAGCATTGAAGAAAGACTTTAGAGTAGTTTCCGCTGGGCGACCAGGTTCTTCCAGTGACTCCAAGGATGTGTCGTTGGTGTGCATGTGGAAGACCTCAAGCCGCTTCTGATCTTCTTGTAAGACTATCCAGGTTTCATAGCCATCCCAAAACATTGTGATGACATAAGATTTATAGAATCACAGCTTAGTTTCCAGAGAAACAGAGCTTAGGCAGAGAGGGTCCTGACTCTGGAAGGATAGGTTTCATCTTTGGAGAGGGTGATCAGATCCTGCAGTCCTGATTGCACAGTGCGCTGATTTAGTGTTGTTGTGCCTTAGGTCTTCTTCAGCAGTATCAGCTATGGTATTGTAATATTATTCTTGGTCCTTCTTGGCAACTCCTCAGAATTTGTTCTGAAGTCGTCTGCGTCCGATAGCTATTTCTAGACCAGATGGCCTTCTTTGTGGCTAGGCCTAAATGCCTATCAGCATCACAGACTCATTTGTGCTAGACAAATCGTATACTGAAAAATAGGACGTCGCTAGGTAAAAATAGTTTACCGTCTGTGCATATGCTATACAACATACATGTAAATAATTACTTTGAATTTACTTTAAATCGCTACACTTCAACCAGTGAGTCCACTTTAAAGTCACTCAACTTTAACCATGATCAGGGGGTTACAAATATTTTTAGGATGTAGGAGTCACAGACATAGTGCTGGATAAAAAGGATAAAACATGATGGAGATTGTGCTAGTAAGTAAATATGACACCTTAGAAAATGTTAGGCGCCATAGCAACCTGGATTTGCCGAGCTCTGGTGTAGAGAGGTACTTTCTTTAGCTTATAGTTTCTACAGGCAGAAAGTAACTAGCCAAATGCTCAGTCCTCATTACTTTCCTATTACGACATGCCTGGTAGGTTATAGTGTTACTATTCTTTTTTTTGCCTTTTGACCCAAGTAACACAAGCAAATTCTAATAATATTATCTGCCTTGAATGATTCCATAGTATACATGTCTGCATGATTTGTTATTCAATGAAACATTTGTAAAATTTGAGTTTAGAGTAGTCATTTGGCTTGTAAGAAAGCTCCATAAACTCAAAAGTGTGACATAGGGAATACAGCTTCAGATTCCATGGTTTGAAATTATTAACTTAACTTAACGTCTTTATACTGGTTTAGAAGACCCCGCAGAGTCTGTATACAACCAGTTACATTTACATCACCTTGCTCTAAAAGCTATGCGCATCCAGTTTATTCTTAAATGCATTAACTGTCCCTGCCTCCACTACCTCCCCTGGCAATGCATTCCAAGCAGACACCACTCTCTGAATACAAAAATATTTCCTAATATCTAATCTGGACCTCTCTTTAGTCAGCTTGTAGCTATGCCCTCGTGTTATTGTAGGTGGCTGTATTTTAAAAAACTTGTTATAGTCTAATTTATCCATTCCTCTGATCATCTTATAAATCTGAATTAAGTCACCACGAATTCTTCTTTCTTCGAGACACTGTAGGCCGGTTTTTATGAGTCGTTCCTCATAACTGTAATTCTGGAATCCCACTATCATCTTTATCGAAGAATATATTAGAAGAATATTAATAATCATGCTTTTTATTATTGAAGACTCTTTAATGATACTCGCCCACCTCGTTGATCAGACTGCCCACTCTCCACTGGGGAGAAAAGAAGAGGATTAATGCACTTCTATGCATATTGTAGAAGATGACTAAAGAGGGTTTGCATGGGACTAGCAATCTCATCGTTTATAACAAATTGCAACAGAAACCACCACTGCAAAAGCTCACAAAGTGCTTTGGTGCAGGATTCTAAAGTATGCCAACTGCAGTGGTGCTTCTATACTCTGGCTGGAGTGAAAAAGGGGCAAGAAAAGTAAATAAGAAAACAGTTCCTTTGAAAGTTTTTCCATTGATGTCGTCTTATGGGAGATAATTGCTCTGAACCGTTCAATATTGCACATTACATGACACGTTGTGCTCACATTATTGAGAACCATTACTGAGGCTTAGAAAAAGGGAGCTGCACAAAGGGACAGATCCAAGATGGCCCAATTACTAACAATGTCCACGTGCAGTAGAGTTTGTTGTGCTCAGATCGTACTATACAGTCAAATGCGGTCATATCTGAATATACAGTCATATCTGAATATACATGTCTGATACTATCAATGGGTAACTATTATTGTTATTATACTGGGAAAAAGTATCACTTTAGTCACATACTGATAATGCTCTTGTATTGCTATCTGTTGTTGCAGGTCTCTCAAGCACTCTGGTGAGCTGTGGTACTCTACATATCAGGCTTACCATGCCACCACCTCTTGATAATGTAGCTTTAGTTGTCGTCTACAAGCGGTAATAGATTATAGGTTATAAACCTTATGCAGACAGTACTTATAGGTATTATTTTTGTGTGGAATTTTGTATTATTATGATCACAGGTGAACGTTTCCAAAACAGAATGGGTTGAACAGGCTGTGAGTGAAGGTACAAGTGACTATTTTGCTTTGACCTTTTGACATCTACCAAATATAGTCACTTGTTTTAGTTAGAATTTGATAACAGAAAAGCTTTAAATATTAGAGAATCAAATGTTTTCTGTGATTCTGTCTTATTGTTTATTGAAATATCTAGTCTGTGTTGGTGTTTTTATTTTGTTGTTGCCCGTTGTAGTAATGTAATAGATTTTCTACTTTGAGATCAAGTAATCTGATCAAATGTTTTTTTTTAATCGTTTTTGTTTCTTCCCTTAAGTGTATTTATATTATATGTTATTTAGATGTTCGAGTTTCTCTTTCTGTTGGGTAGTTATTTATTTTGTCCATTCATTTAAACTGTTTTCCAAAGGCTGAAGCATTTTTAACAATTTGTAACGCATTTTGAGATCTTTAAGGTGGATTTTCCTTAACTCTTCCACTTTTACTGATTCCCATAGCGATGAATGCTTACCAGAGATTGATGCTCCTCATTCAGCTGCTTCCTTGTTGCTATAGATTTTACATAATTGTGAGCTAGTGTTTCCACTTGTACTGAATCCAACTGCATCACACTCCAGAGTAACTGAAAATTAGCATCTTTCCACACATGTTTAACCCATTACAGCTTGACCAAATTTGGCAGATGATAGTCCAAGACAAGTGCGCAACACAGTATGTCAAATAGTTTTTTCTTCTTCAAAATAACTTATTTAAAAATTAAGTTAAAATTATTTTCAAAAGGCACATAGTTTCATTATGCATGACATGAAATATTCATAATAAAAATATAGAGAGTTTTGCTTTATCCCTTCAATAGTTCCATCACATTCACTTTGTTCTGTGTCCAAGTCAAGGTCTAAATGGGACATATTGAATATCCATGTGTAATTTACATGTGCAGATATTGGTCAGATCAAATAATACCTTTTTCTTTGCCAAAATTCCATCACACAAAAGGCATAAATTTTGCACATTCAACGCGCTTATAAATATCAATTATTGAAGACTCTATATTTAACGAAAGCTGTACATGTGGCAGATATTTCGCCATACGGTTATTTCACAACATGGATGGTCATGGCTGAGCAATACGGCAAAACACTAGTGTTAGATACCGATTTTGTTTGATCGAATCTGACTAATGTGTTGGTTGCCACAGATTTCAACCGAACGGGACTAAAGATTTCTAATACTTGTTTTCTGGTCTAACCTCATCAACCAGGATCTGTTTACGGGGAACAACCAATAAGATCCTCACACCATTATAATGGGTTGGCAATAGATTTGGATTGACCATATCTTTTACAAGAGGACCCTGATACTATAACCAGAACTGCTATGCTCTGATGGACCACAGGGGGAAGGTGAAGTCCAACCTAAGATAACTTGAAGAATCATGGAAAACGCAGTGAAAAACATGAACCAGAATTGGGGCACATCTCAAAGAATGTCCGCAGACCCTGAAGACCACCATTAGGTGTGATGGTCACTGACTGTTTTGTGATTTAGCAAGGGTCTTAAAAAAATCGGATGAATAAAATTTAACCGCGATATGCGGTAAAGATCCAGCTGTAAACATACCCATATGAATTGGTTGACCACCATCTCTGCCCAGGACTTCATTTTGTGAAAATGGATCTTCCTTCAAGGGCATATAAATGGACTACTTTATATGGAACTAAGCTACAACAAACACTTGCAGACACCACAAAATTGTGAAATAACAGGAAGTGACTTTTTACAGCTTCACACCATAACAATAACTGGAAGTGACTTTATACAGCTTCACAGCATAATAATAACAGATAGTGACTTTATACAGCTTCACACAATAACAGGAAGTGACTCTATACAGCTTCACACCATAACAATAACAGGAAGTGACTTTATACAGTTTTACACCATAACAATAACAGGAAGTGACTTTATACAGCTTTACACCATAATAAAAACAAAAAGATATTTTATACAGCTTTACATAATAGTCTGCTGGTTATTTTATTTATTTACATCCATACATTAAAAATAGGATACATAGATGTTTCCCTGTGCAGAACATCTTCTCCAGGTCTGTCAGCTTCGTGAGAAGAGAACAATGACAGTATGATAAATAAAATTGTATGATGACATGAAACGCCAAAGACACCACCAAGTTTATGAGAGAAATATGTGATTGAGTGCTAACGGTGAAGTAGTAGTTGTAACTAGGGTAGAGCAGTTAATTTTGTTAAATGAAATTCTATTGTTCAAATAATGATAATATGCAGCATGTAATTTAGTACAGAGAATTGAATTGTATGTAATGCATGCATTCATTCATAGAAATGATTTTCAATTTCTTTTTGATGAACTGTTTGTTATTAAAGCACCGTCTACCCTAATGATTTTGTTTTTATATATCAAGAGAGTGTGCAGGGGGTGTAACTATAATGGAATACTATATGAATAGAAGTGGTTTGAATAGTGGTCTCCTGACTACAGGTCATGGGTTCAAAACCTGGGACAACATTAAAAAGTGAGAATAGGGATGCTGCTAATCTACTCAATCAGTACTTTGGCTCTGTCTACACAAAAGAAGACTGCTCCAAGATCTCAGAACCCATTGACATTGTCCAAAGAGACATGGATATAAGGAGATTAAGATCAACCTGCATTATGGAAGAAATGGTTTTTAAACAATTTAAGTGATTAAAAGTCAATAAATGTTTGGGTGTTCATCCAAAATTACTGTTTAAAATTAAAGACCTGTCATCAAAACAAAGGGCTATGTTATGTTCTCAATTACTTGCAAAGGGGATTGGAAAGATGCAGGAGATCCCCCTTGTTAAAAAAGGGTAAAAAATCAGATACAGCAAATTATGGACAGGTGAGTTTAATGAGCATAGTCTGTAAAAGGAGTCAACAGTCAAAGAAAACATGGTAATGCATTTAGACAAGTTTAATCTAATCGGAAAGTCAGTATGGATTTACTAAATGGAGATTGTGCTTAACAAATTTATTAGCATTCATGAAGAAGTTATTAAAATGATAGATGGAAGGGAGCCAGCGGATGTTAATTTGTTATGGGAAGACAGAGGGTATAAATGAGTACAATGAGTGGTGTGAGGTATAAAGTGGAATGAGACGAGCTGTTTTTATGACCAATTTTGTTCTTGATATACAAGGGGCTTGTCATAAGTCTTTACCCTGACTATGGAGTAGGGGGAGAAAGTTAAAATTTGTACTGGACTTGAGAAGTATGAATTTTCCTCCTCGATGGGTGTACCTGGAATGGTGAAGGGTGCAACACTCCTTATTGACCAGATCTGCTACCGGTACTTGGTTTGTCAGAACAATGGAGAAATCAGGAGGCCAGAACTGTGATAAAATTCTTGATGTTGCAGGTAAAACCACCTACAGAAATACACAGGGAGATGAAACCAGTGTTTGAGGAATTCTGTCTTTCATATGTTTCTGTAAAAAAACTGGTGTAGGCAGTTTAAGTGTGGCCATTCCCATGTTGCTGATCTTTCAAGATCAGGAAGACCATCCTCAGAGTATAGCGATGAGTGAAGAAAATCATTGACCAGGATAGGAAAATGACAATTGCAGAGATGTCTAGGTCGGCAAAACTGAAGGAAAGTACAGTTTTTCGAATTTTACACAACATACTGAACATGAGAAAAGTGTGTGTCCACTAGGTCCCGCGTCTGCTAACATGTGAACAGAAACAAACGAGGGTTTATTGCTGTGGTCAGTTGCTCAAAATGTGTCGGTCGAAAAACATGTTTCCAACCATGGTGACAGTAGATGAGACTTGGGTTCACCATTATGACCCAGAATCCAAAATTTCCAGCATGCGGGGAAAAACCCCGGGCTGACCAACACATGTCAAGCCAAGAGCACAGAAATCTGCAAGAAAAGTAATGATTGTTTTTTTTTGTTTTTTGGGCAGAATAGAAAGATTGAAATGATCTAATATCACTAATGTGGAAATGTTGGAAAGAACCAGACATATATAGGTAAAACATAACGAAAGAAGGCACTGGTGTTGAGGAAACCAGCTGATAGCTTTACAAGACAGTCTTTATTCTGGAATCCCCAAAGCAAGAAATGTCAAGCGACCATAACACACATGGAGAAAAGAGCTCGAGACAAGCATAATAAGTGGAGGACTTGCCATGTATTTGTTGAAGTCACTTGTTCCACAGGGAGCTAAAAGGTTTGGATATTGATGATATTTCTTTTCTCTTTTCAGCAGATTTACGGACAGTTCCATTTACTTCTCAATCATTGGACAGCTCAACTGCTGATATTTAATAAACCATTATACTATTATTCCAAAGATGGTAGAGTTAAAAATAAATGACTTCCCTATTAAAAAGAGTAAGCAATGGCAAACTACTCTGAATTTAGAAAACATTTTTACACAAACAAACTCTTATACATGAAAACGTGCATAACAGCTAAATGCACATAAGACCAACTGTGCACCTCAGCTCTTTTCTTGTGTATTTTATTAATTACTCAGTTGTCTTCTCATCAAAAACCTTTGGTTCTTCTTTTACATTAGTTTTTCCTGCTGCCATGATGTCTCTGCAACAAAAATTATAAAAAATACTTTAGCATTAACATTTAGTTTTGATTACTCCAGCATTAATATCATTTCTACACTTAAGCTAAAATGGAGTAGTCTATTGGTAAATATTGAAAAAGTTAAATATTTAAAATATACTAACGATTCCGATACAACAGGTGAAGAAATATTTGTGTATATACTAAAATTGAAAATATTATATTTAATAAAATAGTAGTTAAAGGAAAGTTAATTTACTTTTAAACTACTTTTAGTAGTTTCTACTTCTGCTTTCACTAGTCTGTCCAGGTTAACTTGATTTCAATCGTGTTCTTCACTGCTAAGGTATTGTTTACTGTGACAACGGAGTCACTGCACATGTCTGATCTCTCAACTCCGTGTTTTCCATTTTCGATCTATGTACCTACATTCGCAAGAAGTGCAAATGATATCAGAAGATTATTTCCAAGAGGAAGTGGAGCCTCCCTAATTAAAAGAATTTAGATAAAATGGGTGAACAAAGTTCATGCACAATAAAAAAAATACACAATTATAAAGAAATTTACAAAATCTTATATTTCAAAATCATTGTACCGTGGTTTCAGTGTTGACTAATGAAAAAGCAGACCAAAGCACAGCTAATATCTTCTAGTGTTGTATAAGTGAGTCAGGGGATCGCACAGCACAGTGCATTTAAAATTTCAAAAATATCAGTTCAACAAAAAACATGTTCAAAGGGTTTTATTTCATTTATGTAAATTTGTCTTGAACAAAATATGTCATATGTATATAAAAGAATATCAGAGCCATAACATTGTTTCATATATTTGATTTACCGCAATGTAACTTGTCTAATCTAATACAGTACACATACTAATTTCAGTTTCAACTTAATCTTTGTGTAATTACTTACCTTTGCCCCTCAAAATTGTAGATGGAATGGTTATTGTCAATAATTAGAGCACAGCGAACTTTCATTGACCTAGGAAATTCTTCAACACAGGCTTTAAATTTTTCCAAATCAAAATTTAGGGGTAATTGCCAAAATCCGTAAAAGGATCCTTTACCGTCTTCAGGGTGGCGTCCCATTGGATCACAACCACATTTTTGTTTCATGAAATTGTTAATTTTGTTTCCATACAATGACTTTTTATCAGATGGAATATCTTTCAAATCAATTTTAAGGTAACAGCTCTTTTGTTGTGATTTTTTTGAATTACTCAGTGTTAACTCATCAAATTCCTTTAGTTCTTCTTCTACATAATTTTTTCCTGCAGCCATGTCTCTGCAACAGAAATCATAAAAAATACTTAAGCATTAACATTTAGTTTTGATTACTTCAGCATTAATATCATTTCTACACTTAAGCTAAAATGGAGTAGTCTATTGGTAAATATTGAAAAAGTTAAATATTTAAAATATACTAACGATTCCGATACAACAGGTGAAGAAATATTTGTGTATATACTAAAATTGAAAATATTATATTTAATAAAATAGTAGTTAAAGGAAAGTTAATTTACTTTTAAACTACTTTTAGTAGTTTCTCCTTCTGCTTTCACTAGTCTGTGTCCAGGTTAACTTGATTTCAATCTTGTTCTTCCTGGTTTGAATATTCACCAAACCTTGCACATTATATCTTTCAGCTATGCTCATGCCATGTGATAATATCAACCAATCTTAATCTTTATCATGTACCTTTCATCAGCCCTATTTCCATCTAGAACGTTCTAGACCATTCTTGCAAAGTCTATACGTAAGCAGCTAGTAAGCAAAAGTTTCAGTTTCCAGTTAAGCTGACAATTTTTTTTCTGAGCTGATAAACTTTGCTTGCGCTGACAAAACTCGCTCAACTTAATAGAGAGTTGTGAATGTTTTGATGGCACATAATTGGACCATGGTTTTAAATACGTTAAGTGTTATCTATTGAAAAATCAGATCAAAGTACAGCTAATTTCTTCTTCTTCTTCGTACGCTGTCAGCAGATGTCAACTAAAAATGTTTGAAAAAAGCAGCAGTCATCCTGAATCTCTAAATTCAACATAGCCCACTAATGAATCTCTATATTCTCCTCGTCTTCTTCACCGTACGCAGTCAGACATCAACCTTTATTTTTTCGAAAAATGCAGCGGTCATCCTGAGGCTGTCGACACTGCCATAGAGCTTGTCTAGTGTTGCCACTGGGGATGGCCACATCTGCTCTCTCTGATCCTCGTATGTCGGGCAGTTTTGCAGCAAATGTTCAGCGGTCATTTTCCCGGTACCACACGGGCATTCGTCAGTGCCACCTACCTTCAATTTGTTGAATAGCTGGTACCTCAGTCTATTGTGGCCAGTGCGAAGTCTGAAGACCACGACCTGCTCTCTTCTGTTCAACTGGTAATAGGCATAATTTTTTGTGTAGCCAGTATGCTCTGTTTCCCATTTGGCCATGTATCTGGCCCTAATAAACCTTTTGGACTCTTCGTAGGTCACACTAGAATCTGGTTGTGGTAACCTTGCACCTTCTTTTGCCAGTCTGTCTGCCTCCTCGTTGTCTTGAATGTTACAGTGGGATGGAACCCACTGTACGACTACTCTTTTGGGTGTGTACTGCTGACATAGTTGACAGAGTACTGCTCTTAAGTCATTAAGTTCTGTATTTTTCTGGCTTTTTAGTGCTGTAACCACGGACAGGGCATCAGTAAACAGGACTATCTGGCTTTCATTGCTTTCGCCTGTCAGCATTGCTTCTACTGCAGCCTTCAATTCCTCTGCCTCCGCTCTGAAGCTAATATCATCTAGTGTTGTATATTGAGTCAGAGGATTGCACAGCACTTCACATCTCTTAATGATTGTGTATTCAAAATGAATGAAAAAATCAGTTCGACAAAAACTAGTTCAAAGTGTTTTATTTTATTTATGTAAATTTGTGTTGAGCAAAATATATCAAAGGTATATAAAAAAACATCAGAGCCATAACATTGTTTCATATATTCGATTTACTGCAATGTAACCTGTCTATTCTAATACAGTGCACATATTAATTTCAGTTTCACCTTAGTCTTTGTGTACTACCTACCATTGCCGTACAAAATTGTAGATGTCATAGTGATTGGCAATAATTAAAACAGCAAACTTTTATTGTCTTAGAAAATGTTTAAACACAGGCTTGGAATTTTTCCAGTGTTAAATTTGTGGGTAATTGCCAAAATCCGTAATAGGATCCTGAACTGCCTTATTGGCTTGCCCTGCTTTAGCATCAAGAATATCTTTTATTTCCGATAAATTTTTCATAATCACTCTATATGACAAATTACAACAGGAAAACAAATTAGCGTTACCAATAATAGAATGTGCGAGTTGTGTGAAAGTGTTGTTGATGTTAGCGTAGGAATAAATGCAATGTTGGAAGATGATGGAAAAATTATATGTAGGTTGTGCAAAATAGAAGAGAGGCAGGCTCGAATGGAATGCGAGATTGGGACAAATGAGAAGAGATGTGGTGAGTTAGAAAAGAGGCAGAAGAAAATAGAAGAGAATCAAAAGAAAATTTAGGATATATTAAAGAAGCTGCATTTGTGTAGTAGAGATGATAAGGTAGAGAGTTTAGCTGAGAAGTATGCAAATATAAAGGAGGGCTCAATGTTGATAGTAGGAGAATCAATGGTTTGGGAAGTTCGTAAACAGCACAATATGTTTGAAAGAATTTTTATTAGTGGTGCTAAAATTGAGGATATAGAGGGAAAGATAAAGATGATAGATGACAGAGTAAACAGTCATGTTGTGGTAGTGGTAGATACAAATAATCTCAAGAGAGAGGGTACAGAAGTAATAATGCAAAATACAAGAGTCTGTTGAGGACACTTGACGAAAAAAAGTATAGGAAGGTCACCATGATGGGTATTTTAGACAGAGCAGATGGGACAGATTATCTATACAGTAAGAAAATAGGTATCAAACTCGGATGGGTCAAACTATCTATACAGTAAAAAAAATAGATATCAATCTCAGACAGACCAGATGAGTCAGACTATCTATTCAGAAAGAAAGTAGGTATCAACCTCAGGTTGTGAAAAATGTGTACATATATTAAGGATATAGATCTTATTGGTGTGAAAATGTGTACAGATATGGATATAGATTTTATTGATGTGAAAATGTGTACAGATATGGATATAGATTTTATTGATGTGAAAATGTGTACAGATATGGATATAGATTTTTCATTGATGTGAAAATGTGTACAGATATGGATATAGATCTTATTGGTGTAAAAATGTGTACATATATGGATATAGATTTTATTGATGTGAAAATGTGTACAGATAGGGATATAGATTTTATTGATGTGAAAATGTGTACAGATATGGATATAGATTTTATTGATGTGAAAATTTGTACAGATATGGATATAGATTTTATTGATGTGAAAATATGTACAGATATATAGATTTTATTGATATGAAAATCTGTACAGATATGGATATAGATTTTGTTGGTGTGCAAAATGTGTACAGATATGGATATACATTTTTCATTGATGTGAAAATGTGTACAGATATGGATATAGATCTTATTGGTGTAAAAATGTGTACATATATGGATATAGATTTTATTGATGTGAAAATGTGTACAGATATGGATATAGATTTTATTGATGTGAAAATGTGTACAGATATGGATATAGATTTTATTGATGTGAAAATTTGTACAGATATGGATATAGATTTTATTGATGTTTAAATGTGTACAGATATATATATTTTATTGATATGAAAATCTGTACAGATATGGATATAGATTTTATTGGTGTGCAAAATGTGTACAGATATGGATATAGATTTTAGTGATGTGAAAATGTGTACAGATATGGATATAGATTTTATTGATGTGAAAATGTGTACAAATATGGAAATAGATTTTAGTGATGTGAAAATAGAGTCAAATGCTGGACAGGAAAGGTTTCCATCTAATTGAGATAGGATAGCATGCTGTAGCGAAGTATATGTTTAATCAATGTATTACAAATTTTAACTAGTTAAGCCTATGAAGTGTGAGACTAAAGATAGGCCTAAAACAGGGTGCTATAAAGGAGGCAGTCAAAGAGGAGAGAGGAGGTCAGTGAAGTGTGAAATTAGTAGTGGAATAGTAAATATAACAATGATAAAGCAACATCAAACATTGGTAAATCCACAAAATAATAAACAATTGTTTTTATGTAAATGTGAGAAGCATAGTAAATAAAAGAACAGAGTTGGAACTGTATGTAGAAGAAGAAAAACCAGATATAATTGAATTAACAGAATCATGGACATATGAGAACATTGCAGATAGTGAACTTGAAATACAGGAATATACAATGTTAAGGAAGGATAGGGTAGTTAAGGACAAGACTAAGGGAGGGGGTGTTTTATTATTTTGTGCGAATATTGTAAATATAACTTTACAAGATGATCTATCATCTGGCAACAAAAATGAAAGTGTATGGGGAGTAATAGATAGTGGGGGTGAAAAAACAGTGGTTGGAGAATGCTACATATGTCCTTCAAGTACAAAAGAGGAAGATGAGCTAATAAGTAACAACAAAAAAAGGCTAGTGCAGGGAAATTATTATTAATGGGGGATTTCAATTTTCCTGAAATAAAATGTGATATGGCAGAAGCATTTGCAGAGTCAAATCCTTTTGTGGAGTGCATAACTGACAATTGTTTGATTCAGCATGTAGAGGAGGCTAAAAAGAGGCAAAAACATACGCGACCTAATATTTACTACAGAGAAAAATATGGTTGAAAATGTTATCGTTGGGGAACTGTTTGGCTAAGCGACCATCAAATCATCCGTTTGGATCTTATGCGAGGAGAGATGTAAATATAAACTTGCAAGCATATAACTGCTCTAAGACAGATGTTCAGAAGATGAAAGAGACAGCCAGCCACATAATCTTGAAAGATATTGTCAGAGGTACAGATGTTGAACAAGAGTGGTAGTTTCAAAACAGTTTTAGAACAACTAAAAGTGGAATGTGTTCTATGTAGGGAGGTAAACCCCAAACAAAAAAAGTGGATAACTAGATTTGTAGTTAAATGGAAAAGAGCTAAAAATAAAGCATGGACAAAATATATAAAGGCAGGTAAACCGAAAGAAACATATACAAAATATTTGGACAAGCAAAACAGTCCAAAAAGTGAATAAAGCAGCAAAACTAGACTTCGAAAAAAAAACACGCTAATAGGATCAAGACTGATTGTAAAAGCTTCTTTTCTTATGTTAGAAATAAACAAAGAACAAAAGACAAGGTAGGCCCTCTCATAGATAGAACAGGTGAAATAATAAGAGAAAATAGGTAGACAGTCAATCTACTAAATCAATACTTTGGCATAGTCTACACAAAAGAAAACTGCTCCAAGACCCTATAGATATTTTCAAATGTGAAATGGATATACTGGGATTAAAATAAATATGTATTATTGAGGAAATGGTTTTTTTTAAATTGGAGGAATTACAGGTGTGGTGTCCTTATCGCAGAGCAGATATAAACATGCTGGAAAGGATACAAAGAAGAGCAACAAAACTGATAGTGGGATTACAGTTATGAGGAAAGACTGAGAAAATTAGGTCTACAGCGTCTAGAAAAGAGAAGACAATACAGATTTATAAGATAATAACAGGAAAGGATAAATTAGACTATAACAAGTTTTTCAAAAACCAACCACCAATGAGAACAAGAGGGCACAGAGACAAATTAGCTAAAGAAAGGTCCAGATTGGATATTAGGAAATATTTTTTTAGTCAGAGAGAGTGGTGAATTCTTGAAATGCATCACCCCAGGAGCTAGTGGAGGCAAAGACAGTTAATGCATTTAAGAATAGATTGGATGCAAATAGCTTTTAGAGCAGGGTAATGCAAATGTAACTGGTTATCTGCAGGCTCTGATAAGTCTTCTAAACCAGTATAAAAATGTTAAGTTAAATTAAGTTAACTCATTAGGATTAAATAACTATTACTAGCATTATAAAATCTTATGTAAACATTATTACTAGTTTTACTTCTATCGAAGTAAGTGTGCCCCAACGACCTGATGGGTTATGGGATGAACTGAACTGAAGAAACTCCTTTTCTGTCTGATATCTAGATTTAAGTATGGTTAATGATAATCCAAGATTATAATAATATCCTTTATTACGTTTTTCAATATCATCTAAATAATTATAGATTTTCATACATGTATTAACAATTTCTTCATCAGAACTTTCTTTATCAATTTTTAATTTAACCTATTCCACATCAAATATTTTGAATAATCTGTTTTCTAAGTCTACTTGAACCATCTTTGATGAAGCTTCTACAACTGGTCTTCATGTCTTTAAATTCCCTAATGTCTGAATTCATATTAGGAATGGTTACTCTGATGTCCGTCTATTGCCATTGATAACAGTATAATATCTTTTTGTGGTAGGCTAGGTAGATGTGGCTCTTAACCCTGACAGACAGCTTAGCTAGGAAAACTACAATTTTTGCAGGAGTAACAGACTGTGCTCCGACATTGATGTCTCCAATAAATGACAGTTAAGAAAAGTGGATTTAGAAATAGGGACAAGAGAAGAGAGGGGCAGATAAGGACCGGGACGAGAAAGGCTGGAAGGAAATTAGATGGACTTACAAAATGGTTTAGTCTCTAGTGCTCCGCCGGGGTCTTTGTGTATGACAAAGACAAGAATAGCTCCCCAGCCCCACAGAGAGCATGTCGTAAGAGGCGACTAACTGTGGGACATGGCAAAACATCGGTCATGATTATGTGGTATGCTAAGAGCAGCATAGATGGTGCTTAATAGGCTGCGGATCTTCTTTGCTCCAGTGTTTGAGTTTATTAAGATGGACTCGCACATCGGTTAACCACTCTCCAAGAAACTGGTTGTATACAGATTATGTAGATTCTTCTAAACCAGTATAAAGACGTTAAGTTTAAAATGTGCGAATCAACTGCGGGAATTGTCACATTTCCACCCAGTATCAAACCATTCTACAACAATTGATATATCTTCTTCTTCGTTCATCCTCAAGATCAAGGTTCCGGTTTCTCTTACAAAGAACACAGTTGTTTGTAAGTCTGTTTTATCTCCATACAGCTTCTGTTTCATATTTGTCTCAAGAGGCCAGTATTGTTCTCTCTCTCTCTCTTTTCTCTCTCTCTCTCTCTCTCTCTCTCTCTCTCTCTCTCTCTCTCTCTCTCTCTCTCTCTCTCTCTTCCTGCGTGAACATGCAGTTTTGTAGGATGTGTTCCACTGTCATGGTATGCTCCCCACATGGACACTTGTCATCTGTCCCAATCCTCATTTTGTTGTAATGATGACCATCGAGTCTGTTATGCCCAGTTCTCAGTCTGAAGATGATGACTTGCTGTTCTCTAGGTTAAAGTAGCTGTCTTCTTTCCGGAAGTCAGGGTGTTGATTAGCCCATTTCAGCCTGAAGTTGGCTTTAATTATGGTCTTTGCCTCATTAGCGCTGCTAATACTGGCGCGGCATCAGTTAGGTATACTATGTTTTCTTGGTGGATAGCTTTATCTTGGATTACAAGCTCAGCTGCGACCGTCAGTGCCTCTGCTTCTGCACGGAAGTTATTGGAGTATGTTTCCGTCGTTAATACTAAAGTTTTTTCTTCTCCTTTCAGTAGTCTGTAATAGACCCCTTCACCTCCATTGGATGTGTCTTTGTTAGATGAGCCATCTGTATATACGTATATCGATGTTTCTGGTGGGTATACTCTCCTAAGATATTCTTCTGTAATAAATGTCCTTTCTAAATCTAAATTCCCTTTTGTCATATTCTTTCTACGGTTTGTACCATCTCAGGGGACTTGACTTCTTTTCATGGTGGATTTGGGATGGTTTTTTTAGATCTCTAACCTCTACCTGGCTTATGATTTGGTCTGCTCTTGCAAGTTCTTTTGTTTTTTATATGAAGTGGTTTCTCTTTAATCTCCCTCTTCCCATGCGATTTATCCTGTCATGTATTGGGTGATCAGGCATTCGTTTAAACTTCTCCCCCTGCTGGAGTGTTGTTGTTTTTTTTATGCCTGCACGTCTCCATACTTTCGATTCCTGTGATGTTCTCCATTGCATTTATTGGTGTTGTCCTCATTGCCCCAGTGAGGATACGTATACCTTGGTTTTGGGTTGTATTTATTTTTTGGAAATGATTATTTGTTGCTGTGGACCATGCTGCTATCCCGTATTCTAGCATTGGTCTAACATAACCTGTGTACAGTTTCTTTAGGGTGCATGTGACAGCTCCCCAAGTTGAGACTGATATCTTACTCATTATGGCCATTCTGTTCTTAGCTTTATGGTGCCTTTTTATATCTGATTTGAGCGGTCAACGACACATAGCTGACTGCTAGCGTCAGGGCATGGGAACCAGAGCTGCTAAAACCCTTCTAGACCTCCACGCAGTGATCCTGGATAACAGGCTGCAATGGATCAGACTGGCTAAGTAGAAGGGATCGAAGAGGGAAGGCAACCCAGTACTCAAAAATGATTACTGAAGTCGGATTTGTCGGACCGAAAGGTCTAAATATCGCAGTCAAGCTGTAAGCCACATTCTGTTCTCTGGACTACTTCCTGAAACTTGCAAAGCTCTTTTCGGTGCTAGGTAACGGGAGATTGAGAACGAACGAATAAGGAGAAGAAAACCGATATGAACGAACGAATAAGGAGCAGAAACCGATAGGAATATATATTTAATATAGATAAATGTACAGTCATCCACATTAGTAGATCCAAAATGGAACATAATTACAGAATGGGCGAGAACAATATTAGAATGGTAGAAAAGGAAAGGGACCTAAGGATTATAATAGATCACACACTTTATAGGTATACAGGTAAGGTGAGTGAGCAAGTTCAGGTAGCGGTGAAAAGGGCAAATGCAATGTTCAGATCAGGTCAGATCATTCTGTAACCGGGGAAGTAGTTGGAGCACACGTGAAGTCATCCTCACAACCCCACGCCATCCTTCTCTGCCAGCAGCAGCTGCATGTGCCTCTTCTGGCGAAGATTGGTTTATTCTTTTATATTGTCCTTCCACCTCTTTTTTGGGACGGCGTCTTCGTCGTCTGCCTTGCACCTTTCCGTAGATGATCGTATTTGCAAGACCATTTAATCTCGATATTTGACCGTACCAAGCGAGTTTCCTACTTTTGACAGTTGCCAAGAGGTCTTCAAAAGGCCATATTGCTGTTCTAATTCTATCTCGTATTTCCACATTTGTAACTCGATCTTTGTACGTGACGTTTCTTCTTCTTCTTCGTACGTTGTCAGACGTCAACTTGAATTTGTTCGAAGAAAGCAGCTGTCATCCTGAGGCTGTCGACACTGCTATAGAGCTTGTCTAGTGTTGGCACTGGTGATGGCCACATGTGCTTTCTCTGGTCCTCGTATGTCGGGCAATTTTGCAGCAGATGTTCAACGATCATTTTCCCTGTACCACAGGTGCATTCATCAGTAGTACGTGACGTTTAAAAGTCTTCGGAAACATCTCATCTCCACGGCCTGTATCCTTCACTGAAGGTCAGCTGTAATTGTCCATGTCTTATAAGCATAGAGAAATATTGACAGGACCAATGTACGCATTAATCTGATTTTCGTGCATAGTGCTAACCGTTTATCTTGCCAGATTTTGTTACGCCGCCCAAGCGCCGCTATTCTGGCCAACACTTCACATTTTGATCCTTCATCACTGACAATCGAACCGAGATGTTTAAAACGGTCAACCACCTTGAGTTCCTGGTCATTAGCTTTTATCATACTGTTGAATCCCTCCGCGTTGTTGGTCATTAATTTAGTATTTCAAACGTTTATCTCCATACCATATTCAAGAGCTGTTTCATCGAGCCTTCTGACCCATTCCTGGAGTTCTGCTTCTGAACCCGCCAACCCGTCGATCTCATCTGCAAAACGAAGGTTGGTAATCGTTCGGCCCCCTATCTTGACAGTACCAACGTGACCTCCAAGTACCTCACTCATAATTCCCTCAAGGAATATGTTGAAAAGGGTTGGAGAGAGTGTACACCCCTGTCTCACACCAACTGATGTGCGAAACCAGTCCCTTCGCCTCATATTCACAAGAACTGCGCTGGACGCATTGTCATATAGGTGTTCAAGGACCTTTATAATATTTCCGTTGATTTTATACATCCTCGTGGTTGCCCACAGCACTTTATCCCATACCCTATCAAATGCCTTCTTAAAATCAACAAACACATGATACAGTTTTTGCTGATGTTCTAGATATTTCTCGCTTAGCAGCCTTAAATTAAATATCCGTTCTGTAGTGCTTCTTCCCTGTTTGAATCCTGCTTGCTCCCCAGCAATGATGTTCTCTGCTTGAAGTTTCAATCAGTCGAGGATTAATCTAAGCATGACTTTGCTATGGTGGCTGATGAGGCTTATTGTTCTGTAATGTTGTCACAGCCTTAGGTTTCCAGACTTACGTAACAGTATAACCATTGATTTTGTCCATAAGTCAGGCCAGTTTCCTGTCGCCCATATTTTGTTGCAGATGTGAGTCAGGCCTTCCACCACTATATCCCTATCTGCCTGTAAGAGCTCTGCTGGTATATTTTCCACGCCGGCCGCCTTCCCTCTTCTCAATGTCTTTACCGCTGCAGCTACCTCTTCCTTCGTTATCAGTTGGTTATCCTCTATAGTTGTTGGTATTGGAGGGATTGTTTTATCAGGTTCGTCTGTCCCTCATAGTTGTATAACTCGAAACAGTACTCTGTCCATCGTGCCAGTACGCCATTGTCCTATATAAGGCATTTGCCGCTTTTATCCTGGATCTTGAAGTTCCTGCCTTGTCTACGTGTTACCAGTTCTTTGACCACCTTGTATGCTCCTTTAGCGTCATTTCTGTTTAATCTCTCTTCGATGTTTGTTCATTGCTCACATACCCAGGCTTCTTTCACTTCCCTCATCTTTTGTTGTATCGCTTTATTGACCTCTTTATATCTTCCGACCTCATCAGCTGGGTGATTTTGGTTTTTCAGTGACCTTCTTGTATCACAAAGGTCTAGAATTTCTTTGGTCACCCATGGCTTCTTTGTCTGTTTGGTGGCATCCTAAGATCTCTGTTGCTGTATCTATGGGTGCTGAGTTAAGAGACTCTATTACTATATCGGTATCCAGTGCCTTTCTGAGAGCCAACAGTCGAGCAAATGTCCCTCCTACTCTTGATTGGAACACTTCGTTAATTGTTGGCTCTTTTAGTTTGTCCAGGTCAAACTGTGGTCTAGTCACATCTTTCTTTACGACTCCCTTCAATGGTGTGTTTGCGCTCGGCATCGCAACCCAGCGATGTCGGGGTCGGCTAGCTCTTCTTCTGATGGGTGAAAAGTGAAATGAGTAGCCTGCCGATGAAATGAATACACAAGTCAACCTCACCTCCAAGTGGTGCCCACTGGGAAACTATGGCCGCGAGGCTGTAGGCATACGAGGCAATGGCTCGCCTGGGGAGACGGGCTTCTCCAGATCAGATGCAGATGTTGGTCGCACCGGCTTGAAGAGGAGATGGGCTCCTCCAAGAGGCAACCGCCCAAGATTCACCCATGAAGACACAATCACAATCAACTTTACCGGCTCGGTCGCAGCCCGGGTAAACAATGACCGCTCCTGTCGTCCCACACCAGGTCGGAGGTGATAAGTGTGCTACTGGCGGAACGATCAAACCGAGGAAAGACAAGCTCACAATAGGTACGTGGAATGTCAGAACACTGAACCAATGTGGTAAAATCAATGAGCTAACACAGGAGGTGAAGAACTACCGGTTGAACATCCTGGATATTTGCGAAACTCGATGGAACCACTTTGGTGAATTTACCACTGAGGAGGGCCACACGTTCTACTTCAGCGGCAGGGAGGACAAACATTTACATAGAGTACTGGTACATAAAGACACATCCAGATGCATATTGGGTTGCCGTTTAAATTTCTAGCCGTTTTATCTTCTCACGACTAAAGGCATCACCGTTTAATATCGCGATAATACAGTGCTATGCACCCACTGCAGACAACGAAACTTGTGAAATAGAGGCATTCTATGATCAACTTCAGAGTCTGATAACCGAGGCGCTAAAAAAAGGACTTATTGGTAGTCCAGGGTGATTGGAACGCAAACATTGGAGAAGATGCAGTCCATGACTGGAGGGGAACATGTGGCCCAAACGAAAACAAAGAAACTAATGACAGGGGCCTCAGATTCCTAGAATTTGCACGATGCAATAAGCTGTTGGTAGCAAACACGTTCGGGTTTAACAAGCCGTCTAGACGCTGGACATGGCATAACCCAAACACTGAAGTGCACAGCCAAATTGATTATATACTGGTCCAGAGGAGGTTTAGATCTAGCATCAACATCGACGAAACGAGAAGTTTCCCCGGAGCGGATATAGGAAGCGACCACGATCTTGTTATGATGACTGCGTCTGCGAATGCAATGTTAGGTATGATAAAAAGAAATATTAAACATAGGAGCAAAGAAGTGATTGTAAAACTGTATAAAGCATTAGTTAGACCTAGATTAGAGTACTGTGTACAGGTGTAGCGTTCTTATCGTAGAGGAGATATAAACATGCTGTAAAGGATACAAAAAAGAGCGACAAAACTGTTAGTTGGATTCTAGAATTACAGTTACAAGAAAAGACTCAGAAAAACCGGCCTACAAGAGAGACGAATTCGAGGTGACTTAATACAGGTTTATAAGATAATCCTGTCGAAGTCGGATGTGTCGGACCAAATGGTTTAAATATCGCAGGCAAACTGTAAACTAGCGGCACAACGCATTCTGTTCCCCAGACTATATCCTGCTACTTACAAAGCCATGTTCTGGACTTAGTAGCCAGAGATTGATAACAAACGAAGAAGAAGAAGAAGAAGAAGAATAAGAATAAGAACGAAAAGATAAATTAGACTAACAAGTTGTTAAAAAAAATACATCCACCTACAAGAACAAGAGGGCATAGCTAGAAATTAACTAAAGAAAGGTCCAGATTAGATATTAGAAAATATTTTTTTAGTCAGAGACTGGTGAATGCTTGGTATGCATTGCCACACGAAGTAGTGAAGGCAGGGACAATTAATGCATTTAAGAGTAAAATGGATACGCATAGCTTTTAGAGGAATGAAATGTAAATGAAATCGTTGTATAAGTCTCTGTAGAGTCTTCTAAACCAATATAAAAACGTTAAGTTTTATGCCCACAACTCCAAAGTTCTCCGCTCTCACCAGTACTGGTTCAACATCTACACAAAAGTGGCCAGCATTCAATCCACAGGGCCAGAGTGAACATTAACATCTGCAGATGACATCTTGAGGTAGATTATTGGCTCAGATAGGCATGACATGGTCAAAGACATCCATGAAAGATTGCATGCAATCTCATAGTGGTGTAGGGATTCAAGCTCTCAGAAAAATCCTTAAAAGGGAGGCAGTATGTGATGCTCTTTGAACAACTCTGCAGTGAAATCTGACCTCCAATGCATAAACAGTGATGGATGTGTCATCAGACTTTAAGGGATACAGAATCAAAATAGGGATGTCACGGATCGCACTGGCAGAGAGACCAATTGAATAGGTGACCGAGTTGAGGTAATACTGAGGCAAGAGAGGAGAATAGGTCCACACTGGGGATAGAATGACAGGAATACCACAGTCATCATAATCATAGACAGGGAATACAGAGAGTGGTGCAGTGTAAAAATAAAGCTCGAGGTTACCCAAATGACAAGTGATGTCACTTAAGTTCAATCAATTAATCTCAAACCCGTCGTTCCGCTGGGTGCATGATCCACTGACATCATCCCGACAGCATATACGGTTCTGTGATGCTCTCTCTCTGCCTCTCTCCATGTGTAATAATTTAATCTTGGGTTCTACTTACATTCTCTTCTCCATGTATTTGTGGGTCTCTCTCTCTCTATCTCTCTCTCTCTCTCTCTCTTTCTCTCTCTCTTCCCTTGATTCCATTTAAAGGCATGTCTGGCTATGTTGGACGGTGCCTTCCGTTGTGTTGTTCCTATGCAGCCCCATTTTCTTCACATAACTTGTTGTTCCATTGACTGTTGTTGGCTCATTCCCAATAGTCTTCATTCCTCAAAATGCCCCTCACGTTATGCCCATTATCCTTCTTAGACATCTGTTAACGAAGAACTGGAGTCTTTGTTGTATGACCTTGGTCGATCTCCATGTCTCCGCTCCGTACAGCAGCACCGACTTGACACTGGTGTTGAATATTCTAACTTGGGTGTGAATCTTGATTTCTCTGGATCTCAATACGTTGTTTAGTGTCAGGAATGCTCCTCCTGCCTTCCCATTTCTGATCCTCCCATTTGTTTCTGTACCTCCTGATGTGTCAATTGTGCTGCCCGAATAGGTAAAGGCCTCCACTTCTTCCACATGCTTTCTCCAGCATGATTGGTTCTTTGTTGAGAATGTTGAGTTTAAGAATCTTGGTTTTCTTCATTCTGATATTCAGTCCCAATTTGGCTGATTGTTCTTTCACCGTATCACGTTTCTTTGGCAATTGGCTATGACTTTGTGTCTAGGTCTTCCAATTGTGACAATATTCTCGACTGAATACAAATTATTTTTCCTTCGATTTATATTTTCATTATCCAATCTATAGCCAACAAGAAAAGTAATGCCGAGAGCAGACTACTTTGTCTCACATCTGGTTGCATCCCGAAGCTGTCAGTCAGTGCTCCCTCTTGTAAGGTAAGCGTAAAGGCCGCCGTCCATCGCAGATAATGATGGCATAATTTATTTGCTAGCGCTATTTTTAGTCAGGATTAACTGCGCTACTTTATATCCTCACTCTGGGGCTGGTCTCTCGGTGGCTCGATTGACTCGCATCCAGTGTTCGTACAGCGATCTCAGTCCCGCCAGGCGGAGTGAGAACGTGGGCTTACCCAACAAGCTCGCCCGCCTCTCCCCGGCACTGTAGCAGGAGCAATTTGGTGGAGTCGTACCGCTGGTAAGGGTGCGTTACTGTAGTCCGTATCGAGAAGCTATGTCAGTCCGTGTGGTTCGCCGAAGGCTAGCGCGTATAGCCAATTTCGACAGTTCGTCTCGCTTGTGGTCCTTCTCTCGCAATGAGCTTTGGATCGGCAAATGGAAAGCAGGAATCGTGCCTAAAGGCCCTGTCCTCGCCCGACCAACCGGTCGGAGAAGGGCAGCCGGCAGGCAAAAATCGTCTACAGTCCGAATGAAAATCATCGCCGGGGTCGTTGGGATCCGTTCTGCACAGAGCGCTGCCATCCCTCCCCGAGCGAGCCTGGTCGGTCGGTCGGTTGGTGTGTGTACAGGCCCCTGCCAGGCGGTCCTAGGTCGACGGAGTGAGGGACGGAACAACCGTCCGTTCGTCAGTCGGTCTCTGCGGCCGTGCATACACATCCATCCTTCGCCGACCGGTGTGTGTAGTTCGTCCGTCTCCAACAGGTATCTGGTTTATCCTGCCAGTAGTCATATACTTGTCTCAAAGATTAAGCCATGCATGTCTAAGTTCACACTGTCTCACGGTGAAACCGCGAATGGCTCATTAAATCAGTCGAGGTTCCTTAGATGACACGATCCTACTTGGATAACTGTGGCAATTCTAGAGCTAATACATGCTTACCAAGCTCCGACCCTCACGGAAAGAGCGCTTTTATTAGTTCAAAACTAATCGTCGTTTCCCCTCGCGGGGTTGCGGCGTCCCCACTGGTGACTCTGAATAACTTTGTGCTGATCGCATGGCCTCATGTGCCGGTGACGCATCTTTTAAATGTCTGCCCTATCAAATGTCGATGGTACGTGACATGCCTACCATTTTTGGAACGGGTAACGGAGAATCAGGGTTCGATTCCGAAGAGGGAGCATGAGAAACGGCTACCACATCCAAGGAAGGCAGCAGGCGCGCAATTTACCCACTCCCGGCCCGTGGAGGTAGTGACGAAAAATAACAATACGGGACTCTTTCGAGGCCCCGAAATTGGAATGAGTACACTTTAAACCCTTTAACGGGGATCTATTGGAGGGTAAGTCTGGTGCCAGCAGTCGCGGTAATTCCAGCTCCAATAGCGTATATTAAAGTTGTTGCAGTTAAAAAGCTCGTAGTTGGATCTCAGGCGCAGGCGGGCGGTCCGTCTCGCGCCGGTTCACTGCCCGTTGTCTCCTGCCCTACCGTCTGCCGGCTCTCTCCTACGGGTGCTCTTCGCTGAGCGTCCCGGGTGACCGGCGCGTTTACTTTGAAAAAATTAGAGTGTTCAAAGCAGGCCTCGGCTGCCTGAATAATGGTGCATGGAATAATGGAATAGGACCTCGGTTCTATTTTGTTGGTTTTCGGAACTGGAGGTAATGATTAACATGGACAAACGGAAGCATTCATATTGCGGCGTTAGAGGTGACATTCTTGGATCGCCGCAAGACGAGCTACTGCGAATGCATTTGTCAAGAATGTTTTCATTAATCAAGAACTTCTTCTTCTTCTTCTTCGTACGCAGTCAGACAGTAACCATTATTTTTTCGAAAAAGCGGCGGTCATCCTGAGGCTGTCGACACTGCCATAGAGCTTGTCTTGTGGTTCCACTGGTGATGGCCACATTTGCTCTCTCTGATCCTCGTATGTCGGGCAGTTCTGCAGCAGATGTTCAGCGGTCATTTTCCCGGTACCACACGGGCATTCGTCGGTACCACCTATCTTCAATTTGTTGAATAGGTGGTACCTCAGTCTATTGTGGCCAGTGCGAAGCCTGAAGACCACGACCTGCTCTCTTCTGTTCAGCTGGTAATAGGCATCGTTTTTGGTGTAACCAGTATGTTCGGTTTCCCATTTGGTCATGTATCTGGCTTTAATAAGCCGTTTTGACTCTATCTATCTATCTGTCTATCTATCTATCTATCTATCTATCTATCTATCTATCTATCTATCTATCTATCTATCTATCTATCTATCTATCTATCTATCTATCTATCTATCTATCTATCTATCTATCTATCTATCTATCTATCTATCTATCTATCTATCTATCTATCTATCTATCTATCTATCTCTCTTTCTATCTATCCATCCATCCATCCACCCATTCATCCATCCATCCGTCCATCCATCTATCTATCTATCTATCTATCTATCTATCTGTCTATCTATCTATCTATCTATCTATCTATCTATCTATCTATCTATCTATCTATCTATCTATCTATCTATCTATCTATCTATCTATCTATCTATCTATCTATCTATCTATCTATCTATCTATCTATCTATCTATCTATCTATCTATCTATCTATCTATCTATCTATCTATCTATCTATCTGTCTGTCTATCTATCTATCTATCTATCTATCTATCTATCTATCTATCTCCCTACCTACCTATCTATCTATCTATCTATCTATCTATCTATCTATCTATCTATCTATCTATCTATCTATCTATCTATCTATCTATCTATCTATCTATCTATCTATCTATCTATCTATCTATCTATCTATCTATCTATCTATCTATCTATCTATCTATCTATCTATCTATCTATCTATCTATCAATCTATCTATATTTACATATATATATATATATATATATGTGTATATATTATATATGTATGTATGTATGTATGTATATATATGTATGTCTGTGCGTGCGTGCGTGTCTGTAGGTATGTATGTACGTGCATACGTGGGTGTGTGAGAGATTTATGGATGGATGGATCGATGCATGCATGCATGGATGGATTGATGCATGGATGAATGGATGCATGGATGCCTGCCTGCCTGCATGCATGTATGGTTGTATGTATGTATGTATGTAAGTATGTATGTATGTGTGTATGTATGTGTGTATGTGTGTATGTATGTATGTGTGTATGTATGTATGTATGTATGTATGTGTGTATGTATGTATGTATGTACATATATATATATATATATATACAATGCAACGCTAATTACAAGAATGTTTAAAAATAAAACCTAATTTGTGTATGTCTATTAACAGAAAACGTCAAATTAAGGTTTTTTGCTCAACTCTACTCGTGGTGGGAACATTAACTTTGAAAATATGTAAATTAGGATCATTAACAATGGAGAACTAGCAATTTTCTCTGCAGACAAAACAATTAAACGATCAAATACGTTAATGAGACATTATCGCCTCCTGTTTTGGAAATATGACAGTGCAGTCTGGAAAGCTTGATAAAGTCGACAACAACACACATAGGTGATGATTTACTGACTTGACCAAAACAAGAACAAAACGATACATAGGTTACAGACCCAAGGTCTATGTCAGGGACAAAGAATGAACGAAAACAAATATAGAATGCAAGACCAAATGTAAAATTAGTCATCTCTGTATGGCTGCGAACTTAAACCGAAAGTTTGAAAAAATTATTTTATCAATATACGTAACGTTTTGCTGAAAATAGTATATCTTCAGTCCACTTGTCTCGTTAGACGTTGTGGGGAGGTGTGACCTCCTTTGTTTCATAATTTTTTGGCCCGCAGAAATTCGCTGGTGACTTGCCAGGTCAATTCAAGTATATGTTACCAATCGTTAGAATAGTGGCCCCTCGGATATACGATCGTCTATTTTTGAGACGTAGTGGTGGAAGCGTAAATTAGAACAATGTAGACCAACCGCCTGTCAGGCGCCATCTATGCCACTCCGCTAACCACATAACCAAGACCTGATGTTATAGCCACAAAGTCCTCTTTTTGCAACATATTCTCTGTGGGACGAGAATCCCAAGAATAATTTTGAGTGGGTATTTAACATTAATTTTGCCCGAGCAGAGGCCGTTAAGCCTACTCTTTTCGATTTCCAATTTTAAATGGATTTTTAACATAAGCGCCCCTGTATACGGGTGTCTGATCTCACTGCTCAGTGATCAGGGTAACTATTTACCGGACGATCCACGTGAAAAAATCCCGGTCTCTACCGTGATTTGAACCCGCGATCTCCAGCACCCGAGGCGAACATCTTACCTCGAGACCACTGTGTCCGTCTGCTGAAAATAGTATTGGAAAGAAATGTAGGATACAAATAAGTAAGAAGAATGCACAACTAGAAAATATCAACAAGAGATTAATTGGAAAAGAGCTGTTATACAGCTTGAAATACTTGGAATTCGGGTATTGAAACAGGCAGGTTATGCCTGCTGCAAGGTAGCTGCAGGCTATCCGTAGAATGTTCTCTATTTTGCAATTGGTTACTTCCTACGGTTTACTATAGCTAGGGAAAGGTAGCGTATTGTGTTGGGATTCTATTACTCTTTCGAAATTGTGATTTGACAATGGCGAACAGCCTACTCTTATTGATTTTAAACTTTGAAGGGTTCTTTTTAAGTGCGCAGGGTGTACACGGGATCTCCGAGGTTTTTGTCAGTTTCAAATATGTCTAGACTCTGGTCTCACGTCCTTGAGACCAGAGCACGCTTAAAGATTGTGGGATTTCTTCTTCTTCTTCTTCTTCTGCGTACGCAGTCAGACAGTAACCATTATTTTTTCGAAAAAAGCGGCAGTCATCCTGAGGCTGTCGCCACTGCCATAGAGCTTGTCTTGCAGTTCCACTTGTAACGGCCACATCTGCTCTCTCTGATCCTCGTATGTCGGGCAGTTCTGCAGCAGATGTTCAGCGGTCATCTTACCAGTACCGTACGGGCATTCGTCGGTACACCCTATCTTCAATTTGTTGAATAGGTGGTACCTCAGTCTATTGTGGCCAGTGTGAAGTCTGAAGACAACGACCTGCTCTCTTCGGTTCAACTGGTAATAGGCATCGTTTTTGGTGTAACCAGTATGTTCGGTTTCCCATTTGGTCATGTATCTGGCTTTGATAAGCCGTTTTGACTCTTCGTACGTCATACTGGTATCTGTTTGTGGTAGTCTTGCACCTTCTTTTGCCAGTCTGTCTGCCTCCTCGTTGCCTTGGATGTTGCAGTGTGATGGGACCCACTGTACCACTACCCTTTTTGGTGCGGACTGCTGGCATAGTTTGCAGAGTGCTGCTCTTAAGTCATTAAGGTCAGTGTTTTTCTGGCTTTTTAGCGCTGTGACTACGACAGGAGCATCTGTAAGCAGGACTGTATGGCTTTCATTTTCTTTGTGTGTCACCATTTCTTCCACTGCCGCCCTCAGTGCCTCTGCCTCCGCTCTGAAATTGCTTATGTACTTACCAGTAGCGAATGACAGTGTTATTTTTCTGCCATTTGGTAGGTTCAGGAATGCTCCTGCCCCTCCGTTCTGTGTAGTGTTTGTTACAGAACCGTCGGTGTATGCATGGGTCCAGTCCATGCTTGGGTAGTTTTTCGTTATGAAGCTTAGGGTAGTATCTCTCCTTTCTTTTTCAGTCTGGCAGTTTTTGTTTCGAATACCTGGTATATTTTCTACCACCTCTGGAAATATATCCTGCCTCCAGGTAGGTTTTCGTACAGCAGTGATGGGCTTTGGTGTTGTTAGTGCGTTTATGGGATCTTCGTGCATCTTTGCTTTGGCTATTTCTGCAAAGTTTCTCCGCTTTAGTTTCCCATTTCCCAAATTGTTTAGTCTCTGGTACATTGGATAGTCAGTCAGTCTTCGGAGTTTCTCTGACTGCAGCTGGGCTCTGCAGTCTCTTCTGTCGGTCATGGATTGCAGATTTGTAATCTTTTCAAGTTCTAGTTTTTTCTAGTTTTTTAGTTGTTTCTAGTTCTTTTCCAGTTGCCACTGACAGTGTTATTTTTCTACCATTTGGTAGGCTCAGGAATACCCCTGCCCCTCCATTCTGTGTTGTGTTTGTAACAGAACCGTCGGTGTATGCATGGGTTCAGTCCATGCTTAGGAAGTTTTTCGTTATGTACCTCAGGGTTATGTCTCTTCTTTCTTTTTCAGTCTGGCTGTTCTTGTTTTCAATACCTGGTATATTTTCTGCCACCACCGGAAATATATGCTGCTTCCAAGTAGGGTTGCGTACAGTAGGAATGGGCTTTGGTGTTGTTAATGTGTTTATAGGGTCTTCGTTCATCTTTGCTTTGGCTATTTCTGCAAAGTTTCTCCGCTTTAGTATCCCATTTCCAAATCTATTTAGTCTCTGGTGCATTGGATGGTCTGTCAGTCTTCTGAGTTTCTCTGCTTGCTGCTGGGCTCTGCAGTCTCTTCTGTCGGTCATGGATTGCAGATTTGTAATCTTTTCAAGTTCTACAATTGGCGTTGCAGAATGGTTGGAGCAACAAAAATGGATAGAATCAGAAACGAAAATATTAGATAACAAGTAGGTACAACACCAGTGATATACCTCATCAAGAGACAGCAAACCGAATGGTTCGGACATGCCAAACACCAGATAGTATCCCTCAGAAAGCAATGCTATAAAGATACAATGGATTCAAAGCCAAAGGCCAACCACAAAGATGGATAGCAGAAATAACAGAAGCAGTAAATCTTCCCGTGAACCAAGCACATACCAGGGCCCGGTCAAGAAACATCTACATAACCCTAAGCTGAATGGTACACACAGGACAAGCGAAAAGAAAGAAGAAGAAGATAGAACAGCGGTCCATGACTTCCAAAACCAAAGATTCTTACATAACAGACGCATTTCGTTGCCACCGTTTTCAGAGCTATACTAGCGAAGTGGTTAGAGCGCTTCTCTGTGACTGAAGAGGAGTGTGGTTCTTTACTTTGTAGCGGCACGCTGCAGTTTATCCAGATGTAAACATGTTGTTGTTGATGTTGTTGGTGAATTGTTGCTGTTGTGGTTGATGTTGTTGTTGTTTGCTAATGCCCACAATGAGTAAGTCTACTCTTGTGTGTCCCTGAAAATGGTGCTAGGTGGCAGGTTGCAGTTGCTTTTCTCACATCCTGAGCGTGATGTTGAAGGTGGACCGGGGTCATCCAGGATGTTGTGCTACGCTTTGCTTCATCTACGTATCGCTCACTAGTACAGGGATCACGTCGATCGATCCCCCACCTCGTTAGCCAGGATGCCACGAAAACAGCCCGTTTTCAGGGAGATCTCAGTGGAAGTCGAGGTGGGGGTCATGTCCAACATATTTTACCCGACCCTGAGTACCATGCCCGATAAGTATGTCTTGCCTGACCAGACGTTTAGTATCCTCTCCCGCTGTAAATTGATACCATATATTAGTTGTCTATCTAAGCGATGATGGACACATCGACAGACGGTTTTTTGTGTCTTGATGTTTGTAGAAATTTGCTCTGTATTTGGATTATAGTGAGGAAGAAACTGCGCGTGTCATGAACCTCACTCTCTGGTTCTGAGCTCTCTTAAACCAGTAGCAAGACATTAGTCAAGACGACTGGAGGCAACTCTGTGTGCAGGTACTCTGGTCCCACCTACAGTGAGACCAGCGGTCACTTTAAAACTTATCGGATTCGATAGTCCACCGTTTCTGTTAATCGCTTTGGAAGGCGAGTGCCTGTCCTCACATCGAAAGCAGAAGACTCTGCAGCGTCTTTAAACAACCAGCGTTACATTCCAGTCGTGTAGTTTCGTCACAAATTTACTAGCAGACGATTGGTATGTTCATGCTCCCCCCCCCCCCCCCCCCCCCCCAGTCACCCCCACGCAGTCATGATAGCGCTGAAGGGATCTGTGCAGATATACCATATATACACATACGAAAGGTAGACCAGTGAGAAAATGATCTAGCGATTATTTCTGAAAATGAGATCTCGAAAAGATGATTCTTCTTCTCCTTCTTCGTTCATCCTCAGATCAAGATTCCGGTTTCTCTTACAAAGGACACAGTTGTTTGTAAGGCTATTTCGTCTCCATACAGCTTTTATCTCATATCTGTCTCACGAGACCAGTGTTGTTCTCTCTTTTCCTGGGTGAGCGTGCAGCTTTGCAGGATGTGTTCCACTGTCATGATATACTCCCCACACGGGTACCTGTCATCTGTCCCAATCTTCATTTTGTTGTAAAGATGACCCTTGAGTCTGTTATGCCCAATTATCAGTCTGAAGAAGATGACTTGCTCTTGTCTAGTTAAGTTATAGTAGCTGTCTTCTTTTCGGAAGTCGGGCTGTTGATCAGCCCATTTTACCCTGAAGTTGGCTTTAATTATGGTCTGTCTCGTTATATGTGATGAACAGTTGATTCTATAGCACTTCAACTCCTAAGGTACTTTAAGAAATCGTTCAATTTTCAGCTTGCATGTAGCTTGTAATTGCAAAGCTGTAATGGAATTCCGTATCGTTAGTTGATAACTCACCTGCGAAGCGAACCTTCTCGAACACAGCCTGTGTAGTAACTGTCTTCAAGTTCCTAGCTCCTGCTGTTTCTTCTGTCAGTGCTTCAGCAAAATATCCGCCAGTTACAAACAAGGCGTGGCATTTATAGAAGAAAGTTAATTACATTAAACGTCAAACTAAGAAAGAGAAGTCAATGTGTGATTATCAAGACGCAGTTGCCATTAATGATACGCCATTTATGGAGCGTGGTTCAAATCTTTGTCACCTGATACTGTCATTGTTTTCCTTGAATGGATCTCGAAGGAAATGAATATCTACCTACACCTATGTATGAATATTGTAAAAAGTTTATAACTAGAGTTGTGTATAGAATTGGTTGCTTTGTCAAATACAAAAATGTGCCTTTTTTCAAACCGATTCTACGAAAGTTCATAAATGCTTTGAACACATAGTGCCTGAAAGGACGCCAACTGTACTAGTAAGCCCGTGTTCCTTCCTATCTATCTATCTATCTATCTATCTATCTATCTATCTATCTATCTATCTATCTATCTATCTATCTATCTATCTATCTATCTATCTATCTATCTATCTATCTATCTATCTATCTATCTATCTATCTATCTATCTATCTATCTATCTATCTATCTATCTATCTATCTATCTATCTATCTATCTATCTATCTATCTATCTATCTATCTATCTATCTATCTATCTATCTATCTATCTATCTATCTATCTATCTATCTATCTATCTATCTATCTATCTATCTATCTATCTATCTATCTATCTATCTATCTATCTATCTATCTATCTATCTATCTATCTATCTATCTATCTATCTATCTATCTATCTATCTATCTATCTATCTATCTATCTATCTATCTATCTATCTATCTATCTATCTATCTATCTATCTATCTATCTATCTATCTATCTATCTATCTATCTATCTATCTATCTATCTATCTATCTATCTATCTATCTATCTATCTATCTGTCTGTCTGTCTGTCTGTCTGTCTGTCTGTCTGTCTGTCTGTCTGTCTGTCTGTCTGTCTGTCTGTCTGTCTGTCTGTCTGTCTGTCTGTCTGTCTGTCTGTCTGTCTGTCTGTCTGTCTGTCTGTCTGTCTGTCTGTCTGTCTGTCTGTCTGTCTGTCTGTCTGTCTGTCTGTCTGTCTGTCTGTCTGTCTGTCTGTCTGTCTGTCTGTCTGTCTGTCTATCTATCTATCTATCTATCTATCTATCTATCTATCTATCTATCTATCTATCTATTTATCTATCTCTCTTTCTATCTATCCATCCATCCATCCACCCATTCATCCATCCATCCGTCCATCCATCTATCTATCTATCTATCTATCTATCTATCTATCTATCTATCTATCTATCTATCTATCTATCTATCTATCTGTCTAACTATCTATCTATCTATCTATCTATCTATCTATCTATCTATCTATCTATCTATCTATCTATCTATCTATCTATCTATCTATCTATCTATCTATCTATCTATCTATCTATCTATCTATCTATCTATCTATCTATCTATCTATCTATCTATCTATCTATCTATCTATCTGTCTATCTATCTATCTACCTACCTACCTACCTACCTATCTATCTATCTATCTATCTATCTATCTATCTATCTATCTATCTATCTATCTATCTATCTATCTATCTATCTATCTATCTATCTATCTATCTATCTATCTATCTATCTATCTATCTATCTATCTATCTATCAATCTATCTATATTTACATATATATATATATATATATGTGTATATATTATATATGTATGTATGTATGTATGTATATATATGTATGTCTGTGCGTGCGTGCGTGTCTGTAGGTATGTATGTACGTGCATACGTGGGTGTGTGAGAGATTTATGGATGGATGGATCGATGCATGCATGCATGGATGGATTGATGCATGGATGAATGGATGCATGGATGCCTGCCTGCCTGCATGCATGTATGGTTGTATGTATGTATGTATGTAAGTATGTATGTATGTGTGTATGTATGTGTGTATGTGTGTATGTATGTATGTGTGTATGTATGTATGTATGTATGTATGTGTGTATGTATGTATGTATGTACATATATATATATATATATATATATACAATGCAACGCTAATTACAAGAATGTTTAAAAATAAAGCCTAATTTGTGTATGTCTATTAACAGAAAACGTCAAATTAAGGTTTTTTGCTCAACTCTACTCGTGGTGGGAACATTAACTTTGAAAATATGTAAATTAGGATCATTAACAATGGAGAACTAGCAATTTTCTCTGCAGACAAAACAATTAAACGATCAAATACGTTAATGAGACATTATCGCCTCCTGTTTTGGAAATATGACAGTGCAGTCTGGAAAGCTTGATAAAGTCGACAACAACACACATAGGTGATGATTTACTGACTTGACCAAAACAAGAACAAAACGATACATAGGTTACAGACCCAAGGTCTATGTCAGGGACAAAGAATGAACGAAAACAAATA